>JAQQTO010000050.1:55060000-55781549 GCA_029884595.1 Ormosia semicastrata
ATGGCACTTGCCATATTGTTCATTGTTGATCCTTGGCCACAACTGTTCATCTCACCTTCAACCCCTTCCACAGTCTCAACCCTGTCTATAACCAATTTGTTTACTTCATTCAATAACCTTCCAAATCCTCCTGTTTTGTGACTAACAAACAACAACACATAATCATAATAGTATATTGTCCCAACCGTCCTGAGGGCGCCACGAAACTAAAAAAGAATAGGAGGAGGAAAGGACCTCAAGGTGTTAGGAGTCGCCACCAATCGCTACCTAAAAAATAGTCTACGTTTCAGAGTTCAAGGTTCGGGGGTTGATTACGGATAGGGAAGGTATTAGCACCCTACGTTGTCTGCTCTAAGAACGGTTACTAATTTAATCTAATATTATTTGCAAGATTAATTAAATTGATCCTTAAAAAAAGAAATGAATTTATTTTTATTTTTATTTTGACATGTCCCATTTTGTCAAGTATAATATCAAAGAATGATAAATGACTAAGACATAGAATGAGTGGCTAAATAGCCATTATTATGAAGTAAATTCTAAGTCTACAACATATTATATGTAAGTGGTGAATTAAAACTGTGTTAATCTTGCAAGGAAAAACATTTTCAAAATATTTATTTTTTATGAGAGATTTTGAATAAAATGATTTTAAAAGAATTTTGAAAAGAAAAAATTATTTTTGAAAAGTGACAAAAAGGGTTTTTGAATTCACCACAATCATAATGTTGAGACTATATGAAATTGTTCACTTTTATTTAAGGATTTTATTTTACAAAAAAAAAAGATTTTATTTTGGTTTATAAAAAAAATGTTGTATTTTAGTTTGCGAAAATATTTTTTATTTTAATATGAGAATTAGACTTCACCAATGTTACCAAGTGGCTTCCAGTACTTAAGAGGGGGGTGAATTGAGTATTAAAACTTTTTTACAAAACCTCTTTTTAATTAACACGAATGTCAAAAGCTTAATAAATAAACGCACAAAAGGAATGAGAAGAAGAAAAGAAACAATATAGAACAGTAAAAAATAAATGTGCAATAAAATAAATTGCATAAAATAAAGAGATTAGGGAAAAGAGAAGTAGGCACAGTATTTATCCTGGTTCGACCACTAACTCACTTGTGGTCTACGTCCAGTCCTCGAAAGCTGAGATTTTTCACTAAGTATACAAGCTTCAATAGGTGCTTGTTACCATTACAAAATAGAGCACTTTTCACACACAGGGACACTCTACCCTTGTGCTAAAGTCTCACCCGCGAGGATACCTCACCCTTATACAAACCTTGAGGATACCTCACCCTCGATCTGAGAATATCGGAAAATAGAGATGAAGAGAAACTCTCACTCAGAGTAAGTAATACAAATTGAAGTGCTAATAGAGCTCTCACAGAAATATCTCAATGTTTTTAAACAAGAAGAGCGTAGAAAATAGTTTTCACAAAAACAGAGTAATCAGAAAATAGTTCAGAATTATGGGCAATGGAAAACGTGACCCAGGCTTGCTATTTATAGGGAAAACTAGGTTAATTAGCCGTTGGGTAAAATTAATAGTAATTAATACGGATTGAAAATCTTGTCTGTTTCCATTTACGTAAACAAAACCTTCGTGTTTATTCGAATAGAGCAAAGGCTTATTCGAATTACACTGTTTCTGAAAAACTCATTTGAGATGGGTTATTCGAATAACCAACCTGTTATTCGAATAACTCTGTTAAAACTAGAGTTGTGAAAATGAATGTTTATTCAAATAAAGACTTATCTATTCGAATAACGTATTTAAAAGAAGTTCAGAAAGAAAGGTTTTATTCGAATAACGTATGACTTATTCGAATAACTCACTCAAAGCTTAGTTCTGAAAAACTTCATTTATTCGAATAAGGGAAGCTTTATTCGAATAGCCACTTACAAAACAGATTTCTGAAAACCTTAGTTATTCGAATAACGGGGTAGTTATTCGAATAACATCTTTTAGAAAACAAACCACGTGAGGATAGTTATTCGAATAAGCAAAGCTTTATTCGAATAACTCAGTTCAAAAGGAGTTTCAAAAAGATGTTTTCAAGGATACTGAGTTTAAAAACAATTTTTTTCTTTTCTTTCAAAAAATAAAGAGATATCAATGTGAGCTCCGTACAATAGATCCTAAGTCCTAATGCTAATCAAATGTAAACTTGGACTTGGTCTATATATCATCTTCATTTATTCTTCTCGTTTGTTATCATCAAAACAAATCTTCAAAGGTAAGCATCCAAACACAACCAACACTTCTGGTAAGATCCAATATAAAGCCTTAAGAGTATTGGGAAGAGCGTATTTGATCTGTGCTCCAATCCTCTCCCAATTTTTCCGTCGTTGGCCATTTTAATTATTTGATTAATACATTAATAAAAAATGAGTTAAATTAAAATACACGTGATATAAACTCCAAATTAGCAAATATATATCAATCCAAAAGAAACAGATAAATAAACTACTAAATAATAAATAATATAGAAAGAAATAACAAGAAAGTAAAATAAAATAAAATAAAAAAGTAAATAAAAAGAAGAAGATACAAGAAAAGAAACAAAAAGTCAGGCAGAAAAAGACTTTTTTAGTCTCTATAAAGGAAAACGAAATAGAGAAAAAATAGGGAGGGGGTTGGGGCTCACGGTGGTTTGCGTCTGGTGGCTTGGTGGTCGGATCTACACAATCCTGGTCGCAATGGCTACAAACGGCAAGGGAGCACGATGGAGACTGGTCCGTTTTCGCGCAGTGGTTCATAGAGTTGGTTGCTGTTGTGAAATCGACAAGTGCACCGAATCACAAAAATAATAAAAAGTGAGTAAGAGTTTCGTTCCCACGAGGATTATGTTATCAATTACTAAATTCGCCAAATCGACACTATTCAAACTATCAAAAAGAGAGTTGGTAAAACCAATAAAAGGAAAGAATAAACAAAAATAACAAAAGCCAAATTTAATTAATTAGGTTCAGTTGAAAAATAATGATATTAAAATGTTAGGGTCAGATTTCACTTGAACTCTTTAAATGCAAAATCAAACATTGGTTTAATCAAGTCTTATTCCAATGATTCATGGTCAATTCCCAAAATTAATCAATATCCAATCCCTTGGTATATTAATCATCTTACACTGTTTAAAATTAACTAATCCCTTAGTCTAATCCCAAATATTAAGGCATTATCAAGAACAAGGGAATTAAAAGAAAGACAACATAACCCACAACATCTATTCCTAGCGATTACAAAAATTATGGTGTTCATCACAAGTTCTAGGCTCATGCAAATTTTTCCAAATCATACATAAACCCAAAAATCATTCTCAAATTGGCCATATTTAGAAAAGCATTAACAAAAGAGATAAACAGATAAATCATGAAATAGAAACATTAATTAAACCCATAAAAGAATTTACATCGTCTAAGAACAAGATCCATCATCACCCTAACGAAAAATGGTTTAGTTATACATGGAAAAAGAAGAATATAAAGGAAAGAATATGACAAACTCCATTGTAGAAAGGTGGAATGTAACACCCAGGAAAACATGTTAGGCTTGTATATGGTTTAACCTAATACTTACTTAACATGTCTATGTGGTTTTGTGACTGTCTGAGTACGTTTAGGCACTTTGTTGTAACACTATGTATGAAATATAGCTGTTATTTGCTTCAGAAGTGGCTTACACTACTTAGTTAGTGAAAATAAATATGGAGAGTTTGTTTCTAGGTCACAAATATGTGAACTGTGCTATAGTTAAAGTTTAAGGTTAATCGGAGTTAGTTTCGCATTTTTAAGCATACTGGTTGTGTGTTTTAATGTCGGATTGACCCCTAGCTGATATGGAAAATAGTGGTTTTGGTGAAATAGGATTTTTAATGAATCTTAGGATTTATTTTGAATTTGTTGGAAGCTAGGAAACTTGATTTGGTGACATCTAAGTGCTCTTAGCAGATCAGAAGTTTTAGTGCTTGCCTATAAGAAGCCAATTTGGATTTCTTTTCCTCATATCTCACGGTTGAGAGAAAATAGAGAAAGAAAAGAGAAGAGAAAAGAGAAAGAGAGAAACTGAAGGAGAAAGAAGAAGGAGGAAGTGGAGCAAGGAAGAATCTAAGAGCTTGGATCCTTTCTTGGCTTCATCTTCAAGACCTTGAGGTAAGGGGAAGCTTGTTTTTCACACTTTCTTTCCATGTTCTTCATTAGGTTCTTGAGAGTGCTTGATGTGAATAATGGATTCTTAGTGTGATTTTGGTGTTTTTGGCTTGAATCTTATTGGAGAACTTGAGGATGACTTGTTTATGAATTGTTGGGTGTATAGAAATAGAATTCCAGCCCTTGAATGCCTTTAATCCCCTTTGAGTTTAGATTTGGGGTTTTAGGTTAGTGATTTTCCATGATCTTTGATTTTGAGTGAAATTGAAGTGGATTAAGAGTTATTATATGTAGATGAACCTTGTGTGGGTTTGGGAATCATTTGAAATGGAGTTTTGAGTGATTGGAAGAGGGTTTAGTTTCAATGGAACAGTACTCGTATCTGCAGAATTTGTGCTGTGCTATAAGCATCGCGGCATGGAACTTGGGTTCCACAGCGAGGGGAAGAACAGGGGATACGCGCCGCGACATGGCACATGGTGTGCCGCGGCGTAGGTAGCATTTCCTGCCAGTACTTCAACCCGAGGGTTGGGCGCCGCGGCGTTGCATAAGGAGTATTGCAACGTGGGTTCCTGAAAACAACTGTGAGTTGTGTTTGATGCCATGGAGCCTTCCAATGGTGTAGTTTCTTCTTTTATACTTCTTGGTGAGTGTTGAGACTCTAATAGGAGTATTTAATGAAGAGTGAATGTGTTTAATCAAGTTGACTTGAAATGTTAATTATGAGAGATAATTTGACAGGGCTATATATACATATATCGTGTATTGTGATGAACTGAGGAAATGAGCTTCCCTAAGTGTTGGAATCACTCATGTATGCTCTTTTAAGAGTGTTAAAGTACTTTTAGAAGTATATGATAAAGTGTGTATCAAATGAGATTGAGATGCATATAAATCAATTGTGAAACTAGTTATGGGAAGTAATTAGTAATTGTTATGCATAAGATGTTTTTTGAATCATATTGAGGTGAGTAATATCCTCTCTATGTTATTGTTGAATCATATTGATTTGTAATGCTAATTATGAGAGTTTAATTAGTCATGATGATATACTTGATTGTATGAGTTACCTTTTTGAAAAGTGTGAGTCTCATAGATGTAGGTGATTGCTTTTTAATAGGTTTGAGTCCCGTAGATGTGAGTGTTCTATATTAGGTAAGGTGGATTGTATCCTTCTTAATATAGTGTTTTTAAGGATAGATTTCCTTGTCCATTGTTGATAACTGTGTAGTTAATGGACTTCACTACCTGGGGGGATGAATTTCCTCTGTGATAATGATGATTGCTGGATGGACTTCCAGTGCTTGTTCAAGGTTATGGTTGTGACTTCCATTACTTTGTTTAGGACTCATGCATTCATGATATTACCATGGAATTGGATGTTCCTAAATATGGTATCATACATTATTCATTTTTATGCTTAGAATATTGCATAGGCATAAACATTAGACATGACTTGGCATAACATGGCAATTGTATGGGCGATTGCTATCATAATATTTTTCATACATTACAATTGTATGGGCGATTGTGTATCTTTGAGATGGTGATGTTGTTTGCTTCTGTGATTGAAGTTTTAATTCAATAATTGTGAATATTATCGATTGCACACACACACACACACACACACACACACACACATATATATATATATATATATATATATATGCTGGTATTGGAATACTTCTACTGAGATATGTGATTTCTCACCCCGATTATGTTTCCATGTAAATCCAGGTACAAGTTCTTCGAAAAGGAAGAAGAAGATGTTTGAGAGGTTGTATAGTGTAGATGCTATTGTGAACTGAGCTTGTATATTATTTTATATTTGCTTAGTTGTTTGAGTTATGTATAACAGTATGCTCTTTGACACTATGATGTTTATATATTCATTCGTGGCTTCTATTTTCTATATAATGCTGATATGTTATATTGGAAAATTGCATAGTTGTAGTAAGTAGCATGCTTGAATCTAATCACTGTAATATACTTTGGTTATATTGTGGTTATTAAATTCAGGATGTTACATGGAAAGGTTGAAGAAAATTCCTAATCTTCAAGCCTAATTGCGCCCACACCATGTTAAGGTTTATGCCTCTTGACGGCTGCTGCGTTCTATCCAAGTGTGTAAGAATGTGTAAAAAGTGTGTTGTATTTGGAAAAAAAATTTATAAGTAATTCACGCTGCAATCTACGCAACCAACGCTTAAGCGCTCAGTTTCCAGCATTTGAGCATTGGTTCACTTAAATGGGAACTCTCCAGCACGTGTTGCACGCTTAGGAGTTGGGATTCCAGTGCTTGAGCACTGGCTCACTTAACTTGATTTTTTAGTTTTTCTTCATCACTCAAGTGTCCAGTCTTTTCCATGTGCAAACACCTACCAAAAATATATAAAAACACGTAATAAGAACACAATTAAAATAATAAAAACATAATAAAACTTGAGAACAAAACTAAATAAAAAAGATTAAAAGATGATGAAAACCTAAGATTTTGAACCATAAAAATATGAATTTTTGTAGGCTCATCAGTTGCAGATCTGAGTAATGCCACGAGCGGCGAGGGGGCGCGATGGTCTTGGTCGCGGTGGGCTTTGGTCGCGGGTTGCAGGGATGCACTCGGTGGTGGACGGAGGTGGCTGTTCGTGGCACGGCGTGGAGCGTGCGACGTGCGGTAGTGGTTGCTGTGTGGTTGAAGCTTGGGTGGTGGTGGTTGGTCACGTTTGGATGGATGGGGGTGAAGATGATGGTGGCCTTGGTTTGGTACGTTGGTGGTTATGGATATTTTATGTGTTCTAGTTTGGGTCTTTATGATTATTATGTAGGGATGTTTTGTTTAGAATTTTTGGTTCGTTGGAGGCAGAGATTTTCCTCGTATGATGGCTTTGTGTGAAGATTGGAGGCAGAGGTTTCTTCCTGTGATTAATATGTGTCTGTCTGATTGATCTCTGTGTGAGGGAATTTCTGAGTGATTCATTTCTGTGTTGTGTGCTTGAGATTCATATGATTAATTTTGCAAAAAACTCTCTCTAATTCCTTGGTGATTGGAAGACAAATGGAGAAGCAATCCTGTTAGAGATTTCAATCAAAACCAAAAAAGAAAGGTTGTCATTTTAATTGGGTTGCGCAGCTGTTTGTGGAGGCTAGGGTTTGAGGGTAATGGTGGCTAGGGTTCCTAGGTTGCATCAAGGAGAAAGTTGGGTCACGAGTTGAGAAGGAGATTGGGTCATGGGTTGACCCGTAACCCTTTTTTTATTTTTTCTTTATTTCCCAAAAACAAATTCATCCTATATTTTTTTTATTTTTGAAATTAGATTAAATAAAATAAATTTAAATGAGTCAAAAACTTTCATAAAAAAAATAAAATTAAAAAAAATAGACAAAATTGGGTATCAACAGTTGCCCCTCTTTGCTTTACATTTAAATTAAATGGAAAGCAAAGGAATTGATTCAATTTTGTTCATGAAAATTTTCCTATGAGGATCGATGCAGAATGCAACATGCATTAAAACAAGGTAAAAACGTGGGGTATGAGGACCCCGAAAGGTAAAGGCCATGAGTATATGGACCTAGAGACCTAAAGGAAATGGGTACAGAGACTCGAGAACTTAAAGGCAATGGTTATGAAGACTTGTTGGAGTTCGATAGAAAGAAAAAAAGCTTACAGAGTCAGGTATCTACCGAAACTTGACAGAAACAAGGTAAAAAGCTTGCGAACTTGGGTATCCGTCGAACCTTCACAAAAAGGTAGGAAAGCTTACGGAGCTGGGTATCCGCCAAAGCATGACAAGAACAAGGTGAGAAACTTACAGAATCAGGTATTCATCAAAGCTTAACAAAAGCATAAGAAAGCTTGCGGAGCTGGGTATCCTCCTAAGCTTGGCAGAAAACTTAAAGTAGAAAAGGTAAAAAGCTTGCAAAATCAGGTATCCGCCGAAGCTTAACAGAAGGGTAAGAAAACTTGCAGAGCCGGGTATCCACCAAAGCTTGACACAAAACCTAAAGGCAATAGGTGCAGGGACCTAGAAAAAATAAAGGCAATAAGCATGATGCCCTGAATTGCCATGAAAAAGTAATGAGTAAAAAGCAATAGGTATAAGGCTCAGGAAAGAAGGGCAATAAGCATAAGGCTTTAGCTTGCTGTGAAAATTTGAAAGCAATGGGTGTGGGGACCCGGAAAGGAAAAGGCAATGGGCATAAGGCCCTGACTTGTAGTGGAAGTTAAAAGTGATGGGTGCAAGGACCTAAAATGGAAAAGGCAATGAGCATAAGGCCTTGACATGTCATGGAAGCTAAAAGCAATGGGTGTGGGGACCCAGAAAGAAAAAGACAATAGGCATAAGGCCCTGGCTTACCGTGGAAGCTAATAGCAATGGGTGCGAGGACCCAGAAATTAAAGGCAATGGGCATAAGGCCCTAGCTTGTCACAGAAGCTAAAAGCAACGGATGCGGGGACCCAAAAAGAAAAGGTAATGGGCATAAGGCCCTAGCTTGCCATGGAAGCTAAAAGCAATGGGTGTGGGGACCCAAAAATAAAAAGGCAATGGGCATAAGGCTTTGACTTGCCGTGAAAGCTAAAAATGATAGGTGCAAGGACCTAGAAAACTAAAGGCAATGGGCATAAGGCCCTGGCTTGTCATGGAAGCTAAAAGCAATGGGTGTAGGGACCCAAAAATTAAAGGCAATGATTTGACCTTAACAGGTTATGACTGAAAACAGTAAGTTGGACCTTTATAGGTCAAGGCTAGCAAATCAAAAAAATAAAAAAGCACTATGTAATGCATGCTTCAAATGTATGAGAGTACGAAAACACTGTTATTTTTTTATTTTTTGTTTTGTTTGGTTTTTTTGTTTTGTTTTTGTCTCCATGACCCCTGAGGACATTATTGCAATCATTTTCAAAGATGAATTGGAATGGGATTTATTGGCAACTTTTTATTTGTCTATTCAGTCGACGGTTTAAATGTCCAACAGGGATGACCCTTGAAGTGTGCATTAGATGTGATAATGACTTAGTTATCCTTTCTTTGCTCATCAATACTCTTATCAGGAATTCATTGTGTTTCCCATGACCTTTTAAGATTGTTAAAACAAATCTAAATGCTTTTGCAATATCATCACATGTTTCACATCTCAATATAAATCTATCATGAGAAATGCATTAACAATAGGTTGCAACAAAAAAGGGTTATCATTATAGAAAGGAAAAGTATAGGAAAAACAATTCAAAAGGGATTAAAACTGAAAGTTTTATAAAAGAAATATTGGGGTGGAGTTTTCCAGCTCTTCTGGTGATGCTCTCTAGGATGATCAGTGCTAATTTCCCATGTATGAAACCTTGAACACCTCTTTGTCTGTTTCCAAGAATATGATTTGACCTAGTTTTCACGCATTAGGAGCATTTCATGACAAGACTTCATATATTCAAACTGCCCTAGTTCGGCCCAAGTCTTTGTGTATCAAAGCATTTCATGATTCTTCATTATAAATTCAGACTGCCCTAGTTTAGGCTTAATTGCCCCAGTTTGTGACTTAAGGCAACTCTACTTCTTCGGATATGTAAGGTACCATTTTTTACCTTAACTTTTGCTTAGGTTGCTCTTTTCAAGTTTTCAACCTAGCGAGCTACTCTTTTTCTTTCTTTTTCCTTCTTTTTATTTTTTCTTTTTTTTTAGGAGTAAGGATTTTGAAAACTTATAAAAGCATGAATCTTTTATCTCAAAATTAAAGTTAATGAAAATAACAATAACCCTTCATTGATCAGAATATACTTTTTAAGGATTGTAACGTGGCCAAGGTTAAGGGTTATGAAAGGAAGGATATAAGACTTAATCAAGTGTTTAAGGGTTGAATGAGACAAAGGATCTTTAGTAAGCTTTGTCAATTGCCTTTAACATTATTAAGAACATTAACACTTTTCACTTATTTTTGTATTCTTTTCCCTTTTTCATTTCATCATTTGCCTATCTTCTTCTTCTTTTCCCTTTTTTTTTTACTTTATGCCAACCCTTAGTGTAGGGGTGATCCTTGTACAAGTCCTTTAAAGAAGTTTTTCAAGCTTAAAATGGGGTAAAAAGGGATAATAAAAATTGTAAAGAATAGAGAAAGAAGGCCAATCTCCATTTTCAAATCATGATTGTTTATTTTCAAAACTTTAATTTCGAGACAAAAAGATAATGCATCATTTGTTCCTTTTAAAAAATCATGCTTCCAATTGTTTTGGTGACTTCCTCCTTAATCTTTAAAGACATTTCAGGGTGCATTCTTCTTAATTTATGCTTCTTCGCCTCAACATTGGGGTATAGCTAATTTTTGTGGAAAGTTATGCTCGGATCCAGTCCTGGCATGTCTTAGTATGACCATGCAAAAATGTCACAATAATCAGATAAGAACTTAACTAACTTGCCTCCCTCGTCTTCTTTCATGGAAGTGCCAATTTTAACCATTTATTTTAATCTTTCTCCGTCTCAAATCACTTCGGTTGACTCTTTATGGGGTTGAATTTATTTGGCCTTTTTTACTATTAATCTCATTAGCTTAGGAAAGGGTTCCTAGTTGTCACCATTATCCTCATCAACATAATTAATGGGATGGTTAAATCATATAATGAGATCATAGCATTATTATTTTCAAAAGGATCACTTTCAGATCCACATTTATTGATGTTAACACAAGTAAAAAGGTAATGAATGGAGGTTAATGTAATGGTTGGGCATAAACTAAAAGAATGGTAGGAAAATGCATTTATTGATAGTAAATATTGAAAAGGAAACATGTGAGCCCATTTTTTCAACATATCTTCCTAAAACTTTGGACAGAACTATAGGATTAGCATTACAGAATTACTTTGCATCAATTTCAAAGGTCATGGGAAAATTGACGATCTCTCAATTGTTGAGCTCTGCATCTGGGGATCATGCATACACTAGGTTGGCACCATAATTGATGGGTTGATCATCTTCGATAGCGATCACTACACTTCGAAAGCTCTGTCGGATGTCACAAATAGGGCTCCCCTCAACTTTAGGCTCCTGATTTTCCAACTGAGCCAATCTCTTCCCTTTAGCTTGACGTTGGGGAATGACGTACTCATCAACTATGTTTATGCCACCCTTATCACACAAATGACATATTTGCACATGTTGCATATCCATTAGATTTTGGAGGATCTTCTTGAATTCGTCACATTCTTCAATAGAGTGCTCCACATTCCCATGGAGATTACACATTATTTCATCATCATTGCCCATTTTCATCTCAACTTGATTTTTTATTAACCCAAATTTGCAAAGTTCTCTGAAAATAACTTGCATAGGAATCTTGACGCTAGCTACCCGACTTATGAGGCATTAGCCAGAAGACTTCTCTATAGCATTAACTCCATAATCTCCATGGTCAAGCAACGGATTGCAACTTACATTAGAAGTTCTTTATTTGAAGTTCAACTATTTGGCATTGATCAGGTCTTGCACTTTGAACTTCAAGGCTCTACAATTTTCTGTTGAATGGCCTACAGCCCTAGCATAGTAGTCACACTTAGCATTTAGGTTAAATCCTTTTGGGTATGGGGGTTTCATTGGCTTCATTGGGTAAGGGACCACTATGGCATTACAAATGAGTTATGGTAGCAGTTCAGTGTAGGTCATGGGAATTAGGTCAAATTCAATGAGTTTCTTTTATTGGTTGGTTGGCGATCTTCTTTAGTTTGTATTTGGGTTTTGGGTCCATGGTTGGGTTGGTTGAGATGGCATGGTAGGAAGTGTTTAGTTTAGGATGGGAGATAGTGCATGATAAGGGATAATTGGGTGATAAGGTTGAGGGTATGGAACATGGGAGGCATTATTAATGTATGGGTTGTAAGGTATGTAGGGAGGTTGGAAGGATGGTTAAGGGTTAATAGGTGCTTGGCTATGTTTCCCTTAGGTAAAACTTCTCTGATCGAAAGTAACAACATGAGTTTCTCCTTCTCTTTTCTTCCCTGTTGGGGGCCTCTTGACACTAATTATTCCTATCGAACTTTCAACAATCTTTCTTTTTCTCATTCCTCCCTAGACTCTTTTCTTGATGATGACCATGTTCGAGAAATTTGATGACACACTTCCTATCATCTTGTCATAGAAGGGTGATCAGAGAGTGTCGATGAACATGGCCACCATTGCTTTTTCTATTAGGGGTGGTTCTACTTGAGCTGCTATTTCTCTCCACCGCTGACTATATTCCTTAAAGGTTTCGGCTTCTTTCTTAACCATATTCTGCAACTGTAGCCTATCTTGTGCCATATTGATGTTGTATTTATACTGCTTCAAGAAAGCATTGACCAAGTCCTTGAAACATCATATATGGGCACGTTCAAGGTGTGTATACTAGTTAGACGCTGCCCCAGCTAAGCTATCTTAGAAGAAATAGATCAACAGCTTGTCATCATGAGTATGCGAAGCCATCTCATGGATGTGCATAGTCAGATGTTTCTTTGGGCAAATGATTCCCTTGTATTTGTTGAAATCTGGGACTTTAAACTTCGGAGGAATCACCATATCTTGGACAAGGCAGAGTTCTGAGGCATCTAGAAGGCCATAGCTACTTGCTCCTTCTATGGCTAGCAATCTCTCTTCAAGAACTTCTAGTTTTTCTTTGGATTGAAGGCCCTCAATTAAAGGGTTCAGTGGAGAATTACCAGTAACCTTATGGGAGGAAATTGTGGCATATAAAAAAAGGTTGAATGCTGCAATGATGAGGTCCCATTAGAACCAAGGTAAAGAGGTTTGGGCAGAGTCAATTTTATGGCCCTAAAGTAGGCATTACTAATGGCGTGCTGCTCTCGGGAGGGTTGGTAGTTTGTGATGACACGAAACTTGGAGGAAGACCATATGGTGGCATGAAAATAGGGAATGTCATCTGTAATTGAGGAATCTCATTGGCATTTGGCTAAGAGCCTTGTGTTTGGGTAGTGTTGGACAAGTTTGAAGTTGTTGTGACTACCAGTGCACTACCTTCAGGGGGTACTGGTGGCTAATGGTGGCACGTAACTAAGTGGAAGGCCATATAGTGGGAATGGAGACGCATGTGTTTCTTGATGACTAGTAACAAGAGTTTGTGCATGGTTAATAGGGTAGATTATGATCCCTTGATAGGTGAGACCAGGATATTGCCAAGGAATTGACGCAAAGCCAAGCAGGTGAGCAAGCGTGGCCGAAAGATCATCATTTGCTCATGAGGGAGTCCCTTCTGTGTTCTTTGTTCATTCCAAAGCTTGCAAAACTTCTAAGATCTTGGCAACTTATTCCTTTAATTGACATACATCATCCCTCAGCTCTTCCTGTGACTGCCCTAGTTCATCCATGACTTTTGATTGGGAGTAAGTCATGTAAAGGTGTCGTAGAGACAATTTTCTTGTTTGTATTCATTATTTGTCTATTATGAATATGGAAAAAATGTAAACATAAGTACACTAACACAAAAGTAAAATTATGCATGCAGAGACATAGTCTTAAGCTTGGTACCTGTCCTAATAGGATGGGTTCTATGTACCATAGTAGCTCCAAGGTTATTTCAGCAAGTGATAGCTTTGGCTCTAGACCCCTATCAGACAAAAGGTCCCCAAATTGGGCCTTGTTATCGCCAACACTTTAGCTAGCAAGAGTCCTCAATCCTCACCCATGATAAGTTACAAGTAGAAGTAGTTCAATTTGATTGAGGAATTTTCATATGCCTGTCCGGAGACCAAAGGTCTCTCAAAGCAACACTACTTCGCCCTCTATCTAAGCCTACAAGGTACTAAGATCGGTTATAGAGCTTGTGTGTGCAAGTGTATATAAGGGAACATCCAAGCAAATTTATTCATAATGCATAAGTACAATGCATGTAATGCAAACAAAATGTACAGCAATATGAAACAGATAAACAAACGAAATAAAATGGACCAACATAATCAAAGAGCAAATAACATGAGATTAAAACAAGACTTAACCATTTGATGTCCCCAATAGAGTCTCTAGCTGTCGCAACTATCCCGAAGGGCACCGCGAAATTTAAAAAAAAAAGAGGAGTAGGAAAGGACCCCAAGGTATTAGGAGTCGCCACCAATCACTTTATCCATTAAATGGAATGATGCAATTGGACACCTAAAAGATGGTCTACATTTCAGAGTTCGAGGTTTAGGGGTTGATTACAAATAAAGAAGGTATTAACACCCTACGCCATCCGTTCTAAGAACGATTACCTATTTAATCTAATGTTATTTGCAAGATTAATTAAATTGGTCCTTAAAAAAGAAATGAATTATTTTTATTTTTATTTTGACATGTCCTATTTTGTCAAGCATAATATCAAAGAATGATAAATGACTAAGACATGGAATGGGTGGCTAAATAGCCATTATTGTGGAGTAAATTCTAAGCATGCAACATATTATATGTAAGTGGTCAATTAAAACTGTGTTAATTTTGCAAGGAAAAGCATTTTCAAAATATTTATTTTTTATGAGATATTTTGAATAAAATGATTTAAAAAGAATTTTGCAAAGAAAAAATTATTTTTGAAAAGTGACAAAAAAAGTTTTTGAATTCACCACAATCATAATGTTAAGACCTCATTAGCAGTGGCTACGAATGGCGAAGGAGCACGACGGAGACTGGTTCATTTTCGCATGGTGGTTCATGGAGTTGGTTGTAAATCCAAGTGATGCCACGAGCGGCGAGGGGGCATGATGATCTAGGTTGCGGTGGGCTATGGTCGCGGGTTGCAGGGATACGCACGGTGATGGATGGAGGTGGCTGTTCGCAACACGGCATGGAGCATGCGACGTGCTGAGTGGTTACTGTGTGGTTGAAGCTTGGGTGGTGGTGCTTGGTCATGGTTTGGATGGATGGGGGGTGAAGATGATGGTGGCCTTGGTTTGGTGTTTTGGTGGTTATGGATGTTTTGGGTGTTCGGTTTGGGTCTCTATGATTACTGTGCAAGGGGGTTTTGTTTAGAGTTTTTGGTTCATTAGAGGTAGAGATTTTCTTTGAATGATGGCTTTGTGTGAAGATTGGAGGCAGAGGTTTCTTCCTTTGATAGATTTATGTCTGTCTGATTGATCTCTGTGTGAGGGAATTTTTGAGTAATTCATTTCTAGGTTGTGTGCTTGAGACTTATATGATTAATTTTACAAAAATTTCTCTCTGATTCATTAGTGATTGGAAGACAAATGGAGAAACAATCCTGTCAGAGATTTCAATCAAAACTGAAAAGGAAAGGTTGCCATTTTAATTAGGTTGTGTAGCTGCTTGTGGAGGCTAGGGTTTGAGGGTGATGGTGGTTAGGGTTTCTGGGTTGCAGCAAGGTGGAAGTTGGGTCATAGGTTAAGAAGGAGATTGGGTCATGGGTTGACCGTAACTCCTTTTTTATGTTTTCTTTATTTTCCCAAAAAAAATTAATCCTATATTTTTTTATTTTTAAAATCAGACTAAATAAAATAAATTTAAATGACTTAGAGACTTTGATAAAAAAAACAAAAATAAAAGTAAAAAAATAAAATGGATAAATTTGGGCATCAACACATATCATAAACACAAATTGCACATAATGGTATTAATTTCATAGCAATATAACTTGAAGCATAGTAGAGTAGTTTTTTTGCATATTTTTAAGGTCTGAATATATACATTTATACATCTGTTACTATTTAAGTAGCTATGTAAAATCTCACTTAATATATTCACACTCAAAATTAGTTAAAACAACATCAAAACAAAAAAAAGATCTAACAAAAAAAATTATTTAATAGCTAAAAACATTGACTCTCATGACCATGACCATAAATGTGGTCCTAATCCACCATCTGCATAACTTTACTTATATATAGTTAATAAACATACCAAATCACCTCAAATAGACCTTATACCAAATCGCCCCATAAATGTGCTAATTGTTTGATGATTTGCTCTGCATGGAAAAATAATTAGCTATTAGAAAACTTGTCAAATCTCATGAACCTCTGTTAAACTAGCTTGGAGTGTTGCCTTCTGTAATATTTAAAACTAAACAATAAATTTATGGGTAACATGTGGAATTATATTTAATATTTCATAAAGTATTTATTTTTCCTTCTAGGAATAACTAATGCTTTTCTCTAACCTTTGTCCTTTTAGATAAAAAGTTGTGACCTAACAATGAAAGAAGCATATATTTAAACACCAATAAAAAAGGAAAAACAAAGCATACTACGTAGCTAAACTATAGTGTCTAGGTCCATAACATTTGTGATAGTAAACTAATGTTTATGCTATAAATTATCTTGCCAAAATATTAGTTCTCACTACTTTTAAAAATCAGAGATCAAGTTCTCCTTTTAAATTTGATAAACAAAAATAAGAAGGAAAGGGAGAAAATATAGGCCATGGATAAAAGAACATCAAAACAACTATTGGGCTGTCATTGAATCTATGTGGATAGGGACTCTCCTTGTTTTTCCACCAAAAATAGGCAATAACCTCTATTACTGATGTGAAATTCTAGGAAATACCTTAGTAGTAGTGGAGGACCAATATATCATTTATTGCTGCCCTATAAACAACTAATAATGCATGTGACGGTGTTGTTTGATTAGTGAAATGGAAGAATTGATGACCATTAGGAAATGGAGATAATTTTGTAGTGATGATAAAATGGGAATGAGGACCAAATTAAGAGAAGATATCTATTTTGTGGTGCTAAAAGCAGGAACTAAATGAGCCACAAATTACAAAAGAATCTAGCAACAATTAGGAAAGGTTGTTTCGTGACAAACATATTTTGTGTTCATTGTTCATCTCAAGGACATAGATTGAAGTACAATAGGGAAGCAATAATGATCATTATCTCCTAAAGAATTACTAGTTTTAAATTTTAATCATTTTTTATTTATTAGATAGTTAATTAGCTAAAATAGATGGTTAATTGGAGTTTTGTATCATTAGTTCATTGTATCATTTGAATGAATTAATTAATTGGAGTTTTGTCTCTATAACACGAAGGAAGGGAATTGTGTCTTTGTACTTTGTATCACTAATAGACTAATATGCATTAATTAAAATTTGACAGTGAAACAACATATAATAGAATTATTGAGATTTGACAAAAGCTAAAAGCGATGTAACAATGTTATGTCAAAACTTTCTCATTTAATGAACATTTTTCCACTTCCCTAGGAATAGTACAAAGAAAAAACTTTCTCAATTATTTGAAATTTTTTTTCCACTTATTAACTATTATTCATTAAGTTAAACCATAGAACTTGTATTTGGCCAAATTTTTCTCTCAACGAAACTAATTATGCTACATCCTTATCATTACTTATTTTACCTTACATTTCTTTCATCTTAGGTCAAAACCATTATTTTTGCTAATTGATCATAAATGAAACTCACCAGATATGTAGCAGCCCAATATTTGCTACCCAAATATATCGTCATATAAATGAATAACCCAATATTGACCCTGCTACTACTAACATACATCAACATTTAACCCATATCATTCATACATAATGAGTAAATATAAAGAGCCACGATAGCAAAAGTTATATATATACATCACAGCCTCAAAGACATACTGTTATACGTAACATGAAACAACTAAGCAAATATAAAACATTTATATATGCTCAGCCCAAAACAGTATCTATACTATGCTAATCTACATACATCTTCTTCTTCCCTTTCAAAGAACTCGCACCTGGATTTACATGGCAACACAATCGGGGTGAGAAAATATATCTCAGTAGAAGTATTCCAATACCAGCATATATACATATATGTACAATCAGATAATATCACAATTATCAAGTTAACACTTCAATCATGGAAGCAACAACACCTCATCTCAACAACACACAATCGCCCATACAATTGCAATGCATGAAAATGTCATGACAGCAACCACCCATACAATCGCCATGTTATGCTTAATTATGACTAATGATTATGTCTATGCAATTTCCTAAGTATGAAGATGAATAATGCATGATACCACATCCAGGACCTCCAATGCCATGGTAATGTCATGAATGCATGAAACTTGAACAAAGTAATGGAAGTCCATAGTTTTATCCATAACCTTGAACAAGCACTGGAAGTCTCATCCAACATGCATCATTATCCCAGAGGACATCTCACCCCCCTCGAGTAGTGAAGTCTCATCAACTACACGGTTATCGATAATGAACAAGAAAATTCATCCTCAATACTTCACAATATTAGGAAGGATACAATATGCCTTACCTAATATAGAACACCCACTTTCACCAGGGCTCACACCTTTCAAAAAGGCATATCATACCATTAAGTATATCATCATGTCTAATTAACTTCTCATAATTAGCATTACAAACTTCAATAGGTTTCACAAACATCTCATGCAATACAATTACTAATTACTTCCCATAACTAGTTTCACAATTGATTTATATGCATTCCAAATTTATTTCACAAACAAATCATCAAATACTTTTAAAAGTACCTTATCACTCTTAAAAGAGTATACACAAATAATTCCTACACTTAGGGATACTCAATTCCTCGATTCCACCACAATACAAATTATATGTATATATGACCATGTCTAATTACCTCTCGTAATTAGCATTTCAAGTCAACTTGACTTAATACATTCGCACTTCATCAATTACTCCTATTAGAGTTTCAACATACTCTACTAGGCATAAACAAAGTATCCTAGCAATTAGGAACCTGATAACTCTGTAGAGTTAAGTTATTATTGCCCTATATCTGTGCAACATGGCAAGTTTAGTCCTTGTTTGTAAGCATTGATGGAAGGTTTTAGCATCATTTCTATCTGATTTCATTCTGATGACTTCCATTGTGATCCTGAGTAAATACTTTCAAGATTATGATCAAATTGAGTACATTTGCATGATTTAAAGAATTGATAAATTCTCTTATATAGGCAGGTCTTAAAAGAAGCATGGAAATGAAGAAGTTGAAGCAGCTTTGGACCAGGAAGCCTAAGAGAAGCTCAAAAGTGCAGATCAGCACTCAACGCCGCGACGTGGATATGGTTGCGCCGCGGCGCTCCCCTGCATCAGTAGATAAAATCCGAGGCTGGAGCGCCGCAACGTTGAAGAGTAGGCGCCTCAGGCGCCTGTGACCTAATTACACGCGCGCCGCGGCGGGACATGTTGGACGCCGCGGCGTGACCCTGTTTTATTCAGCTTATAAATAGAGTTGCACCGAATTTCTACGAGAGTTTTCATCATTTTTGGAGCAAATTGCTTGGTTTTTGGTTTTTTAGACCTAGAGGAAGCAGAAAAGGCTAAGGTTGGAGGCCATCCTTCCTATGGAGGGTGAATCAAGCTTAAAGGATACAATCTATTGAGCTTCCTTCCTTTCCTTTCTTCTTTTCTCTCTATATTGCTGCATGATCATTATTTATATGTTTGTACTCTCATGATTCATGGCTAGCTAGGCTGTATATGAGTTTTACTTTGTAGTTTCTTATAGATACTGAGAAATTTGTAATCTTTTGAGTATATATTGAAGTTTAGTTGAGTTCAATCACAATCTGTGTTTAATGCTTGTGGTTGGCTGATCACTAATTGCATGATGTTAATATTGACAAATGAACTAGACATAGGGATTTGTTAATATGGATATGATGTGGTTGATACATGTTCGGCTATGAGTTTCGTTAATAAGGTTTAATATACCTATTGACCATGTATAGTGTGTAATTGAGAATAGATCATTAACGAGTGAAGTTTGCACTGGTTCTCAAGGACACTTAGTGAGTTGGGAGTAAATGAAACCAGGGTTAATTGACCTAGACATAGGCTTTTAACTAAATTAGATTCTCAAGCTAACTAAACCAATCTTTGATTTTGCTTGTAAGGATTACAATTCATTAGTTGAAATAGGAAATGAAAAGTAATTCTTATTTCTCTATTTATCTATTTATCTTAGAGTTATTACTTTTCAGTCTTTATATTTCTTTAACCATTCATTTATAAATTTAATGCTTTTGGATAGCATTAACTAGACTATTGGTTAATACTCAGCTTTACTTTGAAATACGTTTTCCTCGTGGGATCGATCTCTTACTCTATAACTGTATTACTTGTGCGACCCGTGCACTTGCGGTTAGCAAAAAAGGGCAACACGTTTGCACCTCAACAAGTTTTTGGCGCCGTTGCCGGGGAACTAACGGTTATTTCTGTTTAGTTGATATTAGCAATGAGTCTAATTAATGCTAATTCAAATTTTGATTTGTACATATTATTCTAAGTTTTCAGTTTATCTATTCTGTTATAGGTACTAACATGGCAGACGATAACGCTGCACTCCAATTGGAGGATGATAGTCATACAAGACCATTAAGGGAGTTTGCAACCCCTCACATGGAGAACTTACATCCAGTATTAGGCGGCCTGCCATCCGTGCTAATAATTTTGAAATCAAACCGGCCATCATTCAAATGATACGGACATATCGTGCAATTTGGCGGTTTGCCCAAGGAGGATCCTAATGCTCATCTTTTCAATTTTCGGAGATCTGTGGTACGTTCAAGCATAATGGTGTCTCGATGATGTTATTCGCTTACGCTCTTTCCTTCTCTCTCCGAGATAGAGCCAAGAGTTGGTTGCGCCTCTCACTGCGGGATCCATCAAACACTTGGAATGACTTGTGTGGTAAATTCCTAAATAAGTATTTCCCATGGCCAAGATCATTTGAGATGGTGAATGATATCACATCATTCACTCAAGTCGATATTGAGTCCTTGTATGAAGCATGGGAGAGATACAAGGATTTGCTTCAAGGTGTCCTCATCATGATATTCCACCATGGCACCAAGTTTATTCATTTCATAAAGGATTGCTACCCCACCATCGACCGATAGTTGATGCGCATGTGCTTTGGAGGCTCTTTATTGAGCAAGTCATTTGATGATGCATTCCAATTGCTTGATGAATTGGCGGCTAATAGCTACCAATGGCCTTTGGAACGAAATACGTCAAGGCGAGTGGCTGGTGTGCATGAACTTGAACCAATGGCAGCATTATCAGCTCAGGTGGCAACAATTGCAAGTAAAGTGGATCGTTTGGGGATTAGCCATCAACAAAGCCCATTTGTGCTGTGTAACAAGTGTGGAGAGAATCATTCCAGTGATAGTTGCCCTTTCAGTACTGAAACTGCTCAATATGTTGGTAACTACCGCCCGCAACAAAATAATCCATACTCTAACCAGTACAACCCAGGATGGAGAAATCATCCCAATTTTTCCTGGAGGGACAATCTAGGGGCTTCCTCATCTGCTCAAATTAATGATGACCTTATAATTCATCAAGTTATCCTTCCCAATCAAGACAACAGGGCCAAGATCGAAAACCCTCTTTGGAAGATATGTTTTCACAGTATATGGTCAAGACGAATTCTTACATGACAAAGACCGACTCTCAGTTGGCAAAACATGAAGTGATGTTGCAGAGCCAGACTGCTTCCATGCGAGCCTTAGAAACTCAAGTAGGGCAGTTGGCTAATGCTATCAATAATAGGCCTCAAGGCACCCTTCCTAGTGATATTGAGAATAATCCAAAGGGTGTCTCGAATGAGCACTGCCATGCCATTTCACTAAGAAGTGGGAGAACCATTCAAGGGAATCCGCAAACCAGGCTGCTTGAAGAGGATCATGCAGTTGTCGGAGAAAAGGAAGTTGAGAGACCAGAAGTCAGGCAAAGTCAAGATATTGCCAATAGGAATGGAGAGGAAAAGAAGAAGGAGTTCAAGCCCTATGTTCATCCTTTGCCTTTCCCTAATAGGCAAGTGAGTAAAAAGCTTGAGCACTAATTTCAGAAATTTCTTGAAGTGTTCAAAAAGCTGCAAATCAACATTCCATTCGCAGAAGCTTTAGAACAAATGCCAAGCTATGTTAAGTTCATGAAGGAAATTCTATCAAAGAAGAGAAAGCTTGGTGACTTTGAAACAGTTGCCCTGACAGCAGAATGCAGTGCCATTCTTCTTAACAGAATCCCTCCTAAGCTCAAAGATCCCGGAAGTTTCACCATACCATGTACAATTGGTGATAAGTTCACTGGCCATGCCCTGTGTGATTTAGGAGCCAGTATCAATCTCATGCCCTATTCTATCTATCAAAGATTAGGTTTGGGAGAAGTTTCGCCTACTTCTGTTACACTCCAGTTGGCGGACCGAACCCTTGCTCATCCGAAGGGGGTTATTGAGGACGTGTTGGTTAAAGTGGATCAGTTTATCTTCCCTGCGGATTTCGTTATACTTGATATGAAGGAGGATAGCAAAGTCCCTTTGATTTTTGGCAGGCCATTTCTCGCAACAGGAAGAGCTCAGATCAATTTAGAGAAGGGTGAACTCATCATGAGGGTTCAGGATCAAGAGGTGAAGTTTAATATATTTGATGCACAACAAAGCCCTCACGATCTAGCAGATTGTGCATTGGTGAACACTTTTGATGGGAAGAAGACATCCAAGGAAGGAGGTGTCAGTGAAACCTGTGTTCCTGCCCAAGGTCCAGTCATTTGTGATAGTGAAATGAATCAGATACAGGCTACTATGGTGGTACCTTTGTTAAATGCACCTGTTGAGCACACTCCAAACTTGGAGTTGCAAGTCTTACCCTCCCAATTGCATCAAACTTATTTTTTAAATCAGGAGGAAGCTCCTCCTTATTGATAGAAATGCATTTGGAAGAGTAGACAAGTCCTGCCGGGACTATAAATTAGGCCCTTTTTGGGAGGGAACCCAAATTTTTGCTTTCAAGCCTTGTATATGTCAATATTTCGCTTTTTAAGATTTTGTATCTTTATGTATAATATTGTATAAATTAACCTTGTAGGCAAGTTTTTGTGCTACTGGAGGCCACATTTAAGTCAAAATCACAGCTGAAGTGAATTTGCTGCATAATTATGCAGTATGACTGATAGCGCCGCGGCGTGGCAATGATAGCGCCGCGACGTGATGTGTGTTGGGCTTCAAAACAGGGAGCTCAGCGCCGCGACTTTGCAGATCCTAACGTCGCGGCGCAATGAGCGCAGCAGTAAAAAAAAAAGAAAAGTAAAAAGTAATTAGTAAATAGTAATAATTTAAATAATTAAATTAGGAGGGAATTAATGCACGCCGCGGCGCTCTAGGTTTCACGCCGCGGCGCATGTGGGCGGTGGTGTTATTGCAGCAGGCGCTTGGGTATCTTCATTTTCTTACCCTTTTCTCTCTCATTTTCATTTTCTCTGTTCTTTCTCTTTCACGTTACTCCGCGCAACTCTGCTTTTTCTCTTTTTTTCACCACGCTCTCCTCTCCTATAAGGTATGTTTTACATTATTATTCATTTTTGTCACTTTTTATTTTATATTTTTTTCTTCTTTCTTATTTTTTTTCTCGGTTGTTTTGGGTTTCTACTTATAATGTTAATTTTCACTTAAATAGATAGTTAGTATTTGTTAATTAGGTTTAGGTTTTATTAGCTTTTAGTGTTTCACAATGCCTGTATGCATTATTGGGTTGGATTGGACGCCCTGGGGCGTGCGTCCTGGAATTTTCCGAGCTGCGCACCACGGCGTTATATTGAATGTCGCGGCGTTGATAAGAACAGATTGAATGTCGTGACGTTATGTTGAATGTCGCGGCGCTGTGTTGTGTTTTGCATGCCGCGGCGCCCTTTGTGCATGTCGCGGCGTTGAGTCCTAAAAATTGGCAGAATAGTTCATTGTTTTCCATATGTTTTCTGTTTTCTATTCTTCCCTATTCTGATTTCTGCCATTTTTTATTTCAGGTTATGGCTCCAAAAAGAGGCCGTGTAATGCTTAGAGGTTCATCCAATCGTCCACCCAGTGAGCCTTCTCCCCCTCCTGCTGACTTTGACAGGAGGCGCTTTATATCAGCTGAGGCGGCAGAGCGATACACTCTTCTTATCACCCGTCCTCTTATATTGGAGCGAGGCTTTGCCTTTACACGCGCTCTACATTCAGAGTTGGAGCAGAGATTGAACCACCTAAACTGGAGCACCTTTGCTCAACATCCAGAGTCATCTGCAATGCTTCCAGTTGTTCACGACTTCTACGCGAACGCTGCTTTCCTAGCTGAGGGGAGTACCACAGTTCGAGTTCGTGGTCGTGTGGTTTCATTTTCTCCAGCTGCTATTCGAGCTGCGTTGGGACTTCCTCCACCTCCGGAGATTTGCGAATATACTGAGTTTTGTAGATGGGAGCCGGAGGAGGGTCTGGATGTTAATGTGGTCACAAGACTGATTTGTTTGGTGAATCTCAACTGTCATGTGGACCATGAGTATTCAGACGAATATGCCTCGATATTTTGCACGTACTCATTTGACCCCAGAGGCTCGGGCGTGGTACCATTTCATCAGCACACGCATCCTGCCGTCGGCTAACCTTTCAGAGGTTACGCGCGATCGAGCCATTTTGATTTATGCTATTATGGAGGGTCGATCGATTGATGTTTCTATGCTCATCTTCCATCAGATCCAGAGGTCTGCTAGGGAGTATCGAAGTCTCTTCTTTCCATTTCTCATACATACCCTGTGCAGCCGACATCAGGTCCGCTGGGGGCCTCATGAAGAACTTACCGACGTTCGGTAGCCGCTGAACGATACATTTATTGAGCGAGTCAGGGCAGCTCCCGCTGCAAAGACCAAAGACGCTGCAGGCGGTGCTCGTGGAGAGCCTAGACCAAAGATTTCGACCAGCTCATACTCCTGAGACTGTTGCTCCATCCCAGGATGCACCTACTGACGATTCTGATTGGCCTGCTAGGATGGAAGCTATGCTGGTATATCAGATGCAGACACAGAGGTGGATGGCGGAACGTCTAGGACTTCCATTGCATGATTATCCTGTTCCTTCATTTCCACCCACTTCGGTCGCTGCACCAACTCAGGCTGGTCCTTCTCGTGCCCCTGATGCTGATGTACCTGATTCTGCTGATGATGATGATGAGGATGGTGATGGTTCTGCTACCGAGGGTCCTGAGAATGATGACCCGTCTTTCTAGATCTGCATCCAGGGCATTATTTCTTTCGTTGTATTTACTTTTTGATTTATGTATGTCTCTTTTGTACGGTCTGCATAATCGTTTCCCTCGAGTTTGGGTGTCTTTAACATTATGTTTTGATTATTTATGCGAAGTAAATTATGTTTTCGATCTTATGTTTATATGTCTATGTTTTGTTATTATGTATGTTTGTTAGTGTTATATTTCTTGTGGAAGTTTATATATGTGTTAAAGTATTTTAGCTTAAATATTAACTTTAGGAGCAGTTATCTTGAAAGTTTTGATGAAAATTTCATTCAAGATACAATCGTCGTTCCTTTCACTTGGTGTGTTGTAATGTTTAAAGGCTAGTGTGTATGGTTGCTCCAATGATAGATTTGGATACATTTGACCTTTATTGTTCTGTGAATTCATATGTAATCTCTGGTGCATGCTTAAGCATTCTAGTTTCTTTTTATACTTGGTGAATTTCCCAATTGCATGTTTTTTGAACTTTGGATAGGATATGAATGTTTGCTTGAAAAAAGTTTATGAATGATACATGTGAAAAATTTGATTATCCTTGAAATTGTTTGGCAACTCTCTTGAGGCGAAATCCTAGGTTGTGTCTGATTGAGGAAATGATTAGGGCATTGTTTGGACCGATTGAGCCTTAAAAAGCTTACCTGATATGATGATATCCTTAGGTCCTATTTTGAAGCCTTATACTGTTTGGCCTTATTTGTTTTTCATAACCATTGTGATCGTTAACCTGTTAACCGTTCTAATGCATGTGAAAGCATGTCATTTTCTTCCTACCTTTATTGTTTGTTGAGTGCATTATATATCTTATTTCTTGAAGTGATTCTTATGATTAGGGGTATAAATATTCAATTCAAAATGAGCCTGAAGGAACCAGATGCAAACCAAAGAAAAGAAAAGGCATTGCTTTGCAAAAATAGAGTAAAAAAAAAAAAAAGAAAATAAAAGGAGAAAATAAAAAAAAAAAAAAGAAAAGCAAAGCAAAAGTGAAGTAAAGTTTGTAAAGCATCCAAGTGGTTCTGGCAAGTTTTCTGATTACATTGTTGAATACCCTGCTATATCATTGTTGACTCATGAATTAGAATATTATATTTATGTTTCTCAATGTTTGTGTTAATTCTATCCGTTTATTCTTTACCCATTACCCTTGGCCTAACATTATAAGCTAATAAAGACCCTTTTGATCCTCAATCTTGCATGATTTACATTAGTGGAGAGAGAGTTGTATTACAATCTTGTGGATTTTGTGAATTATGTTCATTTGTATGTTTATAACCTCATTTGGGTGAATTGGAATTGAATGAAAGAGGTTTTTTCTTGCATGGTTTGGGAAGAGTATCTTGTATGAAAGGAAGCTATGAATGCTAGCATGATGAGGATTGTGTATGCTTGACACTTATTCTAAGGTATCTGTATTCTTTGAGGTTTATGCATTCATCATATACTAGCCTGAGTTAAGTGAAAATGGAATGTTTAAAAATGGCTGAAAATAGGTTGCCAGTTGATCTTTGTGAATGTACTTTGTTTTGCTTGAGGACTAGCAAAAATCTAGGTTTGGGGGTGTGATAACTCTGTAGAGTTAAGTTATTATTGCCCTATATCTGTGCATCATGGCAAGTTTAGTCCTTGTTTGTAAGCATTGATGGAAGGTTTTAGCATCATTTCTATCTGATTTTATTCTGATGACTTCCATTATGATCCTGAGTAAATATTTTCAAGATTATGATCAAATTGAGTACATTTGCATGATTTAAAGAATTGATAAATTCTCTTATATAGGCAGGTCTTAAAAGAAGCATGGAAATGAAGAAGTTGAAGCAGCTTTGGACCAAGAAGCCTAAGAGAAGCTCAAAGGTGCAGATCAACACTCAACACCGCGACGTGGATATGGTTGAGCCGCGGCCTCCCTCCATTAGTAGATAAAATCCGAGGCTGGAGCGCTGCAACGTTGAAGAGTAGGCGCCTCAGGCGCCTGTGACCTAATTACACGCGCGCCGCGGCGGGACATGTTGGACGCCGCGGCGTTACCCTATTTTATTCAGCTTATAAATAGAGTTGCACCGAATTTCTACGAGAGTTTTCATCATTTTTGGAGAGAAGCATTTCTTGGTTTTTGGTTTTTTAGACCTAGAGGAAGCGAGAAAAGGCTAAGGTTGGAGGCCATCCTTCCTATGGAGGGTGAATCAAGCTTAAAGGATACAATCTATTGAGCTTCCTTCCTTTCCTTTCTTCTTTTCTCTCTATATTCTTTGCATGATCATGATTTATATGTTTGTACTCTCATGATTCATGGCTAGCTAGGCTGTATATGAGTTTTACTTTGTAGTTTCTTATAGATACTGAGAAATTTGTAATCTTTTGAGTATATATTGAAGTTTAGTTGAGTTCAATCACAATCTGTGTTTAATACTTGTGGTTGGCTGATCACTAATTGCATGCTGTTAATATTGACAAATGAACTAGACATAGGGATTTGTTAATATGGATATGATGTGGTTGATACATGTTCGGCTATGAGCTGTTTCGTTAATAAGGTTTAATATACCTATTGACCATATATAGTGTGTGATTGAGAATAGATCATTAATGAGTGAAGTTTGCACTGGTTCTCAAGGACACTTAGTGAGCTGGGTAAATGAAACCAGGGTTAATTGACCTAGACATAGGCTTTTAACTAAATTAGATTCTCAAGCTAACTAAACCAATCTTTGATTTTGCTTGTAAGGATTACAATTCATTAGTTGAAATAGGAAATGAAAAGTAATTCTTATTTCTCTATTTATCTATTTATCTTAGAGTTATTACTTTTCAGTCTTTATATTTCTTTAACCATTCATTTATAAATTTAATGCTTTTGGATAGCATTAACTAGACTATTGGTTAATACTCAGCTTTACTTTGAAATACGTTTTCCTCGTGGGATCGATCTCTTACTCTATAACTGTATTACTTGTGTGACCCGTGCACTTGTGGTTAGCAAAAAGGGGCAACACGTTTGCACCTCAACAGAACCTCAAAACATCAAAATCAAAATTCTGATGAAATTTATTCTGGCATCTAGGCGCCCTATCCTTGCCTATGGCATTCCACCCCACTATGGAAGCCTAAGGTGTTCCAACACATTACCCCTTGATAATCCACCCTACTATGGTTATCTAAGGTCCCTCTAAGGCTTCTAGCCATATAAAACGCCAAAACATGCATTTCCTATCCAAAAACACATTCTGTTCAAATTCAACCTTTGACCTTTGTATAGTAAAATGAGCATAACTTGAGCTACGGTTATTGAAATGATGCAGTTTTGGTGGCGTTGGAAAGCTAAGAGAAAGATCTAAAACTTTCATGAAGACCATAGAAGCTAATTCTCATCAAAGAAGACACGACATGTCAAAATGCACGGCTATGTAATTTTACACTGCCCTGGCCGTGTTTTCATGCATCAGGAAAATTTCTGGCAGAGAGTTACACGGCCTAGGCCGTGTAATCTCACACTGGCCATGTAACTGAACCAGAAACATGGAAAAAACTCTCCTGCACGATGCTACTATTCCTTTGGCCATTTTTCATGGATTTTGGCCACTCCAACTTAGTTTCTAAGTGATTTCAAGTCTCAAACAAGTTCACAAACAAGAAGGAAACTTAAAACACTAACTCACAACACAAATATTTGATTCTTAGATTAAATCATCCATTTACACCCTAAAACTCCAATTCCTTCACAAATGGCATTCAAGGGTATTCAAGTGATGAAGATCTATTGCCTCTAGCAACCTAAAAACATACTATTCTTAAGCTTTCTAGCAAAATTCATGCATTTACTAACATAAACACAATTCTCACACTTCAAAACCCCACATCCTCCATCAAGTCCCCATAAACCCAATGAAGAAAATGAAGTCATGAAGTAATACATATTTCCCCCTACCTCAAGATCAAGATGATGAGGATGAAGTAAGGCCTTCACTTGGATCCTTTCTTTTGATTGTTGATCCTTCTCTTCCTCTTTGGTTTCTCTTTCTCTCTTTTCTTTTCTTTCCTTTCTTCACGTTTTCTCTTCTCTTCTCTGTTTCTACTTCTCTATTTTTCTGTTCGGTTCTTATCCCTCTAATATCCCCACCTTGGGATATTTCAAGAAGAGAAATCCCTTTTGAATTCTCTTAGTTGGCTACTAAAACCCCAATTTGCTAAAAACACTCAAACTTCTCCAAAACTGATTTTGTAGCTACCAATAGATTCAAAATAAATTTTGAGATTCATTAAAAATTCTGTTTCACTAAAAATTGATATTTTCATATCAGCTAGGGGTCAATTCGGTGCTAAAACACACTACCAGTATGCCCAAAAATGCCAAACTAACTCTGAAAATTCTCAAACTTTAACTGTAGTACAGTTTCCACATTTATGACTTGGAAACAAACTCTCCATATTTATTTCTACTAACTAAGTAGTTTAAACCACTTCCAGAGCAAATAACAGCTATATTTCTCACTTAGCGTTACAGCAAAGTGCCTAATCATGCTCAAAAAGTCACAAAACTTCACAGACATGTTAAGTAAGTATTAGGCTATCTCTGTAACCATGTACAAGCATAACATGATTTTCTAGAGTATTACATTCTCCCCACCTTTTTAGAATTTTATCCCCAAAATTGGTTTACCTTATGTATTATGTTCTAATAACCAACATATAACAACAGATATAATCCAATTTTCAGAAAACCAAGATAATAAGCAAAGTTACTAAATTTTCCAAAACCAGGAGATGGTGATGTCTCCTCCCCTCGTACAACGTAGACTCTACCCCCAGCGATAGGTCCATCTTCAGTCTTGTTCTCTTGCCCCTGAGAACAACTCCTGTCGTAGTGTCCCTTCTCTCCACACTTATAACAAGTTATTTGGTTCCCCCTACATACCTTATTGCCGTGATACCTACCACACTTATTGCAAGTTTTTTGCCGATCTTCTTTCTGAACTTTATGGTCTTTTTCTTGTGGGTGACTGGATTTAGGATTACCTTTCCCATTTCCACCATCCACTTTCCTCTTCTTTTGAAGACTTTGTAAATTTCGCTCAGCCTGAATTTGGAGATTTTTAGACTCCACAATTCTACACTTGTTCACCAAGGATGAAAAATCCCTGATTTCAAAAGGTCTCACAACCTTTCTTATATTTCCCCTCAACCTGGACTCAAACCTAACACACCTCCAACTCTCATCTGGATTCTGCCTAAAATGTGAAGAAAACTTGGACAACTCATGAAATTTTGCTTTATATTGTCCAACCATCATGTCTTCTTGTCGAAGATTCGAAAACTGCTTCTCTTTATCATCTTGTAAACTCTTTGGAAAATGTTTCTCCAAAAAGATCCCTTTGAACACACCCCACGTGATCAAAGTCCCTACTGTCTCCAGCAGCCTTCTAGTGTTTCGCCACCATTGTTCTACTTCCCCTCTCACCATGAAAGAAGCAAAAGAAACTTTTTGCTCTTCAGAGCAAACTATGACCTTATAGATCTTCTCTAATTCGATCAACCACTCTTTCACTTTAATCTGATCACAATCACCCCTGTATATCGGAGGATTCATATTTCTGAATTCTGCAATGTCGAGAAAGTTCTAATTTTTTTCCCGACTGGTACCTCTTGGACTAGTGGTGGCACCTATGGTGGCACTTGTTGCTGAGGTACCAACCTCTCTAAAACTCTAGCAGTCGCCGCTGCTTGTTCAGTCTGCTGCCTCATGGCATTGGCCATCGCCATCATAACTGTGGCCATTTTCGTACCTTCATTATCAGAGTCCCTATTCCAGCTCCCACGCGGTCGCCCTCCTGTTACCGGTCGCCCTCGTGCTGCCATAGTCTTCTGTAAACACAGAACAATCCATATTGAGTTAGCTAAGCTCAATATCATGTAATTGTGTCACAGTAGCTAAAGCAAACATCTCAAAGGCAAAACATGCAATTCCACTCAAATAATCATATGTAAGAGATAAGAAATCCATAACCATCACTACACACGCATAAGTATAGTCAATCCATATCCCGGCTCAATAGGATGAACTACTCTGATACCAAAATATAACAGCCCAATATTTGCTACCCAAATATATCGTCATATAAATGAATAACCCAATATTGACCCTGCTACTACTAACATACATCAATGTTTAACCCATATCATTCATACATAATGAGTAAATATGGAGGGCCACGATAACAAAAGTTATATATATACATCACAGCCTCAAGGGCATACTGTTATACATACAAGAAATAACTAAGCAAATATTAAACATTTATATATGCTCAGCCCAAAATAGTATCTATACTATACTAATCTACATACATCTTCTTCTTCCCTTTCGAAGAACTCGCACCTGGATTTATATGGCAACACAATCAGGGTGAGAAAATATATCTCAGTAGAAGTATTCCAATACCAGCATATATACATATATGTATAATCAGATAATATCACAATTATCAAGTTGACACTTCAATCATGGAAGCAACAACACCTCATCTCAACAACATGCAATTACCCATATAATTGCAATGAATGAAAATGTCATGATAGCAACCGCCCATACAATCGCCATTTATGCTTAATTATGACTAATGATTATGTCTATGCAATTTCCTAAGTATAGAGGTGAATAATGCATGATACCAGATCCAGGACCTCCAATCCCATGGTAATGTCATGAATGCATGAAACTTGAACAAAGTAATGGAAGTCCATAGTTTCATCCATAACATTGAACAAGCACTGGAAGTCTCATCCAGCATGCATCATTATCCCAGAGGATATCTCACCCCGCCCTAGTAGTGAAGTCTCATCAACTACACGGTTATTGATAATGAACAAGAAAATTCATCCTTAATATTCACTATAGTAGGAATGATACAATATGCCTTACCTGATATAGAACACCCACTTTCACCAGGGCTCACACCTTTCAAAAAGGCATATTATACCATTAAGTATATCATCATGTCTAATTAATTTCTCATAATTAGCATTACGACTTCAATAGGTTTCACAAACATCTCATGCAATACAATTACAAATTACTTCCCATAACTAGTTTCATAATTGACTTATATGCATTCCAAATTTATTTCACAAACAAATCATCAAATACTTTAAAAGTACCTTATCACTCTTAAAAGAGCATACACGAATAATTCCCACACTTAGGGAAACTTAATTCCTCGATTCCACCATAATACAAATTATATGTATATATGACCATGTCTAATTACCTCTCGTAATTAGCATTTCAAGTCAACTTGACTTAATACATTCGTACTTCATCCATTACTCCTATTAGAGTTTCAACATACTCTACTAGACATAAACAAAGTATCCTAGCAATTAGGAACCTCAAAACATCAAAATCAAAATTCTGATGAAATCTATTCTGGCATCTAGGCGCCCTATCCTTGCCTATGGCATTCCACCACACTATGGAAGCCTAAGGTGTTCCAACATATTACCCCTTGATAATCCACCCTACTATGGTTATCTAAGGTCCCTCTAAGGCTTCTAGCCTTATAAAATGCCAAAACATGCATTTCCTATCCAAAAACACATTATGTTCAAATTCAACCTTTGACCTTTGTGCAGTAAAATGAGTATAAATTAAGCTACGGTTATCAAAATGATGCGGTTTTGATGGCGTTGGAAAGCTAAGAGAAAGAGATAAAACTTTTATGAAGACCAAAAAAGGTAATTCTCATCACAGAAGACATGACATGTCAAAATACACGGCTGTGTAATTTTACACGGCCCTGGCCGTGTTTTCGTGCATCAGGAAAATTTCTGGCAGAGAGTTACACGGCCTAGGTCGTGTAATCTCACACTGGCCATGTAACTGAACCAAAAACATGGCAGAAACTCTCCTGCATAATGCTACTATTCCTTTGGCCATTTTTCATGGATTTTGGTCACTCCAACTTAGTTTCTAAGTGATTTCAAGTCCCAAACAAGTTCACAAACAAGAAGGAAACTTAAAACACTAAATCACAACCCAAATATTTGATTCTTAGATTAAATCATCCATTTACACCCTAAAACTCCAATTCCTTCACAAATGGCATTCAAGGGTATTCAAGTGATGAAGAACTATTCTATTGCCTCTAGCAACCTAAAAACATACTATTCTTAAGCTTTCTAGCAAAATTCATGCATTTACTAACATAAACACAATTCTCACACTTCAAAACCCCACATCCTCCATCAAGTCCCCATAAACCCAATGAAGAAAATGAAGTCATGAAGTAACACATATTTTTCCCTTACCTCAAGATCAAGATGATGAGGATGAAGTAAGGCCTTCACTTGGATCCTTTCTTTTGATTGTTGATCCTTCTTTTCCTCTTTGGTTTCTCTTTCTCTCTTTTCTTTTCTTTCCTTTCTTCACATTTTCTCTTTTCTTCTCTATTTCTGCTTCTCTTTTTTTCTGTTTGGTTCTTATCCCTCAAATATCCCCACCATAGGATATTTCAAGAAGAGAAATCCCTTTTGAATTCTCTTAGTTGGCTACTAAAACCTCGATCTGCTATGAACACTCAAACTTCTCCAAAACTAATTTTGTAGCTACCAACAGATTCAAAATAAATTCTAAGATTCATTAAAAATTCTGTTTCACCAAAAACTGATATTTCTATATCAGCTAGGGGTCAATTCGGCACTAAAACACACTACCAGTATGCTCAAAAATGCCAAACTAACTCTGAAAATTCTCAAACTTTAACTATAGTACAATTTCCATATTTATGACTTGGAAACAAACTCTCCACAGTTATTTCCACTAACTAAGTAGTTTAAGCCACTTCCAGAGCAAATAGCAGCTATATTTCTCACTTAGCGTTACAGCGAAGTGCCTAAACGTGCTCAGAAAGTCACAAAACTTCACAGACATGTTAAGTAAGTATTAGGCTACCTCTGTAACCATATACAAGCCTAACATGATTTTCTAGAGTATTACAAGATAAACAGATGAAATCGTACAGACTCACTGTCCAAATGGCTGGTCTCCAATAGTATTAACTCCTTCAACTACTCTCTAACTACAGATCGCCAGACTTTCAACTCTTAACTGCTCCAATAGGTTACCCTTGTCACTACGTGCTTGAAACCTTTGAGTAGAGGTCTTACAACCCTCCACAAAGCCAAAATTGGAAGACATGCATAGTCATATCTGCAGTAAGCTTCAACTTGTTCGTGAAAGAGCTTTCCAGAAACTAATAGTGTTATAGGACATAAGTCCTCGATGTTTTAAAAATAAAAGACCGAAGTTACGAAAAAAGTTAAAGCAATATGAATTGATAAGCAAATAACCAAAACATATAGTTTTAAAATACAGTGAAACATTAAAACTTTAAAAAAACTTAAGTAAACAGTTAATGCTTTTTTACCTGTTATCATAGGTAAATTGCTTGGAGCATCAATGCTCAAAAACCTTTTAGGAGCATAATAAATGTCTTCCTCTAACAGATATGGAAATCTTTGCAGTCTCTCATTTTCATAATATTTTTATCTTTCTTGTCATAGATAGTGTATTATCTTTTTTAAAGTGTAGTATATACCCGTGTTGCATCATCTGACCAACACTTAGTAGATTTTGTGCTAGACTATGAACTAGGAAAATGTCATTAATATATATTGTAACTTTTAGAAAATCCACTACAGTTGTTCCTATGCCTTTTACCTTGAGAAAGTCATCATTCCATAACCTAACTTTTGATTGAAAACTCATATCTAACTTGGAAAAGATATTTTGGTATGGTGTAGGATATTTAGTCTTTGATAATTAAAATACTTGAATCTCCTATGCCTTAGCAATGAACTGACTACTTGCACCTTCATGGCATTGTTCTATTCCCTGAATAACAAATTAAAATCTCTGTAGTCTCTAATTTCAACACTAACAATAACGAGATTTTTATCTTTCTTGTCATTGATAGTGCATATATCTCATTCAAAGTGTAAGTATAGGCACTATGCATCTTCTAACAAACACTTAGTAGAATTTGTGCTAGATTAGGAGAATGTCGTTAATATATCTAATGTTGTTTGGCATATCCACTGCAATTGTTCCTATGCCTTTTACCTTGAGAAAGTCATCATTCAATAATTCAACTTTTGATTGAAAAGCCATATCTACCTTGGTAGAAGATATCTTGGTTCTCATCCTTCTTACTATCATCCACATAGCTGGCTTGATAAGTGTTTATGGTGTTGTAACCAACAATCTTTTCCTAGATGGCTCTACTTGCTCAAGCCTCTTTGCCCTTCAAGTATTAGGATCATGCCTTCCCAACATCAATTTATCTCATCAATTGGTTACCTATTGTATCTCTTCACAATCAAGTTCCCTTTACCCTTTTGTTCAACAAACCTCCTGATTACTCTTTTCTAAAGGTGTTCGGATTTTTGGTGTATGCCCTAGAGGCTGATACATTTGTCTATATTTACATACATTCTATTATGCTATTTTTTAATAAATGAGGCATTTCATTTATTGTGTTCTTTTTAATAAACATAATAAAGTCCTTAGAATAATAAGTTTGATGCCATAGGATATTAAGTGATTGACTTGATCATGAGATCGTATTAGATAAAATTAGAACACCATTCTTAAATGTCCCTAGTCAAGTTTTATTGTTAATTAGGACAACAATAATGTGTTGAGACTAGTATGTGCGTAGACTAATAACCACATCTCATGAGTCATGGATATGAGATATTAAGTCTTTCACATAGGTACATATTAGAGTAATGATGTACTAGACTGACCCGCCATGAGAACGCTACATGGATCGTTATGTGAGTATCATAAGTGATTCTCATAGTGACAAAGGTGTCTGTGGTCCTTTGACCTGAAATCACTACGATTCCTACATAAGGAGTTGTGTGTTTTAATGCCATCAAATGTTATCTGTAACAAGGTGATTATAAAGTTGGTTATTGGACATACTACAAATCATGTAGAGGGATGTGAGTGACCTAGATAGGATTTGTCACTCCTACATAACAGGAGCGATATCTTCGGGCCCCCTGATTGAGTGAGACTGTAAAATGTATGGCCATGCTCAAATGAGTTAATATGATATATTAATTTCATTTGTTGTTACAAAGTCTACTTGAGTATCAGGAAACGAAGGATTGGACTATATAAGGGTGACGCATTCCATTCCTTGTATTCAATCTAGATATCTTGACAAAAGGACTAAACGACATGGAAACATTAGTCACAGAAAGATTATGTCAAATCACTAATATTCTTATTACTTGGGTAGCAGCGATATGTTGCTAGATACCTCTCACTGCTTGTAATATTAAAATGAGATTTTAATATTACTACCAATGTAATGAGAACCTGTAAGGTCACACACATAAAGCAGACTAAAATTAGAGCAATAAATCCAAGTTGGACTCGGATTCAAATATGGGCCAGACTCATAACAGATGAGTCTAGGGTTGCACAGCTTACCTTGCTGCTGCTCATACTCACTTAAGGTAGTCACTATTATAAATAGTACTGCTAAGGGGCTGCTAAGATATACATATTACAGAACCCTAGCCGCACCTACAGAAAAGTGAGTGAGTGAGCGACAAGTTTCTTCTCTTCTCTTCGCAGCTAGCACTATATGAGAGATGTGAGGCTCCTCTTTACGGACGTTGGATGTTCGTGAGTCTGTTCATATGGATACCGTAAAGACATCATTGTTATTACAGTGTTGGTGATTCATGTCACTTCCTTTTGATCACGCTTCAAGAGATAAATATTTTAAAACTCATATTATGGATTGTTCGCATGGATCCTTGGTGGGAATCCTGCTTTTTCGTTGCGTGATGTATCCATAATTCCCAATAGTGGTATCAGAGAGTCTTGCGAAATCATAATTTGATTTTCTGTTTTTGTTTTGCATGAGATAACGTGTTTGTTATTCTTGTTTTGATAAAAGATATGATCTTTAATATGTTATTTTAGAAAATGAATGAAACCCTTTTGCGAAAACATATTCTGTTTTATATGTTGTATGCAAAACTATGATGTTGTTTTTAAAAACCCATGAAAATGTTCACAAGTTCTGTGAAAACTGTTTTGTATCAAGATGTATGTTTTTACGAAACTTTCTAGTATATATATGATACGTACAATGTTATGGAATCCTTATTCTCAATGCATGGCACAAGGGTTTGGGAAACCTTGTTCTTGGTTTGCGGTAGCAAGGATTATGGAATCCTTATTTCTGCACAAGTGGCGCGGTTCAAGTGTTGAACAATGGCACAAGGGTTCCCTGCGGTGCGTGAAGTGTTCATGTACTTTCGAGTTTAGGATTCAAGTGTTGCTACTCTAGCTGTCAAGGGAGGCGCAAGAGATTCAGCTCTTGTTTACAGTTTAAGTATTGATACTCTTACCTGCTGACCGGGCAGCGTGACCCCCGTGGTCCCCGAACCCTGTTACATAGCGTGTGTTATTTGAAAGCACCTTTTTCTATCCGTTTTTATGACTCGCGAAAATAATAATGTATTATTGTTTTGAGTTTGTATGTTCTTTGTGATGCATGATGTATGGTTATGGCCTTAGTCCTCCTTTTATGCTATTTTGATTTTTATAAATACGACCTGCGTGTCGTGCCTTTCTCTCTACACTCTGATTGTACATTCTTTTCTTATCTAACTCCCCTCGAATTTAAAAGAGGTTTCTATATAATGTAATCTTGATGTGGAGGCAAGAAGACAGCATCAAGTGAGGACGTTGGTGGGAGACGCTTGGTGAAGCTAGCTTAGTTAATGCTACTCTCTTAGATGGCCATAACCATGTCACTTTTATTATATACTTTATATGTATGAGATGCATGAATGATGTTTATGGTATGATAAACAATTTAATAAAGGGTGAGATCTAATAATAATAAAAATTCTCTCAAAAGTCATTTTGTGATGCCTTCCAATGTGTGGCACTCTTCAAGACTAGTATCGATCAAGTGTAGGTTCGCCAAAGCAGGATGCCTTTATCTATATTAGTAAGACGCAATGGGATAAGGGTAATATCCAACTGTCAACCATTGGGTCTGACTTAACTAGGCCATTGCAATAAGATTGAATGCTTAGAGGCATGGAGTTGGGCTTTAGTCCATTAGATGGATTGGAATAAGTGTTATTCACCCAACTATTCAAGAGTTACATGTGATGTAATCAGAAAGTGTTTCCTACCTAAATAACTGAATTTTGGGTGATTAGCAAAAACTGACTCAAAATTAGGTGAAATATGGATCTTGGCCCACTAGGAAATCTTTTGATGTGATTTTCTGAGTCAATGCTGAGGGTCATTGATTTGAATAAAATAGTGGGAGACATATATAATTAAAAGACCTCATTAAATATGTTTATTGCATGATACTTATATTTTGCATATTTCTATTGATAGAGTACCATGGCAACAAACACATTACGTAACTTATCACTGTGATCCGTCCTTGAGAAGGACAAGTTGTTTGGAACGAATTTTCTAGACTAGTACAGGAATTTGAGGATTGTCCTCAAGCAAGAGAAAAAGTTGTATGTACTAGAATAGCCTATTCATGAGCCACCTGTTACTAATGCCCCTAAAATTGAAAAGGATGCTTATAAGAAGCATCAAGATGATGCCTTGGACATCAGATGTCTAATGCTGGCCACCATGAACTCTGAGCTCCAAAAGCAACACGAGAACATGGATGCCTACGATATGATCGTACACCTTAAGAAGCTCTATCAAGAGCAGGCCAGGCATGAGAGATACGAGGTCTCTAAAGCACTGTTTCAGTGCAAGCTGGTAGAAGGAAGCCATATTAGTACTCATGTACTCAAGATGATTGGGTACATTGAAAACCTAGAGAGACTTGGTTTTCCTTTGGGCCAAGAGTTGGCCACTGACTTAGTCTTGCAATCGTTGCCAGAAAGTTTTAGTTAATTTATCATGAACTACAACATGAATGAGATTGACAAATCACTACTAGAGCTGCTAGGCATGTTGAGAACTACTGAGTAGAACATTACCAATGGCAAAGGAAAGGTCATAATGATGGTCTAAAAGAATAAGGGCAAGAAACAGCAGAAAAAGCCTAAGGGAAACTAGAACGGCAAGGGCAAGGATAAGTCCACGCTCAGCACTTGTAGCTTGAAACCAGTGGGTGGAGTGGCTAAGGAAGGTACGTGCTTCCACTGTGGTTAGACCGGATATTGGAAGAGGAACTGTGCCAAGTTCTTGGAGGAGCTCAAGAAGAAGAAGGGAAGTGAGACTTTCACTTCAGGTATTTTTATTATTGAAGTCAATTTATCTACTTCTGCATCATGGGTATTAGATACTGAATGTGGATCTCGCATTTGTGTAAATGTGCAGGATCTAAAGAGCAGTAGACCATTGACGAAGGGCAAAGTCGACCTACTAGTGGGAAATAGAGCAAAGGTTGCTGCATTAGCTGTAGGGACTTACTTATTATCTTTGCCCAATGGGCTTGTAATAGAGTTAGAGAACTGCTATTTTGTGCTTGCTATTAGCATGAATATCATTTCTGTTTCTTGTTTGGACAAAAAGGTTTTTCTTTTATTATAAAGGACAAATGTTGTTCCATTGATATGAATGACATTTTTTATGGTAGTGCACAATTGAGTAATGGACTTTATGTCCTTGATCTCAAAACGCCCGTCTATAACATAAATACAAAGAGTTTAAATCAAATGATATGAACCCAACTTTTCTCTGGCATTGTCGTTTGGGCCACATAAATGAGAAACGCATCTCCAAACTCCATAAAGATGGATTCTTGGACTCGTTTGATTTCAAATCATATGAGATATGTGAATCTTGTTTATTGGGGAAGATGACAAAGGCCCCATTCACTGGACAAGGTGAAAGGGCTAGTGATCTTTTAGGCCTCATACATAGTGATGTATGTGGGCCACTAAACACACTAGCTAGAGGCAGGTTTTAATACTTCATTACATTTACTTATGATTTTAGTAGATATGAATTTGTATTTCTTATAAAGCACAAATTAGAATCCTTTGAAAAATTCAAAGAATTCAAGAATGAAGTACAAAACCAACTTGGAAAGAGTATTAAAATCTTTCGATCAGATCAAGGATGTGAATACTTAAGCCAACAGTTTGATGATCATCTGAAAGAGTGTGGGATAATATCTCAACTTACTCCTCCAGGAACCCCACAATGGAATGGTGTTTCTGAAAGGAGGAACCGGACCTTGTTGGATATGGTCCAATCCATGATGAGTCATACAGACATTCTAGGCTCTTTCTGGGGATACGCCCTGTTAACAGCAGCTTTCACACTTAACTGTGTTCCATCTAAGACAGTTCAAAAGACACCATATGAGATATGGACTGGGAGACAACCCAATATGTCTTTCATAAATATTTAGGGTTGTGAAGCATATGTGAAATGTCAAGTTTTTGATAAGCTTGGACCTAAATCAGATAAATGCTTCTTTGTAGGTTATTCCAAGGAAACCAAGGGATACTATTTCTATAATCCTACTTAGGGCAAAGTGTTTGTCACATGGACAACTGTGTTTCTAAAAAGGGAGTTTATCTCCAAAGGAACTAGTGGGAGAAAAGTAGAACTTGAAGAAGTTCAAGGTTCACAAAGTAGCAACAAATCGATGATGGAAATAGAGTAACCTCTACAAAATGTTGTGGAACAACAACCTACTCTAGTAGCACAAAACTTGCATATGTCTAACAGGATACGTCATCAACTAGAGAGATATAGATTTCTCATGACCCAACAAGGTGACGTATTGCTCATGGATCAAGATGAGCCTGTGACTTACCAAGAAGCAATTATTGGCCCAGAATCTAAGAAATGGCTTGAGGCCATGAGATCTGAAATGGATTCCATGTATGCCAACCAGGTATAGACCTTGATTGACCTACCTGAAAGGGTAAAACCCATTGGGTGCAAGTGGGTTTTCAAGAAGAAAACTGACATGGATAGTAATGTGCATACCTTTAAGGCGTGATTAGTGGCTAAAGATTTCAAACAAATTCATGGTGTAGACTATGATGAGACTTTTTCCCCAATTGCAATGCTTAAATCTATTTGGATCTTGCTTGCTATTGCAGCATACCATGATTACGAAATCTGGCAAATGGATGTCAAAACTACTTTCCTTAATGAAAATCTTCTCGAAGATGTATACATGACACAACCTGAGGGTTTTGCCACTCCAGAGGATGCTGGAAAGGTGTGCAAATTGTAATGATCTATTTATGGATTGAAGCAAGCTTCCAGAAGCTGGAATCTTCATTTTGATGATACAATAAAATAGTTTGGTTTCATCAAGAATGAAGAAGAATATTGTGTCTACAAGAAGGTTAGTGGGAGCACTATTGTCTTTCTGGTATTATATGTAGATGACATACTACTTATCAGAAATGACATCACTACCCTATAGTCCGTAAAGACTTACTTAGGGAACTGCTTCTCTATGAAAGACTTGGGCGAAGCCACCTATGTGTTAGGTATCAGGATCTATAAAGATAGATCACTGAGACTGCTTGGCCTAAGTCAGAGTACATACATAGACAAAGTGTTAAGATGATTTAACACGCATGAATCCAAGAAAGGACTCTTGCCTATGTCACATGGTGTAAGCCTATCTAAGGCTCAATCCCCTTCCACCTAGGATAAGAGGGATCACATGAGCAAGATTTCATATGCATCTACAATTGGATCTATCATGTATGCCATATTATGTACTCGACCAGACATCTCGTATGCTTTGAGCATAACGAGCAGGTACTAGTCTGATCTCAGTGAGAGTCACTAGACTGCTGTCAAGAACATCCTTAAGTACTTGAGAAGGACTAAGGATTCGTTCTTGGTATATGGAGTCGAGGAAGAGCTAGCTGTAAAGGGTTACACTGATGCTAGCTTCCAAATTGATAAGGATGACTCTAGATCGTAATCAGGTTATGTTTTTTTCCTAAATGGTGGGGTTGTGTGCTGGAAGAGTTCAAAGCAAGAGACAATCATCGATTCTACCACAGAGGCTGAGTATATTGCTGCCTCCAATTCAACAAAGGAGGCCGTTTGGATCAAGAAGTTCATTGTTAAACTTGGCGCTATTCCTAGCATTGTGGACCCAGTGGACCTCTATTGTGATAATAATGGAGCCATTTCACAAGCTAAGGAACCTAGATCTCACCAGCGATCCAAACATATATTTAGGCCCTTCCATCTTATTGTAAAGATCATCGATAGAGGAGATGTGAAGATATGCAGAGTACCAACGGATGATAACAATATTGATCCACTAACGAAGCCTCTTGCATAGCAGAAGTATAAGGGTCACACTAGGTCTTTAGGCATTAGACATATGCCTAATTGGCTCTAATGCAAGTGGGAGATTGTTGGTGCATACCCTAGAGGCTGATACATTTGTCTGTATTTACATACATTTTATTATGCTAGTTTTTAATATATAAGGCATTTCATTTATTGTATTCTTTTTAATAAATATAATAAAATCCTTAGAATAGTAAGTTTGATACCATAGGACATCAAGTGGTTGACTTGATCGTGAGATCCTATTGGATAAAATTAGAACACTATTCGTAAATGTCCCTAGTCAAGTATTGTTGTTAATTAGGATAACAATAATGCGTTGAGACTAGTATGTGCGTAGACTGATGACCACATCTCACAAGTCATAGATATGAGATATCAAGTCTTTCACATGGGTATATATTAGAGTAATGATGTACTGGATTGACTAACCATCAGAACGCTACATGGATCATTACGTGAGTGTCATAAGCGATTCTCATAGTGACAATGGTGTTTGTGGTCCTTTGACCTGAAATCACTACGATTCCTACATGAGGAGTTGTGTGTTTTAATGCCATCAAATGTCATCTATAACAAGGTGATTATAAAGTTAGTTATTGGATATACTACGAATCATACAGAGGGATGTGAGTGACCTAGATGGGATTTGTCACTCCTACATAACAGGAACGATATCTTCGGGCCCCTTGATTGAGTGAGACTGCGAAATGCATGGCCATGCTCAAATGAGTCAATATGAGATATTGATTTCATTTGTTGTTACAAAGTCTACTCGAGTATCAGGAAATGAAAGATTGAACTATACAAGGGTGATGCATTCCATGCCTTGTGTTCAATCTAGATATCTCGACAAAGGGACTAAACAACACGAAAACATTAGTGACAGAAAGGTTATGTCAAATCACTGACATTCTTATTACTTGGGTAGCAGCGATGTATTGCTAGATACCTCTCACTGATTATAATATTAAAATGGGATTTTAATATTACTACCAACGTAATGAGAACTTGTAAGGTCACACACACAGAGTAGACTAAAATTGGAGCAATAAATCTAAGTTGGACTCGGATTCAAATATGGGTTAGACTCATAACAGATGAGTCTAGGGTTACACAGCTTACCTTGTTGCTGCTCACACTCACTTAAGGCAGCCACTATTATAAATAGTACTGCTTAGGGGCTGCTAAGATATACATATTACAGAACCCTAGCCGCACCTACAAAAAAGTGAGTGAGAGAGACATGTTTCTTCTCTTCTCTTCTCTTCTTAACTAGCACTGTGTGTGAGACGTGAGGCTCCTCTTTGAGGACGTTAGACGTTCGTGAATCTATTCGTGTGGATACCGTAGAGACATCGTTACTATTATAGTGTTAGTGATTCACGTCACTTCCTTTTGTTCATGCTTCAAGAGGTAAATATTTTAAAACTCAGATTATGGCTTTTTCGCATGGATCATTGGCGGGAATCCTATTTTTTTGCTACGTGATGTATCCATAATTCCCAACACAGATGTGCTTGTTATCTTTTTTAGAGGCCTTATAATCATTATAAGCTTGAGTTTAGGTCTATTGAGTGCAACTTTTAGGTTACTTATCTAGTCATAAAGGCTATAAGTGTTTGTCTAATGATAGCAAAATTTTTGTGTCTAAGGATATTGTTCTCTTTAATGAGTTCAAGTTCCCTTTTGCCTAATTATCTCAGTCTATAGCCATTTCTCTTTCTCACTCTTCTCTATCTATACTTGCTATTATTCCTATTGTCCCTTCTCTTTTTACCCCTAATTATATTTCTACTATTTATTCCTCTTCTTATTATGCTCTCTCTTCTCCTGCATCTACAGTTCCTTCTGTTGTTCATCCTTCTCCTACTGCCACATCTTATTCAAGTGCAGCAGCCCTAAAATCTTCTTCTTTTTCACATGTTATTATAACTAACTCTTTTTCTTCTACTTCAATTCCTATTTCTTTAGTATCTGATTTTGTTTCTATTATGCCTATGTCTAGGCCTCAGTCTATTCATCCTATGCAAACTAGGTCTAAATAAGGAATTTATAAACCTAGAATATGTCCAACACTTTTACTTGCTCATCTTGAGCCAACAACTATTAATCAAGCCTTGACTAATCCTCAGTGGAAGGCAGTTATGACTAATGAATATGATCCCTTGTTGGCTAATAACACATGGACTTTGGTCTCCTTTCCATTTAAAAAAAATGCTATTGGCTGCAAGAGGGTTTTCGCATTAAAAAGAATCTAAATGGTTCTATCAATAAGTATAAGGCACGACTGGTTACTAAAGGTTTTCATTAACAACCAAGGTTTAATAATACAAAGACCTTTTCTTTAGATGTTAACAGTTCCTTCCTTAATGGTTTTCTTGAGGAAGAGTCTACATGCAACAGCCCCCTGGGTTTGAAGACAAGGATAAGACTCTAGTGTGTAAACTCAATAACGCTCTTTATAGGCTGAAACAGGCACCCAGGGTCTAGTTTGAGAGGCTAGCCAACATTTTACTTAGTTTTAGGTTGCAGTCTAGCAAGTGTGACCCTTCCCTTTATGTTCAATTTGGGGCTTATCATTATCTTGATGTCCTAGTTATGTGGAAGACATAATAGTCACTGAGAGTTCTTTACAATTGGTACAGCAACTGATGACCAAGCTCAATTCAGTGTTTGCTAGTAATTGGGATCTTTGGACTACTTTCTTAGTATTAAGGTTAAGCACCTCCCAAAATCATTCTTTGTTACTCACTCAAGGGAAGTACATTAGAGATTTACTTGAAAAAGCTCATATGACTGATACCAAGGGTATCTCAACACCTATGATTAGAGGTTGTAAGCTCTCTAAGTATAGTAGTGATTATGTCTCAAGCCCTCATCTCCATCGCTCTATTGTTGGTTCCCTACAATATACTACAATAACTAGGCCTGAAATTAGTTATAGTGTTAATAAAGCTTATCAGTTTCTTTATCAGCCTCTTGAAGAGCATTGCAAAGTAGTTAAGAGGATCCTAAGGTATCTAAAAGAGACACTAAAGTATCTAAAAGGGACACTAACATATGGTCTATTACTGTAACTTGCTTAACCTAATCAGCCACTCTCACTTTAGGCCTATTGTGATGCTGGTTAGGCCTCAGACCCAGATGACTGCAGGTCAACATCTAGTTCTTATGTTTACATGGGTCCTAATCTCATTTCATGGTGGTCTAAGAAGTAACCTTTAGTTGCTAGGTCTGGCACTGAGGTTAAATACCACAGTCTTGCCAACACTGTAGCTGAATTAATATGGATTAAGACTCTTCTCAAGGAGCTTAAAGTTGTAGTCTCTACACCTATAATCTACTGTGAGAATCTCATCACTATGTCTCTCTCTCATAACCCTGTTTTATATTCAAGAACCAAGAACATGAAGCTAGATCTATTCATTTTTTGAAAGAAAATACTCAATAAGAGCCTTATTGTCTCCCATATTGCAGCTCAAGATCAAAATGTAGATATTCTTACTAAAGCTTTATCTAATCTTCATTTTACTAAGTTAAGAGACAAACTCAGGGTGTTTGATCAATTTGTGTTGATGCACCTGCCTAAGTTTGAGGGGAAAATGTTAGAGTATGTTTAGCTACTGCTTTACTTATGTGATTAGTTAAGTATGGTAGTTTATGACAATTATCATTTTATTATTCTATTAAGCATTATAATTGTAATTCTATTAGGCTTAGCTTCTACATACTCTAGAATGATCTAGGAGTCTATATAAAATAGTTAAGATCAATTTTAGATCTCAATTTTAGTAAATGACAGTTACATTTCAGTCTCTCTCTCTCTACATTTTCCTTCATTTTCTTTCTCTTTCTCACACTTTCTTAACAACTATGAATTCTTTCATTTTGTTACATGAGATATTCATTGATAATTTGTGATATGAATTATATATTGCAAACCCAAGTGCAGGTTGTCTCAAGTAATAAATTCTTAGGAGTCTGAGGTCGATCTACAAGGAATTGATGAAGAAAAATTCTTTAAGGTAAGGAAAGGATTTGTCACAATAACAAAGGTGATAAAACTTGTTCACAATTAAAAAGGATTTGCTTGGGTTAAGAGAACCACTCTTGGCATATAAATTAAGGACAATATTAATTCTTTTTATAACTCAATTTGAATTCACGCATAACGGAGGTTTCAATCGAAAAATACAGCATTCAAAGTTTATTTAAGATTATATATGTAATTATATTATGGTCCCTTTAATTATCTATTAACACCAACACTTGTAAATGAGTTCAAGTATTCATTGTATCAATCTCTTATCTATAACAAATCAAGATCTCCACTTTACAAGGAGGGTTTCTAAATTGATTGGAAATAAAATAAAATACATATAATGTCCACTTGATAATATAACATTCAAGCACAAAAAAGAAATTAATTTAACATTATTTCATTACCAAAAGCTTTACCCTTTCACCCAAGCAAAATGAGAATTTGTTAATCATGAACAAGAAGAAAGAAAGAGAGAAGAAGAAGATGATGAACATAACTTCTATTTAGAACAAAAGAAAATTACAACAATTGATACAAGAACATGGTCTGAATTTCTCACCTAAGATACCTTTAATGAGCAACTAATGCAGTTTTTTATAGAGAATGAAAAGTAAAAAATGTCAATAGACTTGTTTAATAAGTGGGTAGATGAGTGAAAAATGACAATAGAGTTATTTAATGAGTGGGTGGATGAGTGAAAAATTATTATCATGTTTGTATCCCCACTAGCACCAACCAATTTAGCTGTCTTTACATAACTATAACGCTGTCATAACATTATCATTTGTAAAAGTGGTCTTCATGAGAGTTGAAGGGTTTTGTCTTAGATATCCAATGCCACTAGTTTCAACCCAATACAACTCCTACAGCCCAACTTATGGCCCAATTTTTTCACATTATTCAGGTTCCAGCAATAACACCTGTGTTCTGACTTCCAACCCCAATCTAACCCACTAGACATCCGATTCAGCTCTTGTATTCTTCATGAAAGTTGTATATTTAGGTCTTAGATTTGATTTGAGATTGGTTTGGTGTCAATTGAACTCATATAGCTCAAGAAATAGGCTGATGAATGTGCAGAGGTTAAGTTGTCAGGATCAGCACTTTATTTTTTACTTCAACTCCAATTTAAATTATCCAAATGTATGATTCAGCTCTTGAGGTTTTCATGAAAGTTGTAGAGAATTGTATTAGCTTTCTTATAAGACCAGAATCACATTAATCAAATATTTAAAAATTTGATTATAACTAATTTATTGAACACTGTCAAATAGACAAATTAAGGTCAATTCATTCAATAATTCCTTCAATGATCCAATTAAGTTCAATATCAAAAAATGTGACAAAACTAACTTAATTAAGCCCAATTAAATATTAAGAAGTCCAGTGAGAGGATCATTAAATGAATAAAATATATTGTTATTAAATTCCCCCACACTTAGCTTTTGCACTCTCGGGCAAAACACATAAGACCAAAGCTAGGGAACAAGGAAAAACAATACAAACTCGAAAGCTAAAAACTCTAAAAGACTTAATTTCTAATGATATTCAAGAATGCAAAAGTTTATAAGCAAGAAGAGCATCCAAAGATTCAAAGGATCAAAACATTTATGAGGTAATGTTTATTCACATCTCAAATCAACACACAAGGAAACTTAAATTGAAAAGCATAAGTCAAGAATGATAGATCCTCACAAGATTTACTCTCAATCCCTCATGTGTTTGAAAAGTAGGTATTTCACTCCATTAAACCCATAAAAAATTACACTACCATAAGCTTACTTATCTTCTATTTCTCCACTACTCAAAACACATGCACACACAAATCAAGAGAACTTTATTCAAGGTTATAATGGGGTCAAGGTAAAGGAGGGGGTAATATATATATGACAAGTTAAATACGAAAGAGAATAAAAGAGCATTAGGGTTGAGTTCAAATAACAAACATGAAATGTTCATCCCAACTAAACATAATGCAAATTCCCTTTACATATTCTTTTTCCTTCCCCTTTTGCCTTGTTGGCCTTTCTTTACATACTTTTTTTATAAATATATTCATTTTTTAAAAATTTTTTTCAATTGGCCACTCTTTCCATTTTCACCAACCATTTTGCACACACACACCCACACTTGTTCAAGAACTTATCCAATAACAAAGCCAATACTCTCTTATTCCCTAAGGTTGGGTAAGAACATGATTTTTTATTTAAGGCACGCAATGAGCTAGAAACAAGGAATGGTCAAATAAGGTCAAAGGGATTAAGCAAAGAAAAATATGCAAGGTTGGCTATTTGGTTAAAGTAGCTATTTCAAGAAAAATTCCTCAATTATGTTTATGTATGCATGTGAAAATATAGCCTAAAAAAGAATCAAAGTGTAACACCCTAACTTTTGGGATAATTACAATATAGTCCCGATTTGTACTGTTTTGTGAATTCTGTGAACAGTAAATTTAATTTGACTATTCCGTGAGTGTACTTGAATGTTGTATGTGATTTGCTCCGACCTAAGAAAATAAAAATTTTCTGGCCGGATAAATCTTATTTTAATTAATTGGAGTCTGGGGATCTTACTAAACCCAATTGATTGATATATAAATTAATAGCGTAATTTTTCTGATTTAATCGTGTAATAAAATAATTTTATATTTTTATAATATTATTTTATATTACAGTACTATCGTCTCAAAAACAAGAAAATCGCTTTGGTTTGACCACGATCTTTAAAAGTGTCATGGGACCGCGTGTAGGAAAACAAGTCAATCGTGTCGATTGCATACAATTTCTAACCAATGAGAGCAAGTCAACAAAGGTAGGCTTGACTTTCTAAACCAATAGGAATTGGACACCTAAGGGAGCATGTGTTTTCATTTGGACCGTTGGATGAAGACTTAATGATGAAGCCTTTAATCTAAGCCATTGATCTAATCAATGGTGAGATTAGAATGATAGGTTTTTGATCAAGTGATATCTACCCTAGATCTAATCAATGGTTAGGAATTAAAGATGAACCAAGGGTTAGGATTTAGTCAACAATTGTAGGCTTGAAAATGGTTAGTAACCTAATTAAGCTTAATTAAACTAATCTAATTACTTAATTAGCATACTAAGTGAACTAGCTTAGTTATGAATTAATTATAATCTAACTACTAATTAGATATATTAATATTAATTAAAGGTTATAATATATGTTAATATATACTAAATTAATTAGTTATATTAGTAGTATGTTAATTAAGAATGGTTAGGATAATTAACCTAACTAATTGCCTAATTAACTAACATATAATTAGGTGTAATTGGAGGACAATTAAGACATTATGGAGGGGAGAGTGAGCACGGTTTTTGGGCAGCAAGGAGGCTTAGTGGGCTTGGTTCTACAAGGTTCAAGAAGGATCCAACATGACTAGGCCATGTGCTAGCTAGTGTGAACACATTTGTGATATTTTTACCAAGCAAATTCACTCACTCAAGCTCACCTAAAGGCCACTCACGGCTGCTGCACTCTTCATTTACTCTTCACTTTAGTTTTTCATCTTTATCACATTTTGGCTATTCACTTCTCTCTCTAAAATATCAAAAGCTCAAGCAAACATTTCTCTTCCATTTTCTCTCTCTATTTCGGCCAGCCCTCATCCAACCACACCAAGGCCTTCATAATTTTAGATCATCACATTTCTTGAACCCAAATACCATTCTAAGCATCTTTCATTCACAAACTTTTCCCAAATTCCTACTCTAACTTGCTCAAAATCTCACTTCTTGCTTACTTCCTTAAGGGTAAGTTTGATTTCTATGGTTCAAAATTTAAATTCTGATTTTTCTAACCATGTTTGTTCCATGGTTTTCCTATTTTGTACCTTGTATGTGTATTTGCTAATTATTTGAGAATTTTAGGAATTTTATTGGTGGTCACACGAAATTTGGAGGAAAGGAAGGAATCTTACCAATTGTTTTGTCTACAAGAGGTAAGAGGGAGATTTAATCTCATCAACCCTAAGTGGTGATGAGAAAATGGATTGTGTTTGTGTGTAGAATCCATAAGGATTCGGTTGTATGGTTTATTTGTGATTTTATTGTTTTTGATTGTTTAAAATGCTTTAATAATTGTGATTTTAATTTGCTATGCATGATTATAGTTTTTATTATTTTTGCTATGCATGATTATGGCTTAAAATATATTGTATGTGTTTTATATGTGATTACATAATTGTATGTAATTATAATTGTGTATTTATTTAAGTAGGATGTGAATAACATGTACGAAATGCATGAGTGTTCCAAAGAACACACTATGAGGCTCACTACCTTACATCCAAAAAAAGAGAACCAAAATGTTCTCAGCAATTTTCTAAATAACTGATTCAAGGAATTTAAGTAAAATAATCAAAGTTAAAAATGGTTTAGGTTAATTGTGGCCAAAATGCCATTTAGTGTATAATCAAATGCCATTTTACTTTGATTTGGCCAACATGCCATTTTATTTACTAAGATAGGTTAGATAATTATTTTATAACATAAATCAATTCCAAAGAATCATTGAGAAAATCAAAGGAATTAATTCTGTTCTAGAATTTTAACTTAGCAGAATTTAGTTTAAGTAAGAAATTAATCATACACTTGAAAAGTACTAACGTAGAGCTCATACTATAAATTTTGAAGCGCGTTAGTAAATTTTAAAGTGAAATTATAGGGTAAAAATAAAATAAACTATATTTAGAGGAAAACGTTAAAAATACCTTATCTTCTGATTTTATAGGCAAAATGCTGCCGAAATTTATTAAAATCAAACGCATAAAATGAAAAGATTCCATACTATATTTAGAACACAAGGAAAATACATTACGTATTTTAAAAGTACTAGATATAGTTTTACACATATTAAAAATAACAATTTTAAGCTATTCGGTTAAGAAAATGAATTAAAAATCCTACGCGATTGAGAAAATGATTCAAAAACAATTTTACGATGTTTAAAAACGTCAAAATATCTTTATGCGATTTAAAAACGTTTGTGAAAACGTCGAGATTGTGAAAATGCGATAAAAATCCTACGCGATTGAACAATACTGTAAGTTTTGCTGTCGGGCCAAAGTGGTGGACCCAGACATGTTATAGTGTAGTACTGTCAGGTGGGACGTACTATACTTTGTTTTTTGGTGATTAGGGGTATTTTGGTAATTTCTCGTAAAATATGGTAAAATTTGGATAATAGGGGTATTTCTATAATTTTAGCTCATGTTTAGGTGTTGTGCCAATTTAGGTTATAATTGGTGATTGATTGACGAGGCGAATTACACCGTATTTGGTGTGATAAGCGTAGTGTGGTTCATTTATGAACTTGGAGGCATTAGTGTGCGGAGAATTCCACATGCGGACAGTGGGTTGCTCCTCTGGGCCGTGGTAACGGGCAACACACTAATGATCTTGACAAGCACTATTCTTAGTCAAGATCTTGAGGGGACTATTAAGTACTATGCCTGTGGTACACGATGTTTGGACTGTGTACTGCTACACGATGTTTTGGACTGTGGGCTATAGACACGACGTGTTGACAGTGCAATAGCTTGGTTGGGCAGCCATAAAGTATTATTAGTTTCTATTCGGATCATTCTCTCAGATATCCGTGTTTAGCTCCATGGAGTAGGAACGAGTCAGTGTGTGTATCATTCATCATCTGCATTTTAATGTTCATGCATTATCTGCATATTACTGTTTATTATAATCTGTGATAAATTATATGGTTTATTGCTTTAATATATTATGCATGATATTGTGTTATGTATTATTGTTGTATATTGCTTAATATATGTACTGTTGTGATAATTGTTTGTACTGTCGTTTTCTTTATTGCCATGCGGGTAATGGTGTAGATTGTCTCACCTCTCTATATGTTTTCTCGATATTCCTGTGTTACTTCGTAAAGAGTTTGAGGTAGAGGAGGATCGCCTCTTGAGGTACAAGACTCGACGAGCAACAATCGGGCGATTTATACGAGGAGGAGGAACCAAGAGATCATACCGATCGTCAAGATCGATCTTGAGGTCATGGCACCGCCAGATTCTTCGGGTTCGTGCGACCGGGAGTTCCATGGAGGTTCCGAGGCATGGCGTATGCATGCCGACCGAGGGACGTAGCGTATGTGGGACGATTGATCGTGTCCCTATGTAGGGAGTATGACGGGGAGGTCATATTCACTACTATGCTTTATCTTCATTTAGAGTTACCTTTAACCATTAGGCGCTATTGGCGGGGAGTTTTTCACGCGCCTAGTGAGTTGAGTAGCGAGTCGACATGACTCGGACTCGTGTCCGAAGTGCTTTGGGAGATCTCATAGATGCACACTTTTCGATGGTTATTCTCGGAGGTGACGGATGGTGATTCATCGGAGGGTTTGTTATCACTTCGGGATGCACTTGGGCAAGTATTATGTTTTAGCTTTGTGTCAAATCTTTATTGTTTTATTAAATACATGTAGTGGTAAATTATGTTTGTACTAAAAGAGAATCATATGTATATTATGGTGAGTTTATGTTTGTTATATCTTGTGTTTCGTGTTACTTTATTTAATGTTATAATTATAAAAAAAAAATATTCCGCAAATTTTATATAAGTATCAAATGTTTTATAACTTGGGTAAGAGTTTTATTTTATTTTATTTCATTACATTCATAAATGTGGCATCCCCACAAGGGTGTTACATTAGTTGGTATCGAGCCCAAGTTAGAGTCTTTTGGGGTTGTGGTTAGGTCCTGTTTTTGCTTGTGTTGTGTGAATCTCTCGTGATTTGTTTCCGAAAGGTTACATCCGACATTGTTTTGTCTTGTTGAAGAAAGAAGATGTCCGGAGGAAGAGGAAGGCGTGCAAACGTGGCACCTAATGTGGATCCAATGGTTCTTTTGCTTGAGGCTATTCGAAAATGGCAGCAGTTGATTGCTCAACAAAATCAGCAAAATCAAAGAGCACTCAACATCAAGATATGATCACGATGCTTTGAATTTGTCCGAGTTCGACGCAACAATCCGCCACAGTTTAGAGGCGAGTTCGACTCGAAAAGGCAAGTCTTTGGATTCAAGACTTGGAACGAATATTCGAAGGAATGGGGTGCGCAGAAAATAAGAAGGTAACATATGTTGTATATATGTTGAGAGGAGATGCTGAGCATTGGTGGAGAAATACGCGCCAAGTGTTGCGAGCTGAAGGAGCTGAGATCACCTGGGAGGTGTTTTGTGAAGTATTTCTGGAGAAGTACTTTCCCGGTACTGCTCGACATGCCAAGGAAATGGAATTTCTTGGTCTGCGTCAAGGGAGTATGACTGTTGGAGAGTATGCTGCAAAATTCGAGAGTTTGTCACAATTCTCGAGGTATTTCCAGAACCAAACAGATGAGGTATGGAGGTGCCAGAAGTTTGAGGATGGGTTAAGAATGGAGTTGAGACGTGCAGTGCTACCGATGAGAATGAAGGAGTTTCCTGTGTTGATAGACACTTGTCGAAGACTCGAGGCATTGGAGCCGTCCCGAGATCAAAGGAATCGTAATTTTGGGCCGACTAGGTTCCAAAGAGGAAGTAGTAGCAGTGGTGGTAGGTTTCAGAGGAAGCCTTATGCGAGACCGTCTGGGAGTCAACCTCAACGTCCATCTGTTGGGGGAAGTTTTGGTGGAAATCAAGCTAATCAGAATGTGGCATTTACGCCGACCTGTTTCAAATGTGGCAAGAAAGGCCATCTATCTACAGATTGTCCGATAAGAGGAACGATCTGTTTTAAATGCAAAAAGCCTGGACATATTTCAAGGGATTGTACGCAGCCTGAGAGGAAGCCTGCAGTGAGGAATGTCCGTGCTACTCAGCCAAGATCTGGAGGGCGAGTTTATACAATGACCGGAACTGAAGCTTCTCAGTCTGAGGATCTTATACAAGGAGAAGGTGTCATTGAAGGTAATCACCTGACTTTGCTATATGATTCGGGTGCAACACACTCATTTATTGCATATGATTGTGTGGAACGTTTGAAACTGCCTGTGTCTTCTCTGAGTTTTCAATTGGTTGTTTCTACACCGACTGCCAAGCCTGTTGTTACATCCAAGATATGCATGAATTGTCCTATTGTCATAAAGGATCGTAAGTTTTCGGTCAACTTGATTTGTTTACCTCTTGTTGAGATAGACATAATATTAGGAATGGATTGGTTATCTTCTAACCATATCCTTATAGACTGTGCGAGTAAGGCCATAGTTTTTCCTAAGGAAGAAAGTTCTGGATTCTTGACCGCTAAAGGTCAAGTCATTGTTGAGGGATGGAGCTCAAGGGTTTATGTTGCTGTCTTCTTTGGAAGTCAAGTTTGAGAAGGATGTGAGCACTATTCCTGTCGTCAATGAGTTTCCAGAGATTTTTCCTGACGATGTACCTGGTTTGCCACCGGAAAGGGAGATCGAATTCTCTATCGACTTAGTACCTGGAGCCGGTCCTATTTCGATTGCACCTTACCGAATGTCACCTGTAGAGTTGGCAGAGTTGAAGAAGCAATTGGAGGAACTGTTGGAGAAGCAGTTTGTGCGACCTAGTGTTTCACCATGGGGAGCACCAGTGTTACTAGTCAAAAAGAAGGATGGAACTTCGCGTCTTTGTGTAGATTATCGACAGCTGAACAAGGTGACTATAAAGAATAAGTATCCACTACCAAGGATTGATGACTTGATGGATCAATTGAAGGGAGCCGTCTGTATTCTCTAAGATAGATCTGCGATCGTTATCATCGATTCGTGTCAAGGCCGATGATGTACCCAAAACAGCTTTCCGAACTCGTTATGGACATTATGAGTATCAAGTAATGCCGTTCGGAGTGACGAATGCTCCTGCGATATTCATGGACTATATGAATAGGATTTTTCGTCCATACTTAGACAGATTTGTCGTTGTCTTCATCGATGACATTCTGATCTATTCTCAAAGTCGAGAAGAGCATGCTGAACATCTCAGTATAGTTCTCCAGATTTTGAAGGAGAAGAAGCTATTTGCGAAGTTGTCAAAGTGCGAGTTTTGGTTGGAAGAAGTTCAATTTTTAGGTCACGTAATTTCCAAGGAAGGTATTGCGGTAGACCCATCGAAGGTGGAGACCTGCTTTTTCTGACTGGGAAAGGCCTAAGACCGTGACCGAGGTTCGAAGTTTTGTTGGATTAGCCGGATATTACGTGAAGATTTATTGAAGGTTTTTCCAAGATAGCTGGACCACTTACACAACTCACGAGGAAGAGTCAAGCTTTCGATTGGACGGAGGAACGTGAAGCGAAGTTTTCAAGAATTGAAGAAAAGATTAACGACTGCACAGTGTTAATTTTGCCGGATCCTAACAAATCTTTTGAGGTGTATTGTGATGCATCTTATCAGGGGTTAGGATGTGTGTTGATGCAAAATCGGAATGTGGTAGCTTATGCTTCAAGACAATTAAAGGTTCATGAGAGGAACTACCCAACGCATGATTTGGAGCTAGCTGCAGTAGTTTTTGCGTTGAAAGTGTGGAGGCATTTTCTGTATGGAGCTATATTCAATGTCTTTAGTGATCACAAGAGCTTAAAATACTTGTTTGATCAGAGAGAATTGAATATGAGACAGAGGCGATGGTTGGAATTTTTGAAGGACTATGATTTTCACTTCAATACCATCCAGAAAAGCGAATGTGGTGGCTGATGCCTTAAGCAGAAAGGTAGTAAGTGTTTCTACTATGATGATTAAAGAGGAGGAGTTGATGAAGCAATTCAGAGATCTATGGTTATCAATAGAATTGGTACCTGGAAAGATTCGTTTAAGTAGAGTTGTGGTCTTGAATGACTTGTTGGAGATAATAAAGGAGAAACAAGATGTAGATGCATTTTTACAGAACGAGAAAGAATTGTTGAAGCAAGGTCATAAAGCAACGGTGGAGGAAGGATCTGATGGAATCATGAGGTTCCAAGGAAGAGTTTGTATACCTGATGATCCCGAACTCAAGAGAGCGATTTTGGATGAAGCTCATACAAGTAATTTGAGTATGCATCCGGGGATGACGAAGATGTATCAAGACTTGAAGCGACTGTTTTGGTGGCCAAGAATGAAGAGAGATGTAGCTGAACGTGTGGAGTCTTGTCTTGTCTGTCGAAGGCAAAGGTGGAACACCAAAGACCCTTTGGTATGTTACAACCTTTAACTATTCCAGAGTGGAAGTGGGATAGTATCTCGATGGATTTCGTTCATTGGATTTCCGAAGACGAGGAAAGGTTATGATTCGATATGGGTTATAGTTGATAGGCTTACGAAATCGCCGCATTTCTTGCCAATCAATATTAAGTATCCATTGGAACGCTTAACCCAGATATATATCGACGAAATTGTTAGACTTCATGGTGTGCCTGCAAGTATAGTATCTGATAGAGATCCGAGGTTTACATCAAGACTCTGGCAAAGTTTGCAAGAAGCTATGGGGACTAAATTGCGATTGAGTCTCGCATACCATCCCATGGCACCGATGGTCGACAGAGAGAACGATTCAGTCGTTGGAAGATCTGTTGCGTGCTTGTGTGTTAGAACAGCAAGGAAGTTGGGATGAATTTCTGTCTTTGATAGAATTCACCTACAACAACAGTTTTCATTCGAGCATAGGAATGGCGCCCTATGAAGCACTTTATGGACGACGATGCCGAACACCTTTGTGTTGGTATCAGGATGGAGAGAGTATGACTATTGGTCCTGATCTTGTGCAGCAGACTACAGAAAAGGTGAAAATGATACAAGAAAAGATGCGAACGACTCAGAGCCGACAGAAGAGCTATGCTGATAAACGTAGACGACCCTTGGAATTTGAGGAAGGCGATCACGTATTCTTGCGAGTTACGCCTACGACGGGTGTCGGAAGAGTTCTTAAATCAAGAAAGCTTACACCTAAGTTTATAGGACCTTATCAGATTATTCGTCGGATTGGTCCTGTAGCATATCAAATAGCTTTACCGACTTTTCTATCCAATCTCCATAATGTATTTCATGTGTCTCAGTTGAGGAAATACATTCCCGATCCAACTCACGTGATACAACCTGATGAGGTACAGCTAAAAGATAATTTGACGTACGAGACACTTCTGTTAGAATTGAGGACGGAGAGAGTGAAACAAACTTCGAGGGAAGATGATTGAATTGGTGAAAGTAGTGTGGAATGATGTAACGAGGAGATGCTACATGGGAATTAGAGGATAGGATGAAGGAGCAATACCCTCAATTGTTTGATGTATGATGAATTTGGGACGAAATTCTTATTAGTAGGGAGAGTTGTAACACCCTAACTTTTGGGATAATTACAATATAGTCCCGATTTGTACTTGCATTTTGTGAATTTCGTGAACAAGTAAATTTAATTTGACTATTCCGTGAGTGTACTTGAATGTTGTATGTGATTTGCTCCGACCTAAGAAAATAAAAATTTTCTCGGGGATAAATCTTATTTTAATTAATTGAGAGTGGGGATCTTACTAAACCCAATTGATTGATATATAAATTAATAGCGTAATTTTTTGGATTTAATCGTGTAATAAAATAATTTTATATTTTTATAATATTATTTTATATTACAAGATACCCTCGTCTCAAAAACAAGAAAATCGCTTTGGTTTGACCACAGATCTTTAAAAGTCTTTGTGGGACGCGTGTAGGAAAAACAGTCAACTGTGCTGACTGTACAATTTCTAACCAATGAGAGCAAGTCAACAAAGGTAGGCTTGACTTTCTAAACCAATAGGAATTGGACACCTAAGGGAGCATGTGTTTTCATTTGGACCGTTGGATGAAGACTTAATGATGAAGCCTTTAATCTAAGCCATTGATCTAATCAATGGTGAGATTAGAATGATAGGTTTTTGATCAAGTGATATCTACCCTAGATCTAATCAATGGTTAGGAATTAAAGATGAACCAAGGGTTAGGATTTAGTCAACAATTGTAGGCTTGAAAATGGTTAGTAACCTAATTAAGCTTAATTAAACTAATCTAATTACTTAATTAGCATACTAAGTGAACTAGCTTAGTTATGAATTAATTATAATCTAACTACTAATTAGATATATTAATATTAATTAAAGGTTATAATATATGTTAATATATACTAAATTAATTAGTTATATTAGTAGTATGTTAATTAAGAATGGTTAGGATAATTAACCTAACTAATTGCCTAATTAACTAACATATAATTAGGTGTAATTGGAGGACAATTAAGACATTATGGAGGGGAGAGTGAGCACGGTTTTTGGGCAGCAAGGAGGCTTAGTGGGCTTGGTTCTACAAGGTTCAAGAAGGATCCAACATGACTAGGCCATGTGCTAGCTAGTGTGAACACATTTGTGATATTTTTACCAAGCAAATTCACTCACTCAAGCTCACCTAAAGGCCACTCACGGCTGCTGCACTCTTCATTTACTCTTCACTTTAGTTTTTCATCTTTATCACATTTTGGCTATTCACTTCTCTCTCTAAAATATCAAAAGCTCAAGCAAACATTTCTCTTCCATTTTCTCTCTCTATTTCGGCCAGCCCTCATCCAACCACACCAAGGCCTTCATAATTTTAGATCATCACATTTCTTGAACCCAAATACCATTCTAAGCATCTTTCATTCACAAACTTTTCCCAAATTCCTACTCTAACTTGCTCAAAATCTCACTTCTTGCTTACTTCCTTAAGGGTAAGTTTGATTTCTATGGTTCAAAATTTAAATTCTGATTTTTCTAACCATGTTTGTTCCATGGTTTTCCTATTTTGTACCTTGTATGTGTATTTGCTAATTATTTGAGAATTTTAGGAATTTTATTGGTGGTCACACGAAATTTGGAGGAAAGGAAGGAATCTTACCAATTGTTTTGTCTACAAGAGGTAAGAGGGAGATTTAATCTCATCAACCCTAAGTGGTGATGAGAAAATGGATTGTGTTTGTGTGTAGAATCCATAAGGATTCGGTTGTATGGTTTATTTGTGATTTTATTGTTTTTGATTGTTTAAAATGCTTTAATAATTGTGATTTTAATTTGCTATGCATGATTATAGTTTTTATTATTTTTGCTATGCATGATTATGGCTTAAAATATATTGTATGTGTTTTATATGTGATTACATAATTGTATGTAATTATAATTGTGTATTTATTTAAGTAGGATGTGAATAACATGTACGAAATGCATGAGTGTTCCAAAGAACACACTATGAGGCTCACTACTTACATCCAAAAAGAGAACCAAAATGTTCTCAGCAATTTTCTAAATAACTGATTCAAGGAATTTAAGTAAAATAATCAAAGTTAAAAATGGTTTAGGTTAATTGTGGCCAAAATGCCATTTAGTGTATAATCAAATGCCATTTTACTTTGATTTGGCCAACATGCCATTTTATTTACTAAGATAGGTTAGATAATTATTTTATAACATAAATCAATTCCAAAGAATCATTGAGAAAATCAAAGGAATTAATCTGTTCTAGAATTTTAACTTAGCAGAATTTAGTTTAAGTAAGAAATTAATCATACACTTGAAAAGTACTAACGTAGAGCTCATACTATAAATTTTGAAGCGCGTTAGTAAATTTTAAAGTGAAATTATAGGGTAAAAATAAAATAAACTATATTTAGAGGAAAACGTTAAAAATACCTTATACTGATTTTATAGGCAAAATGCTGCCGAAATTTATTAAAATCAAACGCATAAAATGAAAAGATTCCATACTATATTTAGAACACAAGGAAAATACATTACGTATTTTAAAAGTACTAGATATAGTTTTACACATATTAAAAATAACAATTTTAAGCTATTCGGTTAAGAAAATGAATTAAAAATCCTACGCGATTGAGAAAATGATTCAAAAACAATTTTACGATGTTTAAAAACGTCAAAATATCTTTATGCGATTTAAAAACGTTTGTGAAAACGTCGAGATTGTGAAAATGCGATAAAAATCCTACGCGATTGAACAATCTTTTGTAAGTTTTTTGTCGGGCCAAAGTGGTGGACCCAGACATGTTATAGTGTAGTACTGTCAGGTGGGACGTACTATACTTTGTTTTTTGGTGATTAGGGGTATTTTGGTAATTTCTCGTAAAATATGGTAAAATTTGGATAATAGGGGTATTTCTATAATTTTAGCTCATGTTTAGGGTGTTGTGCCAATTTAGGTTATAATTGGTGATTGATTGACGAGGCGAATTACACCGTATTTGGTGTGATAAGCGTAGTGTGGTTCATTTATGAACTTGGAGGCATTAGTGTGCGGAGAATTCCACATGCGGACAGTGGGTTGCTCCTCTGGGCCGTGGTAACGGGCAACACACTAATGATCTTGACAAGCACTATTCTTAGTCAAGATCTTGAGGGGACTATTAAGTACTATGCCTGTGGTACACGATGTTTGGATTGTGTACTGCTACACGATGTTTTGGACTGTGGGCTATAGACACGACGTGTTGACAGTGCAATAGCTTGGTTGGGCAGCCATAAAGTATTATTAGTTTCTATTCGGATCATTCTCTCAGATATCCGTGTTTAGCTCCATGGAGTAGGAACGAGTCAGTGTGTGTATCATTCATCATCTCGCATTTTAATGTTCATGCATTATCTGCATATTACTGTTTATTATAATCTGTGATAAATTATATGGTTTATTGCTTTAATATATTATGCATGATATTGTGTTATGTATTATTGTTGTATATTGCTTAATATATGTACTGTTGTGATAATTGTTTGTACTGTCGTTTTCTTTATTGCCATGCGGTAATGGTGTAGATTGTCTCACCTCTCTATATGTTTTCTCGATATTACTGTGTTACTTCCGTAAAGAGTTTGAGGTAGAGGAGGATCAGCCTCTTGAGGTACAGTACCCTGACGAGCAACAGTCAGGCGATTTATACGAGGAGGAGGAACCAGTAGATCATACCGATCGTCAAGACTGATCTTGAGGTCATGGCACTGCCAGGATTCTTCGGGTTCGTGCGACTGGAGTTCCATGGAGGTTCCGAGGCATGGCGTATGCATGCTGACCGAGGGACAGTAGCGTATGTGGGACGATTGACTGTGTCCCTATGTAGGGAGTATGACGGGGAGGTCATATTCACTACTATGCTTTATCTTCATTTAGAGTTACCTTTAACCATTAGGCGCTATTGGCAGGGAGTTTTTCACGCGCCTAGTGAGTTGAGTAATGAGTCGACAACTCGGACTCGTGTCCAGAAGTGCCGGGAGATCTCATAGATGCACACTTTTCGATGGTTATTCGGGAGGTGACGGATGGTGATTCATCTGAGGGTTTGTTATCTACGGGATGCACTTGGGCAAGTATATGTTTTAGCTTTGTGTCAAATCTTTACTTGTTTTATTAAATACATGTAGTGGTAAATTATGTTTGTACTAAAAGAGAATCATATGTATATTATGGTGAGTTTATGTTTGTTATATCTTGTGTTTCGTGTTACTTTATTTAATGTTATAATTATAAAAAAAAAATATTCCGCAAATTTTATATAAGTATCAAATGTTTTATAACTTGGGTAAGAGTTTTATTTTATTTTATTTCATTACATTCATAAATGTGGCATCCCCACAAGGGTGTTACACAAAGCAAGTTCTAAAGTAATAATTCCATGAGTGGAAATCACACAAGAAAAAAAAAAGAAAATGGTACAAATATTCAACCCATTCATCAATAGGCTCAAAATCTCACAAGGCATGCATCTATCATTATTAATCCACCAATTCAACATCTATAACCAATCATGTGAATTTTAAGAAAGAAGAAAATTTATGTTATGATCCCTGAATTTCAATTGCTTCAAAGGGTGTGAGAGTTCATTCACTTGAATCTTTCAAAGAAAATCAGAGAATAAAACTTCATTATTTCAATACAAAATAGTTATTTCCCCAATTTAGATGTGTCTCAAGAGTAAAATTACTTCAAGAGTAAAATTTACTTCTTACTATGTTATAGTTAATTGGTTTTACTGTTAGTAAATTACTGACAATCATATTAATAAACATACTTCCCCAATTTTTTTTATGTCAACTATCCTTCCTCCCAACCAGATCACAACATTGTCCCTAATGTCTAAATATAGATGAGTAAAGGATAGAATATATTACTTGTTGTGACAATTATTGAAAAGAGAAAACTGACACAAATTTAAATAGAAACAAAGTATGATGAATAAAACTAAAGGTAGAGGGAAGTTACAAATAGAGTGTCAGATCAAGCTCGTGTTCCTTGCTGCTTCCCTCTGACCAATTTATCTGAGCTATTACTGGATCAGGTTCATAAATAAAAGCTTGTAATTTATCAATTAACTCATTGACAGTGGAAGCAGAGACAAGGAGTCATCTTGCCAAATGTGTGATAAAGTTCAGTTCCACAACATGATCAAGAAAAGATAACAAACCATCAAAGAAATTATTAACATTCAACAAACCTATGAGTTTATGGTGGATGTTCAGTTGGGCCCAAGAGACAATTTGAAAAACTTCTGTCAAAGTACCATAGCCACCTAGTGAGGCAATGAATGCATCGGAATTGTCAAGCATTTTAGCCATTTGTCCATGCATAGTTAATACTCGTAGTTCCTCTCCAATTGTCTTTTCAATGATGTTCCTTTGAGTTAAAGTTCTAGGAATGATACCTAAAACTTGACTGTCTCCTAGATGTACAGTGATTGATACAACCCCCATATACTACACAAAATTTTCTCGCAGCAAGCGCTCGACCAAGAGTGCCTGCTACTTCTACAAAATCTGCACCCTTCCCAAAACTTGACCCACAAAATACACAAATATTTGTAAATCGATGGACAGAAGCTCCCTCCATTTCTATAGTCACCCTCCCTTTGAATGATTATAAGTTGGATGAAAATGAAGAAAATAGAGCATTTAAATAGGGAAAAGAATGGAAAATGTAATGATTGCACCTATATAGGTAGGCTGACTATTGTCAGAAAAGTTTGAAATTAATAAACACTGATTTTTTATTTTTTATATTTTATATTTTTTATATTTTATATTTTTTTTGAAAGAAAACAAGAGCTAGAACCAGTCCAAAATTGGAGGCTAGGCTCTCACACCCGTTTATCCAACAAAGATGGCATATCTTCAGACTGCATGTCATCAGTGCAGTTTTACTAGCAGGCCTTCCGTTTATGGATTATCAGTTCCTGTACCCTTATGGATTCAATGAAGAACCCATATACTAAGAAGTATGAAACTCCGCCACAGCCAAGACCTACCAAACTAGAGCCCAGCAAATTAATGCCAGTGTAGACCTCAGAGATTGTTTCACATAGACAATAAACACGGGTCTAAATCTATAGACCAACACTTAAACAAAGCCTAAAAGATTGGCTTGGGAACGTTGAAGACAGGTTTCTACAAAGCGTGGCACACGAACCTTATTTAAGGACCTGCATGCAAAATTCCACCCGAGTCAATGACGGGTCTGCCACTGGCAGGGGCTCCACACTCAATTAAGAGCATGGTACTTTTTTGATTGCCGTTATTTTTAGATGAACAAGATAATATCATACGTGTTGTTGTGATTGTGGCTCACATTTTCCTCTGATTTTACATTCAGTAACGGCTTAAACGCATTCTATGAGTCGAGGATAAACTTCTCATCCAATTTTCATATAAATTGGAAAATAGGGTCTTCTCAGTTAGATTCCCAAGACTGTAATGCTTATGTTCGTCCCTGAAAAGATTCCACAAATTAAGAAGTTCACGATGCACAACTCCACAAGAACGCGTCTCAAGAGTCAATAAGATATCATCTAATAACTCCTTACTCAGTCCATACTTAATAAAGTATATTTTATCTTCTCAATTTATGGAAACTATCCCCAAAGAATAGCATCGCTTGTTACAATTCCATCGTGCACATTTGTGACAAACTTGCAATATTTTTACTTTTCTCTTTTTAGAATACGAACTTTTACCGATGTAACGCCCCTTTTTGAGGAGGGAATATCACACTATGATCAAGAAACGAAAACAATGCTGAATAAAATAAGACCCAGTTCATTATAATATAGATAAACTTGCTTGGTTGTAATTATATAATTAAATTAATGAATTCTTTTTTTTTTTGGTTACGATAAGATAATAATATTTAGTTATAACAAAAGGTAATATGATAAATGAAACATACATCCATACATCATGCTATATATATATATATATATATATATATATACTTATATCATGTTCGTTTAGTTACATCATCAGATATACAAAAAGTAAAAGCTTTACTTGTCCCAAAAGAATTACCCATATACAGCCCACCAAAAGAGATAAAACATCAGGCACTAAAAAGAAATACAGATAGCCATCAGTGGCCATCGACTGCATCAGCCCCTACAGAGAATGAGAAGGAACCGTAGAGGGTCCTCCTCAGGGTCTTCCTCGTCAGAAGAAACCCTCATTGGAGCCACCAAATTACGAGTAGGGGCTCGTGTAGTAGATAGGAATAAATCCTCCTGTGGGAAGTAGTAACGCTCACCCCATATATCTCGTATGGGCAAATAAAATTGTAAATGCAAACAAACACTACAAGTAAAAATAGGCGGATCATAATGCCCCCAAGCTAGAGACATCGTCACGTCTCCAAGGTAAATGCAGTGATCCATAGCCAGGTTGATATGCCAGCAGTCCGGACCTCCAAGGAAAGTTAGCCTCACGTAACCCAAAAAGCCTTGCGGACGGGACGTCATGATCAGAACATATGCTAGTCAAAGTCGGGCCAAAAACCATGGAACTCGTATACTTCCCCCTCTTCACCGACATCTTTGGAGAAATATGTAAATAGACAAAAACGATAGAAATAAAGAAAAGAGGCCAGACCTCCTACATTCAGTACCAATTATGGCAGTAAAGAAACAGAACGACGTAGGATGCCCACATAGCATTACAAGAATAATAAATAATATCAAGAAGCAGATATTAAACAATGTAACAATTCCAGGCAGTTATAACATCAATAAGATAGCAGTTCCAATTATCATATAAATTAAATGCCAAATAATATATTGACTCACTATGCACATGTACATGATATCAAAATCCTACTCCATGGAGCTAGACACAAACATTGGAGAGAATTATCAGGGAGACATGCCAGTATCTCGTCAGCCTAAAACAAGTGCTTTTCAAAAAATCAATAATTTTGCACAACAAGGCTTTTTACAGCGGCATTCCCACCAGATCGCGATATAGGACAGTATCTCGGTCCGGATCGTCGGTGCGTTTGCATCAGTTTGTCCCACAGCCCAGAGGGGCTACCAACTGTCCACTGTGAGACACTCGCACCCCGACGCCCCCAAGGTCAACAGTATGACCTACACTAGTCTATTCGCACCCGCACTAAGGTGTGATTCAATCTACTAGGCAACATAACCTTAACAATAGTCCATCGGACTTTCACAATGCATGATGACTCAATGCATAATCATGTATATTCAACAATGATATACTTTATCAATAGCACACCACAATTTGGCCAAGTTAAACATCAACAAGGTTTTGGTCCCACTCATGGACCCATAATATCATATTATCAAATTCTCAAATAAGACAATACACATTTTAAGGTTTATTATGAAGTTTTACTTTGATCTAACATTTCTTATGAAATTTTTCTCTAGAGGAATTCTCTTTAAATCTTTATTTCTCTTAATTAGTTAAGTTCTATACTTGAATTAGATCATGTTCACTTAAGATAATTTAATTTGAATTACCCAACCTCTCACTTACACTCATGTCCTTCCCTCAATAAAATTATTCTAAGTTATAGGATAAAATCTCATTCTTGGTTCTTTCCATTTTTTGAATCCCTAATCAACTTCAAATTATCCAATTAACTAAGTTTTCACTTTAACGCAACATTTGCCCCTATTTTTCCTTAAGAGGTCGTGAGCCCTCTAATGAAATAGGGACCCAAGTTTCTCATCACTCCATTAATTATCACTCACTAACATCCCAATTCCTAAATTGTTACACAAAGTTTCATCAAGAACCCACTATAGCGCCATTTGGCCGTGAGCCTCCACAAGAAGGGCAAAACCCTTATTTTTTTCCATACATAGCTTCCAATCCATTCAAACAATTTACAATCCATCATATTATACATTAACGATTAGTAAAATCATATTAAATTAAATAACAACAATGTCAAGCATCAAGAATCAAACAACAAAGTGAGTAACCCTAACTTGGATTTTCTCACTATTAACACAAAATCACGTCTCTCACTACCAATAGTGGTTGAAGTGGATCATCTCCCTCTTACCTAAGAGAAAACAAGAAAAGAAACCTCCTTGTGGGCTCCTTGAAGATTTCGGACAAGCACCTTCAAAACCCTTGGAATCACAACTCATCAAATCATCACCAAGGCTTGAGAAAGAGAGGATAAATGGTCATGATGATGACCATGAAAATGAAAAGAAGAAGAAAAGATGACAAATCAACAACATTACCTAAAAGCTTCAAACTTTGAGGCTTGAAGAAGAGGATGAAGATGGAAGCTTTTTGGACAGATTACAACTAGAAAGATGTTTAGAATATAATGAAGATTAAGAAAATGGGGTCACTTGAAATTTTGCACTCATGGAGGTATGGTGAGGGTGTGTGGCCAGCGGTTTGGAGAAGAAGAGAGAAGAAGGAGAAAATTTGAGAGAAGAAAATATAGAGAGAGAAAATAAAAGCAAAAGTGATGATAACCTTTTAGGGTTTGAAATTAGAAATGGAAATGATAAAATGAAAATAAATTTTTGGCTCCCCAAAATTAGCTCATGGCCATGGAGAAGATAGAGAGGGAGAGAGAAAGAAGTGTGTCTTGGAAGCTTTAGAAAGCTTACATGAGAAGCTTGATACAAAACTTCTTTGAGAAGCTTTGTTAGAAATTTGAAAAGGTTAACATGATTAGACATAAAGTAGATTTTTAGATAAGGTGATAAGGATTTTCACTACAAGCTATTATCCAATGGACAATTGTTATAGTTTACAAAGTCAGTATTTATTGTCCAATGGATAATAGAGTGTATCGCAAAATTTTCATTTAACAGAACAGATCAGGATTTTATTTATCAGATAAAATCTCAAAAAATGTGAACCTCGTAAACTGTGTCTAGCCTCGGGTTTAGTAAGATCCCATGTCGACAGTTTCACAGTTCAAGGATTACCAGCCTCGGGGAAAATATTTCATTTTCCCAGTTCGCTCAGCGTGCATGTAAAATGAGAAATATATTAAAATATTCAACATTTCTAGAAAAATTCACAAAAATTTTCAAAAATCACAAATATTATAAAATGACTATTTATCTTGAAACAAACAATTTTTGGGGTGTTTCACTGGCTCTGCTCAATGCATATGCAAAACGAGGAATATACTAAAATATTCAACGTTTTCGAAAAAATCCAGAAAAAAATCTCAAAAATCACAAGTATTATAAAACACCTATTTATGATAAAACAAATAAATTTCGGGGTATTACAACTCTCCCCTTCTAAAAAGAAATTTCGTCCTCGAAATTTTCATACCTTAGAATAGTTGTGGGTGTTGCTCATTCATCTTGTCTTCCAACTCCCATGTTGCATCTCCGGTTGTTTCGTTCCACATCACTTTTACTAATAAGATCTCATTTCCTCTGAGTTGCTTTACTCTCCTATCTTCAATCTTTACAGGAGGTGTCACATAGGTTAAGTTCTCTTTCAATTGTACTGTGTCCGGTACTATGACATGGTTCCGGTCAGGAATATATGTCCACAATTGCGACACATGAAAGACATTGTGAAGGTTTGAAAGAAAAGGTGGTAAGACTATTTTGTAAGCTACCAGACTTATCCGGCAAAGAATTTGGTAAGGTCCAAGGAATTTGGAAGCAAGTTTTCTAGATTTTAGAACTCGGCCGACCCCAGTTATAGGCGTGACTTTCAAAAACATATGCTCGCCTTCCTCAAACTCAAGAGGCTTTCTTCTTTTATCCGCATAGCTCTTCTATTTTTTTGAGTCGTCCTCATTTTTTCCTGAATCATCTTGACTTTCTCAGTCGTTTGTTGTATAATATTAGGTCCACCAGTAAGGCACTCTCCGTCTTGGTACCAATACAAAGGTGTTCAGCACTGTCGTTTATATAGAGCTTCATAGGGTGCCATCTCTATGCTTGAATGAAAACCGTTATTGTAGGTGAATTCTACCAATGGCAAAAATTCATCCCAACTTCCAGCTTGTTCCAAAGTGCAAGCTCTGAGTAAATCCTCCAATGATTGAATTGTCCTTTCCGATTGACCATCGGTTTGTGGATGGTAAGCGAAACTCAAACGTAGCTTTGTTCCCAATGCTCCTTGTAAGCTCTGCTAAAACTTCGATGTGAACCTTGAATCCCTATCAGAAATAATACTGGTTAGCACACCATGCAGCCTAACGATCTCACCAATATACAGCTGAGTCAACTTCTCCATGTTGTATCTTATATTGATTGGTAAGAAATGTGCTGACTTCGTGAGTTGATTAACAATTACCCATATTGAATCATAACATTTTCTAGTCTTTGGTAATCTAACCACAAAGTCCATCGCAATACCACTTCTATTCGGGAATAGCTAGGGGTTGCAACAGTCCTGATGGTCTTTGATGCTCAACCTTCACTTTCTGATAAACCAGACAAGACAACACACATCTGGCAATATCACTCTTCATTCTGTGCCACCAAAATAACCGTTTCAAGTCTTGATACATCTTTGTTATTCTCGGGTGCATACTCAACTTGCTCGTGTGAGCATGTTCGAGGATATACTTTCTAAGTTCTTGATCTCGAGGTATACAAACTCTACCTTGGAACCTTAGGATTCCATCAGTTTCCTTCCTCGAATGTTGTCGCACTGCCTTGCTTCATTAGCTTCCTTTCTTCTTACAAAAACTTGTTAACTTTCTATTTTTCCCTGATGTCTTCCATTAACTCAGTTGAAATAGTGACCATGTTCATACAGATCTTTCCCAGTGCCAATTTGATAACACTGTATTTTATACATTTTTGTAATCCTCTCACTAGGCTTCTTAAGGTTCAATTAGGCTTAATTAAGTTGGTTTTGACACATTTTATGATTTTGAGCCGAATTGGACAATTAAATAAATTATTGCATAAATTAGCCTTAATTATCTCTTTGGAAGTGTTTAGTAAATTGGCTATAACTTAAGTTGAAAATATCTGATTGATATGATTTTGGTCTTGTAGGAAAGATAAGACAATACTCTACAACTTTCATGTTGAACACTTTTCCAGAATCGGACTCCTTGGAGGTGATATTGGGCTTTGAAGTCAAAACAGAGGAGTTGAAATCGGGTCCAAACACTTTGCAGTAATTGGATCATATCTTGAGTTCTAGACATGATTTTGGACTCAAACTAAAGCCATTTTAAAGCAAATATTCAGGCCTACAACTTTCATGAAGACCACTTCTCTCAAAAATTAAGAAAACTGGACACACGGCTGTACACGTTTGCTCAATTATAATAATAATAATAATAATAATAATAATAATAATAATAATAATAATAATAATAATAATAATAATAATAATAATAATAATAATAATAATAATAATAATAAAAGCCTACAAGTCGAGACTTAATCGTTATGTTTCCTACCGTAGCATCACCGTAGTGTTATCTTGAAGCGTCCATCGTAGCTCCAAATTGCATCTTCCCTGTAGCACTCAAAAATTGCCTATAAAAAGGCATCAGATGCGCAAACGAGAAGAGACATTCAGAGGAGGAAACTCTGGGCATATTTCCAGAGGAGGAGAGGAGGAAGTCTCCCTCCAATTTCTTTTCTCTCTCTTTTTCTCTTTTTCTTTCTTCTAAATTATGTGTAATTAAGTTCTGTTTTACTTGGGTCAAAGTGTAAAGCTCTTGGTAATAAAATAAGGTTAGATATATTCCTCCCTTGTGCTTTAATGATTTATATTTTTAAGTAGTTATTATGCGTGTTATATTTTGTTTCTGATAATTTAGAAACTACCCTTGTAAAGAGGAGTTCTTGATTTATTGTAGACAACATATTGGCACAGTAAATGCTTTAACCCATTTACAAGTGGTGGTAATAATTAAAGAAAATATAATATAATTACGTATAATATTTTATTTCGTATTGTATTTTGTTTCCAATCAATTTAGAAATCCTCCTTGTAAAGTGGAGTTCTTGATTTGTTGTAGACAAGAGATTAGCACAATGAATGCTTTAACCCATTTACAAGTGTTGGTGTTAGAAACTATCCTTGTAAAGTGGAGATCTTGATTTATTGTAGACAAAATATTGGCATAGTAAATGCTTGATCCCATTTATGGCTGGTGGTATTAATAGATGATTAAAGAAAATATAATATAATTGATAACTCTTCGAAATAAGAGTTATTACTATCCTTTTTGCTTAATTATTTTATCTTGTTTTGATCAAATTAGGAAAAGAACTTCAAGTTTAATTTGATTAAGTAAAAATCTGTGTGTAATCTGATTGATCTTGAAAAGCTGTAAGTTTTGATCTGTTGTTGATGAAGGTCTGATTTAATCCTGAGCAGGTCTTTAAAGATGAAAATTGTTGAAGGAAGGCGCTGGGACGTTTTGGAATCTTTGCAGCTTTGGGGGAGAAAACCATTATAAGATAAAATCATTTCCAGCTCAGATCTTGGCCACTAGGAGACAAAAGACCTGCTGCACTGCGCCTAAAAGGAAGAGAGAGAATGTAATGCAGCAACTGAGTGTACTCGAAAGATGGGCCAAGAAATATTTTAATATTTGACTTTGTATAGGCCCAAAAAGTCCAGTATGAGAGAGAGTGTAACCCTATTTTTGGGAGACTAGTACAAAAAGGAGAGGACTTTTGCATAAAGAGGTGTGGGGAATCTTCTAAAAAGAGGGGGAAGCTGAGCAGGGAGCCGTCAGCTGCAGCTGGTCATTTTGCAGTTTCTTTGTTTACGAAGAATGCCTTTAATTCTTAACTCCTTTGCTTGTTTTGTCTTTAAGCTCATTATGAGCTAAATTCTCATGGTTAGGATTTTATGAATTTGTAATTTGTACTGAAGGGTAATCCCATGTTCTGGATGTTATTCATTTTCTTCTTTTCTGTTTTAATGCCTAATTTTATTTAGCATGATCAACTAAGCTGAGATATTGCTGATTTTGTTTGGAAAAAACAAATTGGTGGACTTGATTAGAAGATAAAGATAGAACGATTAATTGGAAAATTAATTGTGTTGAATGAGCTAGGAATAGCCTTCAAGTCTTTAACAGCTGGACGTACTTCTATGACCACTGAGGAAATTAAATTGAACTTAGGAATAAGACGCTTTTAATGAACTCAGTGTTTACTTGGAAAGCAAAAATCTATCCCGTGAGCTAAATGCTGTAGCATCTTGGAGCATAGATTACCCTGATGTTAATAATTACAAAGGATTAAAATCCTAACTATTTCCATCTCTGTTTTAGAACACTTCATTTATTGTTTCCGTTAATTCCTTGCATTTATTATTCACTGCTCTGATACCTCATTAATTTATTACTTTATATGCTTAAAAATCTCGTTATATTTTATTACATTAAAAAGGAAAGGTTAATTCTAGAATTTATATTCAATACAAGTAAATCCTCGTGGGAACGATCTTTACTCACACTTTATTACTTGTTGACTGTGTACACTTGCACATATTCATTGAGAATTTTACGCCAACAAGTTTTTGGCGCCGTTGCCGGGGATTAACTTAGTGTTGAAAACGTAAATTCTTTTGTTAACTTTATTCATTTCTGTTACCTCTAAAAGTTTGATGTACTGTGCTCAGCAACAGGTATTGCAATCTGTATGCGCAGCAAGGGTGAACCCGAGTTTCAAATTGATTTGGAGATAGAGAAAACAGCTAAGAGTTTAAGGAAGAGAACCAAAGAACAACGTGCTTTGACCCAACATTCTGAGTTAGGCTTCATGGCTAATCTTTTTGTAACTGATGAGGAGCAACCTAGTATGATTGACATGGCAAATGACAAAGAGAGATCCATCAGAGATTATGCAGTCTTTGATCCCCAAACGATGAATACTGGGATAGTGAGGCCAGCAATAACTACCCAGCAGTTTGAATTCAAGCCAATGATGTTTCAAATGCTTCAAACTGTTGGGCAGTTCAGTGGTGCTCCTACTGAAGATCCCCACTTGCATTTAAGACAATTTATGGAAGTGGCTAGCAATTTCAAGATTCTGGGGTAAGTGATGATGCATTCAAATTGAGGCTCTTCCTTATTCATTGAGAGACGAGCAAAGACTTGGTTGAACTCTTTGGAACCCAATTCAATTGCTACGTGGAATGGATTGGCTGAAAGATTCTTGACAAAATACTTTCCACCCACTAAAAATGCTAGAATGAGGAATGATATTACTTCTTTTAGGCAAAATGATGATGAATCACTGTATGAAGCTTGGGAGAGGTTTAAAGATCTGTTAAGAAAGTGTCCTCATCATGGCATTCCTGTGTGCATTCAAATGGAAACATTTTACAATGGATTATTACCTCCTTCGAGGTTGATGTTGGATGCCTCTTCTGGAGGAGCTCTTTTGACTAAGTCTTATAATGAAGCTTATGAGCTAATTGAGAGCATAGTTGCCAATAGTTATCAGTGGCCAACCAGCAGAGCAAATTCTTCTAAAGGTGGGGCTGGTATTCATGAAGTGAAGGAGATAACTGCTCTGTTTGCTCAGCTTGCTGCCATTACTAACATACTGAAAAATTTAACTGCGGTTAACACCAGCAAGGAACCTGTTATGGAGGAACCTACTATGGCTCCAGTAAATTCAGTAGCTTGTGTTTTCTGTGGAGGAAGGCATCTATTTGAAGAATGTCCTGACAATCCAATGTCAGTGAATTATGTGGGAAACAGAGGGAATAGTTCTTTTTCCAATACATATAATCCTGGCTGGAAACAACATCCTAACTTTAGCTACAGTAATCACAACAACGCTCTGAATCCTCCTGCTGGTTATGCGTCCTCACAATACCAACAACAGCAGCATAACATTCAGCAGCAGAACCATGCTCCTGCAAAGGAGCCATCTTTGGAAGCTATGTTGAAAAGTTTCATGGTTGAAACTAAAGCTCAAATCCAAAATCAAGGAGTCATTGTAAGAAACTTGGAGAACCAAGTAGGACAGTTGGCCAATGCATTAGCTACTGACCTGCTGGCACTTTACCAGCTGCTACAGAGTCTCCATCGTCTTCAAATGATAAAGCGAAGGAACACGTTAAAGCTGTAACCCTGAGGAGTGGTAAAGTGCTACAGGATGCTGTAGCAACTAAGCAGCAGGGAACAAAGGTAACTGAACCAGCTGAACCCGAAGAATCGAAGCATGAATCAGTTCCACGACCTGAAGATACAGAGCAAGTTATTCCTAAGTTGACTGAACCCAAGATGGTTCCAGAGAGGCCACCTCCTCCATTTCCATAGAGATTGAAGAAGGCAGCTCAAGAGAAGCAATTCAATAAGTTTCGGATATTTCAAGCATTTACCGCACATTAACATACCTCTAGTTGAAGCTCTACAGCAGATGCCCAACTACACCAAATTTATGAAGGACGTTCTTACTAAGAGGAAGAGATTGGGAGAATTTGAAACAGTGGCATTGACAAAGGAGAGCAACCAGTTGTTACAGAATAAAGTTCCTCAGAAAATGAAGGACCCAGGCAGCTTTACTATTCCTTGTTCTATAGGAAATACTTATTGTGGAAAAGCCTTATGTGATCTTGGAGCAAGTATTAATCTGATGCCTATGTCCATTTTCAAGCAACTGAATATTGGTGAAGCCAGGCCCACTGCTGTGACTTTGCAACTTGCTGATAGGTCTATTGCTTACCCAGAAGGAAAGATTGAAGATGTCCTAATCAAAGTGGACAGGTTTGTGTTTCCAGTGGATTTCATTATTCTAGACTTTGAGGCTGATAAGGAAATTCCAATTATCCTTGGAAGACCCTTCTTGGCAACTGGAAGAACATTGATTGATGTGCAGAAAGGAGAACTTACTATGAGGGTGAATGATCAGCAAGTAACTTTCAATGTTTTTAATGCATTACATTATCCTGATGAAGATATGGAAAGCTGTTCTGTTATTACTGACATTGATTCTCTGGTGCAAGAGCAATTGATAGCATCAGGCAGAGACTCAGAGCATGATTCTGAACTGAATAAGGAAACTGATTTTGGAATTGAACAATTAAAGTAACTAGTTGAAGGAAATGTGGCACACAGATCCTGGATCAAAAAATACGAATCATTAGATATATCTGCAGACACCTTCACAGAGAACGTTCCTTCTGTTGAAAGACCTCCCATCCTTGAATTGAAGCAACTACCTTTTCATCTGAAGTATGCTTATCTTGGAGAAAAGGAAACTCTTCCTATTATCATCTCTTCTTTCTTAACTTCTGAACAAGAAAGTAGTCTTATTTCACTTTTGAGGAAGCACAAGAAAGCTATTGGGTGGCAAATGGCAGACATTAAAGGAATCAGTCCTAGCCTTTGTATGCACAAAATTCTGTTAGAGGAAGATACCAAGAACAGTATTGAAGGCCAGAGAAGATTGAACCCAATTATGAAAGAGGTGGTAAAAAGGGAGATCATTAAATGGCTTGATGCAGGAATCATCTACCCCATTTCAGATAGTGTATGGGTAAGTCCCGTGCAGTGTGTTCCAAAGAAAGGAGGAGTTACTGTAGTGAAAAATGAAAAGAATGAGCTGATTCCTACAAGAACAGTCACAGGTTGGAGGATATGTATGGATTATAGAAAGTTAAACAAGGCCACAAGGAAGGATCATTTTCCCCTACCATTCATTGATCGATCTTTGGATAGGTTGGTGGAAGAGAGTTTTATTATTTTCGGATGGCTATTCTAAGTTACAATCGATAGCAGTGGCACCCGAAGATCAACAGAAGACTACTTTCACTTGTCCTTATGGTACATTTGCTTTCAGACGAATGCCTTTTGGGCTCTGTAATGCTCCAGCTACCTTTCAGAGGTGCATGATGGCCATCTTTTCTGACTTTATTGAGAAAACTATGGAAATCTTCATGGATGATTTTTCAGTCTTTGGAGATTCATTCATGGGATGTTTGGACAATTTAGAAAAGGTACTGGACAGATGTGAGGAAACTAATTTAGTGCTTAATTGGGAGAAGTGCCATTTCATGGTCAAGGAAGGCATTGTGCGAGGCCACAAGGTGTCAAAGAAAGGCTTAGAGGTGGACAAGGCTAATATTGAGGTGATTGAAAAACTTCCCCCACCCAATTCTGTTAAAGGCATCAGAAGTTTTCTAGGGCATGCTGGGTTTTATAGGAGATTCATCAAAGATTTCTCTAGAATTTCCAAGCCACTCTGCTAATTGCTAGAGCATGATAGTGCATTTAATTTCACAGAAGAATGTCTATCAGCTTTTGAGACTCTGAAGAAGGCTTTGATCTCTGCCCCCGTAATAGTAGCACCAGATTGGGAGAAACCATTTGAGTTGATGTGCGATGCAAGTGATTTTGCAGTGGGAGCTGTGCTAGGTCAGAGGTATAACAAGATCTTCCACACTATCTATTACGCGAGCAGGACTCTCATTGATGCTCAGATCAACTACACCACTACAGAAAAAGAATTGTTGGCAGTAGTATTCGCATTCGACAAGTTCAGATCATATTTGGTGGGAACCAAGGTAGTAGTATACACAGATCATGCAGCAATCAAATACCTCATTGACAAGAAGGATGCCAAGCCAAGGCTTATCAGATGGGTGCTTTTGCTTCAAGAATTTGATTTGGAGATCAAGGATAAGAAAGGAATTGAAAATCAGGTTGCTGATCATCTCTCCAGAATTGTTGAGAAAGGAGAAACCAAGCCTCAAGGAGAAATTAAAGAAAATTTTCCTGATGAACACCTGTTACTGATTGAAAATGCTGCAGCACCCTGGTACGCAGACATTGTGAATTTTCTGGTCAGTGGGGTAATTCCGGTGGAAATGAATTTTCAGCAGAAAAGGAAATTTTTGCATCAAGTTAAACACTTTTACTGGGATGAACCTTTTCTGTACAAAAGATGCCAAGACCAGATTATGAGGAGATGTGCTGCTGAAGAAGAAATGCATGCTATCCTTAATGATTGCCATGCTGCCCCTTATGGTGGTCACTTTGGAGGGAAACGAACAGCTGCGAAGGTCTTGCAGTCAGGATACTTTTGGCCCACTTTATTCAGAGATGCTCACGAGTTTGCCAAGAATTGTGATAGATGTCAGAGAGTAGGGAATATTTCTAGCAGACAAGAAATGCCACTCAACACCATTTTGGAGATTGAGTTGTTTGATGTATGGGGAATAGATTTTATGGGACCATTCCCTATATCTTATGGAAATGCTTACATCTTAGTTGCAGTAGACTATGTTTCTAAATGGGTAGAAGCAGTAGCATTGCCGTCTAATGATGCCAGAGTAGTCACAAAATTCTTGCACAGGAACATATTTACCAGATTTGGCACTCCTCGGGCCATAATCAGTGATGAAGGGACACATTTTTGCAACAAGCTGTTTGCAAACTTGCTTGCAAAATATGGAGTGAAACATAAAGTGGCTACTGCCTACCATCCTCAAACCAGTGGACAAGCTGAAGTGTCCAACAGAGAGATCAAAAGAATCCTTGAAAAAATGGTGAATCCTTCTAGGAAGGACTGGTCTGTGCACTTAGATGATGCTCTTTGGGCCTACAGAACGGCATTCAAAGCCCCCATTGGCATGTCCCCTTACAGATTAGTTTATGGCAAGGCTTGCCATTTACCAATAGAGTTGAAACACAAGGCATTTTGGGCTATAAAGAAGTTGAACTTTGATGCACAAGCAGCTGGAGAAGCAAGGTTACTACAGCTGAATGAACTCGAAGAGTTCAGGCTCTTTGCTTATGAAAATGCTGAAGTATATAAGAGCAAGGTCAAGGCATGGCATGATCAGAAAATACAACCCAGGGATTTAGTTGAAGGAATGCAAGTGCTTTTGTTTAATTCCAGATTAAAATTGTTCCCTGGGAAGTTGAAATCCCGGTGGTCTGGACCATTTAAATTGGTCAAGGTGTATCCGCATGGAGCTGTGGATTTGTTGGAGGAAAATTCTGGAAGAGAGTTCAAAGTAAATGGACAAAGAGTGAAGCAATATTGGGGTGAGCCTTGTGCAAGAATGAAGGCCACCACTCATCTATCAGACCCTTAACCACTAGTTAGAGTCAGGCTGAAGACACAAAACTAAGCGCTACTGGGAGGCAGCCCAGTTTTATATCCTTTACTTTATCTTTTAAATTTCAGTTAACATAAGTTGGTTTAGTAATCATTTGGTTTAGTAATCATATTTGCTTTGGCTTCAAAATAAAAAAAAATTTAATATATATATATATAATATAATTATATTATATAATATATATATATATATATAATCGCTAACTACCATATGTTTGCAGACTTAGAGCGTCCTAAGCCCAAGGTTGATCATGGGCAAATTGGTGTGTAGTCAAGTCCGGTCCAGTTAACATCAGAGTGGTGGTGACTGTTGGGCAAGCACAAGAGCAGTGTGCAACAGTATTTAATTTTCGTAGTTTTCCAAAGGCAAGCGCCAGCGTGGGAATGTCCAATTCTTCCCACCAAGCATTTAATGTCACCTTCCCCTCCACCAATCATCTCTATTCTTCACCTTTCACCGATAACTCTCTCTCTCTATATTAAAGCCATTGTCTTCTCTGCCTCAACCCCACACGCAACCCCACTCACACATTTTATCTTACCCATCTCGTTCTGTCACCATCACCCCATCCTTTTCATACCAGTTCAAATACCATGGTTAAAGCACCTGCTCAATCGTCCAAACAGCTCGTTGCTGCTAGTTCACCCTCCTCTGATGAGGAACTTAACTTGCGCTTTGTGGATGAGGAAGGCCGACTGAAGTTTGAACGGGAAATCAAGAAGCGGAACTTTCATTTGGAGAAGGGTTTCTTCATTTTGGACTCCCTATATTACGGGCTCACTGAGGATGTGGCTGAGCTCATAGACAGTCACAACTGGAAGCAGTTCGTGACTCACCCACGAGAGCTTATTGTCCCTTTTTGTGCGCGAGTTTTATGCCAATCTGACCGCACCAGAGCAGAAATATGTCATAGTGAGAGGTTCCAAGGTATCCTTCTCTGCCGCTACATTGAACAGGAGATGAGGCTTGAAGGGTGTTGAGGATGAATACCTCACTCTGTTGAAAAATGCTGAGGAAACAGAGCTGACTGATATGAAGAGGGAAGTCACAGTGGAAGGGGCAAACTGGATTCAATTGGATGAGAATTGGAAGATAGCCAGGCCTGATCTCACTCCCTTGGCCAAAGTTTGGTATCATGTCATCCGAACCAAAATTCTCCCCACCGCGCATTTAGAAACAAGTCACCAAGGACAGGTTAGTCCTATTGTACTGCATTCTGACGAAGAAGAAGGTGGATGTAGGACAGCTGATTGAGAGAGAAATTATTGCTTGTGCGTTCAAGAAGAAAGGATTGTTGTTTTTCCCGTCTTTAATCACCTCTTTATGTCTGCGCTGTGGAATAAAAGCCTTGTCTGAGGATGAAATTATGGACAACAAGGGAGCCATTGATTTGTTGGCTATCAAACGTTTTGGTGCATCTGCATCCAAGGTGCAAGGTTCAGTTCCTTCTTCTGGGCCGCAGGAACAGCCAGATGACGTGAGCATAAATGTGGACCACTGCTATCAATTGCTGCAGCATAGTTTCAAGCAGCAACAACTCTTTTGGGAATTTGCTAAAGAGCAGCATTTGTGGGTGCAACGAACCCTTGGAATCAACAAGCTGAGGCAAGGCAGCTATCCTCCTCTATTTCCTGAAGCACTCTTTGACCCATTTCAATACTCATCCTCTATACTCAAGAAACAAACACACCCTGCGAAGGTTTCTGCACCAGCTGACCCTCCTGCACCAGCACAAGACCCTGCACTACCCTCTGAGAATCCCACTGCTAGTGATCACTCCATCAATAACAATGAAGTTAGTTCTGACTGGACACCACCACCTCCACCCAGAGATCCACCACCACCTCCAACTCAACCACGAGGATCCAAGAGAGGAAAAGAAAAGATGGTCGATGAAGCGCCACAAGACCCCTCTCCACAAAAGAAAGGAAAAATCAAGCACAGAGCTCCCCCCATGATCAAAAGACCAACTAAAATTGCGGGAAATGCTAAGGCAACTCCCACTGTCACCAGTGCTGACTCTGAAGATAACATGCCTATTATAGGAAGAGCTGGGAAAGCCAAGTCCATCACAGCCTCTAAGGCTCAGCCAAGCGATAGTGGCGGGGAGGAAGATGAAGCTGCGCAAGAAAGAAGTATTGAGGTGGCTGTTACTAAGGAAACTCCAGCTACAGCCCAGACAACAATGAAGCAGATAGCCAGGACCGGCAGTAGAAGGAGCAGTGCCAGATTGGCTCAGCCTTGAGCAAGATGAAACACCCAAGATGCTGCAGCATGCTGCAGAATCAGATGACCAGGATTTCCTTTGATCTCTCTTAGTCTGTTTTGATTTACTTTTGTTTGTTTTATTTCTGTTTTTCAATTGTAGTTTTGTTGGCCCCCACTATTTAAATATAGTAGGCTCAATGATCAGTGGGGGCCCCATTTTGACTGCATGATTAATGAATGAATGGTGTTTGCTGTCTATGTGCATCTGATGAAGACACGTTTTACTTTACTACATGTGAAACACATTCATACCTTGAATTAATCCTTTCTCCCCACAAATCCCTAGCTCTAATTGGATTTAACAGCAGGACATCTTTCAAAAGACACCAATCAGTTGGGGGATTTGGGTTGCAAAAGTCCCTGTTCAAGGAACAATGGGTGAGGTCTAAATTAGATTTCAACCTAAGTTTGGGGGTGAATGCAATTGAGTGTAGGATTGTAGAACTTTACAGCATCCATCTTGGGAGCTTTCAGACTTCAACAGATTCATTCAAAGATGCATTCCATACATGTTTGTTCTCTGTAGAACTTGCCTTAATTCTGTGATTGATTGCATATTTCAATATTGTACACAATTTGACTTGAGGCACTGTTTTTGTTAACTACTGAGACTTCAAAGGCCAACCCTCACGTATTACCCTTTCTGAACCCCTTTGAGCTTAAGCCTTTCTTCATTGGTGACAAGCCACATTAAAAGCTACAAATCCCTGAAAAACAATGTAATGCCCTGATAGTTGGAGTTTAGGATTTTGTCAAAGGATTGCCTACTTATAAGTTCTGATCACATTGGTTGAGGACAACCAAAAATATCAGTTTGGGGGTGGGTTGCCTATTATTATATGTTAGTTATTTGATCAAAAAAAAAAATAAAAATAAAAAAAAAAAAAAAAAAAAAAAAAATAAAAAAAATATTATAAAAAAAAATGGGCTTCCCCAAAAAAAAAAAAAAAAAAATATATATATATATATATATATATAGTGGGTAATTTTGACAATGATCTTGAACTCCACCTAAGTAGCTACTTTCCCAAGATTTCACACCCGAACCTTAGCCTCATTACAACCCATTAAAGCCCTCTTGCTGTGTACAATGTGTGTGTGCTATTGATTGATAGAATTTTGTCAAGCATATGATAGAGTTGCATGTGTTGGATGTTTGAGTGAAATACTTACACACAGAAGAAAATAGAGTGAAATGAGCGATATGACAAATCCAATAATGTTTTGAGCCCCTGTTCTTAGGAAGATAATCTGGTGAGCTTTCATCCTTAATTCCAATGGACATTTGGAATTTGCACCTAAGACTCTGTTGAGGGGTGGTCTGGTTGAGTTCCTTGCTAAAAACTGAATTGAGAGTTAGGGAAATCACACACATTTTGGAAAGGGATTAAAGAAATGGTATGGTGTGTTGAGCATAATTCTGAAGATTGCATCTGAGGATTGGCATGGACTTGGCTTATACTATGTTGATTTAGTTCTGTGATTGCTTGTTGAATGTCATTACTTGAGGGCAAGCAATGGTTCAAGTTTGGGGGTGTGATAACTCTTAGAAATAAGAGTTATTACTATCCTTTTTGCTTAATTATTTTATCTTGTTTTGATCAAATTAGGAAAAGAACTTCAAGTTTAATTTGATTAAGTAAAAATCTGTGTGTAATCTGATTGATCTTGAAAAGCTGTAAGTTTTGATCTGTTGTTGATGAAGGTCTGATTTAATCCTGAGCAGGTCTTTAAAGATGAAAATTGCTGAAGGAAGGCGCTGGGACGTTTTGGAATGCTGCAGCTTTGGGGGAGAAAACCATTATAAGATAAAATCATTTCCAGCTCAGATCTTGGCCACTAGGAGACAAAAGACTCTCGCATGACTTTGCGCCTAAAAGGAAGAGAGAGAATGTAATGCAAAGAATTGAGTGTACTCGAAAGATGGGCCAAGAAATATTTTAATATTTGACTTTGTATAGGCCCAAAAAGTCAAGATGAGAGAGAGTGTAACCCTATTTTTGGGAGACTAGTACAAAAAGGAGAGGACTTTTGCATAAAGAGGTGTGGGAATCTTCTAAAAAAGAGGAGAAGGCGAGCAAGGAGCCGTCATTGCACTGGTAGTCATTTTGCAGTTTCTTTGTTTACGAAGAATGCCTTTAATTCTTAACTTCTTTGCTTGTTTTGTCTTTAAGCTCATTATGAGCTAAATTCTCATGGTTAGGATTTTATGAATTTGTAATTTGTACTGAAGGGTAATCCCATGTTCTGGATGTTATTCATTTTCTTCTTTTCTGTTTTAATGCCTAATTTCTGTTTAGCATGATCAACTAAGCTGAGATATTGACTGATTTTGTTTGGAAAAACCAAATTGGTGGACTTGATTAGAAGATAAAGATAGAACGATTAATTGGAAAATTAATTGTGTTGGATGAGCTAGGAATAACGTTCAAGTCTTTAACAGCTGGACGTACTTCTATGACCATTGAGGAAATTAAATTGAACTTAGGAATAAGACGCTTTTAATGAACTCAGTGTTTACTGCTGGAAAGCAAAAATCTATCCCGTGAGCTAAATGCTGTAGCATCTTGGAGCATAGATTACCCTGATGTTAATAATTACAAAGGATTAAAATTCTAACTATTTCCATCTCTGTTTTAGAACACTTCATTTATTGTTTCCGTTAATTCCCTTACATTTATTATTCACTGCTCTGATACCTCATTAATTTATTACTTTATATGCTTAAAAATCTCGTTATATTTTATTACATTAAAAAGGAAAGGTTAATTCTAGAATTTATATTCAATACAAGTAAATCCTCGTGGGAACGATCTTTACTCACACTTTATTACTTGTTGACTGTGTACACTTGCACATATTCATTGAGAATTTTACGCCAACAATAATTACGTATATTATTTTAATGGACTTTTAACTTTGTATTTTCCGATTGGAACCTCCATGTTGCGAGGATTCTAATTGAGTTATAAAAGGAATTAATCTTATCTTTCTTTTATTTACCAAGAATGGATCTTTTTACCTAAGTAAATAATTTTTATCGTAGTAACAAAATATTTACCTTACCATAATTAATTTTCATCAATTCCCTATGGATCGACCTCGGACTCACCGAGAAATTTATTACTTGAGACAACCTGCACTTGGGTTTGCAAATGCAACAATTAAAAAGTGTGCATCAAGTTTTGGCGCCATTGCCGGGGACTTGTTTTGAAGAATAAATTTCTGGTGTAAACATTTTTCTACATAGTAAAAAGTAAATAGTGCGTGAATAGTATGTGAATAGTGTGTAAATAGTAACATGAATAGTATGAATAGTAAAAATAATAATAATAATAAATTTAAATGAATAGTGTGAATAATATAAATAGGGTAAATAATATGTGAATAGTATAAATAGTAAAAAGTAAAAAAAAAATTAATATAAAAATAATAATAATAAAATTAAAAAAAGATGTGTGAATAGTGTGAATAGTAAAAAAGTAAAAAGTAAAAAAAAGTTTACATATTTAAAAAAATGAAAATAAAAAAAACATAGAAAAAGAGAGAAGGTGGTCACACCCGTGACCACCAAAAAAAACCAAAAAATAATAATAATTAAAAAACCAAAAAAAAACCAAAAAAAAAAATTGGTGGACAAGGTTGTCCCATGTGAAAGAAATAAAAAAAACCAAAAATAATAAAAAAATGAAAAAAAAAGTTAAGCCTTTTTATTTTTTTTGTACATATTAACTCAGTGGAAACTCTCCCTTTTATTTTCTATTACATACTAACTTTGTAGGAGAAAATCTGGTGGAGGTAATTCTTCCTTTTAATTTCTATACATTGGGGGTACCTCACCCTTTTAATTTTTGTATATACTAACTTTGTGGGGGAAATCTCTCCCTTTTAATTCTTGTTCATATTAACAGTGGGGGAAATCTTCCCTTTTACTACTAATGTACTAACTTAGTGGGGGAAACTCTCCCTAATTTCTTTATAATCTTTAATCATTAATGAAATAATCTTTCTTCTTCTTTTCTCTGGTTGAGCAAAAAAAATCGGCTTGTCGATTCTCTGGTTTTCATATTTTAAATTTACTTTTTGCACTTTATTTTCTCGTATTTTATTTTTGCACTTTTTTTTATATTTTTTTGTTATTTATTTTTTGTCATTTATTTTTGTTATTTTTTTTGTCATTTATTTTTGTTTACTAACTTACTAACTTTCTTACTAACTATCTAACTTTTTACTTTACTCGCTTCTAACATTTTAATTTATCTGCATACTAACTTTTTTTTTTTTTACTTATTAACTTATTTGGTGGCTGGTTTATTACCACACCTTTGTTAATATATATATATTTGGTGGTTGGTTTATTACCACGCCTTTGTAAATATTTATTTGGTGGCTCGTTTATACCACACCTTTGTATATATTTTTTATTTTTTATTTATTTATTTTTTTATTTCTTTTTCTATTTTGTTATGTGTAATTAAATTTGTGTGTTTTTAGGGTGAAGACGTAATTTGATTCAATCAACATGTATTAAGATTGGAATTTTAATCAATTTCTTTTCTACTCAATTTGAGTGCCTATTATGGTTCATAATGTTTTTATGAATTGGCCACTCATAAATTGATCTAGTGGGTATATGTGTAACCCGAAATGTTTGCATATGACCTAAACCATAAATAATAAAGTGCCATGATTTATAATCATCTAGGAATGAAGATTATAGGTTGTGTGGGAGAACTGTGGCATTTTTCCAAGAGAATCCATAAAGTAAAAGTCATGCCTTTAAATGTTTTTAATTACTGATTCTCCCCATCAATTGAATGATTAGAAATTGATTAGAAGGAAGGTCCCAAAGCTACTCTATTATCTATGATAGATTATTAAATCAAGTGAAGTCTGATCCCTAGTATTCTAATTTCATGTGTTTTCATTTCAAAATAAAAATACAAAAAAATAAAAAAAACTTTGTTTTCTCTTTTTCTTCTTAATTTCATGTGTCTTAGTGTTTGTTTTTCTTTTCTTTTTAAATAGTCAACTTTATTTTGACCTTTTGGTCACTCGTCGATTTTCTCAACAAGTTTTTGTAAACCTAGGTTGATACGGTGGATTTGGTGCTTCAAGAATTCAAAATGAGCCAAAAATGTTTTGTCCATACTTACAATAGGCTCACTTTTTTTAAATTACACCTATCAATGATTTTTTTTTCTTCTTTGATGAATTTTTAATTTCATGTCTTGGTTTGCCAAAATTGTCAATTTTTCTTATAACAAGTGAAATTGTTCTTTGTGGATGGTTTCTGCAAATAATAAAAAAAAGAGATAAAATATTTTTCATTAAAGAATGACCTGAGTAAGGAGTCATTAAGTGAAATCTTTTTGACTCTTGAGAGGCATTTTTGTGAATTTGTGCAGTGTGAATTTATTAATTTGTGGAATCTCTTCAAAGGCAAGTAAGCGCGTTACAGTCTTGGGAATCTGACTCAAAAAGACCCTGTTTCTCAATTTATAAGAAAATTGGATGGGAAGCTTATCCTCGACAAATAGAAGGCATTTAAGCTGTTACTGGACGTAAAATCAGAGGAAGATGTGAGCCACAATCACAACTACATGTATATATTTTCTTGTATATCTTCTTCTTATGACAGCCCTGATCCAGTAGCAGCTCAGATAGATTGGTCAGAAAGAAATGTTGCGGGAAGCAGTAAGAAAAGCAAGCCAGTTCAGACACTCCAATTATTTAAATAATTACAAGCTTTGGTTTTGTTCATCGTACTTTGTTTTTGTTTATATTTATGTGAGATTTCTTTTTTCAGTAATTGTGGTAACTGGTACTATCTTCTATCTTTTTCTATTTTTTAACATTGAGGACAATATTGTGTTCTAGTTGGGAGGAATGATAGTTGTGTGACTAATTGTGTAAAAAAAAATGTGTAAAAAAATAATAATAAAAATTAGTAAGTGTGTATATGTTTGTCGTGTGTAGAGTTGTGTATAAAAAAATACTTAAAAAAATTTGAAAGTGAGTTTATGTTTGTTGTGTTTATATGTTTGTCAGTAATTTTCTAACAGTTAAACCATTTAAGGATGGCAGATTAAGGAGTAAATTTTGCTGTGGAGGTAATTTTACTCTTGAGACGCATCTTAGTTGGGGTAGACAACTAGTTTGTGTTGAAGTAGCAATTCAAATTCAGGGAAATTTGCATGATTAAGTAAATTGTCTTCTTTCTTAAAATTCACATGCTTGGTTATGGATGTTGAATTGGTGGACTGAGAATGATAGAATTATGCCTTGTGAGATTTTGAGCCTATTGATGAATAGATTGAACATTTGTACCATTCTCTTCTCTCTTGTATGAATTTCACTCATGGAATTGTTACTCTAGAACTTGCTTTGATTCTTTTTGAGACTATATTTTCATATGCATACATAAAAATGATTGAGGTATTTTCTTAAATTAACTACTTTGACTAAATAGCCAACCTTGCATATTTTCCTTTGCTTAACCCCTTTGAGCTTATTTGACTATTCTTTGTTTCGAACTCATTATGTGCCTTAAATGAAAAACCATGTTCTTACTTGACTTTAGGGAATAAGAGAACATTAGTTTTGTCATTCGATGAGTTGTTGAACAAGTGTGGGGGTGTGTGTACAGAATGGTTAAAAAATGTATATATGATGTTCTTTTTGTAAAAGAATAAAAAAAAATCAAAAAAAATATATCAATAAAAAAATGTGTAAAAAGAAGAGGGTCAACAAGATAATAAAGGAAAGGAAAAGAATATGTAAAGAGAATTTGTATTAGGTGGAGTTGGGATGGACTTTCATGCTTGTTAATTGAACTCAGCTCTCATGCTCTTTTATTCTCTGGTATTTAACTTGTCATATTCATATTACCTCCTCCTTTACCTTGACCCCATTACAACCTTGAATAAAGTCCTCATAATTTGTGTGTGCATGTGTTCTGAGTAGTGGAGAAGTAGAAGATAAGCAAGCTTATGGTAATGCAATTTTCATGGGTTGAATTGAGTGAAATACTTACCTTTTAAACACTTGAGGGATTGAGAGTGAATCTTGTGAAGATCTATCATTCTTGATTCATTCTTTTCAACTGAAGTTTCCTTACTTGTTGGTTTGAGATGCGAAGAAATGTTACCTCATGACTGTTTTGATCCCTTGATTGTCTAGTTGCTCTTCTTGAGTCATTGAATCCTTTAGAGTTTTTAGTTTTTGAGTTTGTGTTGTTTTTCTTTATTCCTTGGTTTTTGTCTTTTGTGTTTTGCCCAGGAGTGCAAAAGTTAAGTGTGGGAGAATTTAATAACACTGTATTTTATACATTTTGTAATCCTCTCACTAGGCTTCTTACGGTTCAATTAGTCTTAATTAAGTTGGTTTTGACACATTTTATGATTTTGAGCCGAATTGGACAATTAAATAAATTATTGCATAAATTAGCCTTAATTATCTCTTTGGAAGTGTTTAGTAAATTGGCTATAACTTGAGTTACAAATATCTGATTGATATGATTTTGGTCTTGTAGGAAAGATAAGACAATTCTTTACAACTTTCATGTTGAACACTTTTCCAGAATCGGACTGGTGATATTGGGCTTTGAAGTCAAAACAGAGGAGCTGAAATCGAGTCCAAACACTTTGCAGTAATTGGATCATATCTTGAGTTCTAAACATGATTTTGGACTCAAACTAAAGCCATTTTAAAGCAAATATTCAGGCCTACAACTTTCATGAAGACCACTTCTCTCAAAAATGAAGAAAACTGGACACACGGCTGTACACGTTTGCTCATTAATAATAATAATAATAATAATAATAATAATAATAATAAAAGCCTACAAGTCAGAGACTTAATCGTTAAGTTTCCTACTGTAGCATAACTGTAGTGTTACTGTAGCGTCACTGTAGCTCCAAATTGCATCTTCCCTGTAGCACTCAAAATTGCCTCTAAAAAGGCATCAGATGCGCAAACGAGAAGAGGCATTCGGAGGAGGAAACTTTGGGCATATTTCCAGAGGAGGAGAGGAGGAATTCCCTCCTTTCCTTAGTCTCCCTCCAATTTCTTTTCTCTCTCTTTTTCTCTTTTTCTTTCTTCTAAATTATGTGTAATTAAGTTCTGTTTTACTTGGGTCAAAGTGTGAAGCTCTTGGTAGTAAAATAAGGTTAGATTTATTCCTCTCTTGTGCTTTAATGATTTATATTTTTAAGTAATTATTATGCGTGTTATATTTGTTTCTGATAATTTAGAAACTACCCTTGTAAAGAGGAGTTCTTGATTTATTATAAACAAAATATTGGCACAGTAAATGCTTTAACCCATTTACAAGTAGTGGTAATAATTAAAGGAAATATAATATAATTACGTATATTATTTTATTTCGTATTGTATTTTGTTTCCAATTAATTTAGAAATCCTCCTTGTAAAGTGGAGTTCTTGATTTGTTGTAGACAAAAGATTGACACAATGAATACTTTAACCCATTTACAAGTGTTGGTGTTAGAAACTCTCCTTGTAAAGTGGAGATCTTGATTTATTGTAGACAAAATATTGGCACAGTAAATGCTTGATCCCATTTATGAGTGGTGGTATTAATAGATGATTAAATGAAACATAATATAATTACATATATTATTTTAATGGACTTTTAACTTTGTATTTTCCGATTGGAACCTCCATGTTGCGAGGATTCTAATTGAGTTATAAAAAGAATTAATTTTATCTTTCTTTTATTTACCAAGAATGGATCTTTTTACCCAAGTAAATAATTTTTATCGTAGTAACAAAATATTTACCTTACTATAATTAATCTTCATCAATTCCCTGTAGATCGACCTTGGACTCACCGAGAAATTTATTACTTGAGACAACCTGCACTTGGGTTTGCAAATGCGACAATCAAAAAGTGTGCATCACAATTCCATAAAGGACCATACATCCCTGAATTGCTCTATCAAATCCTTTTTCTTGATCATCATAGCAGAGATAATGTGCATTTTCCTACTCAAAGCGTCTGCCACAATGTTTGCTTGTCCAGGGTGATATAGAAATCGAAAATCATAATCCTTCAGAAATTCCAACCACCTTCACTGTCTCATATTCAAATCCTTTTGGTCATACAGGTACTTCAAGCTCTTGTGGTCGCTAAAGATGTTGAACGTCGCTCCATAAAGGAAATGCCTTCATATCTTCAAAGTGAATACCACAGCTACTAACTCCAGGTCATGAGTTAGGTAGTTCTTCTCATGCACTCACAACTGTCTCGAAGCGTAAGCCACCACCTTTCCATTTTGCATAAGCACATATCCTAATCCTTGGTAAAAGCATCGCAATACACTTTGAAGGGTTCACTTGGATCGGGTAGAACTAACATTGGTGAAGTAGTTAGTCATCTTTTCAATTCTTGGAAACTTTCTTCACAAGCATTAGTCCATTCAAAGGCTTGGTTCTTTCTCGTGAGCTGAGTGAGAAGCCCTATTATTCTAGAGAATCCTTCAATGAACCTCTGGTAATATCCAGCTAATCCCACAAAGCTTCAAATTTCTGTCGCTGTCTTCTTCTATTCCCACTGTCGAACTGCTTCTACTTTTGACGGATCCACTACAATCCCTTCCTTCGAGATCACATGGCCCAAAAACTTGACTTTGTCTAGCCAAAATTCACATTTTGATAATTTGGCATACAACTTCTTCTTCTTTAGAATCTGGAGAACTATACTGAGGTGTTCAGCATGATCCTCCTGATTCTGAGAGTAGATCAGAATGTCGTCAATGAAGACGATAACGAATCTGTCCAAGTAAGGATGAAAGATTCTGTTCATGTAGTCCATGAATATGGCAGGTGCATTCGTTACACCAAACGGCATCACAAGATATTCGTAATGACCGTAACAGGTATAAAAAGCTGTATTAGGAATATCCTCTGCCTTTACTCAAATCTGATGGTAGCCCGATCGCAAATCGATCTTAGAGAACACTGCTGCTCCTTTCAGTTGATCCATTAAGTCGTCTATCCTCGGAAGTGGATACTTATTCTTGATTGTGACCTTATTCAATTAGCGATAGTCTACACACAATCGCGAAGTACCATCCTTCTTTCGGACTAGCAACACTGGTGCTCCCCATGGTGACACATTAGGTCAAACAAACTGCTTTTCTAAGAGTTCTTCTAGCTACTTCTTAAGCTCGATTAACTCTGATGGTGATATTCTGTAAAGCACTATAGATACAGGACCAGATCCAGGTACAAGATCAATAGCGAACTCTATCTCCCGCTCTGGCAGTAAACCAGGTACTTCATCAGGAAAGATTTCAGGGAACTCGTTAACCACTGGAATTGTATTCACATCTACCTCGCTCTCGACCTTCAGAGAAGACAATAGTATGTATCCCTAAGCTCCTTCTTTCAAGAAAGCTCAAACTTGGTTGGCCGTAAAAAATTTAGAAACTTCATCCATAGGGAAAACTATAGTTTTACTAGAACAATCTAACAGGATATGGTTGGAAGACAACCAATCCATTCCTAAAATTACGTCTAACTGGGAAAGAGGTAAGCAGATCAAATCAACAGAAAAGATTCGACCTTTAACAATTAAAGAACAATTTAAGCAAACTTTGGTGGTAACAACAGGCTTATCAGTGGGAGTAGAAACAGTCAAGTCAAAAGGTAAGGAAGACACAGGTAAACCAAGTCGTCGCACACAGTCATAAGAAATGAAAGAGTGGGTTGCCCCAGAGTCATACAGTACAGTCAAAAGATTACCTTCTATGGTACTCTCTCCTTGTATCAGGTTTTCAAATTTGGAGGCTTTAGCTCCACTCATAGTGTAGACTCGACCTCCTACCTGTGGTTTTGTAGCTCGTGCAGCGTTGACTAAAGGCTCTGCCTTAGCTTGATTCCAATCCCTAGAGATGTGTCCAGGTTTCCCACATCAAAAATAGATAATTCCTTTGATGGTGCAATCTCTTGTTAGGTGATCCTTCCTACACATTAAACATTTCAAAGGAAATGCCATATTCTATCCAGTTCGATTTCCACCAGAACCTCCATTGGAACCTCCACTCGATGTCTGTTGCTGACTTCCCGGTGGTCGGGAATAAGGTTTCTTCTGAAAATAATTTGTATTATTGTCACCTCCTCTTTGGAGCCTAGTAGGCCCAAAGTTATGATTTCTCGTGTCCCGAGCCTGATCCAAATCTTTCACTAGGTGACACGTGTCTAACAGCTCAGAAAACTGGTTGATCATTAATGTTATGACCACTCTCTTCACATCGTACCTTAGTCCTTCCTCAAATTTCTGACATTTCCACACCTCATCCAGCTGGTGTTGGAAATATGTTGAAAATTCGGATAAGCTCTCAAACCTCGTGGTGTATTCGCTAATAGTCATATTCCCTTGTCTCAAACTAAGGAACTCCATCTCTTTTGCATGCCTTGCACTTGCTGGGAAATATTTCTCCAAGAATTTATCCTTGAACACCGCCAAAGTGATTACTCAACCTTCAGTTTCTAGTAATCTTTGCACTCCATTCCACTAATCTTTCGCATCTCTGATTAGCATGAAAGCAGCAAAAGTTACTTTCTTGTCATCGGCATAGTTCATGCCTCTGAAAATTTTCTCCAGCTCCTTGATCTAAAGACTAGCCTTCTCTAAATCAAATTCTCCCTTAAATTGAGGAGGGTTGTTACGATGAAACTCCACCAAATTTTGAGCATCGGCTGTAGCTTCCAGCTGTTGAGCAGCCCTTTCTTACTGTTGAGCAGCCCTCTCAGTTTGTTATGCAATAACCTCTGCCATTCTTTGCATTGCTTCAATTGTTGCGGCCATATCTCCACCGCATGCCATTTCCCTTTTTCAAGTTAGACTAACTGAAAAACACAAGGAAGAATTAGGCGTATCCTTTCGAAATACCAAACACAGAGAATCACACAGCACAAACAAGTCAGACCTTACCACAAGACCCAAAAGAAAACTTAAACTGGGGCTCTAATACCAAACTAGTGTAACGCCCCTTTTTGAGGAGGGAACGTCACACCATGATCAAGAAACGGAAACAATACTGAATAAAATAAGACCCAGTTCATTATACTATAGATAAACTTGCTTGGTTGTAATCGTATAATTAAATTAGCGAATTCTTTTTTTTTTGTTACGATAAGATAATAATATTTAGTTACAATAGAAGGTAACATGAGAAATGAAACATACATCCATACATCATGCATATATATATATATACTTATATTATGTTCGTTTAGTTACATCATCAGATATACAAAAAGCAAAAGCTTTACTTGCCCCAAAAGAATTACCCATATACAGCCCACCAAAAGAGATAAAACATCAGCCCCCAAAAAGAAATACAGATAGCCATCAGTGGCCATTGACTGCATCAGCCCCTATAGAGAATGAGAAGGAACCGTAAAGGGGTCCTCCTCAGGGTCTTCCTCGTCAGAGGAAACCCTCATTGGAGCCACCAAATTACGAGCCGAGGCTCGTGTAGTAGATAAGAATGAATCCTCTTGTGGGGAGTAGTAACGCTCACCCCACATATCTCGTATAGGCAAATAAAATTCTAAATGCAAACGAACACTACAAGTAAAAATAGGTGGATCATAACGCCCCCAAGCTAGAGACACTGTCACACCTCTAAGGTAAATGCAGTGATCCATAGCTAGGTTGATATGCCAGCAGTCCGGACCTCTAAGGAAAGCCAGCCTCACGTAACCCAAAAAGCCTAGCAGATGGGACGTCATCATCAGAACATATGCTAGTCAAAGTCGGGCTAAAAACCAGGGAACTCATGTACTTCCCTCTTCACCGACGTCTTCAGAGAAAAATATATATAGACGAAAATGGTAGAAATATAGAAAAGAAGTGAGACATCCTACATTCAGTACCAATCATGGCAGTAAAGAAACAGAACGGCGTAGGACGCCCACATAGCATTACAAGAATAATAAACAATATCAAGAAGTAGATATTAAACAACTTAGCAATTCTAGGCAGTTATAACATCAATAAGATAGTAGTTCTAATCATCATATAAATTAAATGCCAAATAATTTATTGACTCACTATGCACATGTACATAATATCAAAATCCTACTCCATGGAGCTACACACAAACATCAGAGAGAATGATCAGGCAGACATGCCAGTATCTCGTCAGCCTAAAATAAGTGCTTTCTAGAAAATCAATAATTTTGTGCAACAAGGCTTTATACAGCAGCATTCCCAGCAGATCACGATATAGGACAGTATCTCAGTCCGGATCGTCGGTGCGTTTTTTATCGTTCTATCCCACGGCCCAAAGGGGCTACCAACTGTCCACTGTGAGACACCCGCACCTCGATGCCCCTAAGGTCAACAGTATGACCGACACTAATCTATTAGCATCTGCACTAAGGTGTGATTCAATCTCCTAGGCAACATAGCCTTAACAATAGTCCATCGGACTTTCACAATGCATGATGACTCAATGCATAATCATGTATATTCAATAATGATATACTTTATCAATAGTATGCCACAATTTGGCCAAGTTAAACATCAACAAGGTTTTGGTCCCACTCATGGACCCATAATATCATATTATCAAATTCTCAAATGAGATAATACACATTTTAAGGTTTATTATGAAGTTTTACTTTGATCTAACATTTCTTATGAAATCTTTCTCTAGAGGAATTCTCTTTAAATCTTTATTTCTCTTAATTAGTTAAGTTCTATACTTGAATTAGATCATATTCACTTAAGATAATTTAATTTGGATTACCCAACCTCTCACTTACACTCATGTCCTTCCCTCAATAAAATTATTCTAAGTTATAGGATAAAATCTGATTCTTGGTTCTTTCCATTTTATGAATCCCTAATCAACTTCAAATTATCCAATTAACTAAGTTTCCACTTTAACGCAACATTTGCCCCAATTTTTCCCAAGAGGCCGTGAGCCCTCTAATGAAATAGGGACCCAAGTTTCTCATCACTCCATTAATTATCACTCACTAACATCCCAATTCCTAAATTGTTACACAAAGTTTCATCAAGAACCCACTATAGCGCCATTTGGCCATGTGTAACACTCCAAATTCTAGCTATATGAATAGTAATAGCAGAATTACACTGTTCTGTATTTTCTGTGTGGTATAAAAATAATTTGATTGTTCTGAGATCATATTTGATCACTCGTGTGTTTGCTCCTCGGCTAGGAAAAATAATAATTTTCAAAGTGCCGGGAAATTTGATCTGCCTCATTTGGAGACGGGGGATCTTACTAAACCCGACTCTGAGTGACTCAGAAAAGAATCTTTTAAATTTTTAGAATCTATCTATGAAAATAAATAATATTGTATTGATAAATATTTGTGATTGTGTTTATAGCAGTCGTTGCTATGAACGTTGGATCCGATAAGTTTTAATTAATAGAAAAAGTGTTTAGAACATTTCTTGTAATTAAAATTAAAGCGAACCAATAGGATATAGTCAAAACAAATGGTTAGACTTTTCTAACCAATGAAAATTGGTCAAGGAAAGAAGTTTAGACTTCCTTGTGGACCATTAGATTTGAAGCTTGACTTAGGAGCTTTGATCTTCACCCTTGATTCAATCAATGGTGTAAAACAAATCCTATCAAAATTATCAAGTAATATTTACCATAGATAAGATTAATGGATAAGATTGAGTCAACATTAATTGCTTGACTTTTACTTAGGAAACTAATTAACCTTAATTTAGTTGTCCTAATTACCTAATTAAGCAATTAAGTAAAGTAACTTAACTAAGGAATAGTTATAACTTAATCCTTACTTTAATGTCCTAATTCTAATTAGAGGTGATGATGCATGATTAATATGTATTAGATACAAGCTAAATACGTTAAACTAAAATTAGTTATGTACTTGAAGAATTAAGTAAAGATGGTTAGGAGATTAAATCCAAATCAAATAGCTAATCAACTAACTAGTAATTAGGCTTGAACTAATGAGGAATTAAGGACTTAAACTCACCTAAATTACCATGGACCAGCAGCAAATTTGGAGGCCCAACAGCAGTAAATTTTGGACGGTCCAGCGGCTGAATTGGAGCAGCAAATTCACGGCCCAACAGCAGTAAATTCACGGGCTAGCAGCAGCAGAATTTGGACGTCCAGCAGCAGCAGCAAAATGGGGAGTTTCTACGTAACACTTGAACATACAAGTGATATTTGAATATCACAAAGCCATGCAAAGTCAAGTGAGCAACCAATGAGAAGAGAGAGTCCTTGTGTAATTAATGCATGGCTATTTGCTTAAGCAAATGTCACTCACGTCTTTCACAAAGACACAACACGACAGCAGCACATGGAGCAGCTGGATGGAGTGGATAACCATGCAAATGAATCTCTCCAAATGTCACAATTTCATCCACGATTGGCAGCTGTCTTCATGCACTCAAAGTTTGGATAATTTTCAAGCAAATTTCATTATTTAACTCTCACCATTCACTCACGGCTCCAGCTGGAAACAATTGGATAAAATCACTCAAGTAAAACATTTCAAATTTCACAAGAAATTCACACGGCCACAAGCATTCTCCCAATACGTCTTCACTCTCCACTTTTCTACTTATCAAAAATATAAGCTTATTCTCTCAAAGTTCCAAGGGAAACTCACGCACCTCTCTCCCATTCCTTTTCTCCCAATCGGTCATCACCTACAAACCACACCATCAAGCCTTTAAAATTTCATCTCTTAATTTTGTTTTGACTCAAGTCATCTTCTAACCATTTCTTCTTCACAAGATATTGTCACAAACATATCCTACCTTGTTCAAAGCTTCATCAACCTAAGCTTCTTCAACCTCCTTCCTAAAAAGGGTTTGTTTAGGAGGTGAACAAAGTCTCAAGGAAAGGAGGAAAGCTTAGAAAGCTTGTCTTCAAGAGGTAAGAGGGAGACTCAACCTTACCACCCATGTTCTGGTAGTATGAGGATGGTTTATTCGGTGAAAAATCCTTAATGATTTATTCACCTATTGTTTGAGGTTCTTGGACTGTATTGATTGGACTGTATTGATTGGACTGTATTGAGATGTGCTTGCTTGTGTTTCTATGTCTGTACGTGTAGTATCTGTGAGATCTGATTTTATTTCGATTCTTGCCTGTATGCTATAATGCTTAAGGAACTGATAATATGTGTGTATGTGAAATATATATTGTAGCAAAACTTATACTGTATGTATGTGAAATTTACACGGTAAATTTTATGAGGAAGGGGCTCAATTGGAAATGCCATGGAAATATGGGGTTATTATGTAAATATAAAATTTTAAGGGGTTATAGTGAAAATACTGTATTTTGAGGGACGAAAATATAAATTATGTGTTTTGAGGGACGAAAGTATAATTAACTGCATTCGAGGGACGAATATGTAATTATGTATTTTAAAGGACTATTTTGCAAATATGAGAAAAATACAAAATTTTAATATTAAAATGAGTAAAACAAGAATTCGATTTAAAACGTATGAAAAATAGTTACGCAATTGGAAAACATGAAAAATCACTACGTGATTTGAAAAGGCAGCAATTGAGTCGCGAGTGAGAAAATACGAAAAATATGATTACGCGATTAAATTACAGTAACATTGCTGTTAAATTATTATATGAACCCTGCACATGGGATATCAATGGAAATTGTGAATAGTGCATAGTACATGCATTGAAAAGGTCCAAAGGACTGTGTAAGGCAAGTTGCCTAGGAGAGATTACACCTCCTGAGTGGGTGCGATAAGCGTAGTGTAGGTCACTGATTGACCTTGGGGGCATTGGGGTGCGGGTTGCCTACAATGGACAGTTGGTAGCTCTTCTGTACCGTGGGTTAGACCGATGCAACACACCAATGATCCGGACAGAGACAATATCCCTAATCATGATTTGATACAGACTGTCGAGCATATGCTAGATGTGCAGAAATTGAGCACGTGGTCTGAAGCATGTTGGTGCCGACATATCTTTTTAGTCACTCTCTCTCCGATTTGAGTTGTAGCTCCATGGAGTAGGATATTGAGTCAGTATACATTGCATGCACATTTGCATTCATAGAGGATATATCATTGTAATTTTATTCATGTGAAATTCTTGCTCGTGATAATTAAAATATTGAATACTTGAGTATTGAAGATAGCATAGTTGTAATTATTCTTTTATTTCTTGTGTAATGATGATATATAAGGTTAATGGCATAACTGTAATTATAGTATGACATCTGTATGATATTTTTGGATGTGATTATCTTCATTGCTACCATACTGGTATTGGCATAGGTGATCTCACCTCTTGTATGTATATATTGTATCATGTGTATGTGTTGTTAAGACACTGAGCCGGACGTAGAGCGAGAAGCAGAGAAAGGTCCAGATTCCGTTGAGAATTTCGAGTTCTGATGGCGGTGGCGATTCCTAGTTTCCTGGGTTACATGAGACTGACATTTATCGAAGGGGACGAGGCATGGACCGAAGAGTTAGAGAGAGAGAGTATTTATTATTTGGGAGATGTAAATATTAGACTGAGTAGGCTACAGTCAAGGAACCCTTACTTTTCTATTACTATTTATGTACAATTAGAATTTCCTATATCTATCAGGCAGCATTGGGGAGCGTACTATCGCACCCCTAGAGAGAGTAGTGTTGTATCGTCTGCTCAGACATTTCCTCCCCGGACTTTACGTCGGGTTGGAATTCCCCACCCGGGAATCCGAGGAGGATCCATCTGAGGGTCCTGGCTACTTCTGAGGGCTCAGCTGCCTAGTTGTACTTGGGCAAAGATGTCAATGTAAATAGTGTTTAAACTTTTTGGAGTGACTAGTTTGTAATATTTATAGTATGAGTGTGTGAAAGGTTTGTATATGTATAATAAGAGACTTGAATATGTATAAATGTTGTAAATTATTTGTAATGATGCTGTGATGTTTTTATTTTCTGCTAAGTTTATTTTCTTGTTATTAAGAAATTTTGAATTTCGTATTTTTCCTACAATGTACGCTATCTATATAAGGTTAATTTGGTAATTATGTAACATAAATGTGGCATCCTAAGGTGGGTGTTACATTAGTTGGTATCAGAGCCCAAGTTAGAGTCTTTTGGGTTTGTGGTTAGGTCTGTCTTGTTTAAGTTGCGTGTTTCTCTGTGTTTGTTTGTCGGAAAGGAAATCATATTACTAGAAGATTGATTTCAACTATTATTTGTGTTGTCCAGTTGACTTGAGAAAGACGAAATGGCTGGACGAGGAAGGGGGCGTGTTAATACTAGAGCAGAATACGAGAAAGCCGGCAATGAAAACCAGAATATGGCTGCAGCTATAGCAGCAATACAAAGGATTGCTGAAGTTGTTGTACAGCAGAATCAGAGAGCAACTGATGATGCCCATAGCTTGTCAGAATTTTGAAGGAATAATCCGCCTAAGTTTCATGGAGAGTTTGATCCAAAGAAGGCTGATCTGTGGATTAAGGAACTAGAGAAGATATTTAATGGGATGGGTTGTACTGATGAGCAAAAACTTGCTTTCGCGACATTTGTGCTAGTTGGTGATGGAGAGGCCTGGTGGGTAGGAGCTCGAAGATTAATTGAAGCTGAAGGAAGAGTTGTAACATGGCAGCTCTTTAGACAGAAGTTTTTGGCAAAATATTTTCCAACGAGTGTGCAACATGCTAAGGAGATAGAATTCCTTAGTCTGAGGCAATGAGCAATGACTGTGAGCGAGTACGCAGCAAGGTTCGAAAGCTTGTCTAAGTTTTCGAGGTACTTTCAAATGCATCCAGATGAGGAATGGAAGTGTAGAAAATTCGAAGAGGGGTTGAGACTTGACATCAAGAGAGCTTTAGCGACGGTGGATATTGATCAATTTCCAGTGTTATTGGACAAATGCCGCAAGATTGAGGAGATCGATAACCAACGGGCGGCAAAGACTAAAAACTTTGGACCAACACGGTTCCAAAAAGGAAGAGGTAGCGGAGGTAGCGGTGGCAACCGTTATCAACACAAACCCTACACTAAACCAGCAGCAAGTCAGAATCGACAACAATCAGTTGGGGGAAGTTCAAGTGGTAGTAAGATAGCTTCAACTGGAACTTCTGCATTAAATGTTTTAAGTGTGGGAAAGGACATCTTACCAGAGACTGTCAGCATAAGGGGGTGATCTGCTATAGATGTGGGAAGCCTGGACATTTTTCCCGAGATTGTGATCAGTTGAAGACAGAGCCATCGTGAGCAATGTTCGTACTGCAAGGCCACAGGCGGGTGGTCGAGTATATACGATGAGTGGGAGGAAGCCGCCAAATCTGAGGATTTGATAATGGAGGAGTGTGCTATTAAAGGTAACCCTTTAACAGTGTTATATGATTCGGGAGCAACACATTCTTTTATTGCATGTGATTGTGTGGAGCGTTTGGGATTGACTGTGACTACATTGCCATATGATTTGATTGTGGTTACTCCTACTGATAAACCTGTGATAACTACAAAAGTATGCTTGAATTGCCCTGTATGTGTTAGAGATAGAATCTTTCATGTGGATTTGATCTGTTTGCCTCTTTCTAAGATTAATGTAATCTTAGGAATGGATTGGTTATCCTCTAACCATATTCTGATTGACTGTTCGAGTAAGACGTTAGTTTTCCCTGAGGTTAAGGATTCTAAATTCTTAATGGCTACTCAAGTGGAAGCTTGTTTAAAGGAAGGAGACCTAGGGTACTTGTTGATATTTTCTTTGGAGGTTCACTGTGAAGATATTCTGAAGGATATCTTTGTAGTGAATGAATTTCCCGAAGTGTTTCCTGAAGACATACCGGGATTACCACCGGAAAGGGAGATTAATTCTCTATTGATTTGGTACTTGGAGCTGGACCTATATCTATGGCACCTTACAGAATGTCACCAGTAGAGTTGGCCGAATTGAAGAAGCAATTGGAAGATTTGTTGGAAAAGCAATTTGTGAGACCAAGTGTATCACCTTGGGGAGCTCCAGTGTTATTGGTAAAGAAGAAGGATGGGACTTTTCGGCTATGTGTGGATTATCGACAGCTGAACAAGATTACAATCAAGAATAAGTATCCCCTACCGAGGATTGATGATCTGCTGGATCAATTGCGAGGAGCCACCATATTTTCTAAGATTGATTTACGTTCTGGTTATCATCAGATACGTGTAAAGGTGGAGGACATCCCGAAGACTGCGTTCCGGACTCGATACGGGCATTATGAGTACCAAGTGATGCCTTTTGGTGTGACTAATGCACCTCAAAAATTATGGGTTTTAAGGACAAACTTTTTCCGTTCATACTTGGATAAGTTTATTGTTGTCTTTATTGATGACATCTTGATTTATTCTCGAAGTCAGGAGGAACATGCTGAACACCTTAGAGTGGTTCTCCAGATTTTGAAGGAAAATAAACTATATGCCAAGTTGTCCAAGTGTGAATTTTGGTTGAGTGAAGTACAATTCTTGGGGCATGTCATATCGGCAGATGGAATTGAAGTTGATGCTTCGAAGGTGGAGACAGTTATTGAATGGGAAAGATCGAAGACTGTATCGGAGATCCGTAGTTTCATCAGATTAGCCGGTTACTATCGATGATTCATAGAAGGGTTTTCAAAGATTGCAGGACCTCTTACCCAACTTACACGAAAGAATCAACCGTTCGTGTGGACTGATGCATGCGAGCAAAGTTTTCAGGAGTTGAAACGACGACTGACTACTTCACCAGTTTTGATTCTACCTGATCCGAATGAACCTTTCGATGTGTACTGTGATGCTTCTTATCAAGGATTGGGTTGTGTACTTATGCAGAACCATAAGGTTGTGACATATGCATCGAGGCAGTTGAAAGTGCATGAGAGGAATTATCTGACTCATGACTTGGAGCTAACAGCAGTGGTGTTTGCGTTGAAGGTATGGAGACATTTTCTCTATGGGGCAATGTTCACTGTATTTAGTGATCATAAAAGTTTGAAGTATCTGTTCGACCAGAAAGAGTTGAACATGAGACAAAGGCATTGGCTCGAGTTTCTGAAAGATTATGACTTTCAGTTACAATATCATCCTAGAAAGGCGAACGTCGTAGCGGATGCTTTGAGTAGAAAATCGCTTAATGCTTCTATTATGATGATGAAGGAGAAGGAGTTGATAGAAGAATTTCGGGATATGCGATTATCTGTGAAGTTGACACCGGGGAAGATGTGTTTGAATATGATCACCATTTCAAATGATCTGATGGATAAAATACGAGAAGGATAGAATAGTGATCAATATCTGCAAGAAGCAAAAGAAGCAAGAAATCAAGGAGCAGAATTGGAATTCAGCGAAGGTGTTGATGGAATTTTGAAGTTCAGAGGGAGAGTTTGCGTGCCAAATAATCCAGAACTTAGGAGATCGATTTTGAATGAAGCTCATAGAAGTAAGTTGAGTATGCATCCAGGAGCCACGAAAATGTACCAAGATTTGAAGCAGCTGTATTGGTGGCAAGGAATGAAGTGAGATGTAGCTGAGTATGTATCATCCTGTTTGACTTGTCAGAAGGCCAAGGTAGAACATCAACGGCCATCAGGAATGTTGCAACCTTTGCCTATTCCTGAATGGAAATGGGATGACATAGCAATGGATCTCGTCATGGGGCTACCAAGAACTCGGAAGGGTCACGACTCTATATGGGTAATTATTGATCGACTTACAAAGTCAGCACATTTTCTACCAATTAATATTAAGTACTCAATGGAGAAGTTGGCCCAGATATACATCAATGAAATTGTTAGACTTCATGGTATACCATCTAGTATAATTTCTGATCGAGATCCGCGATTCACATCAATATTTTGGACTAGTCTACAAGAAGCGATGGGGACAAATCTACATTTGAGTTCTGCTTACCATCCACAAACTGATGGTCAGTCAAAAAGAACAACTCAGTCGTTGGAGGACTTGTTGAGGGCTTGCGTTCTAGAGCAAACTGGTTGTTGGGATGAATTTCTGCCATTGATAGAGTTCACCTACAACAATAGTTTCCATTCGAGTATAGGGATGGCACCCTATGAAGCTTTATATGGAAGAAGATGTAGGACACCATTGTGTTGGTACCAGGATGGTGAAAGCACTGTAATAGGACCTGAATTTGTGCAGCAGACAACTGAAAAGGTAAAGATGATCCAAGACAAGATGAGGACAGCTCAGACGCGGCAAAAGAGCTATGCAGATAAAAGGCGAAGACCATTGGAATTCGAAGAAGGTGACCATGTATTTTTCCATGTGACGCCTATGACTGGAGTTGGACGAGTCATCAAGTCGAGGAAGCTTACACCCAAGTTTATCGGACCGTATCAGATACTTCGTCGGATAGGTCCGGTGGCTTATCAAGTTGCGCTGCCGCCGTTTTTATCAAATCTTCATAATGTATTTCACGTATCACAACTACGAAAATATATTCCAGATCCGGCTCACATTATCGAACCAGACACTGTACAACTAAAGGAGAACTTGACCTATGAGACAGTTCCAGTCAAGATTGAAGATCGAAGGATAAAGCAGCTTCGAGGAAAGGACATTGCATTAGTTAAAGTAGTTTGGAACGATGTAAGTGGTGAAGCCAAATGGGAATTGGAAGAAAAGATTAGAGAGCAGTATCCGTTTTTGTGTTAAGTGTATGTCAAGTTTCGAGGACGAAACTTTATTTTAGAGGGGGAGAGTTGTAACACTCCAAATTCTGGCTATATGAATAGTAATAGCAGAATTGCACTGTTTTGTATTTTCTGTGTGGTATAAAAATAATTTGATTGTTCTGAGATCATATTTGATCACTCTGTGTGTTTGCTCCTGGCTAGGAAAAATAATAATTTTCAGGCCGGGGAAATTCTGATTTGCCTCATTTGGAGACGGGGGATCTTACTAAACCCGAATCTGAGTGACTTAGAAAAGAATCTTTTAAATTTTTAGAATCTATCTATGAAAATAAATAATATTGTATTGATAAATATTCGTGATTGTGTTTATAGCAGTCGTTGCTATGAACATTGGATCCGATAAGTTTTAATTAATAGAAAAAGTGTTTAGAACATTTCTTGTAATTAAAATTAAAGCGAACCAATAGGATATAGTCAAAACAAATGGTTAGACTTTTCTAACCAATGAAAATTGGTCAAGGAAAGAAGTTTAGACTTCCTTGTGGACCATTAGATTTGAAGCTTGACTTAGGAGCTTTGATCTTCACCTTTGAGTCAATCAATGGTGTAAAACAAATCCTATCAAAATTATCAAGTAATATTTACCATAGATAAGATTAATGGATAAGATTGAGTCAACATTAATTGCTTGACTTTTACTTAAGAAACTAATTAACCTTAATTTAGTTGTCTTAATTACCTAATTAAGCAATTAAGTAAACTAACTTAACTAAGGATTAGTTATAACTTAATCCTTACTTTAATGTCCTAATTCTAATTAGAGGTGATGATGCATGATTAATATGTATTAGATACAAGCTAAATACGTTAAACTAAAATTAGTTATGTACTTGAAGAATTAAGTAAAGATGGTTAGGAGATTAAATCCAAATCAAATAGCTAATCAACTAACTAGTAATTAGGCTTGAACTAATGAGGAATTAAGGACTTAAACTCACCTAAATTACCATGGACCAGCAGCAAATTTGGAGGCTCAACAGCAGCAAATTTTGGACGGTCCAGCAGCTGAATTGGAGCAGCAAATTCACGGCCTAACAGCAGCAAATTCACGGGCCAGCAGCAGCAGAATTTGGATGTCCAGCAGCAGCAGCAAAATGAGGAGTTTCTACGTAACACTTGAACATACAAGTGATATTTGAATATCACAAAGCCATGCAAAGTCAAGTGAGCAACCAATGAGAAGAGAGAGTCCTTGTGCAATTAATGCATGGCTATTTGCTTAAGCAAATGTCACTCACGTCTTTCACAAAGACACAACACGGCAGCAGCACATGGAGCAGCTGGATGGAGTGGATAACCATGCAAATGAATCTCTCCAAATGTCACAATTTCATCCATGGTTGGCAGCTGTCTTCATGCACTCAAAGTTTGGATAATTTTCAAGCAAATTTCATTATTTAACTCTCACCATTCACTCACGGCTCCAACTGGAAACAATTGGATAAAATCACTCAAGTAAAACATTTCAAATTTCACAAGAAATTCACACGGCCAGCAGCCTCCCCAATACGTCTTCACTCTCCACTTTTCTACTTATCAAAAATATAAGCTTATTCTCTCAAAGTTCCAAGGGAAACTCACGCACCTCTCTCCCATTCCTTTTCTCCCAATCGATCATCACCTACAAACCACACCATCAAGCCTTTAAAATTTCATCTCTTAATTTTGTTTTGACTCAAGTCATCTTCTAACCATTTCTTCTTCACAAGATATTGTCACAAACATATCCTACCTTGTTCAAAGCTTCATCAACCTAAGCTTCTTCAACCTCCTTCCTAAAAAGGGTTTGTTTAGGAGGTGAACAAAGTCTCAAGGAAAGGAGGAAAGCTTAGAAAGCTTGTCTTCAAGAGGTAAGAGGGAGACTCAACCTTACCACCCATGTTCTGGTAGTATGAGGATGGTTTATTCGGAGAAAAATCCTTAAGGATTTATTCACCTATTGTTTGAGGTTCTTGGACTGTATTGATTGGACTATATTGAGATGTGCTTGCTTGTGTTTCTATGTCTGTACGTGTAGTATCTGTGAGATCTGATTTTATTTCGATTCTTGCCTGTATGCTATAATGCTTAAGGAACTGATAATATGTGTGTATGTGAAATATATATTGTAGCGAAACTTATACTGTATGTATGTGAAATTTACACGGTAAATTTTATGAGGAAGGGGCTCAATTGGAAATGCCATGGAAATATGGGGTTATTATGTAAATATAAAATTTTAAGGGGTTATAGTGAAAATACTGTATTTTGAGGGACGAAAATATAAATTATGTGTTTTGAGGGACGAAAGTATAATTAATCTGTTCTGAGGGACGAATATGTAATTATGTATTTTAAAGGACTATTTTGCAAATATGAGAAAAATACATTAAATTTTAATATTAAAATGAGTAAAACAAGTATTTGATTTAAAACGTATGAAAAATAGTTACGCGATTGGAAAACATCGAAAAATCACTACGTGATATGAAAAGGCGGACAGTAATTGAGTCGCGAGTGAGAAAATATGAAAATATGATTACGCGATTAAATTACAAGAACATTCTGTGTTAAATTATTATATGAACCCTGCACATGGGATATCAATGGAAATTGTGAATAGTGCATAGTACATGCATTGAAAAGGTCCAAAGGACTGTGTAAGGCAAGTTGCCTAGGAGAGATTACACCTCCTGAGTGGGTGCGATAAGCGTAGTGTAGGTCACTGATTGACCTTGGGGGCATTGGGGTGCGGGTTGCCTACAATGGACAGTTGGTAGCTCTTTTGTACCGTGGGTTAGACCGATGCAACACACCAATGATCCGGACCGAGACACTATCCCTAATCATGATTTGATACAGACTGTCGAGCATATGCTAGATGTGCAGAAATTGAGCACGTGGTCTGAAGCATGTTAGTGCCGACAGATCTTTTCAGTCACTCTCTCTCCGATTTGAGTTGTAGCTCCATGGAGTAGGATATTGAGTCAGTATACATTGCATGCACATTTGCATTCATAGAGGATATATCATTGTAATTTTATTCATGTGAAATTCTTGCTCGTGATAATTAAAATATTGAATACTTGAGTATTGAAGATAGCATAGTTGTAATTATTCTTTTATTTCTTGTGTAATGATGATATATAAGGTTAATGGCATAACTGTAATTATAGTATGACATCCGTATGATATTTTTGGATGTGATTATCTTCATTGCTACCATATTGGTATTGGCATAGGTGATCTCACCTCTTGTATGTATATATTGTATCATGTGTATGTGTTGTTAAGACACTGAGCCGGACGTAGAGCGAGAAGCAGAGAAAGGTCCAGATTCCGTTGAGAATTTCGAGTTCTGATGGCGGTGGAGATTCCTAGTTTCCTGGGTTACATGAGACTGACATTTATCGGAGGGGACGAGGCATGGACCGAAGATTTAGAGAGAGAGAGTATTTATTATTTGGGAGATGTAAATATTAGACTGAGTAGGCTACAGTCAGGGAACCCTTACTTTTCTGTTACTATTTATGTACATTAGAGTTTCCTATATCTATCGCAAAGACTGGGAGCGTACTATCGCACCCCTAGAGAGAGTAGTGTTGTATCGTCTGCTCAGACATTTCCTCCCCGGACTTTACGTCGGGTTGGAATTCCCCCACCCGGGGAATCTGAGGAGGATCCATCTGAGGGTCCGGCTACTTCTGAGGGCTCAGTTGCCTAGTTGTACTTGGGCAAAGATGTCAATGTAAATAGTGTTTAAACTTTTTGGAGTGACTAGTTTGTAATATTTATAGTATGAGTGTGTGAAAGGTTTGTATATGTATAATAAGAGACTTGAATATGTATAAATGTTGTAAATTATTTGTAATGATGCTGTGATGTTTTTATTTTCTGCTAAGTTTATTTTCTTGTTATTAAGAAATTTTGAATTTTGTATTTTTCCTACAATGTACGCTATCTATATAAGGTTAATTTGGCAATTATGTAACATAAATGTGGCATCCTAAGGTGGGTGTTACACCGTGAGCCTCCACATGGAGGGCAAAAGCCCTTATTTTTTCCATACATAGCTTCCAATCCATTCAAACAATTTAGAATCCATCATATTATACATTAAAAATTAGCAAAATCATATTAAATTAAACAATAATAATGTCAAGCATCAAGAACCAAACAGCAAAGTGAGTAACCCTAACTTGGATTTTCTCACTACCAACACAAAATCATGTCTCTCACTACCAATAGAGGTTGAAGTGGATCATCTCCCTCTTACCTAAGAGGAAACAAGAAAAGAAACCTCCTTGTGGGCTCCTTGAAGATTTCGGCCAAGCACCTTCAAAACACTAAAAATCACAACTCATCAAATCATCACCAAGGCTTGAGAAAAAGAGGATAAATGGTCATGATGATGGCTATGAAAATGAAAAAGAAGAAGAAAATATGAGAAATCAAGAACAGTACCTAAAAGCTTCAAACTTTGAGGCTTGAAGAAGAGGATGAAGATGGAAGCTTTTTGGGTAGATTCCAACTAGAAATATGTTTAGAATGTGATGGAGATTAAGAAAATGGGGTCACTTGCAATTTTGCACTCATGGAGGTATGGTGAGGGTGTGTGGCCAGTGGTTTGGAGAAGAAAAGAGAAGGAGGAGAAAATTTGAGAGAAGAAAATGTAGAGAGAGAAAGTAATAGCAAAAGCGATGATAACCTTTTAGGGTTTGAAATTAGAAATGGAAATGATAAAATGAAAATAAATTTTTGGCTCCCCAAAATTGGCTCATGGCCGTGGAGAAGAGAGAGAGAGAAGTGTGTCTTGGATGCTTTAGAAAGCTTACATGAGAAGCTTGATACAAAGCTTCTTTGAGAAGCTTTGTTAGAAATTTGAAAAGGTCAATATGATTAGACATAAAGTAGATTTTTAGATAAGGTGATAAGGATTTTCACTACAAGCTATTACCCAATGAAAAATTATTACAGTTTACAAAGTCAGTATTTATTATCCGATGGATAATAGAGCGTATCACAAAATTTTCATTTAACAAAACAAACCGGGATTTTATTTATCAGATAAAATCTCAAAAAATGTTAACCTCATAAATTATGCTCGACCTCGGGTTTAGTAAGATCCCCCGTTGACGTTTCCACAGTTCAAGGTTTACTAGTCTCGGGGAAAATATTTCATTTTTTTAGCTCCGCTCAATGCGCACGCAAAATGAGAAATATATTAAAATATTTAACATTTCTGAAAAAATCCACAAAATTCTCAAAAATCACAAATATTATAAAATGACTATTTATCTTGAAACAAATAATTTTCGGGGTGTTTCACTAGCTCTGCTCAGTGTACATGCAAAACGAAGAATATACTAAAATATTTGATGTTTTCGGAAAAATTCAGAAATTTTTTTCCAAAAATCACAAGTATTATAAAACGACTATTTATGATGAAACAAATAATTTTTGGGATGTTACAACCGAGACCTAACATGAATGAGTCAAATGAATTTGAAAATTCACCTGCTAAATAAACCTTTACTTAGAGTATCCAGCGTATATCTTCCTGGATGCCTTGTGCATTAACATTCGCAATTTTTCATACCTAACTTTGTAGATTTTTGTTAGAGCATTTTGAGGAAGAGAAGAAAAATTATTTCTTTAATTTGAGAGATTGACATCCATTTTAAAGGAGAAGGAATCGATTATTATGGGAAAGTGAAAAATAAACCAACTTGCGAGCCACAGAGTACCGTTATCTGCCACTTAACCAGTGCCACAAAGAATTGCAAAAAGTAAGCCACAACATTAAAATAAGTTCTTTTCATAACAAGGATTAAAAAGGGAAATGGATTCTACCTCAACAACTTGGTTTTTCAGAAATAGTTTGAGTCTTTGTCCATTGACCTTAAACACATTACCATTCCTAGGGTTTTCAATGTATATTGCCCCATGAGGATACACATGTTTGATAACAAAAGGGCCACTCCACCTAGATCTCAATTTTTCAGGGAATATGTGAAGACAAGAATTATAAAGCAGAATTTTTTGACCAATTTCAAAAGATTTCCTCAAAATTGATTTGTCATGAAAAGCTTTTGCTCTAGCTTTATAAATCTTTGAGTTTTTATATGCATTATTTCTTAATTCCTTATGTTCATTTCATTGCAATTAGCGTAATTTGCAAGCATCATCAAGGTTTAGGTTGAAAGCTTTAATGACCCAAAATGCTTTATGCTTCAATTCTACAAGCAAGTGACAAGGTTTTCCATATACTAACCGATAGGGTGACATGCCTAAAGATGTTTTGAAAGTAGTTCGGTAAGCTCAAAGTGCATCGTTTAGTCTTAAAGACCAATCTTTACGATTTGGGTTAACTATTTTCTCTAAATTTGTTTAATCTCCCTATTTGCTAATTCTACTTGTCCACTTATCTGAGGGTGATAAGGGGTGACAATTTTGTGGGTAATGCCATATTTCTTCATTATAGATTCAAATGGTTTATTACAAAAATGTGTTCCCCCATCACTGATGATAGCTCGAGGGATTCTACATCGACTCAAGACATTTTCTTTTAAAAATTTAAGAACAAATTTATGATCAATGTGTCAACATGGAATCACCTTAATCCATTTTAAGACATAATTAACTGCAACTAAAATATACACAAAAATAAATGATGGTGGAAATGGACCTATAAAATCAATTTCCCAATAATAAAAAATTTTAATGACAATGATAGGGTTTAGAGACATCATGTTCCATTTAGAAATGGAACCCAATTTTTGATAGTTTTCATAGCTTTTGCAAAATGTATAGTTATCCTTATATAAAGTAGGCCAATGAAATCCACACTGCAAGATTTTCATAGTTATTTTCTTTGAAGAAAAGTGACCACCACATGCTTCTGAGTGACAAAATTTAATGACACTACCTACCTCACTGTCAGGTACACATCTCCGAATGATTTGATTAAGACAATATTTGAACAAATATGGGTCATCCAAATAAAAAAAATTCACCTCAGTCAAAAACTTCCTTCTGTCTTAGTGTGTCCATTAAGGCGACATCTTTCCTGTTGCAAGAAAATTGACTATGTTAGCAAACCAAGGCATGAAATTGAAAAAAAATAAAAAATTTATCGAGAAAAGAATTATTGATAGGTGTGATATCAAAAGATTAGTCTATTGTAAGTCTGGACAAATGATCTGCAACAACATTTTTGGCTCCTTTCTTATCGTTTATTGTGATGTTGAATTCTTGAAGCAACAAGATCCACCGTATCAACCTAGATTTGGCATCCTGCTTAGACATTAAATATCTAATAGCAACATGATCGGTGAAAATAATAGTAGAAGAACTAATTAAATAAGCTCAAAATTTGTCTAATGTAAAAGTTACAACAAGTAGTTCTTTCTCTGTAGTGGTGTAATTCATTTGTGTACTATTTAAAGTTTGACTTGCGTAATAAATTACATGAGGCATATCTTCCTTTCTTTGGCCTAAAACAACGCTAATAACAAAATCATTAGCATTACACATCAACTTAAAAGGCAAAGACCAGTCAGGGGTTTGCATGACAGGAGCAGATGTCAGAAGACCAACTAAATTTTCAGAAGATTTCTAACATTCTTAAGTACAATCAAATGGTGCATCTTTTATCAGAAGATTATATAATGGTCTAGATATGACACTAAAGTTCTTAATGAATATTCTGTAAAATTCTACTTGTCTTAAAAATGAACGAACTTCCCTGACTATTTTCGGTGAAAGCAAATGGATAATTAATTCAACTTTGGCCTTATCAACTTCAATTCCTTTAGAAGATATCACATGACCTAACATTTTTCCAGAGGTAACCATGTAATGAAGTTTTTCTTAGTTTAACATAAGTCCTTTTTCTTCGCATCATTTAAGAACTTTTTCAAATTATCAAGACAAATTTTAAATGAATTTTAAAAAACTGTCAAGTCATCCATGAAAACCTATAAATAATGCTCAACCATGTTATTAAAAATACTTAGCATGCATCTTTGGAGTGTTTTCAGAGCATTACAAAGGCCAAAAGACATTCTTCTATATGCAAAAGTACCAAAGGGACATGTAAAAGTGATTTTTTCTTGATCCTATAATGCAATGAGTATTTCATAATAGTTCGAATAACCATCAAGAAAACAGCTGTAGGGATGTCTTGCTACCCTTTCCAGAATTTAATTAAGAAATGGCAAAGGAAAATAATCTTTCCTAGTGGCGGCATTTAATTTTCTAAAATCAATACACATACGCCAACTGGATGTGACTCGCATAGGTATTAATTCACCTTTTTCATTTTCAACCATTGTTATTCCAGATTTATTAGGCACAACTTGTGTAAAGCTTACCCATTGGCTATCAGAGATAGGGTAGATAATTCCAACATCAAATAATTTGAGAACTTCAACTCTAACTACCTCTTTCATGTATGGATTTTATCTTGTTTGAGGTTATTGAGATGTTTTAGCATTATCTCTAAATGTATTTTATGTGTACAAATTAATGGATTAATGACTTTTATATCCTTCAATGTCCATCCAATTGCACTTTTATGCCTTTTAAGTACTTCTATCAACATACCTTCTTGTTCTCTAATAAGGGTTGAGGAAATTACCACTGGAAAGCTTTGTTTTCTCCTAATAATGAGTACTTCAACCCAACAGGCAATGACTTTAGTTCCAGTGTAGGTACTTCTTCATGGATATTATCATTCATGGGTTTTAGCTCTTTGAATCTCGTCTTCCATCCTTTATATTCCATTACCTATGTACAATCAAGCAAAGAGCATATTTCAAAAATATCATCATCTAATTGCATACATGAATCAAATGAATTGATTAAACAAATTTCTAATGGGTCAGAAGAACTTTTGGTTTGAAGATGATAATCTATAATGGCCTCTATCCCATCAACTTCCTCCTTTTTGTCATGGACTTGTTGCTTGCATATGTTGAAAACATTAAGCTCCAGTGTCATATTTCTAAATATTAGCTTCATCACTCCATTTCTGCAATTTATCAAAGCATTAGATGTTGTTGAAAATGGGTGACCTAAAATAACAGGAATTGACTTGCAACTAACCATAGTTTCAGTTTCCAAGATAATATAATCCACAAGATATATAAATTTATAAACTTGTACCAACACATCTTCCACTATTCCTCTTAGAATTTTAACTAATCTATCGGCAAGTAGAAGAGTTACAGACATTGGTTTTAACTCACCTAGGTTGAGTTGCTGATAAATAGAATATAGAAACAAATTAACACTAGCAACAAGATCAAGTAAAGCTGATGTGCGTAAAATATACTAAGAGCAAGTGCACTCTATTGCCAAGTAATATAGGACTTAAGTCCTAGTTATCGATCCCACAAGAAATAAGTGGTAATTACTAGATTCGTAAAACCTTTTATTATTTAGACAATCAAAAGTGAAAAGAAATTCAAATTAAAAAAAGAAAACAAATAAAGAAGAAAGATGGACAATCAAGCAAAGAATAGATAATTAATAAGAGAGAAACTAGGGCGCAAGGTTCACTTTAATCCAATTATTTAGATTTTCTTTCATTTATGATGTAAGGTAATTCTTTTGCCAATATTCTCTTACCTGTTACTGAATCCCAATGGTGATGGATGAAACAATACTTTATTCCTAAATTAAATCACCTATTTGATCATTTAGTTGAATTAATTAGGAATGCATTAAGTCTTAATTCAAGAGATGAACTAATATACCTGTCAATTCCATTGGTAGGATAAAATAATGTTTAGTCATTCACCAATCTAATATTAGGTTTATCATATAGATCTACTCATTGAATGCGGATGGTTACCAGTCAAACAATGAATTAACACATGACAAAAGTTATCAAGTTATGACAAGAATGCAAGCAATATGACAAACCCTAAAAGAAATTATTTTAATCAAATTAGAAATCAAATCCAAATAATTTAGAAAATAAGATCCCCCATAGCCCTAGCTATGGGTTTACTTACTCATATTCAATACAAACAAACCCATAGGGCTATGAGTTTAGTTACTCATGTTCAATACAAACAAACTCATATCAAAATACAACCCATGGAAATAAAACCCAAAGAAAGGGAAAAACTAGAAGGAAAGAGAAATTAAAACTCCCTTTACAGTGATTATGATCTTCAAGCCTTCAAGAATTGAATCCTCCCTTCGAAATCGTCTTCCAAAGTTGCTTCCAGAAACTACTCTCTCAGGATTAGAGATTTTCTGCATTGTGTGCCCAATATATTGAATTTGGCTTAACTTTTCCTATTTAAAGAGAATCACGTCTGTTGTTACGTGACTAGCACCTAGGTGCTGCCTCATCGACGCTCAAGCGCTGAGCCACTTAAGTCAAGAAGCATTGTGTTACATTCTGCGTGCTCCAACGCTCCTCTCAGGCGCTGAACGTTGATAAAAAATTCCTCTTTTTCTTGCTTCTTTGAATGTCCAGTATTCTCCATGTGCAATTACTTGACAAAAACACATAAAATAAATAATAAAAGAACAATTAAGAAATCTCAAAATATAATAAAATTACAAACAAAGTTAAAAAAAAAATAAAAAAGAATATGAAAACTATAAAAATATGAGATGTTGAAGGTTCATCAAAAGCTTGTTCAATTTTATGTTCTCCAATAATGCATGAAATTGTAGGACAACCAGGGTCTTTATATTTCAAGGCATTATTGTTTTGAAGAATGAAGCTTACCTGTTCAGCCAAAAAGGCTTTCTTTTTCACATTTAGTTTCCTTTTAACAGTGCATATGTCCTTCAAAATTTTGGCATAAGAGGGAACCTATTTGATAGCATCTAACAGAGCAATATTGTTATTCACTTGTTTAAAAATTTTAAAAATTTTACTGTTGTAGTTCAATTTCCTTGAATTGTTTAATGCTTGAGGAAATGGGGGTGAAGGCAAGAGTTTGGTCTCCTTTTGGCCAGGTGGCTTATCAACCCCTTCCTTATCTTGGGGAATTGATTCATTATCTCTCTCACAAAGTTCAAGAATTTATTTTTCAACAACCTTTCCATTCCTAAGAGTTATCATTGACTTGGCTTGATCTATTTGCTGACTTTCTGAAGTACCCTTATTTAGAACTTATTGACCCTTAGGATTCGGTTGATGTTGAGAAGGAAATTTTTCTTTCTCGTGAATGGTGAGTGCAGAAGCAAAATTAGTAAGAGTGTCTTTTATGTCAATCATGGCTTGAGTATTTTGGTTATTAATGGTCTCTTACTTTTCCATGAATGCATGCAATGTTCTTTCAAGGTTTTTCTTACATGGTGGGACATAAGGTGCATATCCTTAATAATTTTGAGAATCCAGTTGTGCCTGAGGAGGTGATGGTTACATAAATTGTGCATGATTATTATTCCTCTAGCAAAATTTCGAGTGATTTCTCCATCCCCGATTGTATGAATCTGAAAAAGCAAAGGTAAATGACTTTTTAAAATTATTCATTACATTTACTTGCTCATGCACAACTTCTTTAAAAATAGGGATTTTTGGACATTCATTTATTGAGTGTCATAATTCATCACAAATGCCACAAATTTCTTCATTTTGCATAGATTTGACTTCTTTCACTTTTCGTAATTTCATAGCTTTAATCTTTCTAGCCAAACTGGCGAACCTAGTATTTAGATCTTCTTCTTAACTAAGGTGATATTTCCTTTACCAGAACTTGCAAGATTAGATCTGATTGAATTTTCAAAAGGATTAGTACTATGCCAAGATTGAGAATTGTCATCCAAATGGTCTAAATATTCTAAAGCTTCTTCAGGTACTTTATCAAGAAACTCGCCATTGTACATTGTTTCCACTAATTATTTAGTTTCAGGTGTTAACCCTTCATCAAAGAAGCTGATAGTGCACCATTTTTCAAAACCATGATGTAGGCAAGAATTTAACAAATCTTTAAAATGTTCCCAACATTGAAAATATGCTTCATTTGAATTTTGGAAAAAAATTTAGATTTGTCTTTTCAAAGTATTAGTTTTTGTGTTGGAAAAAATTTCTATAAAAACTCACTTTGCATTTCTTCCCATATGCCAATTGATCTTGGTTGACTGAATCAATAGGGGGTGAATTGGTTCTATATGGTTCAATAACAGAAGATTTAAATCATTAAACAATAATTGTAATATTGTTTAATGATTTTTATACTGGTTCGGCCACAACCCGTGACCTACATCTTGTCCCCAACCATAAGCTTGAGATTTTCTTCACTTGTCAAATTTTCTCTTACAAGGACTTCGACGAACCTTCCTCTACCTTAACCTTAAGGCAAAGTTACAATGGTTTCTTTCACCAAGGATACCACCAAATTTTCCTTTACTTCTACCTGAAGAAGAGTAACCTTACAATAGTTTCTTTCACCTTTATGCTCTTATAAAATGAGCTACAATGGATTCCAAAAGCAAACTATCTCTATAGAGTGGATACATAAGTGTAGAACTAACTAAGAGGAGGAAGATAGATATAACAAATGTTCAACAATTCCTCACTTTTGATTTGAGCCAATGGTTGTTCACCTTAATCCTTTCCAAGACCTTCTATATATAATGGAGGGCTTCCCTTAACATTTGCTAGCCGTTGGAGATTACAAAAAATCAGCTAAGAGACTTTAAAACCCATGGGATATGCAGCTCGTACATTTTTTAAGTAGTTGCTAGTTCACCCAGTACATGCTATTTTAGTTGCTATTCTTTTTTGGTTTGAGTATGACAGTTTATTATTCAAAATTTTGACCATTGGAGCATTCATTTGCACCTAAAAGAGCTTGATGTAATCATAAAGCGGTATAAATGACTTGTCTCTAACAATAATGGAAATCAAATATTAAGTAAGGAAATGTTTTATAAATAAATCAAATTTTGAAAACTTTCCTTTTATACTTCAAATTTGAAATTCAAATATAAAGCACATGATAAAAATCATCTTTAACATTTAACCAAAATTCAAATATTTAAATAAATCAAATACATGCTCAAATAAGTTAATTTACTTATCATCATCAAAACTTAAAAACCCAACATTCTCTCCCTTTTTTATGATGACCCCATTATGAAACATAAACAACAATTTGAGCATGACAAAGGAATGTAGGAATCAATAATTATTTCATATATCATATGTTTAATAATAATCAGAGTTGACAGCAATATTATAGGAGTCAAATGTATTTAAAAAGAGAAGGTTTAGAAAAGGCTCCTTCTTAATTTATGAACTTTAATTTATGAGCTCCCCCTTAATCCTTGGAGCCTTGCTATGCCCCCCTTAATCCATGAACTTGCTTTTAGGCGAGCTCTCCCTGAGTTCATGCTCTAAATTGATAAAAATGTCCTTTCTCCCCCTTCAACATCAAAAAGGTCAAGTGTAATGCAAAAATAGTCCAAAAACTCATAGCAAGAAAAGCAATAAAGATAGTCATAATATAATTCTAAATGTAAAGTGCTATGATCAAGATAACACGCCAAATTATACAAGAATGGTAACCATACCAAATTTCTAGATTTTCAAAAACATATTGAAAAGATGTAAAATATTGAGAAGAGTTTAAGAAAGCATTTTGGAATAAACTTTCAAAAGAAATTTTAAGTGATACTTAAAGGTGTGCAAGAGCATATAATTCTTGATAAAACTATCCTAAAGAACATTTTTTTCATCTATTTATCTTCAAGAAATTCAACATTCATCATCAAAACTTATAGTGGATCTTTTGTGTTCCTCATCACTTGGTCTGCTAACAAGAGCAACATAGAGAGTATTTTCAGTGTCTATCAATACAAAGTTTCCTAAGCTAACACTGTCACATATCAATACTCAACACATAGATTTTTCAATTTATTATTCCTCTTGTCACAACCAAATTAGCAAAGAATAAATTGACAAGTTAAAAATTCATCAGGCTTCAAGAAGATATTCATTCCATTTTTTGTAAAAACATTCATCACTTAACAAAATATCATTCTTGGAGTCATGATTCTTAGACAAATAATTTTATTCAGATAATGAATTGAAAAACAAGCCAGCATCTCAAAATCAGACCAACATTTAGCAACTAAGATCAACATTAGAAGAAGGTATCTTAGAAGTTCAAACAAAAGTGTACAGCAACAATAATTCAAAGTTCCATACAAAAACCTGAGAAGAGTAGCAACTACAAATAGCAACTACCCTGTAGTTTTTATTTTGCCTAGTAGTTGCTACTTTTGACAGCAGCAACAAAACTTAAAAATTTGTTAAAAAAAAAAACTTAAGAAAGGCTTGGACATGGTTCCAATCACTCAAGACTGACATTATTATCATATAATGGCATCATCCCATGCACTCTAACATACAAAACATAATATGCATAGAATTAGCATAGAGCAAAACATAAGATTAACATGAAACACACAATGCACATTAAAGATTATTATGAGTCACAAGATCTAAAGTCATTCAATTTTTTTTAAATTTATAAACAAGTGATAATACTGTAACCATTCAACTTAACCAAAAACCACAAAGAGGTCATTCAAGGCTAGTTAAATCAATTTCATTCCTTATACAACAACTTACTCACATAATATGCTTCAAATATATATTTAATTGAGTAAAAGTAACAAAGAATCATAAGTTGATACTATTTTTACCAATCCTAATACTTATCCGTTCTCATTGTCTCCCATGTGATAGTTCTTCCTTGTTTGAGCTTGTGGAGATGAAATTAATTAACTCTTGAGCATCCAATATCAAGGAATCATTGTTCCTTGATGCTTTTCTTCAAGCACACCTACAAGATAAATTTCACCTTTGGTACCCAAATTCTCTTGGGTCCTTGGGGGTTAGAACTCAAAGAACCAACCTTAGTGACTTTAGGAACCCACATAATCATAGAAACATTTTTCTTCATAGAACATGTATATAAGATGTATCCTTTTTGTCCACAATAGTTACATGCCACACATGGAGTTGTGGAAACACTTGTTTTCATAAAAAAATTCTTGTAATACTTTTCACTTTTACAATTATTAAATCCAATTCCAACTTTATTAAGAGAACATTTTTGTTTTCCTAAGAAAATATCTAAATTTTCTTTTCCTTTTACAAATTTTGCTAGATCATTAGTAAGCTCATCAACCTTCTTATTTAATAAAACATTTTCAGCAATCAATTTTTGTTCATTTTCATTTGAAACATTTTTTAACTTTAAAAGTTCATCAACCTTTTCATTTAATAAAATATTTTCAGCAATCAAATTTTGTTCATTTTCATTTGAAATATTTTCTAACTTCAAAACCTCAACATCTTTTCTTAACTTCTCAAGTTCAACAAGAGCATCATCATACCTAGATTTTAAAGCAAAATATGATTTAGATAGCACAATAGAATCCTTTAACAATTGTTCAAACTCATCATTGAATTCATCATAAGAAGTAGGATGGTCAAAGTCATTTACCTCATCATATTCATCATCTTGTTCACTTCTTGCCATGAAACACATTTGAGCTACCTCATCTTTATGTTCATGTTCAATTTTTGATGAAGAGTCATCATAATCACTCCAAGTGGAACTTTCTACCATTGCTTTCTACTTCTTTTGAAATTTCATCTTAGTGAAAGGACAATTGGATTAGTAGTGACCAACCTTTCTACATCCATAGCACACAATTTGATCTTCTTTTGAATTATTCCTTTTGAATCGATGCCTCTTCCTTGAACCAAACTTTTGATTGTTGAGTTTGTAGAGTCTCTTGGTTAGGAGTGTTATCTCTTCATCATTACTCATTTGAGTTCCTTCATCGTCTTTCTTTTGGTATGAGGTTGATGTGGCTTTGAGAGAAACTTTTTTCCTTGTTGTTTTCTCTTCCTGTAATCTATTAAGAAAAGTTGATTCATAGGTTAGAAGATTACCTCTTAATTCATCGTAGGAAATGGTATTGAGGTCTCGTCCTTCTTGAATCGTAGTCACATTTGATTGCCATTCTTTGGTGAGACTTCGTAGTATCTTCCTTACTAATTCTCTATCCGTGTAGACTTTCCTAAGAACATCAAGTGTGTTGACTATGTTTGAGAACCTCTCAAATATTTCATCAATCTTTTCTTCTTCTTTCATGTTAAACAACTCGTACTCCTGAACAAGCATGTCAATCTTCGCTTCTTTTACTTAGCTTGTTCCTTCGTGTGTGACCTCTAACTTATCCTACATTTGCTTGGCCGTTTTGCACCTTGAGATTTTTCTAAAATTGTCTGGATTTACAGCACAGTAGAAGATGTTTTTGGCTTTCGCATTTTGTTCCATCTTCTTCATGTCTTCATTATTGAATTCCTCTTCAGTCTTCTCTACCTCTTTGCCATCTACCATTTTCTTTGGAATTGATGGTCTATTTTTTATCACGAGCCAAAGTTTGTAGTCGACGGATTGAATGAATATCTTTATATGCTTCTTCCAATAAGTGTAGTTTGACCCATCAAAGTATGGCGCCCTTGAGATGGACTGTCCTTCAATGACATTTGAGTTCATCAAGTTTCCTATCATTGAACCTACAAGGATCAACTTCTCAAGCGGTTAAGCCTTCTAGGGAATTAAGCTCTGGTACCAATTGACAGAACCAAGAGGGGGGTGAATTGGTTCTATATGGTTCAATAACATAAAATTTAAATCATTAAACAATAATTGTAATATAAAGACAAGTAAAATTGAAAGTAAAGAGGAAAGGGTTAAGAGAAATCCACAAACAATTTTTATACTGGTTCGGCCACCACCCGTGACCTACATCTAGTCCCCAAGCATAAGGTTGAGATTTTCTTCACTTATCGGATTTTATCTTATATGGACTCCGACGAACCTTCCTCTACCTTAACCTCAAGGCAGAGTTACAATGGTTTCTTTCACCAAGGATACCACCAAACCTCCCTCTACTTCTACCCAAAGAAGAGTAACCTTACAATAGTTTCTTTCACCTTTATGCTCTTATAAATGAGCTACAATGGATTCCAAAAGCAAACTCTCTTTATAAAGTGGATACATAAGTGTAGAACTAACTAAGAGGAGGAAGATAGATATAACAAACTTTCAGCAATTCCTCAATTTTGATTTGATCCAATGGTTGTTCACCTCAATCCTTTCCAAGGCCTTCTATATATAATGGAGGGCATCCCTTAACATTTGTTAGCCATTGGAGGTTACAAAAAATCAGCTATGAGACTTTAAAACCCATGGGATATGCAGCTTGTATATTTTTTAAGTAGTTGTTGTTTTAGCTCCCAGAAATTGCTAGTTCACCCAGTATATGTTGTTTTAGTTGCTATTCTTTTCTGGTTTAAGTATGACAGTATATAATTCAAATTTTTGACTGTTGGAGCATTCATTTGCACTTAAAAGATCTTAATCGAATCATAAAGTGGTATAAATGGCTTGTCTCTAACAATAATGGCAATCAAATATTAAGTAAGGAAATGTTTTATAAATAAATCAAATTTTGAAAACTTTCCTTTTATACTTTAAATTTGAAATTCAAATATAAAGCACATGCTAAAAATCATCTTTAACATTTAACCAAAATTCAAATATTTAAATAAATCAAATACATGCTCAAATAACTTAATTTACATATCATCATCAAAACTTAAAAACCCAACATTAGTTTTGAAGCGTTAAGCCAAGTTTTTGCTTTATCTTTCAAAGAAAAAAAAAACAATTTAAGCTTAACAATCTCTTTAGTGTAATTTTGATCATTCAAAGTGATACATTTTTTATCAAATTCTTTTAGATGTAAATATAAGCTTTCAGATTCTAAACCATGGAAATTAGGAAGTATTAAAATCATATCTGGCTTAAATCTAAAATTGTTAGCATTAAGTGGAAAGATAAAATATAATGGACTAGAATTTCGAGGGGTTGCAAATATTCGTGCATACTTCGCAATAGTTGATTTTCATGTTCATAATGTACACTTTCATTTTCAGCCATTATGCATATTGTGTGTGATTGTGATTCAAACAAATCAATATATAAAGTATCAGGATTAGTTTTAACCAAATGACCATAATTTGAATCACAATACTAATTAAGTATAAATAAGTGACATAAAATAGAAAAGAAAATGTATAAGTAGGCGGTATAAACCAGCCATTAAATATTAATAAGTAGAGAGTATAAACCAGCCATTAAATATGATACAACTAGAATATTAAAAGAGTAGGGAAAGAATATATCAGATAGCGAAGTTTACTTAAAGAAAGAAAACCTCAATAAATTTATTATTCAAATCAAGTCCCCGACAACGGCACCAAAAACTTGATATGAATTATATATTGCAAACTTAAGTGCAGGTTATCTCAAGTAATAAATTCTCAGGAATCCGAGGTCGATCCACAGGGAATTGATGAAGAAAAATTCTTTAAGGTAAGGAAAGGATTTGTCACAACAATAAAGGTGATAAAACTTATTCACAATTAAAAATGATTTGCTTAGTCTAGGAGATCCATTCTTGATAAGTAAATTAAGGTTAAGATTAATTTTTTTATAACTCAATTAGAATCTACGTATAATGGCGGTTCTAATCGAAAAATACAACATTCAAAGTTCATTTAAGATTATGTATGTAATAATATTATGGTCCCTTTAGTTATCTACTAACGCCATCACTTGAAAATGAGTTCAAATATTCATTGTGTCAATCTCTTGTCTACAACAAATCAAGATCTCCACTTTACAAAGAGGGTTTCTAAATTGATTGGAAATAAAATACAGCACATATAATGTCCACTTGATAATATAACATTCAAGTACAAGAAAAAAATTAATCTAACCTTATTTCATTACCAAGAGCTTCACCTTTTCACCTAAGCAAAATGAGAATTGGTTACTTATGAACAAGAATAAAGAAAAAGAGAAGAAGAGGATGAACATAACTTCTATTTAGAACAAAAGAAAATTACAACAAATGATACAAGAACATAGGCTGAATTTCTCACCCAAGATGCCTTTAATGGGCAACTAATGTAGCTTTTTATAGAGCATGAAAAGTACAAAATGATAAAGACTTGTTTAATGAGTGGGCGGATGAGTGGAAAATGACAATAGAGTTATTTAATGAGTAGGTTGATGAGTGGAAAATTATTGTCATGTTTGTCTCTCCACTTGCACTAACCAATTCAATTGTATTCACATGACTATAACTCTATCATAACGTAATCATTTAGAAAAGTGGTCTTCATGAGAGTTGAATGGTTTTATCTTAGCTTTCCAATGCCACTAGTTTCAGCCCAAGCCAACTCCTACAGCCCAACTTATTCTTACCAAGTGGCCTCAATACTCATGAAGTGGGTGAATTGAGTTTGTAAACTAATTTTGCAAATCTTTCGCAAATCGTTTGATTATTAATTTTCATTAAAGCTATTGATTATTAGAGATGAATGGATAGAGAAGATGAAATGCTTTCACTCATAAATAAAGACAACCAAGAAGATAGTATTCAAGTGAGCCAATAAAACAGTGCACAAATGTAAATGAGTTGAGTTTAGGAAGACAAATACAAAGTTTTATCCTAGTTCAGCCATCAATCCACTTGTGACTTACGTCTAATCCTCAAGTAATCACTAAAGATTTTCCACTATATCTTCAAGATTCAATAGGTGCTTGACAACCTTTACAAATTAGAGCACTCAACACCTTGGGATACCTCACCCTTTGTGCTTGAGTCTCTATTTTTAAGGGATACCTCACCCTCTCTTTTACAGATTATACAAAGTATAGATAATAAGAAACTCTCACAAGAGTGGATAATACAACTTGAAGCTCAATGGGTATAAAAATTCACACTTTGAAGCTCAAAAACAGAGTATTGAACAAAAAGGCTATGAAAACTCATATTAATGCTCAATCAAGGTTTTCAGATTGATTCTCTAATCTCCATAAATGCCTAACTGTTAGTCATGACAACCATCACCCAAGAGGGCGAGTGAATTGGGTGATCACAAGTTTTTAAAGCAATTTTGAGAAATTATGTATTTTGATATTTTCAATCAACACATGCAATAGAATAAGTCTAACAAATATACAATTATTGTGGATTACTCAAATACAACTTGGCTTACGGGATAAATCGAGCAAATAAACTAGATATCAAATTCAACTCAATTATATATAATTAAAGTACACATGCAAAGGAGATAGAAACTCTTTGAAATCTTTTATCAAACACTTGAAAAGTAATTTTCCTTGAAGCTACTTATCGATTAAAGAGAATAAATAGAGAAGATAGAAAGATACACTTGTAAATGAACAAGCCACATAGAAAGTATTCAAGCAAATATATGAAATTAAAAACACAAATATAAAGGAGTTTGAATTTAGAGAAGCAAACACAAAGATTTATCCTAGTTCAGCCACTAACCACTTGTGGCCTACGTTGAGTCCTCAAGTAACCACCACCTGAGATTTTTCACTATCAATGCAAGCTTGAATAAGTGCTTGCTATTGTTACAGACTAGAGAACTCCTCACACCTTAGGATACCTCACCCTTGTGCTTGAGCCTCAACTTTCAGGGATACCTCACCCTTACAATTTCTCTTAGGGATACCTCACCCTCGTTACCCTCGTTACAAAGAATCAAAGAATAGAAGAAGAAAAAAAACTCTCTCAAGAGTGTGTGTTACAAATTAAAACCCTATGAAGCTCTTTCATGGATATCTCAAAATTTCTCAAAAACAGAGCATATAGAGGATAGAGATGAAACTCGGATTAAACCCAATAGAAAGATGTTTTTCAATGTTAGTTGTATGTAAAATATGACCCAAGAACATCTATTTATAGTGTTTTGATAAAAATAGTCATTGGGGGGCAATTAATATCACATTAAATGCATAGAAAATAGTCATTACAGACTTTTAGACTCATTATAATCGATTACATAAATGTTAATCGATTACATGGCTCTTAGAACACATTCTGGGCTTTCTGGGTAGGATGTTAATGATTACAACATTCATGTACTCGATTCCAAAGCCTCTGTCAGAATGGTAATCAATTACATAATTGATTACGACACTCTAGTTTCAAAAACTGACTTTAAATGGTCATAACTTCTTCATTTCTTATCTATTTAAAGCAAATGATACTCATTGGAAAGATATTTGAGTCTATTTTCATATGAAATAAGTTTCACAACAAAAATCAAAGTATTTTGAAATCTATGATCAAAAGAGTATGCAGAGGTCAGTTTTTCAAAACTCAAACTTGACTATTTTTCATGTGAATGCTTATGTCTCTAAAGCATGTCAAATGGTTTTTGATGATAACAAAGGCAAAAGTGAAGATCAAGTGCAAAAGAGAAGATCAAGCGCAAAAGGAAAAATCAAGACCAAAGAAAGAAGTCAAGAGGTTTATGTTGTTATAAGACTTAGAACATTTATGTTAAATGCTCTCAAGATTTCTCAAATGGTTTTTCAATATATCATTTCAAAATAAATGGGAAATTTCAAAGTTAAACATGGCTTTCAAGAAAACTTAAGTTTCTATCTTGAATCTAACACTCTTAAAAGGATTTATACTTAATCAAGTGTCTTGAGGTGTTAAGAATGACTTATAAGCTTTTTGGACTTGAAAAATATGTTCAAAGGTCAATGTAATCGATTACATGATATTTGTAATCGATTACACAGCAAACAGAAGCCATGTAATCGATTACAAGAAAGTCAGAGGCCATGTAATCAATTACACAATATATGTAATCGATTACATCAAGCCCAGAAAGACAAGAACACGTTCAAAGAGTCATGTAATCGATTACCTGGATATTGTAATCGATTACACAGCAAGACAGAAGTCATGTAATCGATTACATGGATATTGTAATCGATTACAAGCAAGTCAGAAACCATGTAATCGATTACACAAATAATGTAATCGATTACACAGAGCCCAGAAAGCCAAGAACACGTTGGAACAACAATGTAATCGATCACATAAGTTGTGTAATCGATTACACGAACCCTGACAATGTCCAACGGCTATATTAAATGCATTAAATGTATACCCAAACCACCCCAACGGCTCTATTAATTGAGAAACTTATAAATACCAAAGTTGGGTCTTTATTTGAGGTTGACCTTGAACCAAAAACTGATCACCAATACTTCCAAACGTGAATCAATCCTCAAATCCATTTCTTGCTCTGTTTTCTGCCAAAAACGTGAAAAATCTTTGAGAGCGTATTAGAGCTTCAATTTGTAATCATCCGCTCTAGTGAGAGCTTCATTCAATCTATCATTATTAATTTGTAAAGAGGGTGAGGCATCCCTCCAAAGTGTAAAGGGTGAGGTATCCCTTAGTTGAAGAGACTCAAGCCCCAAGGGTGAGGTATCCCAAAGTGTTGAGTGCTCAAGGTTGTAGTGGTTGTCAAGCACCTATTGAAGCTTGAAGATATAGTGGAAAATCTCAAGTTGTTGCTTGGGGACTGGACGTAGATCACAAGTGGATTGGTGATCGAACTAGAATAAATCATTGTGTTTTGTTTTCTCTAAACCCTTCTCTTTATATTAAGTACTGTTTTATTGATTTGCTTGAATATTGGTACCTTTGGCTATTGCATTTATAAGTGAAAGTGTTTATCTTTCATATCCAATCATCTCTAATCATCAATTAGCTTCAACGAAATTTGTTTATCAAACGATTTACGAACTTAGTTTTCATACTCAATTCACCCCCCTTCTTGAGTATTGAGGCCACTTGGTAACAAGTGGTATCAGAGCTAGACTCTTGTATAAAGAGCTTAGCAGCTTCAAGAGAAGTGATGGCTTCAAATGATTTTTCAAATGAAGGTTCTTCTATAAATAGACCTCCTTATTTCAATAGGGATGATTATGCTTACTGGAAAGAAAGAATGAAAATTTTCATTGAAGCTATTGACTTAGACGTGTGGGACGCCATTGAAAATAGTGCTTTTGTCCCAACACAAACTAAAGATGGTGTGACAATCAATGCACCTAGAAGTGAATGGACCGATGATGATAAAAAGAAGGTTCAATACAATTTGAGAGCCAAGAACATCATCACCACATCCTTGGGGTATGATGAATTCTTTAGGGTGTCAAATTGTAAGACCGCAAAAGAAATGTGGGATACCCTACAAGTAACTCATGAAGGTACTAGTGAGGTAAAACGATCTCGAATAAACACTCTTACTCATGAATATGAATTGTTTAGAATGAACCAAGGTAAGAGTATTCAAGATATGTAAAAGAGATTTACTCACATTGTTAATCATCTCATCTCATTGGGAAAGACATTTCCTAATGAGGATCTTATTAACAAAGTCTTGAGATGTCTAAGCAGGAATTGGCAACCCAAAGTAACGGCTATTGCGGAATCAAGAGATTTATCAACAATGTCTCTAGCCACCCTATTCGGAAAGCTTCAAGAACATGAGCTGGAACTAAATAGGCTCAATCAAAGTGAAGAGCATGATAAAAAGAAGAAGGGAATTGCACTCAAAGCCACCTCTTCCATACTTGAAGATGATGATGAAGATGGTGAAGAGGATGCTGAAAATATTGAGCTAAGTGAGGAGAATCTTAGTCTCCTTGTGAGAAAGTTCGGAAGATTCTTAAAGAAAAAGGGATTTCAAAGAAGACCACCCTTTCCTCAAAAGAAAGCTTATCACAAAGGAGAAGGATCATCTACTCCTCCAAAATGCTACCAATGCGAAAAACTGGGACACATGAAAATGGAGTGCCCTATATATCTCAAGAAGACGGAGAAGTTTGAGAAAAGACACTCCAAGGAAAAGAAAGGAAGAAGAGCATATATAGCTTGGGAGGACAATGACTTAAGCTCTTCCGACGATTCGGAGAATGAAGAAGCCCATCTTTGCCTCATGGCTCAAAGAGAAGAAAGTAGAGAAAGCGATACCGAGGTAACTTCCTCTAGCCTAGAACCTTCACCTTCTTATGATGAATTGCAAGATGCCTTTCAAGAATTGTAAGATGAATATTTGAGGCTCACAAAAATGATATTGACTTCCAATAAAACAATCTCCCTATTGACAAACAAAGTTTCTACCTTAACTAAGGAGTTAAATGAACTTAAAATTGAAAATGAGACCTTAGGACTCATAGATGCTAATTCATTATGTATGACTTGTTCCTCACATGATAATGCATCCATATCATTACCTTGTTTATCATGTAAAGCTTTTGAAAAAGAAATTGAAGACTTGAACAACACTCTTGCAAAATTCACTTTTAGAAGAGACAACTTGAATGTGTTGTTAGGGAGACAAAAATGTGTTTTTCAAAAAGCCGGTTTGGGATTTAATCCAAACAACCATCAAAAGTCTTATAAGAACTTCTTTGTTTCCTCAAAAACTTCAAGTAGTCCCTTTGTTAAATGTTTTCATTGTGGTAGGAAAGGGCATAGTGCATCCACTTGCAATGTTAGAAAGAACATAAACACCAAGGTTGGAATCAAAAGGGTTTGGGTCCCTAAAGGCACCATACCTAATTCTAACACACAAGGACCCAAAACAATTTGGGTACCAAAGGTTAAATCTTGAATGTGTGTTGTAGGTGTGCTTGAAGACGAAGAGCTCAAGTTGGTATCTTGATAGTGGTTGCTCCAAGCACATGACCGGTGATGGCTCTAAGTTCTCCTTCCTTACCCACAAGAAACATGGTCATGTCATATATGGTGATAATAACAAAGGGAAGATTCTTGGAATTGACAAAGTCGGTAAGATCCCTTCATCATCTATTGATAATGTTTTGCTTGTTGAAGGACTTAAACATAATTTGCTTGGTATTAGTCAATTATGTGATAAAGGCAATAGAGTTATATTTGATTCCTCTTGTTGCATAATTGAGGGAAAGGATGATAAGCAAGTTAAGTTTGTTGGTCATAGGGTTAATAATATATATATGATTAGTCTTGATGATATCTCCTCAAATGATGCTAAATGCTTTATGAGTAAAGAAAATGATTCATGGTTATGGCATAGAAGAATTACTCACATTCACATGGATCACTTAAACAAATTGGTTTCTAAAGAACTAGTAATTGGTCTTCCAAAGCTCAAATTTGAAAAAGACAAACTTTGTGATGCATGTCAAAAGGGAAAATAAGTAAAGGTCTCTTTTAAAGCTAAAAACATAGTTTCAACTTCTAGACCTTTACAATTTTTGCACATGGATCTTTTTGGTCCCTCTAGAACTATGAGCTTTGGTGGGAATTACTATGCATTAGTGATTGTGGATGATTTTTCTAGGTTTACATGGACATTATTCTTGGCCCACAAAAATGATGCTTTTCAATTATTTAGAAAACTTGCCAAAGTTATCCAAAACGAAAAAGGGTTTTGTATTGCATCCATAAGAAGTGACCATGGTAGTGAATTTGAAAATCATGATTTTGAAACATTTTGTGATGAACATGGCATTGAGCATAATTTTTCTGCCCCTAGAACACCACAACAAAATGGTGTTGTAGAAAGGAAAAATCGATCTTTAGAGGAAATGACAAGAACTATGCTCAATGAGGCCAACCTTCCTAAGTACTTTTGGGCGGATGCGGTTAGCACCGCTTCTTATGTCATGAATAGAGCCCTAATAAGGTCAATTTTAAAGAAAACCCCATATGAATTGTATAAAAGAAGGAAGCCAAATGTGTCACATTTTCATGTCTTTGGATGTAAATGCTTTGTTTTGAATAATGGAAAAGATAACTTGGGGAAGTTTTATGCAAAATCTGATGAGGGAATATTCATTGGTTATTCTATTCATAGTAAGGCCTTTAGAGTCTATAATAAATGAACTATGACCATAGAAGAGTCCATACATGTTGCATTTGATGAAACTAACCCAAATGAGTCGAGAAAGGAGCTTGTTGATGATATTGCAGAAATCTTGGCAAAAACACACTTGGAAAATCAAGAGAAAGAGCCCAAGAAGCAAGAAGAGAAACTCCTTGATCAGTCTCGGCAAAAAGATTCAGAAATCTTGGATCTACCCAAGGAATGGAGAACTTCAAGATATCATCCTCTTGACAAGGTGATAGGTGATGTATCAAAAGGGGTAATCACTCGAAACTCACTTAGAGATGCATGTAATCACCTAGCCTTTGTCTCTCAAGTTGAACCTAAAGACATAAATGAGGTCATTAATGATGAGCATTGGATCTTGACCATGCAAGAAGAACTAAACCAATTTGAGAGAAATCAAGTTTGGGAATTAGTTCCAAGGCCCAATGATCATCCTATAATTGGCACCAAATGGGTCTTTAGGAACAAACTTAATGAAATAGGCTTAATAATAAGAAATAAAGCTAGGCTTGTAGCTAAGGGATATAATTAAGAAGAAGGCATAGACTATGAAGAAACTTATGCTCCCGTAGCTAGGTTAGAGGCCATTAGAATGTTACTTGCATATGCTTGCATCATGGATTTCAAACTCTATCAAATGGATGTCAAAAGTGCTTTTTTAAATGGTTTTATACAAGAAGAGGTGTATGTAGAACAACCTCCTGGTTTTGAGGATTTTGAAATGCCCAACCATGTCTTTAAACTGAAAAAGGCCTTGTATGGCTTGAAACAAGCTCCTAGAGCTTAGTATGAAAGGTTGAGTAAATTCTTTTTAGAAAAAGGTTTTTCTAGAGGCAAAGTTGACACTACCCTTTTCATAAAACATAAAATGCATGACATACTTCTAATTCAAATCTATGTTGATGACATTATATTTGGAGCTACTAATAACTCTCTTTGTAAAGAATTTTCAAATATTATGCAAAGTGAGTTTGAGATGTCTATGATTGGTGAGCTCAATTTCTTCCTTGGTCTCCAAATCAAGCAAACAAGAGAAGGAACGTTCATAAGCCAATCCAAGTATTGCAAGGAACTTCTCAAGAAGTTTGGAATGGACAATGCCAAGCATATGGCTACTCCTATGGGCACCTCTTACTATTTGGACAAGGATGAAGGAGGTAAATCAGTAGAAATTATGAAATATAGAGGTATGATTGGCTCACTCCTTTATCTCACTGCAAGTAGGCCTGATATAATGTTTAGTGTATACATCTGTGCTAGATATCAAGCTAATCCTAAAGAATCACACCTAAGTGCTGTTAAAAGAATAATGAAATATCTAAGAGGCACATCACCACATGCCACTTGCTTGGAAGCTCACTAGTTTCTTGGCATAGCAAGAAGCAAAATAGTGTGGCATTGTCTACAGCTGAAGCTGAATATGTTACAGTTGGGAGCTGTTGTTCTCAAATCCTTTGGATGAAACAACAACTCTTGGACTATGGTCTGGAGCTTTATCACATCCCCATAAGATGTGATAATACTAGTGCAATCAATTTGTCCAAAAATTCCATTTTGCATTCTAGGACTAAACATATTGAAATAAGACATCATTTCATCAGAGACCATGTTCAAAAGGGTGATTGTATACTTGAGTTTGTAGAAACCACTAAGCAACTAGCTGATATTTTCACTAAACCCCTAGCAAAAGAAGTATTTTTCTATATAAGAAATGAACTTGGTATATTGGATCAATCATGCATAAGTTAAATAATTGCTGCATAATCCTAAAAACTAATGCATAAACTTGTGTTTTTTCTGCATAATTATGTCACACTGCTGTATAATCTCTGAATTTTCCATCATATTTGAATCCAATACTGACTTGAGCGTCGGATATTTCCTCTAAGGTGTTTTGCAGGTGCTCCCTCATGTCCAAGACTCCCAAGCAACTCAATATCCTCAAAATTTCACCAAAAATGGTGAAATTCTTGGTAAAAATGGTAATTTTGATCAATTATGTGAGTTGAATCATAATATGATTAGATTATATGTTTGAATGATGATTTGAAATGATCTAAGTTGCTTTGGAACTGTTTTGGATGGATTAAAGTTGATTACTTACTGTTTGAAATGTAAAATCTGAGTTAAAGAGTGCTGGTAATCGATTACAATGCCTTCGTAATCGATTACACAGGTTCTGTCACGCATGTAATCGATTACACACCTTTTGTAATTGATTACAATCAACTCAGAACTCAGGTAATCGATTACATCAACTATGTAATCGATTACAAGGTTCCCAAAAAACATGTAATCGATTACCCCAAAACTGTAATTGATTACATACCCACCAAAATGCATGTAATCTGACGCGCGTAAGAGCTCATTTTTTTTTTCAGAACCTATTCATCTTCTTCGTCCTCCTCCTCTGCTCCCACGCACCCCAAACCTCTAAAACCTCACATTCTCATATTTCTCACCCAAATCTTCCCATCTTCTCTCACGAACCCCATCTCCATTTCTCTGACCTAACCTTGTCTCTCTCTCTCTCTTCACTCATCCTCAATCATTCACCACTCATCCCACTCTACTCCTACACATCAATGGCTGAATCTTCTCATCGTTCAAAGCGCCCAAGAACAGGGGCTGCCATTGCAGGGTCCTCTGGTGGCTCTTCACGTAACATATCTGGCCTGGACCTCACGAGACACTTCTCCACTGTGAAGCGAGCTGAGTTGTTCCGGAAAAACTTCCAGCTTCACAAGATCGTCTCTCCCAGGTATCTTCCCATCACCTTCTGCGAGAGTGAACCTTTAGCGAGCTTTAGAACCATAGAAAATTTAGGCTTGCTAGGTTTCCTAAGCATAGAGAAAGCCATCTACCCTAACCTTGTGTGAGTCTTTTATGCGAACCTAAAAGTTGAGGATAATTGTATCATCTCTGAAGTGAAAAAGTAACAAATAATGTTGTCAATGGCTGAATGGTATAGGCTAACGAAGCTCACTCCTGATGGAGCTCACTTCTGTGGAAATGCCAATGTTTGGGGGCATGAATTTGAGCACAAGGCTGCTCTTCTCTCATTAATTAGGACTGGCTACTCCCCCTAGTGATCCTAAATGAAGAATCATCCACTGGCCTCACTATGGAGAACAGGGTTCTCCACTACCTGTTGGTTCGAGGATTGATTCCCAGGGGAGGGAATTACTCCCAAGTCCTCAAGGATGATGTGGTGGCCTTATGGGCAATGACCACCGGGCGGCCAATTAAATAGGGTTATTACATTTTAGAGCATATGTTGGACATCAAGAAAAAGAAGAACTCTGCTCTCCCTTTCGCCATGTTGGTAACCACAATCCTCGAGCACTGTCGCATTTCACTGACTGAAGAGTCTAAGGACACCAGCTCAAAGGGACCACAATCAGTTGGGTTGCATACTCTGAAGAAGCTCCAGCTCTACAAGGTGGATGATAGGTGGCATTATATCGCTCATGGCACCTTTGGTCATATCCCTCATGATTCGGATAGTGACGATGATGAGGAGGCTCAGCATCCTGCCCCTGCTCCTGCTCCCGCTTCTACTACTCTTGATCTCCTGCTCCAAGAAATGCGCAACCTGAGCGCTAATGTAAACACACGCATGGATCATTTAGAGCAGAAGATTGACCATCTTGAGCTAAGGATGGACTACTTAAATCAGGAGCTTACCTCTATTCGATCTCGTTTGGGTGGACCTCCTATTCCTCAGAGCGCTGCTGCTGCACCTCCCACATCCCCGGCCTCTCCGGTTCCCCTGTCCTTCGCTGGTCCATCTGGAGTCCCTGCTGATGATGAGGAGCTTCTGGACTCTGACGACGATCTTGTACCCAGCGATGATAATGATGATCTAGAAGACACTGCTGCGGATCCAGAGGGTGATGTCTTTTGTGACAGCGAGGCCACTGACAGTGATCATGGCTCATTGCCTTGATGCTTTGTTTTTGTTCTGATAACTACCTTGTATTTACTCTGTTTTGACTCTGATTATATAACATTGGTATACATTTATGATGTTTTAAATATTGGCTACTAGTGCTGTGATAAGTTCCCTTGTACATATTGATTAATGATATATGGACTTGTTTTTGCCTTGAATGATTGGCTGTTTAATAATATTGATTGGACTGATTAATCACTTTGGATCTCTTGTTCTGGAAAAATTTCGGGGAATCATGAAATATAGCTGTTATGTTGTCTATTTTTTTTTCTTTAAATGCTTATGTCTTTTTGATAATGCCAACGGGGGAGAAAATAAGGAAAAATGAAATGAAATCTAATTAAATGTTGCATGAGTACGGGGCAGTTATTGAAAAATCTAACCCAATATCATGCATAAACTCAGGGGAAGCATTGCGCGTAAATGTCTATTATATACAATTGCAAAAACTCTTTCTTTTTCCTATGATCAGTTTGTCATCATCAAAAAGGGGAAGAATGTGAATGCTTATGTCTCTAAGGCATGTCAAATAGCTTTTGATGATAACAAAGGCAAAAGCGAAGATCAAGTGCAAAAGAGAAGATCAAGCACAAAAGGAAAAATCAAGACCAAAGAAAGAAGTCAAGAGGTTTATGTTGTTATAAGACTTAGAACATTTATGTTAAATGCTCTCAAGATTTCTCAAATGGTTTTTCAATATATCATTTCAAAATAAATAGGAAATTTCAAAGTTAAACATAGCTTTCAAGAAAACTTAAGTTTCTATCTTGAATCTAACACTCTTAAAAGGATTTATGCTTAATCAAGTGTCTTGAGGTATTAAGAATGACTTACTAGCTTTTTTGGACTTGAAAAATGTGTTCAAAGGTCAATGTAATCGATTACATGATATTTGTAATCGATTACACAGCAAACAGAAGCCATGTTATCGTTTACAAGAAAGTCAGAGGCCATGTAATCGATTACACAATATATGTAATCGATTACATCAAGCCCAGAAAGACAAGAATATGTTCAAAGAGTCATGTAATCGATTACCTGGATATTGTAATCGATTACACAGCAAGACAGAAGTCATGTAATTGATTACATGGATATTGTAATCGATTACAAGCAAGTCAGAAACCATGTCATCGATTACACAAATAATGTAATCGATTACACAGAGCCCATAAAGCCAAGAACACATTGGAACAACAATGTAATCGATCATATAAGTTGTGTAATCGATTACACGAACCCTGACAACGTCCAATGGCTATATTAAATGCATTAAATGCATGCCCAAACCACCCCAACGGCTCTATTAATTGAGAAACTTATAAAAACCAAAGTTGGGTCTTTATTTGAGGTTAACCTTGAACCAAAAACTGATCACCAATACTTCTAAACGTGAATCAATCCTCAAATCCATTTCTTGCTCTGTTTTCTGCCAAAAACGTGAAAAATCTTTGAGAGCATATTAGAGCTTCAATTTGTAATCATCCACTCTAGTGAGAACTTCATTCAATCTATCATTATTGATTTGTAAAGAGGGTGAGGCATCCCTCCAAAGTGTAAAGGGTGAGGTATCCCTTAGTTGAAGAGACTCAAGCCCCAAGGGTGAAGTATCCCAAAGTGTTGAGTGCTCAAGGTTGTAGTGGTTGTCAAGCACCTATTGAAGCTTGAAGATATAGTGGAAAATCTCAAGTTGTTGCTTGGGGACTGGACGTAGATCACAAGTGGATTGGTGATCGAACCAGAATAAATCATTGTGTTTGTTTTCTCTAAACTCTTCTCTTTATATTAAGTACTATTTTATTGATTTGCTTGAATATTGGTACCTTTGGCTATTGCATTTATAAGTGAAAGTGTTTATCTTTTATATCTAATCATCTCTAATCATCAATTAGCTTCAACGAAAATTGTTTATCAAACGATTTGCGAACTTAGTTTTCATACTCAATTCACCCCCCTCTTAAATTCACCCCCCTCTTGAGTATTGAGGCCACTTGGTAACATTTCATAGTTTTTAACTACCACCATGATTAGTTTTTCAATATATGTTTGTTAGGCATTTTAACATATAAAAACCATTTGTAGAGATTTAAAAAACATATTTGAGTTCTTTCAAAAACATCATAAAATATTTTGAGATATATGGAGAGCTTCTCACATAAAAAACTTTAAGTCCTATTAACTATACCAATTGTACCTCCTTTGGACTTGGTCTTCGACTTGACTTTATTGTTATCAATACCTTTATGAAATAGGCATTCACATTCTCCTTGAGTTGAGTATAATTGAGATCTTTTACTTTCTTATTGCAATGATCACTCTTGGTACTTAGACTATCCTTTAAAGTATTGCTCACTTAAAATATAGTTAGTCCAAACTCATAATTCAATATATTTATATGCATGATTCATAAATGTATAACTCTAATTTGTCTAATATGTATATAAGACTTTCATAAACATATCCAAATAAGACATTTATCAATTATTAATAGATATGCTCTATATAAGATGCAACAAAGAACACTTTGCACATTTTCATTTAAATAAAGTCAAATCCAATATTAATTCATTATAACTCATATAAAGCATTATTAGATATATTATATAAAGAATGCTACACATATCTCGTTGCATGATTATTAAGTGAAATATAACTAGATAAAGTATATAATCATGCATGATACAATATATCTCATTAAGCACATCTATGAGCATCATTCTTTTTGTTTTGTATTTGTTATCATTAAAACTTAGCATATTAAACCATTAGGGCAAACTTATTTCCACAATCTCCCTATTTTTTATGATGACAAATCACCAAAGCAAAATATGTTGATAAATATATACATATCAAATAATAAATACAAGAACATATTTTTCTTTCTAATTCTCACTCCCCCTATTTGACATCAACAAAAAGGCGTAGGAAGGAAAGATAATATTGTCTCTCCCCTTATAGATAAAACTTATGTTGCTAAAAAGAGTAGGATCATCAAAACTAAAAACTTCTTCAAGTTATTCAAAACATAACTATCTCCCTCTATTTGATTCTACATATGATTCAAGAAAAGAAAGATGAAACAATCATGCTTTTAAAATATAAAAGATTATTCATGCAAAACTTGTCATATTTTAGTACATCAACATTTAACATATGATAGCAATAAAACACTTTATGTAATCAAATAATGATGTAAGTCAAGAGATATAAACAACTTAAGAGCTAGGCTCCCCCTCATTAAAGCACAAGATGGATAAAGTGAAATGTGTATGCCAAGACCATGTAAGCACATTACCTTAAAGTAAAGCAAGGTAAAAGATACTTATTCTTAATTCATTAATCAAAAATCATTTTAAGACTTATCCCCCTTTCAAAAAGAATTTTATAAGAACACATTAAATTTTTAAAAGCATTTTAGAATGGTAGAAAGTTTTTATATTAAAAACACATATTCCTTGAGAAAGATCAAACCCAAGTCAAAAGAACATCTGAAAGTATATCTCCTCTTTTTCTCATTGAACAAGAGCCTTGAGAAAATAAAACACTTTAAAAAATAAAGCTTATCTTTTGAAGTATCAATATGAGCTTTATAGAACATTTCAAAAGATTTATTTGAAAATTTTCTTAAACATTCTCTCAAGATTTAATAAAACTTTTCAAAGCAAATGGAGTACTACATTTATAGCACATATTCAATGATTTCTAAATTTTTAAGACAATTAGGAGATGAAAATACTTTCAAGGTCTCAAGACAAGTTCAAATGATTCTCAAGGATATGAAACTTGAAAAGCTTCTTTCAAATATAATAAAGGATTTTGCTTTAAAAAAAACTTTTTAATCAAACCAGAACCCTTTTTCAAAATAAGAACATGATTCTCATAAGTGCTATATCACTAAGAAACCATAGATTAAGAGAATCATAAATATCAAACATTCACCTTGATAAAATATGCTATAGGGATCAAAACATGTATAGAACTAACATCATTTTTCCTATATGCAATGAGAAAATTAATATCAAATTAGGCACTTTGTCAATGCTAAGCATACTTCTCATGTAAGAAAAGCATCTAATAATTTAAGATCAATTTATCAACAAGTATCATATAATCCATAGCATATAGAATATCACAATAACTTAAGGATAGAGATACTTATTGAGTTAGATAGAGCATGGTGCTCTTTATTTATTGGTTCTTTAATTTTGAGCTTTCTTTTTTTGAATACTTCATTCCATTGCACTTGAAGAAAGTCTCTTCATATCCCTCTGCATCCAACTATTCTCTTTTATCCACTTATGCTTGACATTTCAATATTTGATGGCTATATTTTAAACACATAGAGAGACTTGCAAAGCTAACTTCAAAAGTTCTCTAAATCACAAGTTATCATCAAATATCATTTAAGCCCATTTACAAGCATAATTTAGGTTGATATATAATATAAAGCATGTACCACATTATTGACCATGTAATGTTAGCTTTAACAAGAACAAAAGAAGGACATATGCACATGAATCCAAAAGCATAGTTTAAGCATTTTCATAGCAAAGTTCAAGTTTATCAAGAAAAACTTGATCATTATCAAAACATATATAAGCATTTTAGGAAAATAATGATCATGTTAGGCATGTTATATGAAGTAAGAAATTCTAGTATGCACACATGATTCAAGTTTCTTACATTGAAGTTGAAAGACAAGTTCAAGGTACAAGATGAATCATTTACTTCTTGTTTTCAAAATATGAACATATTAAAAAATTTCAAACAAGAATACATATAACTTCTAACTTTCCAATCTCCAAATAAGTATATAAAACAATTAAGCATCAAAGAGAAAGAATTAGAACTACTTATGAGCATATGAATTTTTATATTTGAACAAAGAGAATTGGTGACAAGCTCAAGAATAAAGATATTACCATAAAACATATCATTCCAAACAAAGTGTGTACATATCTAGCATGTTAACATATGTAAAGACATTTTCAAGGCACAATGATAGAAAGGCACAATGATAGAAAAGCACAACTTAAGGCATGTTACGGCATAACACAACTCTCTACTTCTCCAAATATCACATGATTTTCAACTTAAAGAAAAAATAAGAATAAGAAATTGATGTCACCAAAAGTGTAGTCTTTGAGTTTTTGTAGGTGACTCCAACTTCCATGCCTTAAGGCTCCTTGAGAATGTTGTGGTTATCCATGTCATCCTTTTATGTTTTCATTACTCTTGGAGAACTCGGACCATTTCAAATTTTTTCAACCTCAAGTAGCATAGTTGTATTTCACTTTAATGCGTACTTGAGCTAATTGTCACCCTACAATACAATTCAAAGTACTTTCTTTAATATCTACCAATTTTGGATCCATAGAGGTTAGTCATTGATTATTTATTCATTATACTCTCATAAAGATTAAATTTTCTATAGTATGTAAATTGAGCACAACAAATAAAATAATCAATTACCATTAAGCGCATAGCTAATAGCATACTTACTTTCATTATATATAGATAATTCAAAGTATAGCAATCATACCTAGGCATTGTAGAACCTTATGTACCAAGATATATAACAAATTAATGAGTTATGTTACAAAAAGAATGAAAAGAATCATATGTTGAATATAATATTCAAATTTTATCAAGTACATATGATTCTATCAATGGCCTACAAGGAATATATCTCAAATTCATTGACTTTACAAGTGAATATGCATAACAGGTAAAAGCTTTTGATACATTGGCCTGAGTAATCAAGAAAACTATTTTCCTTACCCATTGCTTCTCTTTTGGAGTCTTGAACTTTACAACTTCTACATTTTATATTTGAGAAGTTTTAGTTGAAGTCATCTTCCTTCTTTGACCAAAACTTCTACTATTGGGCTTTGAAAGCATTCTCCTTAATGATTCCTCTTTCTTTTGACCAATTTGTTCATCATTTTGAAAAATTTTCTGCATAATTGAAACACTGAGAGGACATTTTGGTACCCACTTCATCTTGGGTCCTTGAATGTTAGTACTAGGGTCTTTAAGATCTTTCAGGAACTCATAACATATTATTTCTCATATAAGAATTTCTTCTATAATTGCATAAATGAGAAAATATGTCCTAGATGATCACAAAAATTACAAACAATTGAATTTAATAATGACTTGTTCCTTCAAAGATCATTTTTGGAAAACTTAAGTCTTTTGTTGTTTTTATACTCTAAACTATTTTTGCCATAAGCCTTGCTTGAATTTTTATATGAAATAACATTAATTTTATTCTCATTAACAAGCATAGAATGTAAGCAATTAGAATCATTAGCTTTGGCAAATTCAGAATATAAGTCCTCAATGATTTTTTAAATCAATACACTTTTCATAGGTGTTAATCATGGCAACCATCACCAAAGAGGGGGTGAATTGGGTAAAAAAACTTTTCACAAAAATTCTTAAAATAAACACAAATATTTAAGCTATTAAATAAAAGAAAAGAAATTGTGAGATGAAGAATAAAAGCTTTAAGAATAGCAAATAAATAAATGTGCAATAATATAAAATTACGTAAAATAAAGAGATTGAGAAGAGAGAAGCAGACACGATATTTATCCTGGTTCGACCACTAACCCACTTGTGGTCTACGTCCAGTCCTCGAAAACAATCCGAGATTTTTCACTATGTATACAAGCTTTAATAGGTGCTTGCAACCGTTACATAAAAGAGAACTTTTCATACACAGGGAAACTTTACCCTTATGCAAAAGCCTCAGCCTGCAGGGATACCTCAACCTTATACAAACCTTGAGGGATACCTCAACCTTATACAAACCTTGAGGGATACCTCACCCTCAATACAGAAGAACAGAAATATAGATGAAGAAAAACTATCACTCAGAGCAAATAATACAAATTGAAGTGCTAAGAGGCTTGGTGCGTGAAATCCGCAAGTGTACGGTTTCGTCGTCAAGTAATAAAAAGATCGAATCCACAAGGACTGTGTCTATGAATATCAATTAATTAATTAATTCAATTAAATTAAACAAAGGGGAATATGATTGTTGATTAAGAAGAACATAGTAACAAGCAATTAAATAAAAATCAAAGTGCAGAATTTAGAACAAAAAAAAATAGCAAGTTATCAAGAAGGGGTTTTTCAAATTCAAGAAAGCTTCCAAGATTGGGGTACCACAATGATACAAGACAAATCCTAATTGACAATCCTTTTATTAAATCTGAAATTCAATTGAAGGTGAATTACCCTAAATTAGTTAATGTTCTTTCTCAAGATACAAGATCCGTGCCCAATTAAACCAATTCCTACTCTCGTGGTAATTGAATTTAAATTGAACCCATTACGCTTTGTGGTAATTCATTGAATCCTCGAAAGGCTAAAACTACTCTCGTGATTTAGACCTTAAGTTCAATTCTTATGGTTCCAACACCTAGGTTCACCTCTCAGTACATCCCTAAATGCCTATGAGATGCAAATAAGTGGCCAGCAAATTCACATGAATAAGAGTAATAAGAATTGAATCAAAGAACATTCAAGATCAATAAAAGGGGAAACAACGTCAATTAATCATTATCAATGTATCAAAGGGCATTGCCCAATCCTAGAAACAAAAGAAACTACTCAGACATAGAGAAGAAGGAATCAGAAAACATGTTCTTAAACATCCAAACCCGTAATCCAAGAGAGAAGAGGGAAGAAAGATCAAGAACCCAAGCCTCCAATGTGCCTTCTTCTAAACCAAATTCGAACCCCCTAATTGTATTCAGAACATCTATTTATAACCTAGGGTTTTAATTTGCTAAAAAGCCCCCAAAAGAAATAAAAATAAAAACTTAAAAACTGCTGCGCACTGCGATACACGGTCGTGGATCATTCTGCCAAGAAGCCCATCCCGTGTTATTTGAGTTCCACGGCCGTGGATGGTTCCATGACCAGGCCGTGGAACTCTCTGGAATTCTCTTTTCCTTCTTTAAGTTGCCCCTCGATCCATGGCCGTGGTTTAATCCACGTGCAGGCCATGGATCCCTTTGGAGTGGTCTTTTTGCACCTTTTTCCTATCCATAAAGCTCCAACTTCAATCATGCAAGCTTTCCATTCATTCCAAAGCCAATTCTGTATTAATCCTGCACAACAACACCAAAAACACCGCAGTTATCCGAACTAAGGGAAAAACAAACTAAAAGGGAAACTAAAATGCCTAAGAATGCATGCAAAACAAGAACAACACATGATATTGTTTCACACACATCAAATCCCCCCAAGTTTAAGATTTTGCTTGTCCCCAAGCAATAACTAATGTCAAACCAAGATGTGGGATTAGGAGACAATAATGAATGAGGAACCCGAGAAAACAATATCCAAGCAATAGGCTAAAGCAAACCAAGAATCTGAGAGGTAATCAAAGTCAAGTCCAATTAGAGGTTAAGTTCTCAGAAATCATGCATCCTCACTGATTGAATTAAGTTCACTCCACTAACCACACTCAAAGTGTCTAAGGGTGAAATCTATACGCTCAAAATCCCTCAAAGAAAATGCACTTCCATATGCTTGATAAGAAACCAAATTTCCACTAATAATCAGCATGTATGCAAGAATCAAAAGGTCTTTCAAGGATTGTAATGGGGCCATGGGAATGATGTTAGGTAAAGTAGAGAAAGGAAGGTATGCATAAAGGGCTCATCAAAAATTTTCAATAAGCACAAGAAATCCAATAGAATATAAATGGAGCAAAGATATATATATATATATATATATATATATTTTCAAACAAGATCACAACTCCACATTTCCAAGTATTTTCTTCCTTTCTTTTCCTTCTTCTCTTTCTTTTTTTTTTCTTTCAAGCTTCCATCTTATGATTTTCTTTTCTTTGCTCTTTTTTTTCATTTGAGAAAGAGAAAGGTCATTCACATATGATTCCCAACACACTTTTCACAACTTTCAAGCCCAATTCGCTCCATTTAATATTCTAAATGATTACCAACAATGTTTCAGCATAGGTATCAAGAAAAATAATTATGCAATAGGCTCAAAATGGGCAACTAGAGGATGAAAGTGTAACAATTCAGAAGGCTAGAAAAATACCTAAGATGCCTTAATCACATTCAAGCATGCAACCAAAAATTTGGCCTTAAAATGGTTTCAAATCAAGTTCTAGAGCACAAGATCAATGAGGAATATCACTCAACACAAAGAATGGGAGCAAAATTCATATAGTGCATAAATCCCATATAAGCTCAAAACTCACATTTAGAGGTTCAAAAAAAATCAATGAGAAGCACAAATTCAGAGAACATATGCTAATTATCAACTATCAAGAGATCACCTCCACTATCAATTAAAACAATGCCTGTTACCTACCACAAGAATCAACAAATTGGGTTCTAAATTAATACCATCTCAAAAATCATCAAAAGAGAGGGGAACAAGTTCAACCAAAAAGCTGAGAAATATGATGGTGTGAAAATGCAACATGAAGATGTAATGCAAAATGAGACATGAAAATGCATAAAACTAATGATCTAAAATGAAAATGAAATTACCCCCTAAGCTTAGAACTTACATTGTCCCCAATGTAACAATCTTTAACTAGAGAAGGGATAAAAGAAATGAACTCACTGCGGTGGTGAGAAATCTTCTGGTGTTCAATCCATGGCCATGGAATTTTTCATGGGCTTGGTGTGGAACTTTCTGACTTCACTATCCTACTAATTTGAGCTTCAAAAAGGGTTAAACCTAAACAAGATCCATGAGATAAAGATCAAACCAGCAATCCAACACACAAAGTCAAAAGAAAAATAAAAATAAAAATAAAAAGGAAAATAAAAAACAAAGAAGCTTAGGTTGCCTCCCAAGAAGCGCTTGTTTAAAGTCATTAGCTTGACTTTGGTCTGGTTTCTGTGCTCAGGTGACGTCAACGGAGTAGTGCTCAGTCCCCACTCCTTCAAAGTGTTTCACTCTCTGGCCATTTATCATGAAAGGCTTATGGCCTTCTTTCTTCACCTCAAGCACACCGTAGGATAAAACTCGAAGAATCTCATATGGTCCTGACCATTTCGATCATAACTTATTAGGACAGAAACGTAGAAGCGAGTTGTTAACAAGAACTTTATCCCTAAGTTTAAATTCACGCTTCTCGACACACTTGTCATTTTGCTTCTTAAGTCCTTTCTTGCAAAGCTTGGACTCCTCAAATTTTGTGGTACCCTTGGGCAAAGTCTTTTCTAGCATAGCATCAGCCACTGATTCTTGCATACCTGAAAGCACAATACTATCCACAACATTAGTAGCATCTATGCGATTATATGAATTTAAGGAATTAGAATTTTTTTCAGAATTAAAAACATCAAAAACTACTTCCTCATCATTCAATCGCAAAGTCAATTTCCCTTCATGGACATCAATGATCGCCCTTCCAGTAGCAAGGAATGGACACCCAAGTATGATCGGCATTTTAGCATCAGCTTCCATGTCAAGCACAAAAAAATCTACCGGTATGTAAAACTTACCAACCTTAATGGGAACATCCTCCAAGATGCCTATGGGGTACTTGATAGACCGATCTGCCAATTGAAGGGAGATAGTTGTGGGTTTTAGTTCACCCACCTCCAACTTCTTACACACAGAAAGGGGCATAAGACTAACACTAGCCCCCAAATCACACAGAGCTTTATCAAAATTCGTGTTGCCAATCAAACAGGGAATAGAGAAGCTACCTGGATCTTTTAACTTAGGAGGCAATTTATTTTGAATTAAAGCACTACACTCCTCAGTTAAAGCTACTGTCTCATATTCTTCTAGCTTCCTCTTATTAAACAAGATGTCCTTAAGAAACTTAGCATAGGTAGGCATTTGTTTCAACGCCTCAGTGAAGGGTACATTAATGTACAATTTCTTTAGGCCCTCTAGGAACTTCCCAAACTGCCTATCTAACTTCGCCTTAGCCAATCTTTGAGGGAAGGGAACCGGGGATTGGTAAGGTTCAAGGGGTATATACTTAGACACCTTCTCAGTAGTGTCTTCCTCTTCTAAGGGCTGTGTCTTAGTCTCTTTATCCTCATTCCCCTCATCTTTGTCACACTTCTTTTTATTCTTGGAATCCTCTAATTTCTTGCCACTTCTCAAACTCACAGCCTTACAGTGTTCATTACCTGGATTTATTTCAGGTTGACTAGGAAACTTACCCTGTTGCCTAAATGAAGTGCCTGCTTGTTGGGTAATCTGGGTTTCCAACATCTTATTATGAATAGCCAAATTGTTAACTTTAGCTGACAACTCTCTAATGGCCTCAGTCACAACTTGCCCATGGTGCCTAAACTCCTCATTTTGCTTAGACTGACTCTCAACAAAATTTTCAAGAAGAGACTCAAGTCTAGATTTTTGTACCTGCGGGATTCCAGAAGAGGGTTTAGCATTACCTTGCCCAGCTTGGTACTGACTATTCCGGTAAGAAAAGTTAGGATGTGACCTCCAACCAGGGTTGTAAGTTTGAGAATACGGATCATTCCTCCCCTTTTGGTTGAAGTCATGAAAATTGTGGCATGATTCCACTTGCTCCACTGGTGCACCTTGTGAGGATCCATTTCCAACTTGACATTCAACACCTATATGTCCTTGTGCTCCACAAAGCTCACAAAAATTGTTAGAAGCACCTATTACATTAACATGAGCTTTCTCAAACATGTCAAAACGTTTATTCAAAGAATCAAATTTTGACATGATTAAATCAACACCATCTACCTCAAACTTACCTCCCGAGAGCTTTCTCGGGTTACAATAATCTCATAAGCTTCTGTGAGCCTTCTATTCATCAAAGCTCCACCAGCTGCGGAGTCAAGAGACACCTTCGAAGAATATTCTAAACCATTGTAGAAGGTGTAGACAATCAACCATTTCTCTAACCCATGGTGTGGGCAGGCTTCCAGCAAAGCCTTATATCTATCCCAAGCTTCTGACAATGACTCGTCATCTTTCTGAACAAAGCTTGTGATTTGGGTCCTTAGATGAGCAGTCTTGGAAGGTGAAAAGAATTTGTCCAAGAAGGCCTACTCCAATTGGTCCCAAGTAGTTATCGTCTCAGCGGGAACAGATTTCAACCAAGCTCTAGCTCTATCTCTCAATGATAGAGGAAACAGGCGGAGACGAATAGCATCAACAGAGGCGCCTTCGATCTTGAGGGTCTCATAGAACTCCAAGAACATATCCACATGATCATTAGGATCCTCTGACGGCAATCCTCCAAACTGGTTCTGCCTTATCATAGAAAGTAAGGCAGGAGGTATGGTGAAGTGCCTGGCTTCGATGTCTGGCTGAGCAATTCCAGATCTCAAACCCCGAGCATTAGGGGCTGCATACTCTTTTAACGATTTATTATCCTCAGCTGCTGCCATGACAACTGTTGGTTCAGATATTTCTCTTACTCTTTGCCTTTGTTGTCTTCTCCTTCTACGTAAAGTTCTTTCAATTTCAGGATCTGCTTCAATAAGAGTCCCGAAACGTCTAGTACTTTGCATAAACAAGAGAAATTACCTACAGGGAGTCAAAGAGAAATCAAGAACGCAAGAACCAAATAAAAGAAAAAGGTTTAAAATAATTAAATTAAAAATTAAACTGATATTCAAGAAAAACACAGTCCTCGACAACGGCGCCAAAAACTTGGTGCGTGAAATCCGCAAGTGTACGGTTTCGTCGTCAAGTAATAAAAAGATCGAATCCACAGGGACTGTGTCTATGAATATCAATTAATTAATTAATTCAATTAAATTAAACAAAAGGGATAATATAATTGTTGATTAAGAATAACATAGTAACAAGCAATTAAATAAAAATCAAAGTACAGAATTTAGAACAAAAAAAATAGCAAGTTATCAAGAAGGGGTTTTCAAATTCAAGAAAGCTTCCAAGATTGGGGTACCACAATGATACAAGACAAATCCTAATTGACAACCCTTTTATTAAATCTAAAATTCAATTGAAGGTGAATTACCCTAAATTAGTTAATGTTCTTTCTCAAGATACAAGATCCGTGCCCAATTAAACCAATTCCTACTCTCGTGGTAATTGAATTTAAATTGAACCCATTACGCTTTGTGGTAATTCATTGAATCCTCAAAAGGCTAAAACTACTCTCGTGATTTAGACCTTAAGTTCAATTCTTATGGTTCCAACACCTAGGTTCACCTCTCAGTACGTCCCTAAATGCCTATGAGATGCAAATAAGTGGCCAGCAAATTCACATGAATAAGAGCAATAAGAATTGAATCAAAGAACATTCAAGATCAATAAAAGGGGAAACAACATCAATTAATCATTATCAATGTATCAAAGGGCATTACCCAATCCTAGAAACAAAAGAAACTACTCAGACATAGAGAAGAAGGAATCAGAAAACATGTTCTTAAACATCCAAACCCGTAATCCAAGAGAGAAGAGGGAAGAAAGATCAAGAACCCAAGCCTCCAATGTGCCTCCTTCTAAACCAAATTTGAACCCCCTAATTGTATTCAGAACATCTATTTATAACCTAGGGTTTTAATTGGCTAAAAAGCCCCCAAAAGAAATAAAAATAAAAACTTAAAAACTGCTGCGCACTGCGATCCACGACCGTGGAACTCTCTAGAATTCTCTTTTCCTTCTTTAAGTTGCCCCTCGATCAATGGCCGTGGTTTAATCCACGTGTAGGCTGTGGATCCCTCTGGAGTGGTCTCTTTGCACCTTTTTGCTATCCATAAAGCTCTAACTTCAATCATGTAAGCTTTCCATTCATTCCAAAGCCAATTCAGCATTAATCCTACACAACAACACCAAAAACACCGCAGTTATCCGAATTAAGGGAAAAACAAACTAAAAGGGAAACTAAAATGCCTAAGAATGCATGCAAAATAAGAACAAAACATGATGTTATTTCACACACATCAAGGCTCTCAAAGGATATCTTAAAGTTTCAGCAAAAAGAGCACAAAAAATAGGCTTAAATTATAAATCACATTTTTCAAAGCAAGCGTAAATTAAACAAATAGCTGAGCTACTAATAGATGAGACCCACGATCTCTATTTATAGAGTCTAAAAGACAATGCCCGTTGGAGGAATTTAATATGATATTAAAAGCTAACATGTTTACATATGAATTCAAAATATGAAACAGAGTCTTATGGGTTATTCGAATACCATCACGAGGTATTCGAATACCACTATTTTCATTTCTTATAAAAAATAGTTCAGAAGCAGGTTATTCGAATATCACAAGGGTGTATTCGAATACCTTTATTTTAAACACGTTGTAAAAGCTGTTTAAAAAGATGTTATTCAAATACCTTCAAAGTTATTCGAATACCTCTGTTTAAAAATAGTTATAAATGTTTGAAAAACATCCCATAAAGTTTAACCAAAACATTTTAAAGTTATTTTCAAGATCAAAATAGTTTTGGTATAAGTTTAAGGAAGCATTTTTGTTTTATCTTAACGTACTATGAGATATCCAAAGAGATCCTCGAACAGAGAGACTCTAAGTCCTAAAGCTATCCTTAAAAGATCTTGGACTTGATCTTCCCATCATGTGTGTTATCAAAACAAATCTTCAAAGACATATGTTTAATCACATTCTCCTTGTGTTGAGCTTAAAGGATATCTTTTGCTTTCTTGTTGTAATACTTACTCTTGGTACTTGGACTAATCTATAAAGTATTATTCACTTAAACAAGCATAGTTAGTCCAAAATCAAAATTCAATGTCTTCATATGCATGATTCATAAATGTATAACTCTAGTTAGTTTAATATGCATATAAAACTTTCATATACACATCCAAATAAGATATTTATTATTTATTAATGGATATGCTCTATATAAGATGCAACAAAGAACATAAGCAAAGTATTCTTTTTGTCTTGTATTTGTCATCATCAAAACTTAAAATATTAAACCATTTGGGACAAACTTATTTCCACAATCTTTCCCTTTTTGATGATGACAAATACCATTGAAAAAAATATGTTGAGCAATATACAAGAATGGATATTCATGTAAGCATATCAAACAATAAGTACAAGAACATTTTTTTTCTAATTTTCACTCCCCCTATTTGACATCAACAAAAAGGCTTAGAAAGGAAAAATAATATTTTCTCCCCCTTAGATTCTACATATGATTCAAGAATAGAGAGATGAAACAAACATGCTTTCTAGATATAGAAGATTATTCATGCAATGCTTGTCATATTTTTGTATATCAACATTTTGCATATAACAATATTAAAACACTTTATGTAATCAAACAACAATTGAAGAGCTAGGATATATCAAGATCATGTAAGCACATTATCATAAAATAAAGCAAAGATAAAAATATTTATTCTTAATCCAAAAAAAAAATTAAGACTTTTCCCCCTTTCAAAAAAATTTTTATAAGAGCACATTATATTTTTAAAAGCATTTTAAAAGGGTAGAGATGTTTTATATAAAAAGTCATATATTCCTTGGAAAGCATGTAGTCATTTAAGATTAATTTATTAACAAGTATCATACAATCCATATAATATAAAATACCATAATAGCTTAGGGATAGAGATACTTATTGAGATAGATAAAGAGTGATGATCCTTCTTTATTGGTCCTTTAACTTTGAGCTTTCTTCCTTTGAATTCTCCATTCTATTACACCAGAAGAAAGTCTTCTTTATCTTCCTCTTCATTTGAATTCCATTTAACTTTTCTCATTTATCCACGTATGCTTGTATATGAAAAAATCTGATGGCTATATTTGAAATACATAGAGAGACTTGCAAAGGTAACTTTAAAAGTCCTCTAAAACATAGGTTAGCATCAAATATCATGTAAGCCCATTTATAAGCATAATTTAGATTGATATGTAATGTAAAACATGTATCACATTATTAATCATACAATGTTAGCTCTAACAAGAATGCATGAAGCACATATACACTTGAATCCAAAAAAATAATTTAAGCATTTTAAGACATGATTCAAGTTTATCAAGAAACATATGATCATCATCAAAACTTATTTAGACATTTTTAGGAAAATAATTTTCATGTAAGGCATGTAAAGGTATAACACAACTCTCTACTTCTCCATATATCATATGATATCAAATTTAAAGCATAAATAAGGATTGATATCACCAAAAGTGTACTCTTTGAGTTTTTGTAGGTAACTGATTGACGATGTCGCACTCGCCTCAAAATTGACTAGGATTTACAATGGAATATAGCATAGTGTATAACCTAGTTCATCTCCCAAGGACCAATTCGGATTCTCAAGTATGTTAGCAGTTAAAAAATGAATTAAAATAAGTAAGGGGTTTTGTTCATTTCAATAACAGAAAACGAATTCAAATTGTAGGAAAAATCAATTAAGAAAACACCAATCCAAGGTCTTCAATTTAAATGGTAGAATTAATCATTGTTCAAAGAGAATATAATTCTGTTGCATTCACCTCTGTTAATTCGAATTTAACTAGATAATCATCTAGGATTTATCAACAAAAACAGAATCACAATCGCAATTCTTGATTAAGATTGAATTAGGAACAAATTCGGATTAACATAGATTATCAATCGATGATCTATTCTCCATTAGAATCAGATTAATCAACCCTACTTCTAACTTCAATTTCGAAATCTCAATCAAAAATCAATTGAAGGAGGAGAAGAGGGAAGAACACAACAGAATTCAAAAATTAAACAAGAGAACTCAAAACTCTAACCACAATCATTGAATTCCTTGGATTGATTTGGAGTTTTAGCCTTCCATAGCCATTATGAAAACGCAGCAAAGAAGGTAAGACGAAAACTAGAGAAGATGAAAAGAGGTTTTACTCTGAATAAGATAAAACTGAACAATAACAATCAAAAAGGTGAATTCGGAATACTGTCTTGACCTATTTGTAACTGAAAAATCTTATGTAATTCCTAATCTACCCCTCTACCCCTGGCCCATACTGTAGCCCTCTGAATAAGCTTTTCAGAAACATATCATTTGCCTTAATTGGGTTTAAATTGAGAGAATTAGGCCCAAATCATTGAGGAAAGGTCCAAGCTTTGTGACAGCAACAACGTCCTAACTTTGAGGCCCAGTTTTCGCCCTGAATCCAGCTGAATTGGAAAAACTGCATTAGATGCAAAATTGTGTATCTTCGTCTCAGCTTTCAGGGGACACCAAGATCATCCAAATATGACATTTGTAGCCCAAGTTATGGCCTGCACAAGACAGAAAGGTCAAAATGAGTTAAAATCCGAAAATTAATGAAGTTTTTACAATTAAGCTCAATGTAGACCAAACATCTAAAACTCATCTACAAACATAATATTGGGCACAATTATCATCAATTAGGCCAAATATAAAACAATAATGAATGCCTAAAAATTGATTGATCAAATTCCCCCACACTTGAACCTTTGCACTCTGGGCAAAATTTAAAATTGAACCAAAAGGGGTTTCCTCACAAGCACACAAAAACAACATACCTTCCAATGAATTGCAAGAATGCAAGGTAGTGATCAAGATTCAAACATCCAAAGTATCAAGGAGTCAAGACAAACATGAATATATCCCTCAACATCTCAAGCAAGCAAGAAGACAAATCGAATCAAATGATGAACCAAAAGTGATAGGATCCTCACTAGGCATACTATACTCTCAAGTACTCTCAAGTGTTTAGGATTGTATTTACACTCAAGGCACCCATAAAAGCAAGTACTACCATAAGCTTGACAAGTCTCTAATTTTCACCACTTGAAACACATGCAAATAAAGATCAAAAGGACTTTATTCAAGGTTGTAATGGGGCCAAGGTAAGGGAAGGAACAATATGGATATGGCAAGTTAAGCACCCAAGAGAATAAAAGAGCAATGAGAGGAACTCAAATGACAAGTAATGCAAATTCTCTTACTTTGATCACCTTTCCTTTTGCCTTTCACAACCTTTCTAGAACCATTTTTTTTTTTTTTTTTTTTTTTTTCTTTTCTTTTCTTTTTCTTTCTCTTAATTCTTTTTTTTTTTCTTTTTTTTTTTATTTCTATTTTTTTTTGAACACCTTGCACATTGCAAATCAATTACATAACCCCACACTTGAACTTCTACCCACAAGCCAAAAGAGCTCCTCCAATGAAATGAACCAATGCAATGCTCTTCCATTCCCTAAGGTAAGGTAAAATCATGGTTTTTCACATAAGGCACAAAATGAGCTAAAACAAAGAATAGGCAAGTAGGCTCAAGGGGTTAAACAAAGGAAATGATGCAAGGTTGGCTATTTGGCCAAAGTAGCTAAATAAAGAAAGAAGGCCTCAATCATCTCAATACATGCATGTGAACAATGAGCTTCAAAAAGAATCAAGTCAAGTTCTAGAGCACCAACAATCATGAATAAGATCACACAAGAAAGAAAAGAGAATGGCATAATGCAATACATCCATTATAAGGTCCAAAATCTCACCAAGGACAAGCCTATCACAAATGATTCAACACTTTAATTCTCAATGCCAGCTTGCAAAACCAAAAATGCAAGAAAAATATTATATCATGTCAAGAAACCTCTAACTAAGAATGATGAAATTATTCACAACTGTACAAACCAAGACATTCAATGAAAGGCATGCAAAAAGGATCAAAGCAATTAAAATGGACAAAAACAGAATTAAAAAAAGCAAAATAAAAATAGAAACGAGAAAATAAAAACAAAAATAGAAAACAAATCAAAATAGAAAATAAATCAAAAGCAAAAAAGATGACAAATAGAAACAACATGACAAATAGAAACAACATGATGAGTAAATGAAAAACGAGCAGAAAACAACATAACAGAAACAAAGCAAAACAAAAAATAGCAGAAATGTAAGACAAGAAGACAGACAAAAATGGAAAACGAGAGAAAACATAAATAGCGAGAAACATAAAATAGTATGACAATGAGAACATCGAGAAAATAGCAAACAAGAAAATGAAAATAGAACAGAAAATGACAAAATAGAAACAATGAGCAGAATTGTATGACAATGAGAATTGGAAAATAGAAGAAAATAGAAACAAAAAAAAATAGCATGACAAGAAAAGCAAGATGACCCGATAAAAAGAAAATGAAAATGGAAACAAAAGCAGAAAAGAAAATAGCAAAACAGAAACAAGAAAACAAAAACAGCAAAATTCCCTCCCCCACACTTAAATCACACATTGTCCTCAATGGCAAAACAAAGTGAAAGACAAGTAGACAAGTGAAATAAAAGAGCAAAGGAAGAAAACACCCTTATCATGGTGGGAAGATTTGCACTTGGGGAAAGGTGGGCTTTGCCAAAAGAGTTCCTCTACGAGTCTTTGGGCTTGCAGGGCTCTCAAGAAAGGGCTTAAGACGGTGGCCATTAACCTTGAAACTCTTATTGGTGGCTTCATGCGAAATCTCCACTGCACCATAAGGGAAGATGCTAGTGACAATAAAAGGACCATCCCACCTAGAACGGAGCTTTCCGGGCATGAGTTTAAGGTGAGAATTGAACAAAAGCACCTTTTGGCCAATGGAGAACTCCTTCCTAGAAATCAGCTTATCATGGAAATGCTTAGTCTTTTCCTTATAGATCCTTGAATTCTCGTAAGCCTCCAAGCGTAGTTCTTCCAGTTGTTGCAATTGAAGCTTCCTCTCTGAAGCGGCTGGTCAAATGCTAAGTTACAACTCTTCACTGCCCAGTATGCACGATGCTCTATTTCCACCGGAAGGTGACATGGTTTACCAAAGACAACCCTGAAAGGAGACATCCCTATAGGTGTCTTGTAAGCGGTATGATGAGCCCAAAGAGCATCTTCTAAGGTGGCTCCAATCTTTCCTATTTGGTGCACCATCTTCTCCAAAATCTGCTTAATCTCTCTATTAGAAATCTCGGCCTGCCCGTTAGTTTGGGGATGATATGCAGTAGACACTCTATGCACAACCCCATACTTCCGAAACAAAGCCTCCAAAGTCCGATTACAGAAGTGAGTCCCTTGGTCACTAATGATAGCGCGAGGCACTCCAAACTGCAAAATATGTTAGACCGACAAAATCCACAACAACTCGAGCATCACTAGTCTGGTGGCCTTAGCCTCCACCCATTTAGAAACATAATCAACTGCAAGTACAATATAAGAGAAACCAAAAGAAATAGGGAAAGGGCCCATAAAATCGATACCCCAAACATCAAAAACCTCACAAAACAGAATGGGCTTTGGGGCATCTCTGTCGGCGAGTGATAGCCACTCCTGCTCTCTGGCACTGCTCACAAGTACTGAAGACCTGATAGGCATCTCTGAAAATGGTAGGCCAGTAGAATCCAGAATCCAGCACCTTCCTAGCAGTCCGCTGTGGTCCAAAGTGACCTCCCACTGGAGAGGCATGACAGAAATGAAGAACAGACTGGATCTCATGGTCAGGTATGCATCTGCGAATCACCTGGTCACTACAAAACTTCCACAAATATGGATCATCCCACACATAATATTTAGCATCACTCTTAAGTTTAGCTTTCTGTGATCTAGATGCATGAGGAGGAAAAACAGATGCAACCAAGTAATTAACTAAATCAGCAAACCAGGGAGAAGGTGGAGTATCATGCAGCTGCATGAGCTGCTCATCTGGGAAATCATCTCTGATAGGAGAAGGGTCAACAACTCCTTCTATCCTGCTCAAATGATCTGCCACCAAGTTTGCTGTGTCACTCCTATCTCTAATCTCCAAATCAAACTCCTGGAGAAGCAGCATCCATCTGATCAACCTAGGCTTCGAATCTGCCTTCTTCAATAAGAATTTCAATGCTGCATGATCAGTAAAAACAACCACTTTAGAGCCAAGCAAATATGATCTAAACTTATCAAGTGCAAATACAATGGCAAGCAACTCTTTCTCAGTGGTAGTATAGTTAGCCTGTGCAGCATCTAAAGTCCGAGAAGCATATGAAATGACATGAGGCAGTCTGCCGACTCTCTGTGCAAGGATGGCTCCCAATGCATAGTTAGATGCATCACACATGAGTTCAAAAGGAAGCGTCCACAAAGGTGGTGAATGATGGGAGTGGTGGTCAAAGCTCCTTTAAGGCAATCAAAAGCCTCTCTGCACTTGCCATCAAAATCAAAAGCAACATCTTTCAAGCAACAAGTTGGACAGGGGAAGGGCCTTTTTTTGAAATCTGAATGAACCACTTTGTAGAAACTGCATGGCCAAGAAAAGAACGAACCTCTCGCACGCAAGAGGGTAAGGCAACTGGGAAATAACATCAATTTTAGCAGGATCTACTTCTATTCCCTTCTGAGAGATGATATGGCCTAAGACTATGCCCTGTTCTACCATAAAATGACACTTCTCATAATTAAGAACAAGGTTAGTCTCAATGCATCGATGCAAGACTCTATCCAGACTGTCCAAACAAGCATCAAAGGAGGAACCATAAACAGTAAAATCATCTATAAATACCTCAATGCAATCCTCTAAAAAGTCTGAAAAGATACTTACCATGCATCGCTGGAAAGTTCCAGGGGCATTGCATAGGCCGAAAGGCATCCTCCTGTAGGCAGAAGTGCCAAAAGGGCAGGTGAAGGTGGTCTTCTCCTGGTCCTCGGGTGCTATATGGATCTGGAAGTACCCTGAAAAACCATCAAGAAAGCAATAGAAAGACTTCCCAGCCAATCGCTCAAGCATCTGATCGATAAAGGGCAAAGGGAAATGATCCTTTCTTGTCGCTTGGTTGAGCCACCTGTAATCAATACAAACTCTCCAGCTACTCTGGACTCTGGTAGGAATCAGCTCATCACGATCATTCTTCACTACTATAATTCCTGATTTCTTTGGAACCACTTGAACTGGACTCACCTAACTACTATCTGAGATAGGATAGATGATCCCTGCTTGCAGAAGCTTGGTCACCTCTTTCTTTACCATATCAAGGATCAAAGGGTTGAGTCGCCTCTGTGGTTGTCTCACTGGTTTAGCACCATCTTCAAGTAGTATTCTGTGCATGCACATGGAAGGACTAATGCTAGGAAGGTCAGCTAAGGTCCAACCTATAGCTTTCTTATGCTTCCTCAAAATTTGCAGCAGCCTCTCCTCCTGGTCAGCATGGAGGGCAGTAGAAATGATCACTTGGCGGTTTGCTTATCCTCCTCTAAGTATGCATACTTAAGGTGCTCTGGGAGTGGCTTAAGCTCTAGGGCAGGTGGCTGCACTACAGATGGAAGGACCCTGGTGGAAGCAACTGTATTTACAGCCTGCAATCCAACGAAATCTGATGCAGAGGTACTTGCTGTAATCAAGCTACTACATTCTGACTCCACACAATCTGTATCCACATAATCTATATCAGAATCACCATTTAAACAAGATGCAATCTCACTACAAACACTGCACATTTCTGAAACAGTACAAGCATCACATGTGTAGGTATCAACAAAATCAGAAAAGAATGGAAGATCATCAGCAAAGAGCTCAGAAAAGCCATCATCAACTATATCAGCCAGCAAATCTATATGGAAAACTGAATGTTCTTCCATGGGGTGCTTCATGGCATCCAAAATATTAAATCGAACCACATTATCTCCAAACTCCATGGAAAGAGTGCCTGCATGGACATCAATTTTGGTTCTGGCAGTTTTGAGGAAGGGTCTACCAAGAATGATGGGAGCCTTGCTGGATTCAGATTCTCCATCCATATCCAGAATGTAGAAGTCTGCAGGAAAAATCAGATCATTTACTCTAACAAGGACATCCTCAATGAGTCCAGCAGGGTATGCATTACTCTTGTTTGCCAACTGAATGACGACTCCTGTATTCTGTAAGGGTCCAAGAGCAAGAGAGTTGAACACTGACATAGGCATAACATTAATTGAAGCTCCTAAATCCAACATGGCATTTTCGAACTTGCTATTGCCTATGATGCATGGGATAGTAAAAATCCCTGGATCCTTGCATTTTTGGGGCATTGTGGGCTGTATGAGTGCAGACACATTTCTTCCCATGCTGATCTTCTCATTTCCCTTCAGTCTCCTTCTATGAGTACACAAATCCTTAAGAAACTTGGCATATCTTGGAATCTGCTTGATTGCTTCAATGAGAGGAATGTTCACCTCAACCTTCCTAAATGTCTCCAAGATCTCCTTATCTGTGTCAGTCTCAAAATCTTCTTAGGCTGCATAACTCTCTGAGGGAATGGTAATGGAATGGAATTTGCTCGGTGTGACTACGAGGAATGGGGCCGAACTGGATTCGTATTTTTCCTGCTACATGGAATTTCTGGTAAGGCTTGCTTCTCCTTATCTGATTCTTGTTGCAACCCACAATTTGGTGCATCAACATTCTTACCAGATCTTAGAGTGATGGCACTCACATTTCTTGGATTTACCACAGTTTGTGCAGGAAGTTTATCAGAATCTTGGGACCGTAATTGATTCATAGAACTAGCAAGTTGCCCAATCGATTCTCCAAATTCGAATGGTGGCTTCGTCGTCCTCTCCTTTGGAATTGCAAATTGTTCATGACCATTTGTTTCATCAATTCTTCCAAGGTTGGCTCGGATTTAGGAGGGATTTGTAACAAGTTTCTGGCCGCTGATTTTTCTTTGCATAAAAGGTGGCTGGTATGGCACCGCTAGGTCCCTGAGTGGTATTTGGAAGGGTAGCCGCCTTCTTGCCTAAACCGAGTAGGGGCGGTGTGTAGGGGTATTTCCCCACCTCGATTTGGATGATTTCTCCATCCCGGGTTATATCTGTTGGAGGACGTAGATCATAACTCGTGGTTCTTCTTCTTGAGGCCTATTATTGTAGATGTTTTTTGCATAGGCCGGGGGGTACCATCGTATCAACCTCTTGCAATGTAGGGCGGGCATCCGTTTGATGATCGCAGAAACACTGATTCCACATACTCGGGCAGAGCTACTCTTTGCGGCCAGGTGGCTGTGCTTTGAGTAATGTGCCCAATTGCCTCACCAAGGATGCAAGGTCATCAATTTTGCTTTCCAATTTTCTGTGATCTGCAGCATAAGTTGCCTCAATTTCGTGGACACCTCTACTCAATACCACTGAGTTGCTTCTAGTGCCAAACTGTTGGGAATTAGTGGCCATATTCTCAATCAATTCTCTTGCAGCCATAGGAGTCTTGTCTACCAATGCTCCTCCACTAGCAGCATCAATCATGCTCCTATCCATAGGCAGCAAACCTTCATAGAAATACTGGATTAGTAACTGGTCACTAATCTCATGGTGAGGACAGGTAGCACACATCTTCTTGAATCTTTCCCAGTATTCAGACAAGGGTTCTCTATCAAACTGCCTGATGCCACATATCTCTTTTCGGATTGATGCAGCCCTTGATGCAGGAAAGAATTTCTCCAAAAACAGCCTCTTAAGATCATTCCAGCTAGTGACAGATCTGGGATGCAAATAATAAAGCCAGTCCTTAGCAGCATCCTGTAATGAGAAAGGGAATGCTCTAAGTTTGATGTGATCTTCTGAGATGCCTTGAGGCTTCATGGTAGAACACACAATGTGGAACTCCTTGAGGTGCTTATGAGGATCTTCTCCTGCATGACCATTAAACTTAGGCAGCAAATGAATCAATCCAGATTTAAGCTCAAATGGAACATCAACATCGGGATCGAATGCATAAAGACTGATATGTAACATCGGGAGCAGCCCGGCTCCTTCAAGGTTCTATTATCCATAATCTCGGTATGCTCGGTATGCTCGGTATACTCGGTAGAATCGAGAATTGAAAGATGGATTAATGAAAGTGCGAGAATCGAAATTTGAAGCGAGAATCACTAGTATGATAAGTATGTGTAGAATCACTACTTCCTATATGCTCAACAAATGCAGAATCAGATCTATTGAACCTATGCAAGGTATGAAAGGTCCTATCTATCTCAGGATCAAAATTATGCAAATAACTAGGATTAGACCTAGTCATATAACATGCAAAACTTGAAAACAACAAAACAGCAAATGGAAAATCCAACACTAGAAATACACCAAAATAAATCTAGTTGACCTACCAAATGATTTTTAAAAAATATGGGACCACCACACACTTAAAACTACACTAAAATGGAACTAAAAAATGCAATGAAAAAACTTCAAAAAATGAAAAAGTGGTCTAAATGAAGGAATTAGAGCAAACCAGGGTGGACCTCACAGCAAAGCTGTGAGCCTTGTGGAGAAGGCCATTTTCCTTCAGCCCACCAATTTTCAGCTCATTCTGAGCATGTTTGATCAGCCAAAAATTACAAAAATGCCATTGTCTCACCTAAATTTGCTCAAAAACCTTACCAAACGATGGATTTTGGCCAAATTATGCAGGAATGATCCTTTAGGATCTGTTTGCTTAGAATGATGGTTTACCTTTTGGGACCAAGTTTCATCTCAAAATTCCATCGCAAGTACAATTCCTGTCTACTAGTCCCTTTTTGAGTTCAGAAAAAATGGGAAGATAGTGAAACTCAAAAGTGAAACTGGAGGAAAAACTCAAGAATGAAGATGAGTACTTTCAAATGTCAATAATGAAGTATATGGATGATCAAATGCAGCAAAATGACATGCAAAAATCGAATGTGGTGCAGGAAGACCAATGGAACGAAGCATCAAGCAGGTTATGCAAAGAAACCAGGCAATTATTTCGGCCAGATTATGCAGGAACTTTTGTAGCAGATGAATGTGGTATTTGGGCAACAGAAGTATCAATTGTGTTGAGTGAAACAATGCACAATCACAGGAGTCACGGAATGCAGGAAAATCCAATGTAACAGTAACAGTGACAGTAAAATGAAAATTATGCAGCAGATGAAACAAAAGCCAATAGAACAGTGAATAATGCAGCAAAGCAAACGCAATGCAACAAAATGCACCTAATACAACTACAAGAGTGTAACAGTATGTAGAAACAGAATGCAGAAATGGTATGCAAAAACAGTAGCAGAATGAGCAAAATGCACAATGCAGCAGATTTATACCAGAATTGAACAATGGTGTGTTGTGCAGAATAACAGAATTATGCAGAATAACAGAATTATGCAGAATGCAGAAAATGTAGAATGCAGAGAAATTACCAACTATTAGGAACTCCTAATAAACGTAAGAAACCGAAAATAGGTCCCCGGCAACGGCGCCAAATTTTGATCGACGATGTCGCACTCGCCTCAAAATAGACTAGGATTTACAATGGAATATAGCATAGTGTATAACCTAGGTCATCTCCCAAGGACCAATTCGGATTCTCAAGTATGTTAGCAGTTAAAACAGAATTAAAATAAGTAAGGGGGGTTTTGTTCATTTCAATAACAGAAAACGAATTCAAATTGTAGGAAAAATCAATTAAGAAAACACCAATCCAAGGTCTTCAATTCAAATGGCAGAATTAATCATTGTTCAAAGAGAATATAATTCTGTTGCATTCACCTCTGTTAATTCGAATTTAACTAGATAATCATCTAGGATTTATCAACAAAAACAGAATCACAATCGCAATTCTTGATTAAGATTGAATTAGGAACAAATTCGGATTAACATAGATTATCAATCGATGATCTATTCTCCATTAGAATCAGATTAATCAACCCTACTTCTAACTTCAATTTCGAAATCTCAATCAGAAATCAATTGAAGGAGGAGAAGAGGGAAGAACACAACAGAATTCAAAAATTAAACAAGAGAACTCAAAACTCTAACCACAATCATTGAATTCCTTGGATTGATTTGGAGTTTTAGCCTTCCATAGCCATTATGAAAACGCAGCAAAGAAGGTAAGACGAAAAATAGAGAAGATGAAAAGAGGTTTCTGCCTGAATAAGATAAAACTGAACAATAACAATCAAAAAGGTGAATTCGGAATACTGTCTTGACCTATTTGTAACTGAAAAATCTTATGTAATTCCTAATCTACCCCTCTACCCCTGGCCCATACTGTAGCCCTCTGAATAAGCTTTTCAGAAACATATCATTTGCCCTAATTGGGTTTAAATTGAGAGAATTAGGCCCAAATCATTGAGGAAAGGTCCAAGCTTTGTAACAGCAACAACGTCCTAACTTTGAGGCCCAGTTTTCGCCCTGAATCCAGCTGAATTGGAAAAACTGCATTAGATGCAAAATTGTGTATCTTCGTCTCAGCTTTCAGGGGACACCAAGATCATCCAAATATGACATTTGTAGCCCAAGTTATGGCCTGCACAAGACTGAAAGGTCAAAATGAGTTAAAATCCGAAAATTAATGAAGTTTTTACAATTAAGCTCAATGTAGACCAAACATCTAAAACTCATCTACAAACATAATATTGGGCACAATTATCATCAATTAGGCCAAATATAAAACAATAATGAATGCCTAAAAATTGATTGATCAGTAACTCCAACTTCCACCAACTTCCAAGTTTCAAGTTTTCATAAGGGAATAGAAATTCTTTGCACCCCTTTTAATAGTTGAATCCTTTTAAACTTTACTATCCTCAAGTTGAATGAACTTATTCCATTTAAATACTTACTTGAGGTAGTTAACACCCTACAAAATAATTTAAAGTACTTTCTTTGGTATCCATCAATTTTGGATCCATAGACGTTAGTCATTATGCCAAACTCATAAGCAAATAAGCATTCAAAATAATAAAATAACAATTGAGTTCATAAGGGCAAAAGATATTTCATTTCATTGATCAATTTAGCAAAGTATATATAATCATTAAAAGAATAGCCAATTACATTTGGTTAAGCATTTGCATTTTTCATACATATCATTAAGTGCATATTTTTAGACAAAATAAACAAAGAATTTAGCATATATTGATTATTAATGCTATGCAATATATACAGCAACAAATGTAGCAGAACCTTTTGTGTTTGGATGCATACCTTTGACGACTTGTTTTGATGATAACAAACGTGAAGAATAAATGAAGATGATAAATAGACCAAGTCCAAGTTTATATTTGATTAGTATTAGGACTTAGGATCTATTGTACGGAGCTCACTTTGATATCTCTTTGTTTTTGAAAGAAAAGATAAAAACTGTTTTGAAACAAACTCAATATCTTTGAAAACATCTTTGTCAAAACGGTTTTGAACTGAGTTATTCGAATAAAGCTTAGCCTATTCGAATAAATGCCTTCACGAGGATCTGTTTCTTAAAGTGGCTATTCAAATAACTATCCTGTTATTCGAATAACTAAGGTTTTTAGAAATGAGTTTTTAAGTGAGTTATTTGAATAACTCACACGTTATTCGAATAAACATTTTTCGTGTCTGAACTTCTTTTAAACTTTATTCGAATAGTTCAGCTGCTATTCGAATAACCTATTTGGTTTTTGAACTCTGATTTTGAAAGAGTTATTCGAATAACATATTGGTTATTCGAATAACCCTTCTCAGATGGCTTTTCACGATGATTTCAGACACAGTGTTATTCGAATAAGATTTTGCTCTATTCGAATAAACACGGGTTCACAGTCACGTATATGGAAATAGACAGGTTTTCAAATTTGTGTTAAATGATATTAATTATACCTAAACGGTTATCTCCGTGTTTTCCCTATAAATAGCAAGCTTGGGTCACGAATTTCATTGCCCATAACTCTGAATTATTTTCTGAATGCTCAAATCTGTGAAAACTATTTTCTACGCTCTTTTTGATTAAAAACTTTGAGATATTTCTGTGAGAGCTCCTTTAGCACTTCAATTTGTATTACTTACTCTGAGTGAGAGTTTCTCTTCATCTATTTTAATAGAGTTATTCGAATAACATATTGGTTATTCGAATAACCCTTCTTAGATGGCTTTTCACGATGATTTCAGACACAGTGTTATTCGAATAAGATTTTGCTCTATTCGAATAAACACGGGTTCACAGTCACGTATGTAACACCCCAAATTCTGGCTATATGAATAATAATAGCAGAATTATACTGTTTTGTATTTTCTGTGTGGTACAAAAATAATTTGACTGTTCTGAGATCATATTTTATCATTTTGTGTGATTTGCTCCTAGCCAGAAAAATAATAATTTTCGAGCGGGGAAAATTCGATCCGCCTCATTTGGAGACGGGGATCTTACTAAACCGAATCTGAGTGACACAGAAAAGAATCTTTTAATTTTTAGAATCTATCTATAAAAATAAAAATATTGTACTAATAAATATCTGCGGTTATATTTATAGCAGCCGTTGCTATGAATGTTAGACCCGATAAGTTTTAACTAGCAGAAAAGGCGCTTAGAATATTTCCTGTAATCAAAATTAAAATGAAATAATAGGAAGTAGTCAACGTAAATGATTGGACTTTTCTAACCAATGAGAATTGGTCAAGGAAAGAAGCTTAGACCTTCTTGTGGACCATTAGATTTGAAGCTTGATTTAGAAGCTTTGATCTTCACCATTGATCTAATCAATGGTGTAAAACAAATTCTACCAAAACTATCAAGTAATATCCACCATAGATAAAATTAATGGATAGGAAATCAAATTGATTTTCAATGGATAGGATTGAGTCAACAAAAAAATTGCTTGACTTTTGTTTAGGAAACTAATTAACCTTAATGTAGTGGACCTAATGGTCTAATTAAGAAACTAAGTAAATTAACTTAACTAGTAATTAGTTATAATTTAATCTTTAATTTAATATCCTAATTCTAATTAGAGGTGATGATACATGCTAAATATGTTAAACTAAATTAGTTTTATACTTGGATAATTAAGTAGGAATGATTAGGAAATTAAACTTAACTAATTAGATAATTAATTAACTAGTAATTAAGCTTGGATTAGCAACAAATTGAAGAGTTTAAACTCACCTAAGCTCCACGGTCTAGCAGTTGATTGGAGCAGCAGAATGGAGACGTCCAGCAGCAGCAGCCACGGTTCAGCAATTGGAGAAGCTTCCAAGTAATATTTGAATACTCAATTGTCATGCAAAGTCAAGTTGGTAACCAATGACAAGTGAGTGTCTTTATACAATTAAAGAATAGATACTTACTCAAGCAAAATGTCACTCACGGTCACTCACAAGACAGCATGGCAGCAGCTGTAAAATGGGAGAATTATCCAAGTAATTCTCTTCATTTTCTCCTCACAAATCACACGGCAAAGAAATTGGAAGAAATTGGATAATTATGCAAGTAAATCCCTTTATTATTTCCTCACAATATGACTCACGGCAGCAGCTAGAAAATTGGGTAATAACTCAAATAAATCATTCCACATTTCACAAGTATTACACGGCCAGCAGCCTTCTTGAAACTTCCTCATCCTTTTGTTTTTATACTTATCAAATACAAGCTTATTTCTCTCAAAACACCAAGGAACTCACGCACCTTCTCTTCCATCTTCTTCCTTCACATTCGGTCACCACCTTAAACTCACACCATCAAGCCTTTAAAAAATTCATCTCTTGGTTTGTTTTAACTCAAATTCTATTCTAACCATTTCTCCTTCACAAGTTTTGTCATAAACCTTTTCCTAAAGGGTAAGTTTGGATTTAATGATTCAAAGTTTGATTTTAATTTTGCTAACCATGATTTCTCCATGGTTTTCAATCTTGACTCTTGTATGAACATTTACTAATTTTCTTGAAAATTTTAGGGCTTGTTTAGGAGATTAACAAAGTTTCAAGGAAAGGAGGAAAGCTTAGAAAGCTTGTCTTCAAGAGGCAAGAGGGAGATTCAACCTCACCACCCATGTTCTGGTAGTGTGAGGATGGTTTGTTCGGTGAAAAATCCTTAAGGATTTATTCACCTATTGTTTGAGGTTATTCACCTATTGTTTGAGGTTCTTGGACTGCATTTGGGATGTGCCTGCTTATGTTTCTATGTTTGTATGTGTAGTATCTGTGAGATACGATTTTATTTCACTGCTTGCCTGTATGCTGTAATGCCTAAGTAACTGATAAGATGTATGTATGTGAAACATATACTGTAAGGGAACTTATACTGTATGTATGTGAAATTTATACTGTAAATTTTATGAGAAAGGGATTCAATTGTAAATGTTATGAAAGTATAGGATCATTATGTAAATATAAAATTTTGAGGGGCTATAGTGAAAATACCATATTTTGAGGGACAAAAATATAAATTATGTGTTTTTAGGGACGAAAACATAATTAATCTGTTTTGAGGGACGAAAATGTAATTTATAAGTTTTGAAGGGCTATTTTGCAAATATGAGAAAATACAGTAAAATTTAGTATTAAAATGAGTAAAACAGTAATTCTGATTCAAAACGTATGAAAAATATTCACGCGATTGGAAAACATTGAAAAATCATTACGTGATTTGGAAAAAAGCGACAGAATTGGGTCGCGAGTAAGAAAATATGAAAATATGACTATGCGATTAAATAACAGTAATAATGCTGTTAAATTATTATATAAATCCTGCATATGTGATATTAATGGAAATTATGAATAGTGCATAGTACATGCATTAGAAAGGTCCAAAGGACTGTGTAAGGCAAGTTGCCTAGGAGAGACTATACCTTCTGAGTGGGTGCGATAAGCGTAGTGTAGGTCACTTGTTGACCTTGGGGGCATTGAGGTGCGGGTTGCCTACAATGGACAGTTGGTAGCTCTTCTGTACCGTGGGTTAGACCGATGCAACACACTAATGATCCGGACCGAGACACTATCTCTAATCATGATTTGATACAGACTGTCGTGCATATGCTAGATGTGCAGAAATTGAGCACGTGGTCTGAAGCATGTTGGTGCCGACAGATCTTTTCAGTCACTCTCTCGGACTTGAGTTATAGCTCCATGGAGTAGGATATTGAGTCAGTGTACATTTGCATTCATAGAGGATATATTATTGTAATTCTTGCTCATGTGTAATTCTTGCTCGTAATAATTAAAATGTTAAATATTTGAATATTGAAAATAGCATAATCGTAATTCTTGTATTATTTCCTGTGTAATGATGATATATAATGTTAGTGGCATAACTGTAATTATAGTATGACATCTGTATGATATTTTGGATGTGATTATCTTCATTGCTACCATACTGGTATTGGCGTAGGTGATCTCACCTCTTGTATGTATACGTTGTATCATGTTTATGTGTTGTTAAGACACTGAGCCAGACGTAGAGCGAGAAGCAGAGAAAGGTCCAGATTCCGTTGAGAACTTCGAGTTTTGATGGCGGTAGAGATCCCTAGTTTCTTGGGCTACATGAGATTTGTAACACCCCTCGATTTAATAACCAATGCACAATCGTCATTATGCCACGGTCACTAAATGTCGGCGTGCTAACTTTGTCAAACAACAAATTTACCATAAAATTTTAAAGCATTTCTTATATGAGGAAAATAAGAGCCACGAATGAGTAGTTACATATATAACCAGTTAAATTATGAATTATAATATGTACTCAATTTACAACATTTAAGTTTGGATAATTGCCTTGAAGCATACATGTACTCAAAATACACTTTATATAGGTAATGCAAAATAAAATATAAACTACCCATAATATATCTACGACTAAGGAGTTGGGCACTCCATCGTATCCCGAATGCGTGAGGCAATTCCGGTTCTTAGGTGTAGTGAGAAATACAAGATAAGGTCTTCAATCACAGTCCTCTTCATGGTCAAAGTCAGATCCCGAGCATGTCACATACGCTTGTCGGTCCAGTCGACTCTATAGGTCTTGGTATCACCAGTGAACACAATTCGAACAAAACCCAAAAGTAAGCTCCCTTCGCGACAGCGTCACCGGGTACAACGGGTCAAGCCAATAAAGTCCAAGGGAAAACCAACCTCGTTCCCAGTTACAGTCTTTAACCAAAGATTTACATAGAATAAAGAAAGTACAAGAAAGAGGTAAGACATCCTACCATCATTACCAATTATAGCATCAAGAAACCAAACGGCGCAGAGCGCCCACATAGCATTTATGACAGCAATAATGGAGATAAGCATTTAGTAGCAGTTATGATCATCCAAACAGTTTCAAGCAATCATATATATATATATATATGGATATATCAAAAATACAACAGTTCCAATTATAATTACAATGTATGCCAGATAATTCATGGACTCACTATGCACATGTGCCCTCAATAATCAAAATCCTACTCCATGGAGCTAGACACAAAACAATCGGAGAGAATGATCAGGGAGACGTGCCAGTATCTCGTCAGCCATACAAGTGCTTACCATATAATATAATCAGTCATTTTGCGCAACAAGGCTTTATACGGCATTCTCACAAGATCTCGATATAGGATTTGTGGCAGTTAGGATCGTCGGTGCGTGTGTATCGGTCTGTCTCCACGGTCCGAGGAGCTACCACGCCTCTGCGAGACGCCCGCGCCCGACGCCCTCAAGGTCATCTACAGGACCCCACGTGTCTATTCGCACCCGCACTAAGGTGTTATTCAACTCCTAGGCTAAAATCCTCAACAAAGTCCAATGACATTCTCTTTCTCTTTTTATGCCATGCATGACTCAATCATGCTCCTCATGACAAGCTAAGTCAATCATGCCTCAAATGCATATCATATGATTTAACAATCAGGTTTGTTCCCATTCTTGGATCCACAAGACATTTACAATGCATAATATGTATGATTCAAAGTTCCATACAATTTCATAATATGCCACAATTGGCCAAAAGAGCATCAATATACAAGTGGTCATTCACGTGGATCCTTAGCATCATAATATTAAGGTCAAACATTAGGTTCATTATGTTCCTTACTACCTCACCCATACTCTGGTTCTTCCTTTATTCCAAGTTCTCACTAGTTGTAAGGCTCAATCACGCTCCTTGTTTTTCCTTCATTATGTGTCCCTACTTTGTTTCTAGTCATCTGATGTTATTTATGATTAATATAGTGTATATTAGTCCCAAAAGTTGAAATCGGGAGGTCACAAGGCCAGAATCATCCATTCGTTTGCTAGGTAAAAAGAATTGAAATATACTTATAATTTCGACGGAACAAAGTGTATCTAGTGAGAAGCGGAGCTGCCGTTCGACAGTAGTAGCACGACGGGATCAAGGTAAATGGAAAACAATCGCGGGGATAAACTCTAAGTCTTTGTCGAATTGGGAACGAACTTCGACCGGATGAAGTATATAAGCGTCGAATATGCTACCACATTTACAGAAAACATGATTCGACGGACACGACATTAGGTCGGTTCCTCTATTAAACCTTGAGAATTCTACTCGACGGATTTGGAGAAAATCTCTCTATTTAATAATCAGGAACTCCACTCGACGGGCATTCACATCCTAACTTCGACGGATATAATTCTCAGCCTAACCCGATGGATTTTCACATCTTAACTCGACGGATTTCCACACTTTAGTTCGACGGATATTCTCATTGGGTAAGTTTCTCCATTAAACCTTCAGAACTCTACTCGACGGACTTTCACACCTTAACTTCGATGGATATTCCCATCCTAACTCGACAGATTTTCACATCTTAACTCGACGGATATGATTCACAGCCTAACTCGACGAATTTTAACTTTAAAGGAGTTTCACTCGTGTTCAACCGACGAATACGCTAAAAGTTCAATTCTAACTCGACAGATTTTGGATAATGGGGAAAATCCCGTTCCTGTCGAACCGACAAGAATGTTAGGGTTACAAGGTTCTAATTCGACGGATTCTGGAAACGTTGAGATTACACTCCTACTGATCCGACAGATGCAACTCGACAGATCCTGGAAAACGCTAAGGTTTCACTCATGCTGATTCGACAGATACACTCGACAGATCCTGGAAAATGCTAAGGTTTCACTTATGCCAATTCGACAAATACACTCGACGGGTTTTGACATTCAACGGAAAAGTAAGAAGTCTAAACTCGACGGATTTTCACATTGTGTTTTAGTGGTCAGAAATCTAAACTCGACAGGTATGTCACTCGACGGATTCTGACTTTGGGAAAATGTTGAGGTCTCACTTAAGCTGATCCGACGGATTTAATTCGACCGATTTCTGGAAAAATGTTGAGGTTTCACCTATACTAGTCCGACAGACACTAAGAGGGCCACACTTTCTAATTCGACGAATTCACCGACGGAGGTGTTAATGGGGGGGGTCACTAGCTTCGATAACTTTTGACATGATGAAGGGCCCCACTTGTCGACAGGTTTGGCCAAGAGCTCATACTCGACAGGTTTTAACATCTTAATTCGACGGTCATGGCTTACTCACTCTCGATGGATTTTAACATTTACTTTAGGATAGATCAGCAAACCAAGTCGTTACCATTTTCAATATAGGATCTCTGTTTTCTGGGTTCAAAACCGTGACCATACGAGAACCAAAACAGGGTTCATTTCTTTCCATATTACACATTCCAAATATATATATATATACATACAAAACTCCAGCAATCAGCTAGCATCTATACATCACAAACAACATTTAAAAACAAAAAGACCCTCAACACAAATTACTGACGTTCCTAAATGCTAAGAGAGGTTGAGGAGGAGTGTCTTCCTCTTACCTAAGTGAAGAACAGGGATAAAGAAGCTCCTTTCATGCTTGAAAATCTGATTTTCTTCACCACCACCGAACCTTGGGCGTTCAAGATTCACAAAAATTAAGGTCAAGAGAGAATGGCAGCAGGAAATCAGAATGCACGAAAATGAGGAGAAGAGAAAAAGTTAAGAACTTTACCTTAAAGGTCCAAGCTTTGGGGCTGTTTTGAGCGAGAAAGAAAAATGAAGACACGGGGAGGAGTTCAGCAGAAGCAAGGTGTGAAGGTGGAGAGGGAAATGGTCTCTGTCGGGTTGATTAAAGGAGGCTTGAAGGATCAACAATGGTGAATGTGGGTGGTGTGCGGCCGTGAAGAAGAAGAGAGAAAAGAGAGTGAGAGCTGCGTGAGGGGGAGGAGAGGCGTGAATGAGAGAAAATGGGAGAAATGAAATGGAAAATGTGAATGAGCAGCAGACGTGGGGGAGTGGGAAAAATGAAATAGTCAATGTAATAATTCCCTTAACGATGGCCAGTCAGTGCAAAGCATAAATTGGGGAGGAGAGAGGAAAGGTTGATTAGATGGAAATAGGAAGCTTCCTTGAGAAGCTTTGTGCGCTTCTCGAGGAAATGAAGTGTAAGGTTGTCACCTTAATTAAATTCATCGACGGATGAATAATTAAAGTGCTAAAATTATTTTCTCAATGAAATAAAATTACAATTGATGAAAATAATATTTTATTACTCATCGAGATGATTTTATGATACGGTGATTTCATGTATCGATAAAGTCTCGTGAAGCGTAAACCTCGTAAAAAGCCCGTGTCCAACCTCGGGTTTAGTAAGATCCCGTCAACGTTTCCACGGTCCAAAGTTTATCAAACCTTAGGGAAAAAAAAATATATTTTATTTTCCTACTCAAAGAAAATATACACGTAAAACGAAAAATATATTAAAATATTCATCATTCACGGAAGAAATCCAGAAAATTTCCTAAAATTCACAAATATTATAAAATAATTATTTATAATGAAATAAAGAATTTTCAGGATGTTACAATACTCCCCTTCTAAAAGGAATTTCGTCCTCGAAATTAATCATATCTTAAAAATAAATGCTCCTTGAATCTTCACCCCTTTCGATAGCTAACTCCCCAAACAATCGTACATCGCTAAGTGGTTCTATCGAACTTATTCTCCTTGCTTACTAGCAGTAGACAACTAAGCTTGTTTACTTCTAAATGCTTCTACTACAACATTTGCTTTTTCTGGGATTATACCAACACGAAAAAAAAAAAATCAAAATCTTTCAGAATTTCTAATCACTGTTCCTGCTTCATATTTCAACTTATTCCGATCAGACAAAATACTTCCGACTCTTACGATCACTACAGACAATGAAAATTTCTCCTTGTAGAAAATGTTCCTAGATCTCTAATACAACTACAAGCTAACTCTAAGTTGTGTAAGGTAGTTCTCCTCATGTATTTTCAATTTGTCTCTAAGTATACGTTATCATTCCTTCTATTCTAATCAAGCACACGCTCTAAACTTCCAATGCGAAACATCACTAGGCATCCCTAAAAGTTCATTAGGATTTGGACAAAATCATCCTTGGCGAAGAAATCAAACGTTTCATCATTCTTTGAAAGTTTTTGCCCGTATACATCAGTCCATACAAAACTTGACCCTCATATATGAGTTAGGTGAGAAATCTTGTCACTTGAAGAATTTCAACTTTGTGAGTCTCCCGCATCAACCAGCTAATCCAAAAATTACAATTCTTCATTACGGTCGTCGGTTCCTCTCATTTGAATAAATGTTTCGAGTTTCGATGGTTCTCACAATCTTCTTCCCTTGAGATTGCGTAACCCAAAAGTTGAACTGTCTCCAACTAGAATTCATACTTAGACATCTTCACGCATAACCTCTTCTTCAGGGTTTTAAGGATCACTCCGAGAGATTCAATACGTTCCTCCAAGCATCATGAATAAATCAAAATGCCGTCAATCAAGGACAACGATAAATCTTTGAGCGAACTCGATGATAGTCCATAATATAAGTTGATCTTGGAGAAAATAGCGTCGTCCTTCAATTGATTTGCCAAATCGTCTTTCCTTGATTCGAACAAACGTCTCATAGGGTAAGTTCTCACTTTATCGTGCTACGCTTAGCACATTGTTATGGTTCAGATTCGGGAACACCTTTACTCAATCGAAGTATACTAGAAACGTTATAAAGGTCAGAAAGAAAAATAGGGAAGTCACGTGATTTACCACTGGACCCGCCTAACGAAGAATACGATATGGTCTAATAAAACTTAGGAGTGAGTTTCACGGATTCGCATCTAGAAAATTTCTGTCTCAAAAATCACTAAGTTTCCCTCAAAACTGAGTGACGAGACCCGTTCAGAAAACGATCAATCTCCTTCCTGAGATCAAGCCCATTCATGAAGAAAGCAAATGATGGAATTGGCATAAAGGGTTCCAATATCTAACAACATTAGGATAGTTCTTTAAATAGACTTGTTGTAACAAGAGCAGGCTTACAAACGAGGATAATATCATTCGAGTTGAAAGAAAGTAAGTACACAGACGATTCAATTCCGTAGATGAACTCTCAGAACTTCATTGGAATATTTCAACAGAATCTGGTTGGAAGATAACCAATCCCTTGGCTAACATCACATCAAATTTGCAAGAGAAGTAAGCAAATCAGATTAACAAAAGATTAAGTCTTTAACAAGTCATAGGATAATTTAAACAACTTGGCTACCATCAACAAGTTCTTAGTAGCCAAAATAGGAATAACTTAGTCAAAAGTTAACGAGGGTATGAATATCCCTATTGAATTCATACATTCATACGTCATAAAGAAAGCGGGTTACCCCGAATTATACGATATAATCACGGGGTCATCCACCGTAGTACAAGCTTCCTCGCTTAATTTGTCAGTCTTGGACGTTTCCACTCCACTTCAGAAATTAACTCTCCTTTCTTCGTGAGATTGTGAAGTGCGTGCATCACCAACAAAAGGCTTCGTCCTTTGCGAAGTACAGTTCTTAGCCACATGTCCTAGCTCTCTGCATCTGAAACAAATTATCCCACCATTCGTACAGTCCTTGATTAAATGGTCCTTTCCACATTTGAAGCAGATTGCCCTTTTTATCGCATTTGGAGGTTTTGTCTCATGTAAAGGACAATCTCTTGACACATGTCCTGGTTTTACGCACTTGAAACAAATTCTTCCTTTGATCTTACAGTCCCTCGTGAAGTGGTCCTTTCCGCACTTCTTACACATTGACAATGGTACCACAGTTGGATTGGACTTACTACCACTCGTACCTCCTTCAGGTATTGGTTGTCATTGTTGTCCCCTTGGTCGTAGTATATATGGTTTACGCTTAAAGCTGTTTGGCCTTCCCACGGTTCCTCCTTTGGAACTTCGGTAATCGAGTTACCCCAAAATCGACTTTCTTCCTTCAAATTTCGAACCTCAACTTCCAATTCCTCATTTGTTGTGCAGCTCTACGATCTTGGCGTGTAGTTACATTAACCATTCTTTGTATTTCTTCGGTTGCCTCAGTCGTGTCATCATTGTCACTCCCTGCGTTCACGTGCTTATATTTACCTCGAGTCATTGTCTTCCTTCAAGAACAAACAAGTCAAGTAATAAGGGAAAATCAAAAGCATTCATTCCAAACAATATTATCTCTTTTTGGAAACCAAGCACAAAAGTCACATAACCCAATCAAGACAACCCAAAAGACTATAATTCGAGCTCCTTCATTCTGCCTTTCGCGGCGCGATCTCCAGTAAGTCTTTGACTCCTATGCATCTTCTCGAATCAAGCTTATGCCAGATACTCCTTTCCAAAGAGAATCGATTTTCGAAAACCTCTTGGGCACCTCAGTCCACTAACCATGCAAGTCTTATTCAACTACCCTTTTTCTAACCCATAGGCTCAAACAATTCTAGAGGTAACACTACAAGGGTATAAATGCAAACAAGTCCTAAGCAAGTTCAGTCATCTTAGCTGAGCTTCTTTCTAAAGAACTCCTATTACCTTAATATGCCAAGGTGAAGTCATAGTTTCCTGTAGTCACAGAACATTACACATTGAGTGGGCCAGTACTCAATGTCACGTAATTGTGCAACAGTAGCCACCAACACTCAACCTACGGCAAGTCATGCCTTCCTTTCCCAACATCTCAATCAAGAGACAAGGAAGTACACAACAACTTCTAATATGTCTAAGCATAGTCAGTCCATACCCCGGCTCAACAGGATGAACTGCTCTGATACCAAAAATGTAACACCCCTCGACTTAATAACCAATGCACAATCGTCATTATGCCACGGTCACTAAATGTCGGCGTGCTAACTTTGTCAAACAACAAATTTACCATAAAATTTTAAACATTTCTTATATGAGGAAAATAAGAGCCACGAATGAGTAGTTACATATATAACCAGTTAAATTATGAATTATAATATGTACTCAATTTACAACATTTAAGTTTGGATAATTGCCTTGAAGCATACATGTACTCAAAATACACTTTATATAGGTAATGCAAAATAAAATATAAACTACCCATAATATATCTACGACTAAGGAGTTGGGCACTCCATCGTATCCCGAATGCGTGAGGCAATTCCGGGTTCACCGGTGTAGTGAGAAATACAAGATAAGGTCTTCAATCACAGTCCTCTTCATGGTCAAAGTCAGATCCCGAGCATGTCACATACGCTTGTCGGTCCAGTCGACTCTATAGGTCTTGGTATCACCAGTGAACACAATTCGAACAAAACCCAAAAAGAAGCTCCCTTCGCGACAGCGTCACCGGGTACAACGGGTCAAGCCAATAAAGTCCAAGGGAAAACCAACCTCGTTCCCAGTTACAGTCTTTAACCAAAGATTTACATAGAATAAAGAAAGTACAAGAAAGAGGTAAGACATCCTACCATCATTACCAATTATAGCATCAAGAAACCAAACGGCGCAAAGCGCCCACATAGCATTTATGACAAAGAATAATGGAGATAAGCATTTAGTAGCGATTATGATCATCCAAAAAGCGTTTCAAGCAATCATATATATATATATATGGATATATCAAAAATATAACAGTTCCAATTATAATTACAATGTATGCCAGATAATTCATGGACTCACTATGCACATGTGCCCTCAATAATCAAAATCCTACTCCATGGAGCTAGACACAAAACAATCGGAGAGAATGATCAGGGAGACGTGCCAGTATCTCGTCAGCCATACAAGTGCTTACCATATAATATAATCAGTCATTTTGCGCAACAAGGCTTTATACGGCGGCATTCTCACAAGATCTCGATATAGGGCTGTGGCCGCCGATTAGGATCGTCGGTGCGTGTGTATCGGTCTGTCTCCACGGCCCGGAGGAGCTACCACCGCCTCTGCGCGAGACGCCCGCGCCCGACGCCCTCAAGGTCATCTACAGGACCCCACGTGTCTATTCGCACCCGCACTAAGGTGTTATTCAACTCCTAGGCTAAAATCCTCAACAAAGTCCAACGAGACATTCTCTTTCTCTTTTTATGCCATGCATGACTCAATCATGCTCCTCATGACAAGCTAAGTCAATCATGCCTCAAATGCATATCATATGATTTAACAATCGGGTTTGTTCCCATTCTTGGATCCACAAGACATTTACAATGCATAATATGTATGATTCAAAGTTCCATACAATTTCATAATATGCCACAATTGGCCAAAAGAGCATCAATATACAAGTGGTCATTCACGTGGATCCTTAGCATCATAATATTAAGGTCAAACATTAGGTTCATTATGTTCCTTACTACCTCACCCATACTACTGGTTCTTCCTTTATTCCAAGTTCTCACTAGTTGTAAGGCTCAATCACGCTCCTTGTTTTTCCTTCATTATGTGTCCCTACTTTGTTTCTAGTCATCGATGTTATTTATGATTAATATAGTGTATATTAGTCCCAAAAGTTGAAATCGAGGAGGTCACAAGGCCGAGAATCATCCATTCGTTTGCTAGGTAAAAAGAATTGAAATATACTTATAATTTCGACGAGCAGTGTATCTAGTGAGAAGCTGGAGCTGCCGTTCGACAGTAGTAGCACGACGGGATCAAGGTAAATGGAAAACAATCGCGGGGGATAAACTCTAAGTCTTTGTCGGGTGGGAACGAACTTCGACCGGATGAAGTATATAAGCGTCGAATATGCTACCACATTTACGAGAAAACATGATTCGACGGACACGACATTAGGTCGGTTCCTCTATTAAACCTTCAGAATTCTACTCGACGGATTTGGAGAAAATCTCTCTATTTAATAATCAGGAACTCCACTCGACGGGCATTCACATCCTAACTCGACGGATATAATTCTCAGCCTAACCCGATGGATTTTCACATCTTAACTCGACGGATTTCCACACTTTAGTTCGACGGATATTCTCATTGGGTAAGTTTCTCCATTAAACCTTCAGAACTCTACTCGACGGACTTTCACACCTTAACTTCGACGGATATTCCCATCCTAACTCGACATGATTTTCACATCTTAACTCGACGGATATGATTCATGCCTAACTCGGACAATTTTAACTTTAAAGGAGTTTCACTCGTGTTCAACCGACGAATACGCTAAAAGTTCAATTCTAACTCGACTTGATTTTGGATAATGGGAAAATCCGTTCTGTCGAACCGACAAGAATGTTAGGGTTACAAGGTTCTAATTCGACGGATTCTGGAAACGTTGAGATTACACTCCTCTTGTCCGACAGATGCAACTCGACGGATCCTGGAAAACGCTAAGGTTTCACTCATGCTGATTCGACAGATACACTCGACAGATCCTGGAAAATGCTAAGGTTTCACTTATGCCAATTCGACAAATACACTCGACGGGTTTTGACATTCAACGGAAAAGTAAGAAGTCTAAACTCGACGGATTTTCACATTGTGTTTTAGTGGTCAGAAATCTAAACTCGACAGGTATGTCACTCGACGGATTCTGACTTTGGGAAAATGTTGAGGTCTCACTTAAGCTGATCCGACGGATTTAATTCGACCGATTTCTGGAAAAATGTTGAGGTTTCACCTATACTAGTCCGACAGACACTAAGAGGGCCACACTTTCTAATTCGACGAATTCACCGACGGAGGTGTTAATGGGGGGGCACTAGCTTTGACAAATTTTGACAATAAGAAGGGCCCCACTTGTCGACAGGTTTGGCCAGGAGCTCATACTCGACAGGTTTTAACATCTTAATTCGACGGTCATGGCTTACTCACTCTCGATGGATTTTAACATTTACTTTAGGATAGATCAGCAAACCAAGTCGTTACCATTTTCAATATAGGATCTCTGTTTTCTGGGTTCAAAACCGTGACCATACGAGAACCAAAACAGGGTTCATTTCTTTCCATATTACACATTCCAAATATATATATATATACATACAAAACTCCAGCAATCAGCTAGCATCTATACATCACAAACAACATTTAAAAACAAAAAGACCCTCAACACAAATTACTGACGTTCCTAAATGCTAAGAGAGGTTGAGGAGGAGTGTCTTCCTCTTACCTAAGTGAAGAACAGGGATAAAGAAGCTCCTTTCATGCTTGAAAATCTGATTTTCTTCACCACCACCAGAACCTTGGGCGTTCAAGATTCACAAAAATTAAGGTCAAGAGAGAGAATGGCAGCAGGAAATCAGAATGCACGAAAATGAGGAGAAGAGAAAAAGTTAAGAACTTTACCTTAAAGGTCCAAGCTTTGGGGCTGTTTTGAGCGAGAAAGAAAAATGAAGACACGGGGAGGAGTTCAGCGAAGCAAGGTGTGAAGGTGGAGAGGGGAAATGGTCTCTGTCGGGTTGATTAAAGGAGGCTTGAAGGATCAACAATGGTGAATGTGGGTGGTGTGCGGCCGTGAAGAAGAAGAGAGAAAAGAGAGTGAGAGCTGCGTGAGGGGGAGGAGCGGCGTGAATGAGAGAAAATGGGAGAAATGAAATGGAAAATGTGAATGAGCACGCAGACGTGGGGGGAGTGGGAAAAATGAAATAGTCAATGTAATAATTCCCTCAACAGTAGCCGTGCAGCATAAATTGGGGAGGAGAGAGGAAAGGTTGATTAGATGGAAATAGGAAGCTTCCTTGAGAAGCTTTGTGCGCTTCTCGAGGAAATGAAGTGTAAGGTTGTCACCTTAATTAAATTCATCTGACAGATGAATAATTAAGCTGCTAAAATTATTTTCTCAATGAAATAAAATTACAATTGATGAAAATAATATTTTATTACTCATCAGATAATTTTATGATACAGTGATTTCATGTATCAGATAAAGTCTCGTGAAGCGTAAACCTCGTAAACTGTGTCCAGCCTCAGGTTTAGTAAGATCCCCCGTCAACGTTTCCACAGTCCAAAGTTTATCAGCCTTAGGGAAAAAAAAATATATTTTATTTTCCCGGCTCAGCAAAATATACACGTAAAACGAAAAATATATTAAAATATTCATCGTTCACAGAAGAAATCCAGAAAATTTCCTAAAATTCACAAATATTATAAAATAATTATTTATAATGAAATAAAGAATTTTCAGGATGTTACAAGATTGACATTCATCGGAGGGGACGAGGCATGGACTGAAGATCTTGAGAGAGAGAGTATATATTATCTGGGAGATGTAAATATTAGATTGAGTAGGCTACACTCGGGAACCCTTACTTTTCTGTTACTATCTTTGTACAATTAGAGTTCCCTATATCCATCGGGAAGACTGGGGAGCGTACTATCGCACCCCTAGAGAGAGTAGTGTCGTATCGTCCGCTCGGACATTTGTTCCTCGGACTTTACGTCGGGTTGGAATTCCCCCACCCGGGGAGTCTGAGGAGGCCCATCTGAGGGTCCGGCTACTTCTGAGGGCTCAGCTGCCTAGTAGTACTTGGGCAAAGATGTCAATGTAAATAATATTTAAAATTTTTGGAGTGACTAGTTTGTAATATTTACAGTATGATAGTGTTAAAGACTTGTATATGTATAACAAGAGACTTGGATATGTATAAATGATGTAAATTATTTGTAATGATGCTGTGATGTTTTATTTCCTGCTAAGTTTATTTTCTTATTATTGAGAATTTTTTTAAATTTTGTATTTTTCTCTACAAAGTACGTTATCTAAATAAGATTGATTTGGTAATTATGTAACATAAATGTGACATCATAAGGTGGGTGTTACATTAGTTGGTATTAGAGCCCAAGTTAGAGTCTTTTGGGTTGTGGTTAGGTCTGTCTTGTTTAAGTTGCGTGTTTCTCTGTGTTTGTTTGTCGGAAAGGAAACCATATTACTAGAAGATTGATTTCAACTATTATTTGTGTTGTCCAGTTGACTTGAGAAAGACGAAATGGCTGGACGAGGAAGAGGGCGTGTAAATACTTGAGCAGAATATGAGAATGCCGGCAATGACAATCAGAATATGGCTGCAGCTATAGCAGCAATACAAAGGATCGCTGAAGTTGTTGTCCAGCAGAATCAGAGAGCAACTGACGATGCTCATAGCTTGTCAGAATTTCGAAGGAATAATCCGCCTAAGTTTCATGGAGAGTTTGATCCAGAGAAGGCTGATCTGTGGATTAAGGAACTAGAGAAGATATTTAATGGTATGGGTTTTACTGATGAGCAAAAACTTACTTTCGCGACGTTTGTGCTAGTTGGTGATGGAGAGGCCTGGTAGGCAGGAGCTCGAAGATTAATTAAAGCTGAAGGAAGAATTGTAACATGGCAGCTCTTTAGACAGAAGTTTTTGGCAAAATATTTTCCAGCGAGTGTGCGACATGCTAAGGAGATGGAGTTCCTTAGTCTGAGGCAAGGAGCAATGATTGTGAGCGAGTACGCGAGGAAGGTTCGAAAGCTTATCTAAGTTTTCGAGGTACTTTCAGATGCATCCAGATGAGGAATGGAAGTGTAGGAAATTCGAAGAAGGGTTGAGGCTTGACATCAAGAGAGCTTTAGCGACGGTGGATATTGATCAGTTTCCGGTGTTATTGGACAAGTGTCGCAAGATTGAGGAAATCGTTAACCAACGGGCGGCAAGGACTAAGAACTTTGGACCAGCACGGTTCCAACGAGGAAGAGGTAGCGGTGGCAATCGTTATCAACAGAAACCCTACACTAAACCAGCAGGAGGTCAGAATAAACAACAATCAGTTGGGGAAAGTTCAAGTGGTAGTAAGGCAGTTTCAACTGGAACTTCTGCACTTAAATGTTTTAAGTGTGGGAAAGGACATCTTACTAGAGACTGTCAGCATAAAGGGGTGATTTGTTATAGATGTGGGAAGCCTGAACATTTTTCCAGAGATTGTGATCAGTTGAAGGTAGAACCATCAGTGGGCAATGTTCGTACTGCAAGGCCACAGGCGGGTGGTCGAGTATATACTATGAGCGGGGAGGAAGCCGCTAAATCTGAGGACTTGATAATGGAGGAGTGTGCCATTAAAGGTAACCCTTTAACAGTGTTATATGATTCGGGAGCAACACATTCTTTCATTGCATGTGATTGTGTGGAGCGTTTGGGATTGACTGTGACTACATTGCCATATGATTTGACTGTGGTTATTCCTACTGATAAACCTGTGATAACTACAAAAGTATGCTTGAATTGCCCTGTATGTGTTAGGGATAGAATCTTTCATGTGGATTTGATCTGTTTACTTCTTTCCAAGATTAATGTAATCTTAGGAATGGATTGGTTATCCTCTAACCATATTCTGATTGACTGTTCGAGTAAGACGTTAGTTTTCCCTGAAGTTAAGGATTCTAAATTCTTAACGGCTACTCAAGTGGAAGCTTGTTTAAAGGAAGGAGACCTAGGGTACTTGTTGATATCTTCTTTGGAGGTTCACTGTGAAGATGTTCTGAAGGATATCTTTGTAGTGAATGAATTTCCCGAAGTGTTTCCTGAAGACATACCGGGATTACCACCGGAAAGGGAAATTGAATTCTCCGTTGATTTGGTACCTGGAGCTGGACCTATATCTATGGCACTTTACAGAATGTCACCAGTAGAGTTGGCCGAACTGAAGAAGCAATTGGAAGATTTGTTGGAAAAGCAATTTGTGAGACCAAGTGTATCACCCTGGGGAGCTCCAGTGTTGTTGGTAAAGAAGAAGGATGGGACTTCTCGGCTATGTGTGGATTATCGACAGCTGAACAAGATTACAATCAAGAATAAGTATCCCCTACCGAGGATTGATGATCTGCTGGATCAATTGCGAGGAGCCACCATATTTTCTAAGATTGATTTACGTTCTGGTTATCACCAGATACGTGTAAAGGTGGAGGATATTCCGAAGACTGCGTTCCGGACTCGATACGGGCATTATGAGTACCAAGTGATGGCTTTTGGTGTAACTAATGCACCTGCAATATTTATGGACTTCATGAACAGGCTTTTCCGTTCATACTTGGATAAGTTTATTGTTGTCTTTATCGATGACATCTTGATTTATTCTTGAAGTCAGGAGGAACATGTTGAACACCTCAGAGTGGTTCTCCAGATTTTGAAGGAAAATAAACTATATGCCAAGTTGTCCAACTGTGAATTTTGGTTGAGTGAAGTACAATTCTTGGGGCATATCATCTCGGCAGATGGAATTAAAGTTGATGCTTCAAAAGTGGAGACAGTTGTTGAGTGGGAAAGACCGATGACTGTATCGGAGATTCGTAGTTTCATCGGATTGGCCGGTTACTATCGAAGATTCATAGAAGGATTTTCAAAGATTGCAGGACCTCTTACCCAACTTACACGAAAGAATCAACCGTTTGTGTGGACTGAAGCTTGTGAGGAAAGTTTTCAAGAGTTGAAGAGACGACTGACTACTTCACCAGTTTTGATTCTACCTGATCCGAACGAACCTTTCGAGGTGTACTGTGATGCTTCGTATCAAGGATTGGGTTGTGTTCTTAAGCAGAACCGTAAAGTTGTGGCATATGCATCGAGGCAGTTGAAAGTACATGAGAGGAATTATCCGACTCATAACTTGGAGCTAGCAGCAGTGGTGTTTGCGTTGAAGGTATGGAGACATTTTCTCTATGGGGCAATGTTCACTGTGTTTAGTGACATAAAAGTTTGAAGTATCTGTTCGACCAGAAAGAGTTGAACATGAGACAAAGGCGTTGGCTCGAGTTTCTAAAAGATTATGACTTTTAGTTACAATATCATCCCAGAAAAGTGAATGTCATAGCGGATGCTTTGAGTAGAAAATCGCTTAATGTTTCTGTTATGATGATGAAGGAGAAGGAATTGATAGAAGAATTTCGGGATATGCGATTGTCTGTGAAGTTGACACCGGGGAAGATGTGTTTGAATATGACCACTATTTCGAATGATCTGATGAATAAAATACGAGAAGGACAGAATAGTGATCAATATCTGCAAGAAGCAAAGGAAGCAAAAAGTCAAGGAGCAGAATTGGAATTCAGCGAAGGTGTTGATCGAATTTTGAAGTTCAAAGGGAGAGTTTGCGTGCCAAATGATCTAGAACTTAGGAGATCGATTTTGAATGAAGCTCATAGAAGTAAGTTGAGTATGCATCCAGGAGCCACAAAGATGTACCAAGATTTGAAGCAGCTGTATTGGTGGCAAGGAATGAAGAGGGATGTTGCAGAATATGTATCATCCTGTTTGACTTGTCAGAAGGCCAAGGTGGAACATCAACGGCCATCAGGAATGTTGCAACCTTTGCCTATTCCTGAATGGAAATGGGATGACATAGCAATGGATCTCGTCACGGGGCTACCAAGAACTCGGAAGGGTCACGACTCTATATGGGTAATTATTGATCGGCTTACAAAGTCGACACACTTTTTACCGATTAATATTAAGTACTCAATGGAGAAGTTGGCTCAGATATACATCAATGAAATTGTTAGACTTCATGGTGTACCATCCAGTATAATTTCTGACCGAGATCCGCGATTCACATCAAGATTTTGGACTAGTCTACAAGAAGCGATGGGAACAAATCTACATTTGAGTTCTGCTTACCATCCATAAATTGATGGTCAGTCAGAAAGAATAATTCAGTCGTTGGAGGACTTGTTGAGGGCTTGCGTTCTAGAGCAAACTGGTTGTTGGGATGAATTTCTGCCATTGATAGAGTTCACCTACAACAATAGTTTCCATTCGAGTATAGGGATGGCACCCTATGAAGCCTTATATGGGAGAAGATGTAGGACACCATTGTGTTGGTACCAGGATGGTGAAAGTACTGTGATAGGACCTGAATTTGTGCAGCAAACAACCGAGAAGATAAAGATGATCCAAGACAAGATGAGGACAGCTCAGACGCGGCAAAAGAACTATGCAGATAAAAGGCGAAGACCACTGGAATTCGAAGAAGGTGACCATGTTTTTTTACGTGTGACGCCTATGACTGGAGTTGGACGAGTAATCAAATCGAGGAAGCTTACTCCCAAGTTTATCGGACCGTATCAGATACTTCGTCGGATAGGTTCGGTAGCTTATCAAGTTGCAATGCCACCGTTTTTATCAAATCTTCATAATGTATTTCACGTGTCACAACTACGGAAATATATTCCAGATCCGACTCACATTATTGAACCAGACACTGTACAACTAAAGGAGAACTTGACCTATGAAACAGTTCCAATCAAGATTGAAGATCGAAGGATAAAGCAGCTTCGAGGAAAGGACATTGCATTAGTTAAAGTAATTTGGAACGATGTAAGTGGTGAAGCCACGTGGGAGTTGGAAGAAAAGATTAGAGAGCAGTATCCGTTTTTATGTTAAGTGTATGTCAAGTTTCGAGGACGAAACTTTATTTTAGAGGGGGAGAGTTGTAACACCCCAAATTCGGCTATATGAATAATAATAGAGAATTATCTTGTTTTGTATTTTCGTGTGGTACAAAAATAATTTGACATTCGAGATCATATTTGATCATTTTGTGTGATTTGCTCCTGGCCAGGAAAAATAATAATTTTCAGGCAGGGAAATTCGATCTGCCTCATTTGGAGACGGGGATCTTACTAAACCCGAATCTACGAGTGACACGAGAAAAGAATCTTTTAATTTTTAGAATCTATCTATAAAAATAAAAATATTGTACTAATAAATATCTGCGGTTATATTTATAGTAGCCGTTGCTATGAATGTTGGACCCGATAAGTTTTAACCAGCAGAAAAGGCGCTTAGAATATTTCCTGTAATCAAAATTAAAATGAAATAATAGGAAGTAGTCAACGTAAATGATTGAACTTTTCTAACCAATGAGAATTGGTCAAGGAAAGAAGCTTAGACCTTCTTGTGGACCATTAGATTTGAAGCTTGATTTAGAAGCTTTGATCTTCACCATTGATCTAATCAATGGTGTAAAACAAATCCTACCAAAACTATCAAGTAATATCCACCATAGATAAAATTAATGGATAGGAAATCAAATTGATTTTCAATGGATAGGATTGAGTCAACAAAAAAATTGCTTGATTTTTGTTTAAGAAACTAATTAACCTTAATGTAGTGGACCTAATGGTCTAATTAAGAAACTAAGTAAATTAACTTAACTAGTAATTAGTTATAATTTAATCTTTAATTTAATATCCTAATTCTAATTAGAGGTGATGATACATGCTAAATATGTTAAACTAAATTAGTTTTATACTTGGATAATTAAGTAGGAATGATTAGGAAATTAAACTTAACTAATTAGCTAATTAATTAACTAGTAATTAAGCTTGGATTAGCAACAAATTGAAGAGTTTAAACTCACCTAAGCTCCACGGTCCAGCAGCTGATTGAAGCAGCAGAATGGAGACGTCCAGCAGCAGCAGCCACGGTTCAGCAATTGGAGAAGCTTCCAAGTAATATTTGAATACTCAATTGTCATGCAAAGTCAAGTTGGTAACCAATGACAAGTGAGTATCTTTATACAATTAAAGAATAGATACTTACTCAAACAAAATGTCACTCACGGTCACTCACAAGACAGCATGGCAGCAGCTGTAAAATGGGAGAATTATCCAAGTAATTCTCTTCATTTTCTCCTCACAAATCACATGGCAGCAGCTGGAAGAAATTGGATAATTATGCAAGTAAATCCCTTTATTATTTCCTCACAATATGACTCACGGAAGCAGTTGGAAAATTGGGTAATAACTCAAATAAATCATTCCACATTTCACAAGTATTACACGGCCAGCAGCCTTCTTGAAACTTCCTCATCCTTTTGTTTTTATACTTATCAAATACAAGCTTATTTCTCTCAAAACACCAAGGAACTCACGCACCTTCTCTTCCATCTTCTTCCTTCACATTCGGTCACCACCTTAAACTCACACCATCAAGCCTTTAAAAGATTCATCTCTTGGTTTGTTTTAACTCAAATTCTATTCTAACCATTTCTCCTTCACAAGTTTTGTCATAAACCTTTTCCTAAAGGGTAAGTTTGGATTTAATGATTCAAAGTTTGATTTTAATTTTGCTAACCATGATTTCTCCATGGTTTTCAATCTTGACTCTTGTATGAACATTTACTAATTTTCTTGAAAATTTTAGGGCTTGTTTAGGAGATTAACAAAGTTTCAAGGAAAGGAGGAAAGCTTAGAAAGCTTGTCTTCAAGAGGTAAGAGGGAGATTCAACCTCACCACCCATGTTCTAGTAGTGTGAGGATGGTTTGTTCGGTGAAAAATCCTTAAGGATTTATTCATCTATTGTTTGAGGTTATTCACCTATTGTTTGAGGTTCTTGGACTGCATTTGGGATGTGCCTGCTTGTGTTTCTATGTTTGTATGTGTAGTATCTGTGAGATACGATTTTATTTCACTGCTTGCCTGTATGCTGTAATGCCAAAGTAACTGATAATATGTATGTATGTGAAACATATACTGTAATGGAACTTATACTGTATGTATGTGAAATTTATACTGTAAATTTTATGAGAAAGGGATTCAATTATAAATGTTATGAAAGTATGGGATCATCATGTAAATATAAAATTTTGAGGGGCTATAGTGAAAATACCATATTTTGAGGGACAAAAATGTAAATTATGTGTTTTTAGGGACGAAAACATAATTAATCTGTTTTGAGGGACGAAAATGTAATTTATAAGTTTTGAGGGGCTATTTTGCAAATATGAGAAAATATAGTAAAATTTAGTATTAAAATGAGTAAAACAGTAATTCTGATTCAAAACGTATGAAAAATATTCACGCGATTGGAAAACATTGAAAAATCATTACGTGATTTGGAAAAAAGTGACAGAATTGGGTCGCGAGTGAGAAAATATGAAAATATGACTATGCGATTAAATAACAGTAATAATGCTGTTAAATTATTATATAAACCCTGCATTTGTGATATTAATGGAAATTGTGAATAGTGCATAGTACATGCATTAGAAAGGTCCAAAGGACTGTGTAAGGCAAGTTGCCTAGGAGAGACTACACCTCCTGAGTGGGTGCGATAAGCGTAGTGTAGGTCACTTGTTGACCTTGGGGGCATTGGGGTGCGGGTTGCCTACAATGGACAGTTGGTAGCTCTTCTGTACCGTGGGTTAGACCGATGCAACACACCAATGATCCGGACCGAGACACTATCCCTAATCATGATTTGATACAGACTGTCATGCATATGCTAGTTGTGCAGAAATTGAGCACGTGGTCTGAAGCATGTTGGTGCCGACAGATCTTTTCAGTCACTCTCTCCGACTTGAGTTGTAGCTCCATGGAGTAGGATGTTGAGTCAGTGTACATTTGCATTCATAGAGGATATATTATTGTAATTCTTGCTCATGTGTAATTCTTGCTCGTAATAATTAAAATGTTAAATATTTGAATATTGAAAATAGCATAATCGTAATTCTTGTATTATTTCCTGTGTAATGATGATATATAATGTTAGTGATAACTGTAATTATAGTATGACATCTATATGATATTTTGGATGTGATTATCTTCATTGCTACTATACTGGTATTGGCGTAGGTGATCTCACCTCTTGTATGTATACGTTGTATCATGTTTATGTGTTGTTAAGACACTGAGCCAGACGTAGAGCGAGAAGCAGAGAAAGGTCCAGATTCCGTTGAGAACTTCGAGTTTTGATGGCGGTAGAGATCCCTAGTTTCTTGGGCTACATGAGACTGACATTCATCGGAGGGGATGAGGCATGGACTGAAGATCTTGAGAAAGAGAGTATATATTATCTGGGAGATGTAAATATTAGATTGAGTAGGCTACACTCAGGGAACCCTTACTTTTCTGTTACTATCTATGTACAATTAGAGTTCCCTATATCCATCAGGCAGCATTGGGGAGCGTACTATCGCACCCCTAGAGAGAGTAGTGTCGTATCATCCGCTCGGACATTTATTCCTCGGACTTTACGTCGGGTTGGAATTCCCCCACGCGGGGAGTCTGAGGAGGACCCATCTGAGGGTCCGGCTACTTCTGAGGGCTCAGCTGCCTAGTAGTACTTGGGCAAAGATGTCAATGTAAATAGTATTTAAAATTTTTGGAGTGACTAGTTTGTAATATTTACAGTATGATAGTGTTAAAGACTTGTATATGTATAACAAGAGACTTGGATATGTATAAATGATGTAAATTATTTGTAATGATGCTGTGATGTTTTATTTCCTGCTATGTTTATTTTCTTGTTATTAAGAATTTTTGAATTTTGTATTTTTCTCTACAAAGTACGTTATCTAAATAAGATTGATTTGGTAATTATGTAACATAAATGTGACATCATAAGGTGGGTGTTACAACGTATATGGAAACAGACAAGTTTTCAAATTTGTGTTAAATGATATTAATTATACCTAAATGGTTATCTCCGTGTTTTCCCTATAAATAGCAAGCTTTGGTCACGAATTTCATTGCCCATAACTCTGAATTATTTTCTGAATGCTCTAATCTGTGAAAACTATTTTCTACGCTCTTTTTGATTAAAAACTTTGAGATATTTCTGTGAGAGCTCCTTTAGCACTTCAATTTGTATTACTTACTCTGAGTGAGAGTTTCTCTTCATCTATTTTCTGATATTCTGTATCGAGGGTGAGGTATCCCCCAAGGTCTGTATAAGGGTAAGGTATCCCTGCAGGCTGAGACTTTAGCACAAGGGTTGAGTTTCCCTGTGTGAGAAAAGTGCTCATTTGTGTAACGGTAGCAAGCACCTATTGAAGCTTGTATACTTAGTGAAAAATCTTGGCTTTCGAGGACTGGACGTAGACCACAAGTGGGTTAGTGGTAGAACTAGGATAAATACTGTGCCTGCTTCTCTTTTTCCTAATCTCTTTATTTTATGCAATTTAATTTACTGCACATTTATTTTTTGCTGCTCTTTATTGTTTCTTTTCTTCTTCTCATTCCTTCTGTGCATTTATTTATTAAGATTTTAATATTTGTCTTAATTAAAAAGAGGTTTTGCGAAAAAGTTTTATACTCAATTCACCCCCCTCTTGAGTACTGGAAGCCACTAGGTAACAAGTGGTATTAGAGCTCGACTCTTATATAAAGAGCTTAGTAGCTTCAAGAGAATATGGCTTCTTCAAATGGTTTTTTAGAAGGATCTTCCATAAACCGACCACCCTTTTTCAATGGGGATGGTTATGCATATTGGAAGGAAAGAATGAAAATCTTCATCGAAGCTATTGATCTAGATGTTAGGGATGCTATCAAAAACGGCGCTTTTATACCCACACATGAGGTCGATGGCGTAAGGACCGAAACACCACGAAATAAATGGTCTGATGAAGACAAAAGAAAAGTTCAATTTAATTTAAAAGCCAAAAATATTATTACTACTGCTTTGGGATATGATGAGTTTTTTAGAATTTCAAATTGCAAAACTGCTAAAGAAATGTGGGATACTTTGCAAGTTACCCATGAGGGTACTAGTGAAGTTAAGAGGTCGAGAATAAATTCTCTAACTCGTGAATATGAATTATTCAGAATGAACCAAGGAGAAAACATTCATGAAATACAAAAGAGGTTCACCCACATAGTTAATCATCTTGCATCTTTAGGCAAAAGCTTTTCTAATGAAGATTTGATTAACAAGGTTTTGAGATGTCTTAGCAGGATTTGGCAACCCAAGGTAACAGCCATATCAGAATCAAGGGATTTGTCTACAATGACTTTGGCTACCCTCTTTGGAAAACTTCATGAGCACGAACTCGAACTGAGCAGACTGAGTCAAAGCGAAGAGAACAATAAAAAGAAAAAGGGGATAGCACTCAAAGCCACTACTTCATTAATCGACAATGATGATGAAGAAAATGAAGAAGGCTCAGAGAACATCGAGGAAAGTGAAGAAAATCTAAGTTTGCTAGTTAAAAAGTTTGGTAAATTTCTCAGGAAAAAGGAAACGCAAAGAAAACCTCCATTCCCTCCGAAAAAGACACATTTCAAAGGCGAAGGAGCTTCATCGACTCCAACTTGCTATGAATGTGGCAAACCTGGTCACATGAAAATGGAGTGCCCAGTTTATCAAAAGAAGAATGAGAAATTTGAAAAGAAGCCCTTCAAGGAAAGAAAAGGAAGAAAAGTCTACATAGCGTGGGATGAAAACGACATGGACTCAACTGACAGCTCAGATAGCGAGGAAGCTCAACTATGTCTCATGGCAAAAGGAGATGAAGAAGAAAGTGAAAATGAGGTAAGTTCTAATACTACTTTATTACCTTCCTACGATGAGTTACAAGATGCTTTTGAGGAACTACATGAAGAATCTTTAAAACTCACAAAATTTATTTCTTCTTCTAAGAAAACAATTTCTTCTTTAGAAAATCAAATTCTTGTTTTAAATAAAGAAATAGAAGAATTGAAAATTGAAAATGAAACTTTAGGAATCATTGATGCGTGCACAAATCATTCTTCACATGCTTCTACTTCTTCATCGTGTTCTTCATGTCATATACTTGAAAAAGAAATCGAAGACCTAAAGAACACTCTTTCTAAATTCACCTTTGGAAGGGATAACTTAAATATTTTATTAGGAAGACAAAGAGTAGTTTTTCAAAAAGCCGGGATAGGTTATAACCCGAAAAATCAACAAAAACTTTATAAAAATTTCTTTGTGCATTCTAATGTTTCAAGTAGTCCTTTTATTAAATGTTTTTATTGTGGAGGGAAAGGACATAATGCTTCAACATGTAATGCAAGGAAAAACATAAATACAAAAATTGGAACAAAAATGGTTTGGGTTCCCAAGGGTACTATACCCAAAACGGACACACAAGGACCCAAGAAAGTTTGGGTACCAAAGGTTAAAAACTAAACTTGTGTTGTAGGTGTGCTTGAAAGCTAGGAGTTCAAATTGGTATCTCGATAGCGGCTGCTCCAAGTACATGACCGGGGACGACTCAAAATTCACCATGCTTATTCCAAAGAATCATGGACACGTCACTTATGGTGATAACAATAAAGGAAAAATCCTTGGAATCGGCAAAGTCGGTAAGAATCCTAACTCCTCTATTGAAAATGTACTGCTTGTTGAAGGTTTGAAACATAACTTGCTTAGTATTAGCCAATTATGTGATAAAGGAAATAAAGTTATATTTGATTCAAACTGTTGCATAATTGAAGATAAAAATGATAAACATGTTAAATTCATTGGTCATAGAGTAAACAATATCTATATGATTAGTCTTGATGATATATCTTCAAATGATGCGAAATGCCTTTTAAGTAAGAATGATGATTCATGGTTATGGCATAGGAGAATTGCACACATTCACATGGATCACTTAAAGAAGTTGGTCTCTAAAGAGCTAGTAATTGGACTACCCAAGCTTAATTTTATAAAAGATAAGTTATGTGATGCATGTCAAAAGGGTAAACAAATAAAGGTCTCTTTTAAAGCAAAAAATATAGTTTCAACTACTAGACCTTTACAACTTTTATACATGGATCTGTTTGGACCTTCTAGAACTATGAGCTTTGGTGGGAATTACTATGCTTTAGTGATTGTGGATGATTTTTCTAGGTTTACATGGACTTTATTTCTTGCAAATAAAAATGATGCATTTCTAGCTTTTAAAAGACTTGCCAAAGTTATTCAAAATGAAAAAGGTTTTCAAATATCTTCTATAAGAAGTGATCACGGTGGCGAATTTGAAAACAATGTTTTTAAAAATTACTGTGATGAATATGGCATTAATCATAATTTCTCTGCCCCTAGAACTCCGTAACAAAACGGAGTTGTAGAAAGGAAAAACCATTCTTTAGAAGAAATGGCGAGAACTATGCTTAATGAGGCTACTCTTCCAAAATACTTTTGGGCGGATACTGTAAGTACAGCTTGTTATGTAATGAACTGGGCCCTTATAAGGCCTATTTTAAAGAAAACGCCATATGAGTTGTATAAGGGAAGAAAACCAAATGTCTCACACTTTCATGTTTTTGGTTGCAAATGTTTTGTTTTAAACAATGAAAAAGATAATTTAGGCAAGTTTGATGCTAAGTCTGATGAAGGCATATTTCTTGGCTATTCAAATCATAGTAAAGCTTTTCGCATATATAATAAAAGAACTATGACTATTGAAGAATCTATACATGTTGCATTTGATGAAACTGACCCAAATGGATCGAGAAAAGATCTTGTTGTTGATGATGTTGCAGAAATCTTGGCGGAAACACATTTGGACAGTAAAGAAAAGGAAATCAAGGAGAAAGAGGATAAACAAAGACAAGAAGATTTGCAAGCTTTGGAACTTCCCAAAGAATGGCGAACTTCAAAATATCATTCCTTTAATCAAATTATTGGTGATGTATCTAAAGGTGTAAGTACTCGTAACTCCCTTAGAAATACTTGTAATCACTTAGCTTTTGTTTCTCAAATTGAACCTAAGGATTTAATTGAAGCTTTTGATGATGAACATTGGATCTTAGCTATGCATGAGGAATTAAATCAGTTTGAAAGAAATCAAGTTTGGGAATTAGTTGCTAGACCTAATAATCACCCCTTAATTGGAACTAAATGGGTTTTTAGAAACAAACTTGATGAAAATGGGTTAATAACTAGAAACAAAGGTAGATTGGTTGCTAAAGGGTATAATCAAGAAGAAGGAATAGATTATGAAGAAACATATGCACCTGTAGCTAGATTAGAAGCTATTAGAATGTTACTTGCTTATGCTTGCATCATGGATTTCAAATTATATCAAATGGATGTCAAAAGTGCTTTTCTAAATGGTTTTATTCAAGAGGAGGTTTACGTTGAACAACTTCCAGGTTTTGAAAATCATGAACTACCCAATCATGTTTTTAAACTTAAAAAGGCTTTATATGGTTTAAAGCAAGCTCCTAGAGCTTGGTATGAAAGGTTGAGTAAGTTTCTTTTGGGAAATGGTTTTTCAAGAGGAAAAGTCGATACTACCCTTTTTATTAAAAATAAAAAAACATGACATTCTTCTTGTGCAAGTATATGTGGATGATATTATCTTTGGTACTACTAATGAATCCCTTTGCAAAGAATTTGCTAAGTCAATGCAGAATGAATTTGAAATGTCAATGATGGGAGAATTGAATTTATTCCTCGGACTTCAAATCAAACAAACGAATGAAGGGACATTCATAAGTCAAACCAAATACTACAAGGAATTGCTCAAGAGATTCGAAATGGAAAACGCTAAACACATGGCCACTCCGATGGGCACTTCCTGCTGCTTGGACAAAGATGAAGGAGGTAAATCAGTAGAAATAACGAAATATAGAGGTATGATTGGATCTCTCCTTCATCTTACTGCTAGTAGGTCAGATATAATGTTTAGTGTATGTATGTGTGCTAGATATCAGGCAAACCCTAAGGAGTCTCATTTAAGTGCTGTTAAACGAATAATGAAATACCTAGTAGGCACTTCACAAATGGGCTTGTGGTACCCTAAGGGTGCCTCTTGTAGCCTAATAGGCTATTCGACTCGATTTTCTTTGGGTGCAAATTGGATGAGAAAAAGTACTAGTGGGACATGCCACTTGCTTGGTAGTTCTTTAGTTTCTTGGCATAGCAAGAAACAAAATAGTGTGGCTTTGTCTACCACTGAGGCTGAATATGTAGCAGCCGGGAGTTGTTGTGCTCAAATCCTTTGGATGAAGCAATAACTTTTAGACTATGGTCTTTAGCTTGATCACATCCCAATAAGATGTGATAACACTAGTGCAATAAATATCTCTAAGAATTCCATACTGCATTCCAGAACAAAGCATATAGAGATAAGACATCACTTTATCAGAGATCATGTACAAAAAGGGGATTACATTCTTGAGTTTATTGAAACATCTAAACAACTTGCAGATATCTTCACTAAACCCTTATCAAAAGAAGCATTCTTTTATATTCGAGGAGAATTGGGCATAATTGATCAATCCAATATATAAATTGCATGTTTTATTGCTGAATATTATCACATGGATATATGATTTAAATTTCATGAACGTATATTTTTCTGTGCTTCTTTGTTAGATTTATTCGAATAAATAAACCTTTATTTGAATAAACCTCTTTATAGCTTATCAAATGTGTGTTGAACATCAGCCTTATTCGAATAGAACTCAGATTATTCGAATAAACTGATTCCTCTGTTAAATCCTGTTTGTTTTTCATCTCTGTCTATTCGAATAAGTCCCTCTTTATTTGAATAACCAGAGTCCTTCTTTTATCAGGTTTTATTCTTGGCCTCTGTCTATTCGAATAACACAATTCCTATTCGAATAACCAGAAGCCTTCGTTTATCAGTGTTTCTTTCTGCCCTCTGCTTATTCAAATAATCCTAAGGTTATTCGAATAACCTGAACCTGTTTCTATCAGTGTTGACTGATTGGCCTCAGTCTATTCGAATAACTCCTATAGTTATTCGAATAAACCCTGTCAGATAGCCAAAACGGTTGGCTTTCCTAGACATTTTATTTGAATAGATCCCCTCCTATTCTAATAAACCCTAGCTGCAAACACCTTTTCAGGTTCCTGCGCGCCTGTCTGTTCAGCTTTCCAGCAAGGTTTATTCGAATAAACCTCAGTTTATTCGAATAAACACGGGTTTTCTTTAAATAACCCCTGCGCGCCCAAAACGTTTTCACCCTCCATCTTCTCTGCTCTTCAAGCCTCCTTGCTCCTGCAATCTTAAACTCGCTTACCCCTGTGTTTTCACTCTCTTTCACCTTCTTCCACTATGGCCTCCTCCTCCAGCAAACGTCCACGCACGAAGAATGCTCCAGGCACCAACCCTCTTGATCTGAGAAGGCTCTCCTCCAACGAAGAGCATCGTGCACGTTTCATCTCGCACTTCTGGGAGCACAACTTGGTTCAACCCAAGTACCTGGACCTCTCTTTCTTCCAGCAGTATCGCGGCTTCGACTTTCTGACCCTGCTGCAAAAATAGGGAGTTTTTTAGCTTTGCTCTCACCGGGCCACCATCTATCCAGCTCTGGTGAAGATGTTCTTCTGTAATCTGGCTTTTGATGGCCAGAACCTGCTCTCCGAGGTCTGTGATTAGAATATTGTGATCACACCATTGGACTGGCTGACTCTGTTCGGGCTGCAGTTCTTTGGCGCCCTTGGTGAAGATGGTGACACGCCATTTCTTGAAGATTTCAACAAGCTTCAGGCAGTTGAAGACCTACTGAAGCCTGGTCTAGCCCTGCCTGATAAGGGTCTCAAGGGTGGAATGCTGAAGAGCCAAGATAGGTTTCTGCATTACGCCTTCGCTCATATCCTGGCTCTTCGTAGTGGAAATTATGCCTACCTCAGCGAGGAAGACGTCTTCATGTTGTGGTTTCTGAAGAATGGCCATCAGATCAACTGGCCTGTGTTCATCATGAGGCACATGATGAGGGCCAAGGGCAAGGAGAAATCTGACTTGCCTTATGGCATTCTTGTCACTACCTTGCTGAGCAAGTATCCTCAAGTCTTGGAGACTGAGCGAGTCATTGCTCTGACTCACCACAACGTCTTTGGCGCTCACACCTTACGGAAAATGAAGATGATCCAAACCGATGAAGGCTGGGTGTACCCAGATGAGGTTGCTGAGGATGAGCTTGACCTTGCTGATGCCCCTACTGCTCCTGCTGATGTACCTGTTGCTGCTCCTGCTCCTGTCACTTTGGAACAGATCATGGCCACCTTGCAGGATAACCGAGCTTACATGGAACATACTTTCTCTATTCTGTTTGATAGAATAGAAGGCGTTGAACGTGAGGTTACTGCCCTTCGATCTGCTTCACCTGCTCCTGCACCAGCTTCTTCACCACCACCTCCGGATACTTACTTCTAGGAACTTTAGTTCTTTGGCGTTGAATGTGTTTTGGCTTCATGTTATATATTTTCTGGCTTGTATAATTGACTCTCTTTATTATTAATGCATAAATAAAATTTCCTGTTGATCTATTATGAGTATATTTCCTTTTATGCATTCTTACGTTAGTATATGTTTATGGGACTTACCCCTCCTTTTTGCTCATGACAAAAGGGGGAGAAATATTTGATTATTTAACTTTAATTGAGAAAAGATAGGTAAATTTAAAGTGAGTTTGGATTCAAATTGAAAGGGGGAGCTGCGCACATATTTGATATATATTACCTCTTATAATTAAAGAGGGGGAGTAAGCTTTTATACCTCTTTGTGAATTCTAATTATATACACTAACGCTTTTCTCATTGATAGTCTCATTGATAGTTTGTCATCATCAAAAAGGGGGAGAATGTGTTTGGATGCATACCTTTGACGACTTGTTTTGATGATAACAAACGTGAAGAATAAATGAAGATGATAAATAGACCAAGTCCAAGTTTATATTTGATTAGTATTAGAACTTAGGATCTATTGTATGGAGCTCACTTTGATATCTCTTTGTTTTTGAAAGAAAAGATAAAAACTATTTTGAAACAAACTCAATATCTTTGAAAACATCTTTGTCAAAACGGTTTTGAACTAATTTATTCGAATAAAGCTTAACCTATTCGAATAAATGCCTTCACGAGGATCTGTTTCTTAAAGTGGCTATTCGAATAACTATCCTGTTATTCGAATAACTAAGGTTTTCAGAAATGAGTTTTTAAGTGAGTTATTTGAATAACTCACACGTTATTCGAATAAACCTTTTTCGTGTCTGAACTTCTTTTAAACTTTATTCGAATAGTTCAGCTGCTATTCGAATAACCTATTTGGTTTTTGAACTCTGATTTTAACAGAGTTATTCGAATAACATATTGGTTATTCGAATAACCCTTCTCAGATGGCTTTTCACGATGATTTCAGACACAGTGTTATTCAAATAAGATTTTGCTCTATTCGAATAAACACGGGTTCACAGTCACGTATATGGAAATAGACAGGTTTTCAAATTTGTGTTAAATGATATTAATTATACCTAAACGGTTATCTCTGTGTTTTCCCTATAAATAGCAAGCTTGGGTCACGAATTTCATTGCCCATAACTCTGAATTATTTTTTGAATGCTCTAATCTGTGAAAACTATTTTCTACGCTCTTTTTGATTAAAAATTTTGAGATATTTCTGTGAGAGCTCCTTTAGCACTTCAATTTGTATTACTTACTCTGAGTGAGAGTTTCTCTTCATCTATTTTCTAATATTCTGTATCGAGGGTGAGGTATCCCTCAAGGTTTGTATAAGGGTGAGGTATCCCTGCAGGCTGAGACTTTAGCATAAGGGTTGAGTTTCCCTGTGTGTGAAAAGTGCTCATTTGTGTAACGGTAGCAAGCACCTATGGAAGCTTGTATACTTAGTGAAAAATCTCGGCTTTCGAGGACTGGACGTAGACCACAAGTGGGTTAGTGGTCGAACCAGGATAAATACTGTGCCTGCTTCTCTTTTCCCTAATCTCTTATTTTATGCAATTTAATTTACTACACATTTATTTTTCACTGCTCTTTATTGTTTCTTTTCTTCTTCTCGTTCCTTCTGTGCATTTATTTATTAAGATTTTAATATTTGTCTTAATTAAAAAGAGGTTTTGCGAAAAAGTTTTATACTCAATTCACCCCCCTCTTGAGTATTGGAAGCCACTTGGTAACACCTTTCAAATAAATTGTGTTTATTTGAATAAAAAGGGTTTTATTCGAATAGATGAGCAGGGAAAGCCAAGCGTTATGGCCTTTAACAAATTTTATTTGAATACCATGAGATGTATTCGAATAGAACGGTTGGGAAAGACTAAAGGATGCACCCTTCTGATAGAAGGTATTCAAATAACTTCCCAGTTATTCGAATAGATGGGCCAATTTGGCTTGGCTGCCCGCCTATGGTATTCGAATACTTATTCCTATATTCAAATACCCACCAAAACGAAAAAAAAAATAAGCAAGACAAGAGCAAATATTCGAATAGCTTCCAAGGTATTCGAATACTCCAGAGGTATATGAGAAACACTGATATGGATAAGCCTCAGTTTATTCAAATAACTACTTAGTTATTCGAATACACCAGCTTATAAAAACATAAGAATACTGTACTGATGTATGGTATTCGAAGAGCCATAGGTCTATTCGAATAGGCCTATCAGAAAACCACATATTTACAAGTATAAAAGCAATGCTATTCGAATACCATAGGGAGGTATTCGAATAACTTAAACAAGAAAACATATGTATTATGTCCAGGATTTGCATTTTGAGAGACGAAGGCTTACCTTTTGATAGAGTTCCTGCAAAAATGATTTTGGGATAACTCCGACGCTCAAGTCAATAATAATTTAAGAAGGATAAAAACCATATTTAAGCAATAAATTCAAATATTTAATTATATGTATGATTGATCAAGAACTCAAGCTCAAGGATATTATCATTAGACATGTCAGTTCAAGCAAGGAGCATACTTATCTATCATATTAACATGTAGAGATATTTTCAGATTATAAGGCTAGAAAAGCATAATAAAAGTTTTCACTTATCCAAAAAATTGTAAGTCCAAACTTCACAGAGACAAGGAAGAGAGCTTGGAATTATTTCTACTCTTTGTACTTGGAGCAACCACTTTCAAGATGTCAAAGTCAGCTCTTGGCCTTCAAGTATACTTACAACACACTTCAACTTTTGACTTTTGGTATCCAAATTTTCTTGAGTCATTGTGTGTTAGTTTTTGAATATTAATCTATTATGCTCTCATAAAGATCAATTTTTCATAATATGTAAATTGAGCACAATAAATTAAATAGTCAATTACCATTAAGCACATAATTGATAACATGCTTGTTTTCATGATATATAGACAATTTAAAAGCATATAAAGCATACATAGGCATTATAGACCCTTATGTACCAAGATATATAACAAATTAATGAACTATGATACAATAAAAATGAACATAATCATGTGTTAAACATAATATTCAAATTTTATTAAGTATACATGATTCTATTATTCACTTAAGGCCTATAAGGAATATACCTCAAATTTATTGACTTTGCATGTGAGTGTGCATAAGAGGTAAAAACTTTTGATACCTTGGCCTTGGTAATCAAGGAAATACTTTTTCTTATCCATCGCTTCTCTTTTGGAGTCTTGAACTTTGCAAGTTCTACATTTTGTACTTGAGAAGCTTTGGTTGAAGACATCTTCCTTCTTTGACCAAAGTTTCTACCATTAGGCTTTGGAAGCATTTTCCTCGATGATTCCTCTTTCTTTTGACCAATTTGTCCATCTTTTTGAGAAATATTTTGCATAATTGAAACACTAGGAGGACACTTTGGTACCCACTTCATTTTGGGTCCTTGAATGTTAGTATTAGGGCCTTTAGGATTTTTAGGAACCCATACCATACAATTTCTCATATAAGGATTTCTTTTATAATTGCATAAATGAGAAATATGTCCTAGATGACTATAAAAATTACAGGCAATTGGATTTAATGATGGTTTGATCATTTGAATATCATTTTTGAAAAACTTAAGCTTTTTATTATTTTTATATTCCAAATTGTTTTTGTCATAAGCCTTGCTTGAACTTTCACATGGAATAACACTAATTTTATTCTCATTAACAAGCATAGAATATAAGCAATTAGAATCATTAGCTTTGGCAAATTTGAAAGATAAGTCTTCAACTTGATTTTTTAAATTAATGCATTTTTCATAAAAAGATGAGGTTTCATATTTCAAAGGCATTTCCTCATTAATAAAAGCATATTTATTTTTCAAAGTCTCAATTTCATTTTCAATAGAGGAAATGTTTTCCAAACAAGATAAGTTTTTCTTTTCTAAAAACAACAAGTCATCATATAATTCATTATATGCACATTGTAGCTCATCATAGGAAGGACTATAATCTAATCTAAAATTATTTACCTCTAAGTCCTTTTTAGTCATATAGAAAGTAGTTTCAATTTCTAGCGTACTTGGCTCTTTAAAAGAATCTCCTTCTTCCTTATCAATTTTGTTTTGCTTTGCCTCTTCTTCAAATTGAGCACCATCGTCACCAAGAGACATTTGACTCCCTTCAATAGTTTGAGCATCTCTTTGAGGATATTTTTCATGATAAGCTTCCTTAAATAGCTTTTGCTCTTCTTACTTTCTATATACAACTTTATATACAAAATCATTATTAGTAAGATAAATAACATCAAGAGTGTCCAAAATTTCTTTAGCACTAGAACAACTTTAAATTTTACCATAAGCATAATCATTTAAACTACTTCTCAAAATTTACATAGCTCTAATATTAAAAAAAAAGTATTTCTTGTCATTGGTATCCCAAGTTTATTTTGGTTTGCAAATAAATCCATTTAGCACAACATTCCACAAATCTAAATTAATAAATTGCATATAAAACTCTATTCTAGCTTTCTAATAAATAAAATGCATACCATCAAAGAATGGTGGTTTATCAATTTCAAAACCTTCCATTTTGAAAAACTTTGAAGGTTGCCAACAAACAAGAATCTTTAACTCTAAACAGTTAAGCTTTCACTAGAGCACGAAACTTTAATACCACTTGTTAGTTATGGCAACCATCACCCAAGAGGGGGGTGAATTGGGTATAAAAACTTTTCACAAAGTTCTTAAAATAAATACAAATATTTAAGCTATTAAATAAAAGAAAAGAAATTGTGAGATGAAGAATAAAAGCTTTAAGAACAGCAAATAAATAAATGTGCAATAATATAAAATTACGTAAAATAAAGAGATTGAGAAGAGAGAAGCAGGCACGATATTTATCCTGGTTCGACCACTAACCCACTTGTGGTCTACGTCCAGTCCTCGAAAATAATCTGAGATTTTTCACTATGTATACAAGCTTCAATAGGTGCTTGCAACTGTTACATAAAAGAGCACTTTTCACACACAGGAAAGCTCTACCCTTATGCTAAAGCCTCAGCCTGCAGGGATACCTCACTCTTATACAAACCTTGATGGGATACCTCACACTTATACAAACCTTAAGAGATACTTCACCCTCAATACAGAAGAACAGAAATATAGATAAAAAGAAACTTTCACTCAGAGCAAATAATACAAATTGAAGTGCTAAGAGGCTCTCAAAGGATATCTCAAAGTTTCAGCAAAAAGAGCATAGAAAATAGGCTTAAATTATAAATCACATTTTTCAAAGTAAGCGTAAATTAAACAGATAGCTGGGCTACTAATAGATGAGACCCACGGTCTCTATTTATAGAGCCTAAAAGAAAATGCTCGTTGGAGGAATTTAATATGATATTAAAAGTTAACATGTTTACGTATGAATTCAAAATATGAAACAAAGTCTTGTGGGTTATTCGAATACTATCATGGGGTATTCGAATACCACTGTTTTCATTTCTTATAAAAAATAGTTCAGAAGCAGGTTATTCGAATACCACAAGGGTGTATTCGAATACCTTTATTTTAAACACGTTGTAAAAGCTGTTTCGAAGGATGTTATTCGAATACCTTCAAGGTTATTCGAATACCTCTGTTTAAAAACAGTTATAAATGTTTGAAAAACATCCCAGAAAGTTTAACCAAAACATTTTAAAGTTATTTTCAAGATCAAAATAGTTTTAGTATAAGTTTAAAGAAGCATTTTTGTTTTATCTTAACGCACTATGAGATATCCAAAGAGATTCTCGAACAGAGAGACTCTAAGTCCTAAAGCTATCCTTAAAAGATCTTGGACTTAGTCTTCCCATCATGTGTGTTATCAAAACAAATCTTCAAAGACATATGTTTAATCACATTCTCCTTGTGTTGAGCTTAAAGGATATCTTTTGCTTTCTTGTTGTAGTGCTCACTCTTGGTACTTGGACTATCCTACAAAGTATTGCTTACTTAAACAAGCATAGTGAGTCCAAAATCATAATTCAATGTCTTCATATGCATGATTCATAAATGTATAACTCTAGTTAGTTTAACATGCATATAAAACTTTCATATACACATCCAAATAAGATATTTATCATTTATTAATGGATATGCTCTATATAAGATGCAACAAAGAACATAAAAAAAGTATTCTTTTTGTCTTGTATTTGTCATCATAAAAACTTAACATATTAAATCATTTGGAACAAACTTATTTTCACAATAGGAAGTTGAGGTTTCACAGTTCAAAGGTATTTCCTCTTCAAGAAAAGCATATTCATTTTTCAAAGTCTTAATTTCATTTTCAATTGAGGAAATGAAATTGAGGTTTCACAATAGGCAAAGTATTCTTTTTGTCTTGTATTTATCATCATAAAAACTTAACATATTAAATCATTTGGAGCAAACTTATTTTCACAATAGGAAGTTGAGGTTTCACAGTTCAAAGGTATTTCCTCTTCAAGAAAAGCATATTCATTTTTCAAAGTCTTAATTTCATTTTCAATTGAGGAGATGTTTTCCAAACAAGATAATTTTTTCTTTTATAAATTCAACAAATCGTCATACAATTGATCATATGTACATTATAGCTCATAATAAGAAAGAACATAATCTACTTTAGCTTCATTTACCTCAAAGTCCATTTTAGCCATATAGGAAGTAGTCTCAATTTCTAGCATATTTGGCTCTTTAAGGGAATCACCTTCTTCCTTATCAATTTTGTTATGTTTTGTCTCTTCTTTAAATTGAGTACTATCATCACCAAGAGATATTTGGCTTCCTTCAATAGTTTGAACATATTTTTGAGGATGTTTTTCATGACAAGCTTCTTTCAATGACTTTTGTTCTTCTTACTTTCTATATACAACTTTATATAAAAAATCATTGTTAGTAATATAAAGAGCATCAAGGGTGTCCAAAATTTCTTTGGCACCAGAACAATTTTTAATTTTAGCAAAAGCATCATCATTCAAACTACTTCTCAAGATTTGCATTGCTCTAATGTTCAAGGAAAAACATTTCTGGTCATAAGCATTCCAAGTTTATTTTGAATTTCAAGTAAATTCATCGAGCACAACATCCCACAAATCAAAAATAATAGATTGCATATAAAATTTCATTCTAAATTTCCAATAAACAAAATGCACACCATCAAAGAATGGTGATTTATCAATTTCAAAATCTTTCATTTTCAAAAGCTTTCAATGGTTGCCAACAAACAAAGATCTTTAACTCTAAGCAGTTAAGCTTTCAACAGAGCACGAAACTCTGATACCACTTGTTAGTCATGGCAACCATCGCCCACGAGGGTGAGTGAATTAGGTGATCATAAGTTTTTAAAACAACTTTGAGAAATTATGCATTTTGATACTTTCAATCAACACATGCAGTGGAATAAGTCTAACAAAGATACAATTATTGTGGATTACTCAAATACAACATGGGTTATCGGATAAATCGAGCAAATAAACTAGATATCAAATTCAACTCAATCATATATAATTAAAGTACAAATGTAAAGGAGATAGAAACTCTTTGAAAACTTTTATCAAACACTTGAAAAGTACTTTTCTTTGAAGCTATTTATCGATTAAAGAGAAAGAGTATAGAAGATAGAAAGATGCACATATAAATGAACAACCCACACAGAATGTATTTGAGCAAATATACAAAATTAAAAACACAAATATAAAGGAGTTCGAGTTTAAAGAAGCAAACAAAAAGATTTATCCTGATTCAGCCACCAACCACTTGTGGCCTACGTCCAGTCCTTAAGTAACCACCTGAGATTTTTCACTATCAATGCAATCTTGAACAGGTGCTTGCTACCGTTACAGACTAGAGTGCTCCTCACACTTTGGGATACCTCACCTTTGTGCTTGAGCCTCAACTTTCAGTGATACCTCACCCTTACAATTTCTCTAAGGGATACCTCACCCTCGTTACAATTTCTCTGAGGGATACCTCACCCTTATTACAAAGAATCAAAGAATAGAAGAAGAAAGAAACTTTCTTAAGAGTGTGTATTACAAATTGAAGCCCTATGAAGCTATTTCAAGGATATCTCAAAATTTCTCAAAAATAAAGCATATAGAGGATAGAGATGAAACTCGGATTAAACTCAATAGAAAGATGTTTTGCAATGTTGGTTTTATGTAAAAGATAACCCAAGAACATCTATTTATAGTGTTATGATAAAAAAAGTCATTGGGGGGTAATTAACACCACATTGAATGCAAAGAAAATAGCCATTATGGACTTTCAGACTCGTTGTAATCAATTACATGGATGTTGTACTCAATTACATTGCTCTTAGAACACATTCTAGGCTTTCTGGATAGGATGTAATCGATTACGACATTCATGTAGTCGATTACAGAGACTTTACTAGAGTGGTAATTGATTACGACACTCTGTTTCGAAAATTGACTTTAAATGGTCATAACTTCTTCATTTCTTATCCGTTTAAAGCAAATGACCACTCATTGTAAATATATTTGAGTTTATTTTCATTTGAAAAAGTTTCAAAACAAAAATCAAAGTATTTGAAAGTTATGATCAAAAGAGTAAGCAAAGGTCAGTTTTTCAAAACTCAAACTTGACTATTTTTTATAGTTTTTAACTACCACCATGACTAGCTTTTCAAAACATGTTTGTTGGGCATTTTAACATGTAAAACCCATTGTACATATTTTAAAAACATATTTGAGTTCTTTCAAAAACATCATAAAACATTTTGAGATATATCGAGAGCTTCTCACATAAAAGACTTTAAGTCCTATTAACTATACCAATTGTACCTCCTTTGAACTTGGTCTTCGACTTGGCTTTGTTGTTATCAAAACCTTCATGATATAGGCATTCACATTCTTCTTGAGTTGAGCATAATTGAGATCTTTTACTTTTTTGTTGCAATGCTCACTCTTAGTGCTCAAACTATCCTTCAAAGTATTGCTCAGTTAAAACATAATTAGTTCAAACTCATAATTTAATATATTTATATGCATGATTCATTAATTATTGGGAACTGCGTATACATCACGCAGTAAAAAAATAGGATTCCCATCAAGGATCCATGCGAAAAAGTCATAATCCGAGTTTTAAAATATTTACCTCTTGAAGCGTGATCAAAAGGAAGTGACGTGAATCATCAACACCGTAATAGCAATAATGTCTCTACGGTATCCACACGAACAGACTCACGAACATCTAACATCCACAAAGAGGAGCCTCACGTCTCTCACATAGTGCTAGTTACGAAGAGAAGAGAAGAAGTCTGTCGCTCTCTCACTCACTTTTCTGTAGGTGCTGCTAAGGTTCTGTAATATGTATGTCTTAGTAGCCCTTTAGCAGTAGTATTTATAATAGTGACTGCCTTAAGTGAGTGTGAGTAGCAGCAAGGTAAGCTGTGCAACCCTAGACTCATCTGTTATGAGTCTGACCCATATTTAAATTCGAGTCCAACTAGGATTTTTTGCTCCAATTTTAGTCTGCTCTATGTGTGTGACCCTGCAGGTTCTCATTACATTGGCAGTAATATTAAAATCCCATTTTAATATTACAAGCAGTGAGAGGTATCTAGCAACACATCGCTACTACCCAAGTAATAAAAATGTCAGTGATTTGACATAACCTTTCTGTGACCAGTGTTTCTGTGTCGTTTAGTCCCTTTCTCAAGATATCGAGATTGAACACAAGACATGGAATACGTCACCCTTGTATAGTCCAATCCTTTGTTTCTTGATACTCGAGTAAACTTTGTAATAACAAATGAAATCAATATCTCATATTGACTCATTTGAGCATGGTCATGCATTTTGCGGTCTCACTCAATCAGGGGCCCGAAGATATCACTCCTGTTATATAGGAGTGACAAATCTAATCTAAGTCATTCACATCTCTCTACATGATTCACAGTATGTCCAATAACCAACTTTATAATCACATTGTTACAGATGACGTTTGATGGCATTAAAACACATAACTTCTCATATAGGAATCATAGCAATTTCAGGTCAAAGGACCACAGACACTATTGTCACTATGAGAATCGCTTATGACACTCACGTAATGATCCATGTAGCGTTCTCATGGAGGGTCAGTCCAGTACATCATTACTCTAATATGTACCTATGTGAAAGATTTGATATCTCATATCCATGACTCGTGAGATGTGGTCATCAGTCTATGCACATACTAGTCTCAACGTATTATTGTTGTCCTAATTAACAATAATACTTGACTAAGGACATTTAAGAATAGTGTTTTAATTTTATCCAATAGGATCTCATGATCAAGTTAACCACTTGATGTCCTATGGCATCAAACTTACTATTCTAAGGACTTTATTATGTTTATTAAAAAGAACACAATAAATGAAATGCCTCATATATTAAAAAATAGCATAATAGAATGTATGTAAATACAGACAAATGTTTTAGCCTCTAGGGCATACACCAACAATCTCCCACATGTACTAGAGCCAATCAGGCATATGTTTAATGCCTAAAGACCTAGTGTGACTCTCATGCTTCTACTATGCAAGAGGCTTCGTCAGTGGATCAGCAATGTTATCATCTATTGGTACTCTGCATATCTTCACATCTCCTCTATCGATGATATCTCGAATGAGATGAAAGCGCCTAACTATATGTTTGGATCATTGGTGAGATCTAGGTTCCTTAGCTTGTGAATTGGCTCAATTATTATCACAATAGAGGTCCACTGGGTCCACAATGCTAGGAATAGCTCCAAGTTCAGCAATGAACTTCCTGATCCGAATGACCTTCTTTGCTGCATTGGAGGCAGCAATATACTCAGCCTCTATGGTAGAATCAGTGACTGTCTCCTGCTTTGAACTCTTCCATCTCATAGCCCCACCATTTAGGCAAAAAACATAACTCGATTGCGATCTGGAGTTGCCCTTATCGGTTTAGAAACTAGCATCAGTGTAACCCTTTATAGGTAGTTCTTCCTTGGCTCCATATACCAATAACGAATCCTTAGTCCTTCTCAAGTACTTAAGGATGTTCTTGAAAGCAGTCTAGTGACTCTCATCGGGATCAGACTAGTACCTGTTCATCATGCTCAAAGCATACGAGATGTCTGGTTGAGTACATAACATAGCATACATGATAGATCCAATTGCAGATGCATATGGAATCTTGCTCAGGTGATTCCTCTTATCCTGGATGGTAGGGGATTGAGCCTTAGATAGGCTTACACCATGCGACATAGGCAAGAGTCCTTTCTTGGATTCATGCATGTTAAATCATTTTAACACTTTGTCTGTGTATGTACTTTGTCTTAGGCCAAGCAGTCTCAGTGATCTATCTCTATAGATCCTGATACCTAACACATAGGTGGCTTCGCCCAAGTCCTTCATAGAGAAGCAGTTCCCTAACCAAGTCTTTACGGACTGTAGGGTAGGGATGTCATTTTCAATAAGTAGTATGTCATCTACATACAATACCAGAAAGACAATAGTGCTCCCACTAACCTTCTTGTAGACACAATATTCTTCTTCATTCTTGATGAAACCAAACTATTTTATTGTATCATCAAAACAAAGATTCCAGCTTCTGGAAGCTTGCTTCAATCTATAAATAGATCATTACAATTTACACACCTTTCCAACATCCTCTGGAGTGGCAAAACCCTCAAGTTGTGTCATGTACACATCCTCGAGAAGATTTCCATTAAGGAAAGCAGTTTTGACATCCATTTGCCAGATTTCATAATCATGGTATGCTGCAATAGCATGCAAGATCCGAACGGATTTAAGCATCGCAACTGGGGAAAAAGTCTCATCGTAGTCTATACCATGAAATTGTTTAAAACCTTTAGACACCAATCGCGCCTTAAAGATATGCATATTACCATCCATGTCGATTTTCTTCTTGAAAACCCACTTGCACCCAATGGGTTTTACCCCTTCAGGTGGGTCAACCAAGGTCCATACCTGGTTGGCATACATGGAATTCATTTCCGATCTCATGGCCTCAAGCCATTTCTCAGATTCTGGGCTAATAATGGCTTCTTGGTAAGTCACAGGCTCATCTTGATCCATGAGCAATACATCACCTTGTTGGGTCATGAGAAATCCATATCTCTCTAGTTGATGACGTATCCTGTTAGACCTACGCAGGCCTTGTGCTACTAGAACAGGTTATTGTTCCACAATATTTTGTGGAGGCTGCTTTATTTCTATCATCAGTTCGTTGCTACTTTGTGAACCTTTAACTTCTTCAAGTTCTACTATTCTCCCACTGGTTCCTTTAGAGATAAACTCCCTTTCTAGAAACAAAGTTGTCCGTGCGACAAACACTTTGACCTTAGTAGGATTATAGAAATAGTATCCCTTGGTTTCCTTGGGATAACCCACAAAGAAGTATTTATCTGATTTGGGTCCAAGCTTATCGAAAACTTTATCTTTCACATAAGTTTTGTAGCCCCAAATCTTTATGAAAGACATACTGGGCTGTCTCCTAGTCCATATCTCTTATGGTGTCTTTTGAACTATCTTAGATGGAACACGGTTAAGTGTGAAAGCTGTTGTTAACAGAGTATGTCCCCAGAAGGAGCCTGGAAGGTCTGCATGACTCATCATAGATCGGACCATGTCCAACAAGGTCCGGTTCCTTATTTCAGAGACACCATTCCATTGTGGTGTTCCTAGTGGAGTGAGTTAAGATATTATCCCACACTCTTTCAGATGATCATCAAACTGTTGGCTTAAGTATTCTCCTCCTCGATCTGATCAAAGAATTTTGATACTCTTGTCAAGTTGGTTTTGTACTTCATTCTCGAACTCTTTGAACTTTTCAAAGGATTCTGATTTGTGCTTCATAAGATATACAAATCCATATCTACTAAAATTATCAGTAAATGTAATGAAGTATTGAAAATCGCCTCTAGCGAGTATGTTTAGTACCCACATACATCACTATGTATGATGCCTAAAAGATCACTAGCCCTTTCACCTTGTCCAGTGAATGGGGCCTTTGTCATCTTTCCCAATAAATAACATTCACATATCTCGTATGATTCGAAATCAAACGAGTCCAAGTATCCATCTTTATGGAGTTTGGAGATGCGTTTCTCATTTATGTGGCCCAAACGATAATGCCAGAGAAAAGTTGTGTTCATATCGTTTGATTTAAACTTCTTTATATTTATGTTATAGACAGGCGTTTCGAGATCAAGGACATAAAGTCCATTACTTAATTGTACACTACCATAAAAAATATCATTCATATAAATGGAATAACATTTGTCCTTTATAATAAAAGAAAAATCTTTCTTGTCCAAACAAGAAATATAAATGATATTCCTGCTAATAGCAGGCACAAAATAGCAGTTCTTTAACTCTATTACAGGCCCAATGGGCAAAGATAATAAGTAACTCCCTACAGCTAATGCAGCAACCTTTGTTCCATTTCCCACTCATAGGTCGACTTCGCCCTTCGTCAATGGTCTACTACTCTTTAGATCCTGCATATTTACATAAATGTGAGATCCACATCCAGTATCTAATACCCATGATGCAGAAGTAGATAAATTGACTTCAATAACAAAAATACTTGAAGTGGAAGTCTCACTTCCCTTCTTCTTCTTGAGCTCCTCCAAGAACTTGGCACAGTTCCTCTTCCAATGTCTGGTCTGACCATAGTGGAAGCATGTACCTTCCTTAACCACTCCACCCACTGGTTTCGAGCCAAAAGTGATGGGCTTGGATTTATCCTTGCCCTTGCCCTTCCAGTTGTCCTTGGGCTTTTTTTGCTATTTCATGCCCTTATTCTTTTGGACCATCATTATGGCTTTTCCTTTGCCTTTGTTAATGTTCTGCTCAGTAGTTCTCAACATGCCTAGCTGCTCTGGTAGTGATTTGTCAATCTCATTCATGTTGTAGTTCATAACAAATTGACTAAAACTTTTCGGCAACGATTGCAGGACTAAGTCAGTGGCTAACTCTTGGCCCAAAGGAAAACCAAGTCTCTCTAGGTTTTCAATGTACCCAATCATCTTGAGTACATGAGCACCAATAGGGCTTTCTTCTACCAGCTTGCACTGAAACAGTGCTTTAGAGACCTCGTATCTCTCATGTCTGGCCTGCTCTTCATAGAGCTTCTTAAGGTGTACGATCATATCGTAGGCATCCATGTTCTCGTGTTGCTTTTGGAGCTCAGAGTTCATAGTGGCCAGCATAAGACATCCGATGTCCAAGGCATCATCTTGATGCTTCTTATAAGCATCCTTTTTAATTCTTGGGGCATTAGTAGCAGGTGGCTCGGGAATAGGCTGTTCTAGTACATATAACTTTTTCTCTTACTTGAGGACAATCCTCAAATTCCTATAATAGTATAGAAATTTTGTTCCAGACAACTTGTCCTTCTCAAGGATGGATCGTAGTGATACGTTACTTGATGTGTTTGTTGCCATGGTAATCTATCAATAGAAATATTCAAAATATAAGTATTATGTCATAAACATATTTAATGAGGTCTTTTAATTAAATATGCCTCCCACTATTTTACTCAAGTCAATGACCCTCAACATTGACTCAGAAAATCCCATCGTAAGATTTCCTAGTGGGCCAAGATCTATATTTCACCTAGTTTTGAGTCAGCTTTGGCTGATTGTCCAAAATTCAGTTATTTAGGTAGGAAACACTTTCTAATTACATCACATGTAACTCTTGGATAGTTAGGTGAATAACACTTATTCAAATCCATCTAATGGACCAAAGCCCAACTCCATGCCTCTAAGCTTTCAATCCTATTGAAATGGCCTAGTTAAGGCATCCTGCTTTGGCAGACTTGCACTTGATCGATACTAGTCTTGACGAGTGCCATACATTGGAAGGCATCACAAAATGACTTAATATTTACTTTGAGGGAATTTTTATTATTATTAGATCTCACCATTTATTAAATTGTTTATCATACTATAAACATAATCCATGCATCTCATACATAAAAGGAATATAATAAAAGTGACATGGTTATGGGCCCCTAAGAGAGTAGCATAAAGAAAGCCAGCTTCACCAAGCATCTCCCACCAATGTCCTCACTTGATGCTATCTTCTTGTCTCTATATTATAATTACATTATATAGAAACCTCTTTTACATTCGAGGGGAGTTAGGTGAGAAGAGAATATACAATCAGAATGTAGAGATAAAGACACGACAAGCAGGTCGTATTTATAAAAACCAAAAAGCATAAAAGGAGGGCTAACGCCATAGCCATGCACCATGCATCACAAAGAACATAAACACTCAAAATAATAATACATTATTATTTTCATGAGTCATAAAATTGGATAGAAAATATCGTGATTTCGAATAACACACTACTCAGAGGTAGCACGGGGGTCTTACTGCCCGGTCAGCGGGTTGAAGTGTCATATGAACACTTTAACACTTGAACAATTAAACCGTAAACAAGAGTTGAATCTCTTGCGCCTCCCTTGACGGCTAAGGTATCAACACTTGAACCCTAAACTCGAAAACACATGAACACTTCACGCGCCACAGGGAACCCTTGTGCCGTTATTCAACACTTGAACCGCGCTGCTTGTGTAGAAACAAGGATTCCATAATCCTTGCTACCGCAAACCAAGAATAAGGTTTCCATAACATTGTACGTATCATATACATACCAGAAAGCTTTGCAAAAACATATATCTTGATACAAAACGGTTTTCACAGAACATATGAACATCTTCATGGGTTTTTGAAAACAACATCACTGTTTTGCATACAACACATAAAACATAATATGTTTTCGCAAAAGGGTTTCATTCATTTTATGAAATAACATATTAAAGATCATATCTTTATCAATAAAACAAGAGCAACAAACATGTTATTGATGATCACATATTTGATACATTAATAAGCTTTCATTCTTAGTCATTTACACTCTCTATGTACTTAATTGATTGAGTTTTATTATGTTTTCTAAGTTTGGACTCAAATTGGACTTAATTGAATTTTTCAGCATGATTCATATCTTACACTATTTCTGTATTTGGGCCATATATTGGGCTGTAGGTAGTCTTTGGAGGTGATTCTAGTTACATTTGAAAGATAAGAGAGAGTTCTATAACTTTCAAGAATACCTCAAAGGCCCAATCACACGAGTAGATAACTCAAATTGGGATTGAAGCAAGAACCAGAGTGCTTTTCCTGACAGCTTAACCTATGTGTACTATTCATAGCATACTTCAAGATAGAAGTTGTCAAATGGGCTGCAATTTGGATACTGAATAGTTAAGACTCTTATCTACAAATTTTATGTTGAACACTTTTCCAGAATCGGATTTCGTGAAGGTGATATTGGGCTTGGAAGTCAGAACAGAGGAGTTGTGACTAGGCCTGGGTAGTGTTCAGTAATTTGAATGTATCTGGAGTTATAGAAATGATATTGGACTCAAACTAAAGCCATTTGAAAGCTATGATCCAGGCCTACAACTTTTATGAAGACCACTTGGTTCAAAAATGACGAATGCAATGACTTCAGAGCTGCATGATTTCAGAGACAAGGAATCTCCATAATTTCCCACTCACCTAAAGTCATTTGGCATTTTCCACTCATTTTCCACTCATCCACCCACTAATGACTCAGCCCCCTTGTCATTTTGTATCTCTAATCTTCTATAAAAGGAGGACTTGGCAGATCATTGAAGGTGTTAGGTGTTAGTTACCAAAATGATGCCATTTTGTTACTAGGTTTTCTTGTAGTAATTTTCCTTTGTTCTAAATTAAAGTCATATTCTTCTTCTTCTTCTTCTCTCTTTCTTTCTTCTTATCTATGAGTAACTAAGTTTCATTTTACTTGGGTGAAAGGGTAAAGCTCTTAGTAATAAAGTAAGGTTAGATTTATTCTTCTCTTGTGCTTAAATGATTTATATTTTCTAGTAACCATTATACGTATTATAATTTGTTTCTTATAATTTAGAAACCATCTTTGTAAAGAGGAGTTCTTGATTTGTTGTAGACAAAATATTGGCACAATGAATGCTTTAACCCATTTATAAGTGGTGGTAATATTTTTAGGAAACATAATATAATTACGTATATTATTTTAAATGAATTTTTAATGTTGTATTTTCTGATTGGAACCTCCATGTTGCGAGGATTCAAATTGAGTTATAAAAGAAATTAATCTTACCTTTACTTTATTTACCAAGAGTGGATCTTTTAACTTAAGTAAATAATTTTTATCGTAGTAACAAAATATTTACTTCACCTTAATTAATCTTCAACAATTCCCTGTGGATCGACCTCAGACTCCCGAGAAATTTATTACTTGAGACAACCTGCACTTGGGTTTGCAATGCAACAATTAATCTCGCATCAAGTTTGTAGACTTGTTTGAAACTAAAAATTGTGCATCAAGTTTTTAGCACCGTTGCCGGGAACTTGATTTGAAGACGGAATTTCTGGTGTAAAAATTTTGTATATATACTAACATACTAACTAGTGGGGGAACCTCTCCCTTTTTAATTTCTCGTGCATACTAACTTGTGGGGAAACTCTCCCTAATTTCTCTATAATCTTTAATCATTAATGAAATAATTTTTTTCTTCTCTCTCTCTCTCATTTGGAGCAAAAAATTGGCTTGCCGATTCTCCAATTTTCATATTTTAAATTTACTTTCTGCACTTTATTTTTCGCATTTTAATTTTCATGCAGTGGGGTAATTCTCCATTTTATTTTCTTGTACATATTAACTTAGTGGGGTAACTCTTCCTTTTATTTTTATTTTCTGTATTTATTTTTTGTCATTTTTTTTGTTATTTATTTTTTGTCTTTTTTTTTTTATTTACTAACTTACTAACTCTCTTATCAGCTATCTAACTTTTTACTTTTTCTGCTTCTAACATTTTAATTTATCTATATGCTAACTTTTTAATTTTTATGCTTATTAACTTATTTGGTGGTTGGTTTATACCACACCTTTGTTAATATTTAATGGACAATTTATACTGCTAGCTTGTACATTTTATTTTTTACTGTAAGTTACTTGTTTATGCTTAATTGGTATCGTGATTTAAATTCTGGTCGTTTGGTTAGAGTTAATCCAGGTACTTTACATATTGATTCGTTTAAATCACAATCACACACATTAAGTACAATGGCTGAAAACGAAAGTGTGTATGATAAACATGAAAATCAACCGTTGCTAACCATGCGTGAGTATTTGCAACCATCTCGAAATTCTAGTCCATCATGTTTTATCTTTCCACTCAATGCCAATAATTTTAGATTCAAGCCAGGTATGATTTCTTTACTTCTTAATTTCCATGGTTTAGAATCTGAAAGCCCATATTTACATTTAAAAGAATTTGAGGAAGTATGTACTGCTTTTCATGATCAAACTTGTACTGAAGAGGTTGTTAAGCTTAAATTATTTCCTTTTTCTTTAAAAGATAAAGCAAAAACTTAGCTTAACACTTTGAAACCAAGATCAATTGGCACATGGCAAGAAATGCAATGTGAGTTTTTGAAGAAATTTTTTCTAACACATAAAACCAATGCTTTGAAAAGACAAATCCAAAATTTTTCCCAAAATTCAAATGAAGCATATTTTCAAAGTTGGGAACGTTTTAAAGATTTGTTGAATTCTTGCCCACATTATGGTTTTAAAAAATGGTGCACTATAAGCTTCTTTTATGAAGGGTTAACACCCGAAACCAAACAATTTATGGAAACAATGTGCAATGGTGAATTTCTTGATAAAGAACCTGAAGAAGCTTTAGACTATTTAGACCATTTGGCTGAAAATTCTCAATCTTGGTATGGTACTAATCCTTCTGAAAATTCAATTGGATTTAACCTTGCAAATGCTAGTAAAGGAAAATATCATCTTAGTCAAGAAGAAGATCTAAATGCAAGGTTTACTAGTTTGGCTAGAAAGATTGAAGCTATGGAATCAGGGAAAGTAAAAGAAATCAAATCTGTGCAAAATGAAGAAATTTGTGGCATTTGTGATGAATTAGGACACTCAACAAATGAATGTCCAAAACTTCCTGTTTTTAAAGAAGTTGTGCATGAGCAAGTAAATGTAATGAATAATTTTAAAAAGTCGTTCACTTCTTCTTTTTCAGATACATACAATCCGAGATGGAGAAATCACCCGAACTTCAGTTGGAGGAATAGCAACCAGCCACAATTCATGCAACCACCACCTCCTCAAGCACAGCAAGATTCTCAAAATCCTCAAGGATATGCATCCTATGTCCCACCATATAGGAAAAACCTTGAAGGAACATTGCATGTATTCATGGAAAAACAAGAAGCCATCAATAACCACAACACTCAAGCCATGATTGACATAAAAGATATTCTTGTTAAACTTTCTTCTGCACTTACCATTCATGAGAAAGGAAAGTTTCCCTCTCAACCTCAACCAAATCCCAAGGGTCAGTTTAGCCTAAATGAGGGTAATTCAGAAAGTCAAAAAATAGATCAAGTCAACTCAGTGATAACTCTTAGGAGTGGAAAGGTTGTTGAAAAACAAATTCCTGAACTTTTTGAGAAAGATGATGAGTCAATTCCCAAAGATGAGGAAGGAGTTGATAAGCCACCTAGCCAAAAGGAGATCAAACCCTCGTCTTCACCCCCATTTCCTCAAGCATTAAACAATCCAAGTAAAGAGAATCATAACAGTGATATTTTTGAAATCTTTAAACAAGTGAAGGTCAATATTCCTCTGTTAGATGCTATCAAGCAGATTCCTTGTTATGCCAAATTTTTGAAAGACTTGTGCACTGTTAAAAGGAAACATAATGTGAAAAAGAATGCATTTTTGACTGAACAGGTAAGCTCCATTATTCAAAACAATAATGAGTTGAAATATAAAGACCCTAGTTGTCCTACAGTTTCATGCATTATTGGTGAACATAAAATTGAACGAGCTTTACTTGATCTTGGTGTAGTGTTAATTTGCTTCCATATTCAGTTTATCAGCAACTCAACCTTAGTGAGTTAAAACCAACTTCTGTAACTCTTCTACTTGCTAATAGATCAATTAAAATTCCAAAAGGAATAGTAGAAGATGTGTTGGTACAAGTTGATAAATTCATATATCCTGTAGATTTTATTGTCTTGGAAACTGAACCTATGGTTGATAGTTCTAAGTCAGTTCCTATTATTTTGGGTCGTCCATTTTTAGCAACATCTAATGCTTTGATAAATTGTAGAAATGGAGTGGTGAAGCTAACTTTTGAAAATATGACACTGGAGCTTAATGTTTTCAACATATGCAAGCAACCACAAGAAGTTTGTGATGAAAAGGAAGAGATTGAAGGGATTGAGGCTATTATAGATGATCATCTTTAAATCAGGAGTTCTTCTGACCCATTAGAAATTTGTTTAATTAATTCATTTGATTCAGCTACACAATTAGATGATGATGTTTCTGAAATATGCTCTTTGCTTGACTGTACACAAGAAATAGAATACAAAGGAAGGAAGCCAAGATTCGAAGAGCTAAAATCCATGAATGATGATACCCATGAAGAAGTACCCACACTGGAACTGAAGCCATTACCTGATGGGTTGAAGTACACATTTTTAGGAGAAGAACAAAGCTCTCAAGTGGTAATTTCCTCATCCCTGACCAAAGAACAAGAAGGTAAGTTAATAGAAGTACTTAAAAGGCATAAAAGTGCAATTGGATGGACATTAATGGATATAAAAGGTATTAATTCATTAATCTGTACACATAGAATACATTTAGAGGATAATGCTAAAACATCTCAATAACCTCAAAGAAGATTAAATCCACACATGAAAGAGGTAATTAGAGCTGAAGTTCTTAAATTACTTAATGTTGGAATTATCTATCCTATCTCTGATAGCCAATGGGTAAGCCCTACATAAGTTGTGCCTAAGAAATCAGGAATAACAGTGGTTGAAAATGAAAAAGGAGAATTAATACCTACCCGAGTCTCATCTAGTTGGCGTATGTGTATTGATTTCAGAAAATTGAATGCAACCACTAGGAAAGACCATTTCCCTTTGCCATTTCTTGATCAGATTCTAGAAAGAGTAGCAGGACATCTCTACTATTGTTTTCTTGATGGTTATTCAGGGTATAATCAAATACCAATTGTATTGGAGAATCAAGAAAAAACCACTTTTACTTATCCCTTTGGCACTTTTGCATATAGAAGAATGCCTTCTGGTCTTTGTAATGCTCCGGCAACTTTTCAAATATGCATGCTAAGTATTTTCAGTGACATGATTGAGCATTATTTAGAGGTTTTCATGGATGATTTGACAGTTTTTGGAAATTCTTTTGAAAATTGTCTTGATAATTTAGAAAAAGTTCTTAAAAGATGTAAAGAAAAAGGATTTGTATTAAATTGGGAAAAATGTCATTACATGGTTACCTCAGGAATAGTGTTAGGTCATGTGATATCTTCTAAGGGAATTGAAGTTGATAAAGCCAAAGTTGAATTAATTGCTCATTTGTCTTCCCCAAAAATAGTCAGAGAAGTTCATTCCTTTTTAGGACATGCAGAATTTTACAGAAGATTTGTAAAGGACTTTAGTGTCATATCTAGACCTTTATGTAATCTTCTAATAAAAGATACACCATTTAGTTGGACTTAAGATTGTCAAAAATTTTTTAAAAAATTAATCGGTCTTTTGACTTCTGCTCCTATCATGCAATCTCCTGACTGGTCTCTGCCTTTTGAATTGATGTGTGATGCTAGTGATTTTGCTGTTGGCGCTGTTTTAGGCCAAAGAAAGGAATGTTAGCCTTATGTAATTTATTACGCAAGTCGAACTTTGAATAGTGCACAAATGAATTACACCACTACTGAAAAAGAACTACTTGCTGTAATTTTTGCATTGGACAAATTTCGAGCTTATTTAATTGGTTCGTCCACTGTTATTTTCATTGATCATGCTGCTGTTAGATATTTAATGTCTAAATAAGATGCCAAACCTAGGTTGATACGGTGAATCTTGTTGCTTCAAGATTTCAACATCACAATAAAAGACAAGAAATGAGCCGAAAATGTTGTTGCAGATCATTTGTCAAGGCTGACAACAGGCTCATCTTTTGATAGCACACCTATCAATGATTCTTTTCCCGATGAATTTTTATTTTCTGTCAATTCTATGTCTTAGTTTGCTAACATTGTCAATTTTCTTGTAACAGGTAAGATGCAGCCTCAGTGGACACACCAAGATAGAAAAAAGTTTTTGATTGAGGTGAAAAATTTCTTTTGGAATGACCCATATTTGTTCAAATATTGTCCTGATCAAATCTTTCGGAGATGTGTACTCGACAATGAGGTAAGTAGTGTCATTAAATTTTGTCATTCAGAAGCATGTGGATGTCATTTTTCTTCAAAGAAAACAGCTACAAAAATCTTGCAGTGTGGATTTTATTGGCCTACTTTATTCAAGGACAGTTATATTTTTTGTAAAAGTTGTGAAAGTTGTCAAAAATTGGGGTCCATTTCTAAAAGAAATATGATGCCTTTGAACCCTATCCTTGTCATTGAAATTTTTGATTGTTGGGAAATTGATTTCATGAGTCCATTTCCATCATCTTTTGGATTTGTGTACATTTTGATTGCAGTTGATTATGTCTCAAAATGGATTGAGGCAATTCCATGTCGGCACAATGATCATAAAATTGTTCTAAAATTTTTAAAAGAAAATGTTTTGAGTCGATTTGGAATTCCTCGAGCTATCATCAGTGATGGGGGAACACATTTTTGCAATAAACCATTTGAATCCTTAATAAAGAAATATTGCATTACCCATAAAATTGCAACCCCTTATCATCCTCAGACAAGTGGACAAGTTGAATTGGCAAATAGGGAGATTAAACAAATTTTAGAAAAAATGGTTAACCCAAATCGTAAAGATTGGTCTTTAAGACTAAACGATGCACTTTGGCTTACCGTACTGCTTTTAAAACATCTTTAGGCATGTCTCCCTATCGGTTAGTTTATGGAAAACCTTGTCATTTGCCTGTAGAATTGGAGCATAAAGCATTTTGGGCCATTAAAACTTTCAACTTAAGTCTTGATGATGCTTCCAAGTTACGCAAATTGAATTTGAATGACCTTAAGGAATTAAGAAATGATGCATATGAAAACTCAAAGATTTATAAAGCTAGAACAAAAGCTTTTCATGACAAATCAATTTTGAGAAAAACTTTTGAAATTGGTCAAAAAGTTCTGCTTTATAATTCTCGTCTTCATCTATTCCCTAGAAAATTGAGATCTAGGTGGATTGGTCCTTATATTGTCAAACATGTGTATTCTTATGGGGCCATAGACATTGAGAATCCTAGGAATGGTATTATATTTAAGGTCAATGGACAAAGACTCAAACCATTTTACGGAACATCAAGTTGTTGAGGTAGAATCCATTTCTCTTTCTAATCCTTGTTATGAGTAGAATTTATTTTAATGTTGTTTCTTTCTTTTTGCGTTCTTTGTGTTCCTGGTTAAATGGCGGATAACGGTACTCGTGACTCTCAATTCGCTTTGTTTTTCAGTTTCCCATAATAACGATTTCTTCTCCTTTTAAAATGGATGTCATTCTCTCAAATCTAAAAAAACATTTTCCTTCTCTCCCTCTAAATGCTCTAACAAAAGTCTATGAAGTTAGGTGTGAAAGACTGAGATTGTTTATGTATAAAGGCATCCCAGAAGATATACACTGGATAATCGAAGCAAAGGTTCGTTTAGCTGGTGAATCTTCAGATTCATTTGTCCTATACATGTTTGGTCTCGGTAAAAGTTCATTTTCAAAAAGGAGAAGAGCAAAAAGAATGAAAGTTTGTTACAAGTGTGCACGATGGAATTGTAATACGCAATGTTGCTCTTTGGGGATGGTTTCTATAAACAGAGAAGATAAAATATTTTTCATCAAGAATGGACTGAGTAATGAGTCATTAGATAATATCTTATTGACTCTTGAGACGCATTCTTATGGAGTTGTGCAGCGTGAACTTCTTAGTTTGTGGAATCTCTTCAGAGACGAGCAAGAGCGTTATAGTCTTGGGAATCTGACTCAAAAAGACACTGTTTGCCAATTTATAAGAAAATTGGATGAAAAGCTTATCCTCGACTCATAGAAGGCGTTTAAGCCGTTTCTGGACGTGAAACCAAAGGAAGATGTGAGCCACAATCACAACAACATGTATATACTATCTTGTATATCTTCAAAAAAAAAAAAAAAAAAAAAAAAAAAAAGAAAAATAAAAAAAAGAAAAGAAATAAGAAATAAATAAAATAAAATAAAAAGAGGCGAAACTTCGATTGTACTTGGTCTTTAATTAGATTAGGAGCCCCCGCACAAGGGGCAGACCCGTCATTGACTCGGGTGGACCTTTGCACGCCGGTTGGTAAATAAGATTCGTGTGTCATGCTCTGTAGAGAGCCGCACAAGCATTCCCAGGTTTTAACCAAAGGCTCTGCTTGCTGATGGACAGAAAGAAGCGTCCAGTGTCTGCATTCTCGCGTGACAATGCCTCTGAGCTGGATCCTGTGATTTAATGCCATAGGCTCTTCAGCGACCTCTCACTGGCTGTGGTCGTTGGTGGTAGCTGTCAGATTTACGCACTTTAATTAGTGGCATCGTAGCTCAATCCAAAATATCCCACAAGCGGGAGAGAGAAGAATGCCCAGATTGGCTGAGCCGTCTTGGTATTACTGCACTCATAACGCGCAGTATAAAGATCTGCCAATGAACCTATACATAAAGGTATGAAATCATTTGTTATTATTATTTTATCTTTGTATGATTTTGTTGAATTTTGGTTTTGGACAGACGATCCTTTGGATGGGATCCTTCGGGGGTTTCTAGACTTCTTTACCCTGATGGTTTTCTTGAAGTAAAAAACAAAAACAAAAAAAAACCAAAAAAGAAAAACAAAATTTTTTTTTCTTTTCTTAATTTCAAACTTTTCTTACAATAGCCAACCTACCCATATAAGTGCTATCATTACTTTTTCTATTCTCTTCCCTATTTAAACACTACATTTCCTTCACTTTCCTTCAACTTAAAATCATTCAAAGGGAGTGTGAGTGTAGAAATAGAGGGAGCTTCTTCTTCAGCTCGTAGATTTCTCAGTATCTGTGTATTTTGTGGGACAAGTTATGGGAAGAGTTTAGAGTTTGTAAACGCAGCAAGCACTATTGGTAGAACACTTGCTGCAAGGAACATTCGTGTAGTATATGGGGGAGGTTGCCCTGGGTTAATGGGGGCTGTATCACTTTTTGCATTTGTAAGAGATGGTCAAGTTTTAGGTATCATTCTCGAACCTTTAACTCGAAGGAACATCGGTTGAAAGACAATTGGACTGGAAATTCAAGTATCCTCTATGCATGGATGAATGAAGACAATGCTTGAAAACTCTGATGCATTCATTGCCTTACCTGGTCGTTTTGGTACTTTGGAAGAAGTATTTCAAGTTGTCTCTTGGGCCCAATTGAACATCCACCATAAACCCATAGGTTTGTTGAATGTTAATAATTTCTTTGATAATTTATTATCTTTTGTTGACCATGCTGTGGAATAGAAATTTGTCACACCTTCAGTAAGACGACTCCTTATCTCTGCTTCCACTGTTGATGAGTTGATTGATAAATTAGATGCTTTTGTTTATGAACTTGATCCAGTAACAGCTCAGATAGATTGGTCCGAAGGAAGCAGTGAAGGAAGTGGTGAGGGAAGCAAAATGAAAAGAAAGCCAGCCAAGACGCTCCAACTATTTAAATAATTACAAGCTTTAGTTTTATTTACCATACTTTGTTTTTGTTTAAATTTGTGTGAGGTTTTTCTTTTCAATAATTGCAGCAACAGGTAATATATTCTGTCCTTTACTTATTTATGTTTTGACATTGAAGACAATGTTGTGATCTGGTTGGGGGGAAGGATGATTGTAAAAAAAAAACCCAAAAAAAAAATTAGGAAGTGTGTTTGTTAATATGTTTATTGTGTTTATATTAAAAAAAACTAAAAAAAAAATTCAAAAGTGCATTTGTTAATATGTTTGTTGTGTTTGTCATCAATTTATTAACAACAAAAGTAATTAGGGATGGCAGAGTAAGGAGTAATTGGGGTAGTAACTAGTTTGTGTGGAAGTAGCAATTCAAATTCAGGGAAATTTGCATGATTGAGTAAATTGTCTTCTTTCTTAAAATTCACATGCTTAGTTATGGATGTTGAATTGGTGGACTGAGAATGATAAAATCATGCCTTGTGAGATTTTGAGCCTATTGATGAATGGATTGAACATTTGTACCATTCTCTTCTTTCTTGTGTGAATTTCACTCATGGAATTGTTACTCTAGAACTTGCTTTGATTCTTTTTGAGACTACATTTTCATATGCATACATAAATATAATTGAGGCATTTTTCTTGAAATAGTTACTTTAATCAAATAGTCAGCCTTGTTTAGCAGCATGTTCTCTCAATATGATATCAAGCACTCTTATGACTTATTGGAAATTCTCTGATTCTTGCCAACATAAAGCATTAGAAATGACCTATTTCCCCTTGCTTAACCCCTTTGAGCTTATTTGACTATTCTTTATTTCGAACTCATTATGTGCCTTAAATGAAAAACCATGTTCTTACTTGACCTTAGGGAATAAGAGAACATTAGTTTTGTCATTCGATGAGTTCTTGAACAAGTATAGGGGTGTGTGTGCAGAATGTTTAAAAAAATGTATATATGATGTTCTTTTTGCAAAAAAAAAAATTAAAAAAATCAAAAAAAAATCAATCAAAAAAAAATGTTAAAAGAAGAAGGTCAACAAGGTAATAAAGGAAATGAAAAGAATATGTAAAGGGAATTTGTATTAGGTGGAGTTGGGATGAACTTTCATACTTGTTAATTGAACTCAGCTCTCATGCTCTTTTATTCTCTGGTATTTAACTTGTCATATCCATATTACCTCCTCCTTTACCTTGACCCCATTACAACCTTGAATAAAGTCCTCATGATTTGTGTGTGCATGTGTTTTGAGTAGTGAAGAAGTAGAAGATAAGCAAGCTTATGGTAGTGCAATTTTCATGGGTTGAATTGAGTGAAATACCTACCTTTTAAACACTTGAGGGATTGAGAGTGAATCTTGTGAAAATCTATCATTCTTGACTCATGCTTTTCAATTGAAATATCCTTGCTTATTGATTTGAGATATGAAGATATATTACCTCATGAATGTTTTGATTACTTGAATGATTGATTGCTCTACATTTTTAAATATTATTAGAAATTGAGTCTTTTAGAGTGTTTAGCTATTGAGTCTGTTTATTTTTTTTTTTTTTTTTGAGTGGTCTTATGTGTTTTGCTCAAGAGTGCAAAAAGCTAAGTGTGGGGGAATTTGATGATCACATATTTGATACATTAATAAGCTTTCATTCTTTGTCATTTACACTCTCTATGTACTTAATTGATTGAGTTTTATTATGTTTTGTAAGTTTGGACTCAAATTAGACTTAATTGAATTTTTCAGCATGATTCATATCATACACTGTTTCTGTATTTGGCCATATCTTGGGCTGTAAGTGGTCTTTGGAGGTGATTCTAGTGGCATTTGAAATATAAGAGAGAGTTCTACAACTTTCAAGAATACCTCAAAGGCCCAATCATACGAATAGATAACTCAAATTGGGATTGAAGCAAGAACCAGAGTACTTTTCCTGATAGCTTAACCTATGTGTACTGTTCATAGCATACTTCGGGATAGAAGTTGTCAAATGGTCTGAAATTTGGATTCTGAATAGTTAAGACCCATATCTACAACTTTAATGTTGAACACTTTTCCAGAATCGGACTCCTTGAAGGTGATATTGGGCTTGGAAGTCAGAATAGAGGAGCTGTGACTGGGCCTGGGCAGTGTTCAGTAATTTGAACGTATCTGGAGTTATAGAAATGATATTGGATTCAAACTAAAGCCATTTGAAAACTAAGATCCAGGCCTACAACTTTCATGAAGACCACGTGGTTCAAAAATGACTAATGCAATGACTTCAGAGTTGCATGATTTCGGAGACAAGGAATCTCCATAATTTCCCACTCACCTAAAGTCATTTGGCATTTTCCACTCATTTTCCACTCATCCACCCACTAATGACTCAGCTCCCTTGTCATTTTGTATCTCTAATCCTCTATAAATGGGGGCCTTGGCAGATCATTGAAGGTGTTAGGTGTTAGTTATCAAAATGATGCCATTTTGTTACTAGGTTTTCTTGTAGTAATTTTCCTTTGTTCTAAATTAAAGTCATGTTCTTCTTCTTCTTCTTCTCTCTTTCTTTCTTCTTATCTATGAGTAACTAAGTTTCATTTTACTTGGGTGAAAGGGTGAAGCTCTTGGTAATAAAGTAAGGTTAGATTTATTCTTCTTTTGTGCTTAAATGATTTATATTTTCTAGTAACCATTATACGTATTATAATTTATTTCTTATAATTTAGAAACCATCTTTGTAAAGAGGAGTTCTTGATTTGTTGTAGATAAAATATTGACACAATGAATGCTTTAACCCATTTATAAGTGGTGGTAATATTTTTAGGAAACATAATATAATTACGTATATTGTTTTAAATGGATTTTTAATGTTGTATTTTCTGATTGGAACCTCCATGTTACGAGGATTCAAATTGAGTTATAAAAGAAATTAATCATACCTTTACTTTATTTACCAAGAGTGGATCTTTTAACCCAAGTAAATAATTTTTATTGTAGTAACAAAATATTTACTTCACCTTAATTAATCTTCAACAATTCCCTGTGGATCAACCTCGAACTCCCGAGAAATTTATTACTTGAGACAACCTGTACTTGGGTTTGCAATGCAACAATTAATCCCGCATCAAGTTTGTAGACTTGTTTGAAACTAAAAATTGTGCATCAGTTATCTCATGAAAAATGAAAATAAAAAATCAAATCATGGTTTCGCAAGACGCTTTGATACCACTGTTGGGAATTATGGATGCATCACGTAGTGGAAAAATAGGATTCCCACCAAGGATCCATGTGAAAAACCATAATCCAAGTTTTAAAAATATTTACCTCTTGAAGCGTGATCAAAAGGAAGTGACATGAATCACCAACACCATAATAGTAATGATGTCTTTGTGGTATCCACACGAACAGACTCACGAACGTCCAACGTCCGCAAAGAGGAGCCTCACATCTCTCACACAATGCTAGCTGTGAAGAGAAGAGAAAAAACCTGTCGCTCTCTAACTCACTTTTCTGTAAGTGCGGCTAGGGTTATGTAATATGTGTTATTAGCAGCCCCTTAGCAGTACTATTTATAATAGTGTCTGTCTTAAGTGAGTATGAGTAGCAGTAAAGTAAGCTGTGCAATATGAGTCTGGCCCATATTTGAATCTGAGTCCAACTTGGATTTATTACTCTAATTTTAGTTTGCTCTATGTGTGTGTGACCCTGCAGTTTCTTATTACGTTAGCAATAATATTAAAATCCTATTTTAATATTACAAGTAGTGAGTGGTATCTAACAACACATCGCAGCTACCCAAGTAATAAGAATGTCAGTGATTTGACATAACCTTTCTGTGACCAATATTTTCGTGTTGTTTAGTCCCTTTGTCAAGATATCTAAATTGAACACAAGGCATGGAATGCATTACCCTTGTATAGTCCAACCTTTCATTTCCTGATACTCGAGTAGACTTTGTAACAACAAATGAAATCAATATCTCATATTATCTCATTTGAGCATGGCCATGCATTTCGCAGTCTCACTCAATCAGGGGCCCGAAGATATCGCTCTTGTTATGTAGGAGTGACAAATCTCATCTAGGTCACTCATATCCCTCTGCATGATTCGTGATATATCCAATAACTAACATTATAATCACCTTGTTATAGATGATATTTGATGGCATTAAAACACACAACTCCTCATGTAGGAATCGTAGTGATTTCAGATCTAAGGACCACAAACACCATTGTCACTATGAGAATCGCTTATGACACTCACGTAACGATCCATGTAGCGTTCTCATGGCGGGTCAGTCCAGTACATCATTACTCTAATATGTACCCATGTGAAGACTTGATATCTCATATCCATGACCCGTGAAATGTGGTCATCAGTCTATGCACATGTCTGAATGCATTATTGTTGTCCTAATTAATAATAATATTTGACTAGGAAAATTTAAGAATAATGTTATAACCAAAAAGATCTCACAATCAAGTCAACCACTTGATGTCCTATGGCATCAAACTTACTATTCTAAGGACTTTATTATATTTATTAAAAAGAACACAATAAATGAAATGCCTCATATATTAAAATTAGCATAATAGAATATATGTAAATACAGATAAATGTATTAGCCTCTAGGGCATACACCAACAATTATCTGCTTCAGATGTGGAAAGCCTGGACATATCTCCAGATATAGCATCCAACCCAAAGCAGAGCCTTCTGTCAACAATGCATGAGTTGTAAAACCTTAGGTAGGAGGTAGAGTCTACACGATGAGTGGAGCGGAAGCCTCCTAATCTAACGTTCTGATAAAGAGAGATGGTACCATAAGAGGTAATCTTTTATCTGTACTGTATCATTCGAGAGTGACCTATTCTTTTATTACTTGTGACTGTATGCACCGATTAGGTTTACCTGTGTCTTCTTTGCCTTTTGATTTGAGTGTTTCTACCCCTCCTGCTAAACCTATTGTTACCACCCAAGTTTGTTTGAATTGTCCTTTATCTATTGAAGGTCGAGTCTTTTCTGTTGATCTGATCTGTTTACCTCTTTTTCAAATAGATATAATTTTAGGAATGAATTAGTTATCTTCTAACCATATCCTGTTAGACTATTCCATTAAAATCATAGTTTTCCCTATGGTTGAAGTTTCTAGATTTTTTACGACCAACCAAGTTCAAGCTTTCTTGAAAGAAGGAGCTCAAGGATGTATGTTATTGTCTTCCTTAAAAGTTGAGAGCAAGATGGATATGAAGGCTATTCTGTAGTCAATGAGTTTCCTGAAATCTTTCTTGATGAGGTACCGGGTTTACCACTTGAGCGGGAGATAGAGTTTACTATCGATCTTATGCCTGGATCTGGTCCCATATCTATAGCACCCTATAAGATGTCGCCGTCAGAATTAGTTGAACTCAAGAAATAGTTGGAATAACTTTTGGAAAGATAGTTTGTCAGGCCTAATGTATCACCTTGGGGAGCGCCAGTGTTATTGGTCAAGAAAAAGGATGGAACTTCACGCTTATATGTAGATTATCGTCAGCTGAACAAGGTCACGATCAAGAACAAGTATCCACTTTTGAGGATAGATGATTTGATGGATCAGTTGAAAGGAGCTTCTGTTTTCTCTAATATCGATCTGCGTTCGGGCTATCATCAAATCCGAGTGAAGGTAGCGGATATTCCTAAAATGGTTTTTTGTACACGTTATGGACATTATGAGTATCTTGTGATGCCGTTTGGAGTGACGAATGCACCTACCATATTATGGATTACATGAATAGGATTTTTTGTCCTTACCTAGACAAATTCATCATCATCTTCATCGATGACATTCTGATCTATTCTCGAAATTGGGAGGAACAAGTTGAACATCTCAATATAGTTCTCCAGATTCTGAAAGAGAAGAAATTGTATGCCAAGTTATCAAAGTGTAAATTCTAGTTGGAAGAAGTTAAGTTTTTGGGTCATGTAATCTCGAAGGATAGAATTGCAGTGGATCTGTCGAAAGTTAAAGCAGTTCTACAGTGGGAAAGACCAAAGACTATGACAGAGCTCCATAGCTTTGTGGGATTAGCTGATTATTATCGAAGATTCATTAAAGGATTTTCTAAGATAGCAGGACCTCTTACTCAACTTACGAGAAAGAACTAAGCCTTTGTATGGACCGATGATTGTGAATAGAGTTTTCAAGAATTGAAGAGACTCCTGACTACTTCACCAATTTTGGTTCTACCTGATCCCAATGAACCCTTTGAAGTGTATTGTGATGCTTCACATCAAGGATTAGGATGCGTGCTCATGCAAAATAGGAAAGTGGTGGCTTATGCTTCATGGCAGCTGAGAGTACATGAAAAGAATTATCCTACACATAACTTAGAGTTAGCAGCTATGGTGTTTGCTTTGAAAACATGGAGACATTTTCTGTACGGAGCAACATTCATTGTCTACAGCAATCATAAAAGTCTGAAGTACCTGTTTAACCAAAAGGAGCTGAACATGAGGCAAATGAGGTGGTTAGAATTTTTTAAAGACGACGATTTTTAACTCCAATATCATCCTAAAAAGGCAAACGTGGTGGCAGACGATTTAAGTAGAAAGATGCTTAGTATCTCTGCTATGATGATCAAGGAAAAGGAATTAATAGAACAATTCTGAAATATTTGGATGTCCGTGGAGTTGTCACCGGGGAAGATTTGTTTGAATATGGTTGCCAACTCAAGTAATTTAATGGAAGAAATCCAAGACAAACAGAAAGATGATGAGTTTCTGTAAAATGATCGGGAGATGGTGAAGCGAGACATTGTGTCAATAGTTTAGGAAGGACATGATGGTATTCTAAGGTTCAAAGGCAGGGTTTGTGTGCCTAGTGATCCGGAGCTGAGGAAATTAATTCTTGATGAAGCCCACACGAGCCAGTTGAGTATACACCCAGGAATGACCAAAATGTACCAAGATCTAAAGCGGTTATTCTGGTGGCACGAAATGAAAAAGGACATTGCCAAGTATGTGTCGTCTTGTCTAGTTTGTCAGAAAGCCAAGGTTGAACATCAAAGACCTTCAAGAATGTTGCAACGTCTAGCTATTCCCGAATAGAAATGGGATAGCATAGCGATGGATTTTGTGGTTAGATTACCAAAGACCCCAAAAGGTTACGACTTGATATAGGTAATTATGGATCGGCTTACAAAGTCTGCTCACTTCTTACTGATCAACATAAGGTATTCGATAGAGAGGTTAGCTCAACTGTATATTGGCGAGATTGTTAGACTTCATGGTGTGCCTTCCAGTATTGTTTCTGATAGAGATCCAAGGTTTACATCAAGGTTTTGGTAGAGCCTACAAGAAGCAATGGGAACGAAACTTCGTTTGAGTTCTGCTTATCATCCTCAAACAAATGGTCCAACAGAAAGGACGATCCAATCGCTGGAAGATCTATTGAGAGCTTGTACTCTAGAACAAACTAGAAGTTGGGATGAGGTTTTGCCTTTGATAGAGTTCACTTATAATAACACTTGTCACTCAAGCATAGGGATGGCACCCTATGAGGCTTTATATGAATGACAGTGCATAACACCTTTGTATTGGTACCAAGATGGGGAGAACCTTACGATCAGACCTGATCTTGTGCAGCAAACAACGGAGAAGGTTAAGATGATTTAGGAAAGGATGCAGTCAGCTCATAGTCAACAGAAAAGCTATGCGGATAAAAGAAGGAAGCCTCTTAAGTTTGAAGAAGGCGAGCATGTGTTTTTGAAAGTCACATCCACGACTGGGATCGGCTGAGTTCTTAAATCCAGAAAACTTACTCCTAAATTCATCAGACCTTATCAAATTCTTCGTCGGATAGGTCCAGTAGCTTACCAAATAGCCTTACTACCTTTTCTTTCTAACCTTCACAATGTTTTCTATGTGTCCCAATTAAGAAAATATATTCCTGATCCAAACCACGTCACAGCACTAGATACGGTACAATTAAAAGAGAATTTGACCTATGAGACACTTCCTATAAAGATTGAGGGTATGAGAGTGAAGCAACTCAAAGGAAAGGAGATTCCATTGGTGAAAATGATTTGGAATGATATAACCGGAGATGTGACATGGGAGTTAGAGGACAAGATGAAGGAACAACATCCACATCTATTCTGAGGTATGAAAATTTCAAGAATAAAATTTCTTTTTAGAAGGGGAGAGTTATAGCACCCTGAAAATTTCTTGTTTTCTGTTATATATGTTTTTTATAATATTTGTGATTTTTGAGAATTTTTATGAATTATTTCGGTGATTTTGATTATTTTAATATATTTTTCATTTTACGTGCAAGTTGGGCGGGGTCGAGAAAATAAAATATTTTCCCCGAGGCCGAAAAACTTTGGACTATGGAAACGTCGATTGGGGATCTTACTAAACCTAAGGCTAGACATAGTTTACGAAGTTTTTATTTTTTGAGATTTTATCTGATAAATAAAATCGCGATAACGTTTTATTATTCGTTGGACGACAAATACTATTTTTGCTAACTGTAATCTTTGTCCACTGGATAATAGCTTCAGTAGAGTGTTAGTCATCTTTTCTAGAGAGCACTTTAATGACATCACCAAGATGACATCATCACCATGACATCACCCTTGACTTTTTCAAAAAGTGTGTGAAACTTCTCAAGGAAGCTTTATACCAAGCTTCTCAAGGAAGCTTCACCTTTCCTCTCTCCTCCTTGGACTCCACTACAATTGGAGGGAAAGATGGCACCAATTGTCATCTTTTCACTTTACCACGCATTCACTTTTTACTTTACCATTTCAAAAAAAAAAGTTTCATCACTTTTCACTCTCACTTTTCTCCTTTCTCTCTCACACTTCCTCTTCTCCATTCTTCCTCTCCATTCTCACGGCCATACACACTATTTTGGCTATCCATCTTTGTTCCTTCCAACCAATCTTGGTTCTTGAATCTCCTTGTCACATAGAAGCTTTTCTCTTTAGTGATCATCTATTGATTCTTCCATCTTCATCGCTTTCTACCACGCCCTAAAACTTGAAGCTTTGAGGTAAAGTTCTTGATTTTCATCTTTTCTCTTCTCATTTTCGTGATCCTTGGTCACCATTGTACTCAAGGGCTCCTCTTTTCAAGCTTTGGTTGTTAATTGTGTAAGTTTGACTATCCTAGGGTTTCATTGGTGGTGGTGGACGAAAATTACAAGGAAACATCAAGGAGCTTGATTTCTTTCGTTGTCTCTTTAGGTAATAGGGAGATCACCCTCTTCAACCTATCATGGTGGGGAGGAACATGTTTTTGTGTTGATGGTGAGGAATCCATGTGTGGGTTGCTCACTTTGTTGTGTGATTTTTGGTAATGTTGTGATTGGTTGTGTTGTATGACTTAAATACTTGCTATTGTGTAACTTGGTGGATTTGGAATGCATTGGATGCTTGGATATATGTATGGAAAAAAAAGATTCTTACCCATTTGGTTTGGAGGCTTACGGCCAAAAGGCCCTTTGATGGGTCCAAGATGGAGCTTTTGTGCTAATTTAGGACTTAAGCACTTAAATGATGAGTGGTTAGAGAGGTGATGAAAAATGTTGGATTCCTAGTCCCTTGGAAGCTCACGGCCTCATTGGGCACTCAATGTCAGACTTTTGTATCAAGTTAAAACTTAGTTAATTAAATGAGTAGACACTTAATTAGAAATTCATAATATGGAAAGAACAAAGAACAAAACTTTATCCTATAGCCTAGAAAGATTTTTGGGCCAAAGAAAGAACATGAGTGTGAGTTAGGTTTTGAGAAACTTAAAATGATTATCCTAAATGAGTTTGGTCTAAAACAAAGGAAAGAACTTATTTAATTAAAAGTAATAAGGATTGAATGAAAAATACTAGAGAATTTCCCTAGAGAGGTTAACAGAAAAAAAAATATAATGAAATTGAGGCGTAATTTTCATATCAAACTTTAAAAAGTATGTTTTCACCCTTGAGAGTTAGACAATGACTTGTTGTCGGTCCATAAGTGGAACCAAGGATTGTTGATAATTGATTAGGCCTAATGTGGCGTGTAATCATGGACAAGTCATACTATCATTGAATATCTGTATATATGTACATTGAGCCATCATGCATTGTGAAAGTCTGTTGGACTCCATTAGTAAGGTTGTATGCCTAGGAGATGAATCATACCTACGTGAGGGTGCGAATAGAGTAGTATAGGTCACTTGTTGACCTTGGGGGCATCGGGGTACGGGTATCTCACAATGGACAGTTGGTAGCTCCTCTGTGTCGTAGGATAGACCGATGCAAACGCACCGACGATCCGGACCGAGACACTGTCCTATCTCGCGATCTTGTGAAGAATGCCTTGTATAAGCTATGTTGCGCAATTTGTTGATATTGAAAGCATTTGATTTGAGGCTGATGAGATACAGGCATGTCTCCTTGATCATTCTCTCCGATGTTGTGTTTAGCTCCATGGAATAAGATTTTGGTACCTTGTGCATGTGCATAATCTGTAAACATATTTATCTGGCATAAATATATATGATTATTGAACTATTTCTTTTAATGATGTTATGACTATCTGTATTATCAAATTGTTTATCATCTGAATCCTGATGTTGTTTATTATGTTTGCCATGCTGTATGGCGTCCTGCATCGTTTCTGGTTCTTTACTTCCATAATTGGTATTGATTTTGGATATCTCACCTATTTTCTATATTCTGCTATTCCATTTATATTTATGCTTCTTAAAAAAGACCGAGGTGATGAAGAGCCCGAGTTTCCTGGTTTTAGGGCGAGTTAGTCTTTTGCTTGACTATGGCATTCCGGCGAGGTTTTCTTAGGTATGCCAAACTGAGGTTCGACGGAGGTAGTGACTCTTGGCACGTTGACTTGATCATTGAGTGTTTCGTCTACATAGGAAATGTGACTATATCTTTGGCTTAGGGTCATTATGATCCACCTGTTTTCTCTTTTGATGTTACTGTATCGCTAGAGTTCTACATGCCAATACGTGAGGTGTGGGGGTGATGATGAGTATACTCCACATGAGGATTCGTTCTTATCCCCTGCACGAGCTCCTACTCATGAATTTATTGCTCCTATAAGGATTTCCTCTTCTGAGGAGGATCTTGAGGAGGAACTTGAGAAGGACCCCTCTGAGGCTCCTTCTCAATAATTTGTTAGGGGCGTGATACATTTTGTAGCCTTGGTGGCTGTCTGTATATATATTTTTGGGCATGTAAAGCTTCTACTTTCTTTTGCTAACTAATGATGTATTTAATTGCTTATGTTATGTATCTAAATATATATATAGTATATATCATTTGTATAAATGTATAGTTTGATCTTCATGTTGAGTTCTGCTAAGTTTATGTTTTTCGCTTACAAAAAAAAAAGAGAATTGCTAATTTAGGATACTTTATTGATGAACAGGTTAATACCTATAGATAAAATAAACAGGGTCTTAATAATTTCTTTTGAGTTCCATTTGGTGTGTGTGACACCCTTGCGAAGGGGGTGTTACAGGGGTATACCCATCCTCCAATATTATCTAGAACCATCTTCATCTTCTTCAGAGTGTACTCTCCAAAGATGTTGAAGTGGGTGAGCTGGACTGGTCGCTAATGCATACTTCTTCAAAAAAGCTGAAACGAGCAAATCATAAGGCAAATCTAAATTCTCCTTGCTTTTTGCCTTCATTATATGCTTGGCAATGAAATTGGGCCAGTTGACCCTCTTATTTTTTCTTAGCACTCAGACCATGAAGATGTCGTCCTCCGTCAAATAAACGTAGTTGCCTCCATGAGGTGCAAGAATGTGGGCTTAGGCGTAGTGAAGCAACCTATCTTGATTGTTTAATATCCTATTCTTTAAACTAACCTTAAGCCACCGTGTACCAGGTTTTATAATTAGTGGTATAGCATCCTCCTTTTTGGTATTCCTTCACATATCTTCCTCAATGGCAGAGCCCATTGCGCTCAAGTTAAAGTGCTCTAGCCAGTCTTTTGGAGTGATCACAATTTACTAGTCCTTGACTTCAGAGATGATGTTGGGACCATCCAACCTCAAGTTGCAGTAAAACATCTTTCACCAAGTCAGGGAAGATAGTGTCCTTGTAGCTACATAGTTTGAGCAAGCCCTAGTGGTTCAGAACGTTAAGGAACTCAAATCCACCTTCATCTTCAAAGAACTTCATGTCCATATATTTGGGTTGCACAATATCCCTGTTCCAGAAGTTTTCCCTGACGCGCTTCAAATCATTATCATTGGATGAGAGTCTTCAAAGATCCAGTGGGTTATTGGTAGGGACAGTTTTGGTGCGTGGGCGTTTGGAGGAGGAGGCCATCTTTGGAAGGTGTTGGGTATGAGTTTTGGTGTGTAAAAGTGGTGGTTTGGAGGGAGAGAGAGGGAGTAGAAATGGAGATTTTTGGTTATGTGTAACTTTTTAGTAACGGAGCCACAAGGAGAGGAGAGCAAAGAAAGAGAAAAAAAATAGAGGGAAGATGAGAAATGAGGGGAAAAATGCACAAAGCCCCTTTATAGACCACATTTTATTTGAACAACACGGGTGTTATTTGAATAACAACGTGGTAACTGAAGCGTCTTAGCTCACTGCCAAGCGTTATTCGAATAATAATGTTGTTATTCGAATAACAGCATAGTAGCTCAAAGGTTTTGGCTTTCTTCTAGCCTTTATTCGAATAACATGTTTGTTATTCGAATAACAAAACATTCAATCTTGGCTTTCTGCCAATCTTTATTCGAATAACCATATAGTTATTCGAATAACACATATAATATCATAATTTGGGAGTGTTTCTATCAAATGTTATTCGAATAAGGGAAGCCTTATTCGAATAAAGCATGCAATCAAGCAGATAATGGGAACTACTGGAATGTGTTACTCGAATAAGAAGGGTCTTATTCGAATAAAACCAGAATAAAAACACTAGTAAGCACAGTTAAAATATCATATTGAGAGGAGATCCCTTACCCAATTGATGGAGTACCTGCAAAACAAATTTAGGAAATCTCTGACTCTCAAGTCAGTAATAATTCAAGAGGATTAAATCAATGATAAAGAAATAAATACAAGCATTCGTTCATATGCATGATTGATCAATGATGCCCAATTCTCTTCTTATGTAAAAGAATGCTTCTTTTTCCAAATGCTTCTTTTTCCAAAAGAATGCTTCTTTTTCCACATGCAATCACCTTTTTGAACATAATCTTTAATGAAGTGGTATCTTATTTCTATGTGCTTTGTTCTTGAGTTCAAAATGGGAATTTTAGACAAGTTGATTGCACTAATGTTATCACATCTTATAGGGATGTGATCAAGCTCAAGGCCATAGTTTAGAAGTTGTTGCTTCATCCAAAGGATTTGAGCACAACAACTCACAACTGCAACATATTCAGCTTCAGCTATAGACAATGTCACACTATTTTGTTTCTTTCTATGCCAAGAAACTAGTGAGTTTCAAAGCAAGTGGCATGTCCCACTAGTACTCTTCCTATCCATTTTGCATCTAGTAAAATTAGAACCGAATAGCCAATTAGGCTACATGAGGCACCCTTAGGGTACCACAAACCCATTTGTGAAGTGCCTATTAAATATTTCATAATTCTTTTTACAGCACTTAGGTGTGATTCTTTAGGATTTGCTTGAAATCTAGCACACATGCTCACACTAAACATAATATCATGCCTACTTGCTGTAAGATAAAGGAGTGGGCCAATCATACCTCTATATTTTGTGATTTCTACATATTTACCTCATTCATCCTTGTCCAAATAATAAGAAGTACTCATTGGTGTAGCCATATGCTTGGCATTTTCCATTCCAAACTTCTTGAGCAGCTCCTTGCAATACTTGGATTGACTTATGAAAGTCTCATCCCTTATTTGCTTGATTTGGAGACCAAGGAAGAAGTTGAGCTCAACCATCATAGACACCTCAAACTCATTTTGCATAATATTAGCAAATTTCTTACATAAAGAGTTATTAGTAGCACCAAATATTATATCATCAACATAAATTTGAACAAGAAGTATGTCATACATTTTATGCCTGATGAAGAGAGTAGTGTCAACCTTTCCTCTATAAAAGCCTTTTTCTAAAAGAAACTTCCTCAACTTTTCATACCAAGCTCTAGGAGCTTGTTTTAAGCCATACAATGCCTTTTTCAATTTAAAAACATGATTGGGCAACTCAAAGTTTTCAAAACTAGAAGGTTGTTCCACATACACCTTTTCTTGTATAAAACTATTTAAGAAAGCACTTTTGACATCCATTTGATAAAGCTCAAAATCCATGATGCATGCATATGCAAGTAGCATTCTTATGGCTTCTAATCTAGCTATAAGAGCATATGTTTCTTCATAATCTATGCCTTCTTCGTAATTATAACCTTTAGCAACAATCCTAACTTTGTTTCTTATTATTAAGCCTGTTTCGTCAAGTTTGTTACTAAAGACCCATTTGGTGCCAATTATGGGATGATCATTAGGCCTTGGAACTAATTCCCAAACTTGATTTCTCTCAAATTGGTTTAGTTCATCTTGCATAGCCAAGATCCAATGTTCATCATTAATGGCCTCATTTATGTCTTTAGGTTCAACTTGAGAAACAAAAGTCATATGGTTACATACATCTCTAAGAGAGTTTTGAGTGATTATCCCTTTTGATACATCACTTATCACCTTGTCAAGAGGATGATATCTTGATGTCTTCTATTCCTTAGGAAGGTCCATGATTTGTGAATCCTCTTGCCTTGGGGGATCAAATGATCTTTCTTCTTTCTTCTTGGCCTCCTTCTCTTGATTCTCCAAGTATGTTCTTGACAAAATTTTTGCAACATCATCAACAAAATCCTTTCTCGGACCATTTGGGTTAGTTTCATCAAATGCAACATGAATTGATTCCTCAATGGTCATTGTTCTCTTATTATAAACTCTAAAGGATTTACTACTAAGAGAGTAACCAAGAAATATTCCCTCATCAGATTTAGCATCAAAAATTTGGGAGAGGATTGGAGTACCGATCAAATACACTCTTCCCAATACTTTTGAGCCTTTATATTAGATCTCTCCAAGAGCACTGGTGAGGTCTAATCCCCATATTAAAATTAAAATATTTTCGTAAATTAAAATACAACTTTTTGAAGCCAAAATATTTTTTTTTGTAAAATAAAAATCCTCAAATAAAAGCAAACAATTTCGCATAGTGTCGACATTATGATTATGGTGAATTAAAAAATTCTTTTTAGTCACTTTTCAAAATAAATTTTTTTTCTTTGCAAAATTCATTTTAAATCATTTATCCCATCAAAAATAAATATTTTAAAAATTCTTTTTCTTGCAAAATTAGCATAATTTCAATTCACCACTTTTATATAATATGTTGCAAGCCTAGAATTTATTCCAAAATAATGGCTATTAGCCACCCATTCCATGTCTTAGTCATTTATCATCCTTGATATTATGCTTGACAAAATGGGATATGTCAAAATAAATACAAAAATAATTCTTTTCTTTTTAATAATAAAGGACCAATTTAATTAATCTTGCAAATAACATTAGATTAAATAGGTAACCATTCTTAGAACGGACGGTGTTTGATACTAATACCTTCCCTACCTGTAATCAACCCCTAAACCACGAACTCTGAAACGTAGATCATCTCTTAGGTGTCCAATTGCACTATTCCATTTAATGGATAAAGCGATTAGTGGCAACTCCCAACACCTCGAGATTTTTTCCTCCTTCATTCTTTTTAATTTCGTGGCGCCCTTCGAGACGGTTGTGACAACTGGCAACTCCACTGCGGATGTTCGAGGGTTGAGCCTTGTTTTAATCTCATGTTATTTGCTCTTTGATCATGTTGGTCCATTTTTGTTTCGTTTGTTTATTTGTTTCATATTGTGGTACATTTTGTTTACATTACATGTATTATACTTCTACATTGTGAATAAATGTGCTTGCATGTTCCCTCATGTACACTTGCACACACAAGCTCTATACCCGAGCTCAATACCTTGTAGGCTTAGATAAAGGGCAAAGTAGTGTTGGTTTGAGAAACCTTTGGTCTCCGAATAGGTACATGAAAACCCCCTCACTCAAATTAAACTTTTTCCTCTTGTAACCTATTATGAGTGAGGATTGAGGACTCTTGCTTGCCAAAATGTTGGCGATAGTAAGGGGCAATTTGGGGACCTTTTATCCGATAGTTGTCTACAACTAAAGCTATCACTTGCTAAAATAACCTTAGAGCTACCATGGTACATAGAACCCATCTTTTAGGACAGGTACCAAGCTTAGGACCATGTCTCCGCATGCATAATTTTATTTTTATTTTAGTGTACTTATGTTTGCTTTTTTTTATCATATTCATAATAATACAGAAAAAAATGTCTCTACGACACCCATATAGGAACTCGCTCCAAATCAAAAATCATGGATGAACTGGGGCAGTCACAGGAAGAGCTGAGGAATGAAGTAAGCCAATTAAAGGAATAAATGGCCAAGAGCTTAGAAGTTCTGCATGCTTTGGAAAGAATAAAAAACACAGAGGGGACTCCTTCAGGAGTAAATGATGATCCTTTAGCTACATCTGCTTACCCACATGGCTTTGTGCCAATTCCTTGGCAATATCCTGGCGTCACCTCTCAAGGGGTCATGGTGGCACTCACCATCTACCCAAATAACCCTGCATAAAACCCTATTACCAATCATCAAGAAATACATGCATCTCTATTCCCACCATATGGCCTTCCACCTGGTTATGTGCCACCATTAGCCACCAATACCCCTGAGGCTAGTGCACCGGCAGTCACAACAACTTCAAACCCTCCAAACATTACCCAAACTCAAGGATCTCAGCTAAATGCCAACTAGATTCCTCAATTCCCTGCTTTCATTCCCCCATATGGTCTTCTCCCAGGTTTCGTGTTGTCACAAATTATTAACCCTCCCGAGAGCAGCACACCATTAGTAATGTCTACTTTAAGGCCACAAAACTCAGCTTCGACCCAACCTCCTTACCTTGGTGCCAATGGGACAACATCAATGTAGCATTCAGCCCCTTTTTACATGCCATAGTTTTTCTCCCATAAGATTACTAGTAATTCTTCGCTGAACCCTTTAGTTGATGGTCTTCAATCAAAGGAGAAACTAGAAGTTCTTGAAGAGAGACTACGAGCCATAGAAGGAGTAAGTAGCTATAATCTTCTAGGTGCCTCAGAACTCTGCCCTTGTCCCAGATATGGTGATTCTCCCGAAGTTTAAAGTCCACGGATTACGACAAATATAAGGGAACCATTTGTCCAAAGAACCATCTGATCATGTACATCCACAAGATGGCTTCACATGCTCATGATGATGAGCTTTTGATCTATTTCTTCCAAGACATCTTAGTTGGGGCAACGTCTAATTAGTATACACACCTTGAACGTGTTTCAAGGACTTGGCCAATGCTTTCTTGAAGCAGTATAAATACAACATCGATATAGCACCAGGTAGACTGCAGTTGCAGAATATAGTTAAGAATGAAGTTGAAACCTTTAAGAAATATGCTCAACGGTGGAGAGAAATAGCTGCTCAGGTTAAACCCCCATTGATAGAAAGAGAAATGGTGGCTACGTTCATCAATACTCTCCAATCTCCCATCTATAACAAGATGATAGGGAGTGTGTCATTAAATTTCTTGGACATGGTCATCATTAGAGAAAGAGTCAAGGGAGGAATGAGAAGTGAGAAGATCGCTGAAAGTTCAATAGGGATGATTAGTGTCAAAAGGGCCTTAATAGGGAAGAAAAGAGACTGAGAAGCCTATAATGTTACTTCTGATTAGAGAAGTTTCACCCAAGGGAAACCTAGCCAAGCACCTATTAACCCTCAACTATACTTCCAACCTCCCTATATACCTTACAACCTATACAGTGCTAATGTCTCCCAAGCTCCATACCCTCAACCTTATCACCCAATGATCCATTATTAAACACAACCTCTCATCCCAAACTAAACACTACCTACCATGCCATCTCAATTAACCCAACCATGGACCCAAAACCCAAATACAAACCCACCAAAGCCAACAAAAAAGGATAATGGAAGAGAAAAAAGAGAAGTGGCTGGCCCGATTGGAAAATGAAGAACCTAAAGCTAAGGGGATCCCTATCTGTGAATCTGACAGAACTTTTAAAGTGCAGTGATCGCTATCGAGGATGATCAACCCATTAATTATGGTGTCAATCCAGTGTTCCCTTATTCCTTAGATGTAGAGCTCAACAATTGGGAGATCATCAATTTTTCCATGACCTTTGAGATTGATGCAAAGTAATTTTGTAATGTTAATCCTATAGCTCTGTCCAAGGCTTTAGGAAGATATGTTGAGAAAACGGGCTCACATATTTCCTTTTCAATATTTACTATCAATAAATGCATTTTCTTGCCATGCTTTTAGTTTCTGTCTAACCATTATATTAACCTTCATTCATTACCTTTTTACTTGTGCGGATGTGAAAGTGATTCTCTTGAAAATGACCGTGTTATGATCCCATTATATGATTTTGACCATCCTATTAAAAAAGATAATGGTGACAATTGGGAACCCTCTCCTGAGCTAATGAGATTAATGGAATAAAAGGCTAAAGAAATTCAACCCCACAAAGAGTCAACAAAAATGATTAATTCGGGGACAGAGGATGAAAAAGAAAAGGTTAAATTGACACTTCCATGAAAGAAGATGAGCGAAGCAAGTTGGTTGAGTTCTGATCTGATTATTATGACATTTTCGCATGGTAGTACCAAGATATGCCAGGTCTGGATCCAAGCATAGCTTCCCACAAAATTCTGCTATACCCCAATGCTGAGGCAAAAAGCAGAAACTAAGGAGAATGCACCTTGAAATGTCTTTAAAAATCAAGGAGAAAGTCACCCAAGCAATTGGAAGCACAATTTTTGAAAAGGAACAAATAAGTAATCTCTTGGTATGCATCATCATTTTGTCCCAAAATTAAAGTTTTGAAAATAAATAATCATGATTTGAAAATGAAGATTGGTCATCTTTCTCTATCCTTTACAATCTTTATTATCCTTTATTACCCCCTTCTGAGCTTAAAAAACTTCTTTAAAGTACCTTAGACAAGAATCACTCCTACACTAAGGGTTAACATAAAGTAAAAAAGGGTGATTTCTGTGAAGAAAAAAAAAGAAGAAGAAGAAAAAAGAAAAAAAATGGAAAAGAAGAAGAGGATAGGCAAATGATGAAATGAAAAAGGGAAAAGAATACAAAAATAAGTGAAAAGTATTAGTGTTCTTGATAATGCCAAAGGTAATTGACAAAGCTTACTAAAGATCCTTGGTTCCATTCAACCATTAAATACTTGATTGAGCCTTATATCCTCCCTTCCATAAACCTTAACCTTGGCCACATTACAAGCCTCAAAAAGTCCATTCCGATCAATGAAGGATTATTTTCATTTTGATTAATTTTAATTTTGAGACAAAAGGTTCAAGCTCTTCTGAGTTTTCAATTTCTTGCTCCTATATAAAAAAAAGAAAAATAAAGAGAAAAGTGGCTCGCTAGGCTGAAAACCTGAAAACGTGACCTAGGCAAAAGTTAGAGTGACCTATAAGGTTGAAAACTTGAAAAGAGTGACCTAGCTAAAAGTTAGGGTCAAAAATGGTACCTGACATATCCGAAGAAGTGGAGTTGCCTCAAGTCACAAACTAGGGCAGTTTGAGTTTATTAAGGCCAAATTAGGGTAGTCTGAGTTTATTAAGGCCGAACTGGGGCAGTCTGAATTCATAATAGAAAATCATGAAATGCTTTGATACACAAAGACTTGGGTCGAACTAGGGCAGTTTGAATATATGAAGTCTTGTCATGAAAAGCTCCCAATGCATGAAGATGGGGTCAAATCATATTCTTGGAAATAGACAAAGGGGTATTAAAGGTTGCATACATGGGAAATTAGCACTGATTATTCTAGATAGCATCACTAGAAGAGCTGGAAAACTCTACTCTAACATTTCTTTTATAAACTTTTCAATTTCTAATCCCTTTTCGTTACAACCTATTGTTAATACATTTCTCATGATAGATTTATATTGAGATGTGATACATGTGATAATATTGCAAAAGCATTTAGATTTGTTTGAAGGGTCATGGGAAACACAATGAATTCCCAATAAGAGAATTGATGAGCAAAAGAAAGGATAGTCAGGTCACTATCACATCAAATGCACACCTCAAGGGTCATCCTAGTTGGACATTTCAATCATCGGCTGAATAGACAAATGAAGGGTTACCAATAAATCACATTCCAGTTCATCTTTGAAAATGATTGCAATCATGTCCTCAGGAGTCATGAAGACAAAAAATAAAAATAAAAAAACAAAAAAAAATAAAAAAAAAGTTTTCTGTACTCTAATACATCTGAAGCATGCATAGTGCACTATTTCAATTTGCTAGCCTTGACCTACAAAGGTCCAACTTGCTGTTTTCAGTCAAACCAGGGCCTTATGCCCATTACCTTTTCTTTTTGGGTCCCCGCACCTATTGCTTTTAGCTTATGTGATAAGTCAGGGCCTTATGCCCATTGCCTTTTCCTTTCTGGGTCCCTACACCCATTGCTTTCAAGTTTTCACGGTAAGCCTGAAACTTGTGCTCATTGCCCTTCTTTCTAAAGCCTTATGCTCGTTGCCTTTCACTCGTTACTTTTCCATGACAACTGAGGGCAACATGTCCATTGCCTTTAATGTTTTCGGGTCGCTGTACCCATTGCCTTTAATGTTTTTTGGGTCCATATACCTATTGCCTTTATTTTTCTGGTTCCCTACGCCCATTGCTTTAAAGTTTTTTGTTAAGCTTCGGTAGATACCTAACTCCGCAAGCTTTCCTACCTTTTTGTTAAGCTTCGACGGATACCTGACTCCGTAAGTTTCTTACCTTATTCCTGTCAAACTTTGGCGGATACCCAGCTCCGCAAGCTTTCTTACCCTTATGTTAAGCTTCAACGGATACTTGAATCTGTAAGCTTTTTACCTTTTCTACTTTAAGTTTTCTATTAAGCCTCGGTAGATATCTGACTCCACAAGCTTTTTGCCATTTTTGCCTTTAAGTTTTCTGTTAAGCTTTGGTGGATATCTAAATCTGTAAGCTTTTTAGCTTTTTGCCTTTAAGTTTTTTGTTTAGTTTTAGTGGATATCTGACTCCACAAGTTTTTTACCTTTTCTACTTTAAAGTTTTCTGCTAAGCTTCAGTGGATATCTGACTCCATGAGCTTTTTAACTTTTATGCTTTAAGTTTTCTGTTAAGCTTCAGTGGATACCTGACTCCACAAGCTTTTTACTTTTTTTGCTTCAAGTTTTCTATTAAGCTTCAGTGGATATCTAACTCCACAAGCTTTTTACCTTTTATGCTTTATGTTTTTTACTAAGTTTCAGTGGATATCTGACTCCACAAGTTTTTTACTTTTTTCTGCTTTAAAGTTTTCTGTTAAGCTTCAATGGATATCTGACTCCACAAGCTTTTTACCTTTTCTGCTTTTAAGTTTTCTGTTAAGCTTTAGTGGATACCTGACTCCGCAAGCTTTTTACCATTTTTGCTTCAAGTTTTCTGTTAAATTTCAGTGGATACCCGACTCCACAAGATTTTTACCTTTTCTGTAAGTTTTTCTTAAGTTTCAGTGGATACCCGACTTTGTAAGCTTTATACCTTTTCTGCTTCAAGTTTTCTGTTAAGCTTCAGTGGATACCTGACTCCGCAAGCTTTTTTACCTTTCCTGCTTCAATTTTTCTGTTAAGCTTTGGCAGGTACTCGACTCTGCAAGCTTTTTACCTTTTTGCTTTAAGCTTTGGTGGATACACAACTCCACATGCTTTTTATCTTGTTCCTATCAAGCCTCGATGGATACCTAATTTCATAAGCTTTTTTATCTTTCTATCAAACTCCAATGGGTCTCTATACCCATTGCCTTTAAATGTCTGGGTCCACGTACCCATTTCCTTTAGGTCTCTAGGTCCATATACCTGTGGCCTTTGCCTTTCGAGGTCCTCATACCCCACGTTTTTACCTTATTTTAATGCTTGTTGCGTTCTGCATTGATCTGCACAGGAAAATTTTCATGGACAAAATTGAATCAATTCCTTTGCTTTTCATTTATTTTAAATGTAAAGCAAAAGGGGGCAACTGTTGATACCCAATTTTGTCCATATTTATTTTATTTACTAAGTGTGATTTTAATAAAAAAATAAAAATAAAAAAATGAATTTATTTTTGAGAAATAAATAAGTAAAGGAAAAAAAAAAGAAAAAAAGGGGTTACGGGTCAACCCATGACCTAATTCCATTCCCTTCTTGCTGTTGCAACCAAGAACTCTAGCCACCAAATCCTAGACCTCAAACATGTAACTTTCATTTTCAGTTTTGATTGAAATCACTGATAGGATTTCTTCCTTAATTTATTATCCAATCATCACAAATTAGGGAGAAATTTTTGCAAGTTTATCCTTATAAAAATCACTCTCAGACATAGTTTCAACACACCAAAAATCCTTTCACCAGTAGATACACTCATGGCCTAAAAACCTCTACTTCCAACAAACCACCATCATCCCTGCCAACATTACCACTACCTTCAATCAAGCCACCACAACACCATAACCATCTTAGCCTCCTCCATCTTCACCAACACCAAGCCATCTCCATTAACCACAGCCTAACTCCACCAACTTCACCTCATCATCATCACATAACCCACTTCACCAACTCCCATCCACCATAACAACCACTATGTCTAAACCGTGAACCATCTCACCCACACCACCAGAACAGCGCCGTGCCACCCACCATGCCAACCGCAGCCTAGATCTCGTGCGCCACGGTCCACCACTGCGCCACGCGCGGCCTTCACCCCAACTACCATACATCGCTCACCATTGCGCTAGCCTTCACACACCAGATCTACTAGCAATAACCCCACGAACCACCCACTAAATAGCTACAACTCCGCTGCTCATCGTGACCTGCAACCTATTGTGCCTTTACCCAGAAATCACACCAGATTCTTAAGCCGTCCAGTACCATGCGCCTTGGACCGCTTGCGACGCGCCTCCACCAGAGATCTGGCCACCAAGCACCATAAAGTAGCCTCCACCGTAAGCATGCCGGTGCAGGGTTGGCACTCTCATCCCCTTTTGTTTTTCATCCTTTTTTTCGTTTGTAGCACAGAGACTAAAATCTCTTTATTTTTTTTTCTCGCCATCTACTTCTTTTTTTTTTTTACCTTTTTTTTTTGTTTTTTTTTTATTTTTAATATGGCTTCTACTATTTTTTTTATTTTGGGGTTTATATTACCTTTATTTTAATTTAACACACTCATTTTTTGTATTAATGTATCAATCAAACATTTTAAAACTAGCCGACAATGAAAAAATTGGGAGGGGATTGGAGTACCAATCAAATACACTCTTCCTAATACTTTTGAGACTTTATATTGGATCTCTCCAGGAGCGCTGGTGAGGTCTAATCCTCACATTAAAATTAAAATATTTTTGTAAATTAAAATACAAATTAAAATATTTAAGCCAAAATAATTTTTTGTAAAATAAAAATCCTCAAATAAAAGTGAACAATTTCGCATAGTCTCGACATTATGATTGTGGTGAATTAAAAAATTCTTTTTGGCCACTTTTCAAAATAATTTTTTTCTTTGCAAAATTCATTTTAAATCATTTTATCTCATCAAAAAGAAATATTTTGAAAATTCTTTTTCTTGCAAAATTAGCATAATTTCAATTCACCACTGTTATATAATATGTTGCAGGCCTAGAATTTGTTCCAAAATAATAGCTATTAGCCACCCATTCCATGTCTTAGTCATTTATCATCATTGATATTATGCTTGACAAAATGGGACATGCTAAAATAAAAACAAAAACAATTCTTTTCTTTTTAATAATAAAGGACCAATTTAATTAATCTTGCAAATAACATTAGATTAAATAGGTAACCGTTCTTAGAACAGAAGGTGTAGTGTGTTAATACCTTCCCTACCCGTAATCAACCCGCAAACCACGAACTCTGAAACGTAGACCATCTCTTAGGTGTTCAATTGCACCATTTCATTTAATGGATAAAGCGATTGGTGGCGACTCCCAACACCCCGAGATTTTTTCCTCCCTCATTCTTTTTAATTTCGTGGTGCCCTTCAGGACGGTTGCGATAATTGGTCATTAGGTGCTAAACATCTATTGTTGGTGTATGCCCTAGAAACTAATTTATTTTGACCATACTTATATATATTGTATTATATTATTTATTTAATACATGAGATATTTCATTTACTGTGTTATTTATAATAAATATAATAAAGTCCTTAGAATAGTACGTTTAATGTCGTAGGACATCAAGTGGATGACTTGATCAAGAGATCCAATTGAATAAATTCAGAATGTAACACCCTCTTGAGGGTACCACATTTACACACTAAAACATCAAAAACTTAACAAAATGCAGCAAAGGTTTAATCTAAAAAAAATGGATTTCAAATTTTCTTTCTCAAAGGCATAAACCTAAACAAAACATAAACAGCACAGGAGGTAATTACTGAATAATACGCATCAAAAGAATATATATACATAAGTGGCATGGATCACAGTCCACCCAAAATACACAAGGCTTTTACTCAAAAGACATATACAACTATTTGACAAAACATAAACTAGCCCAAGTCTATATGCTTAGGGAGTAGGGTCCTCCACTGGATCCTCTGTTAGATCCTCCATCGAGTCCTTCTCCTCAGACTCCTCACCAAACCGATCCCTCAGCCAGGGCAAGATCTCACGAACAGGTGTCTTAGTAGATGACACCATAGAGTACTGATCCTCCCTCGGGGTGTAATGCAAATCACCCCACAACTCCCTGATCGGCATAACAAACTCCAGACGTATCGAGACGTCAAGAGAAAAGAAAGGATCCCCATCGCGGGTCCTATGAACATATAGGGTCACATCTCCTACATATCTAACTCATTTAGTATCCTAGTCGATATGCCAAGCATCCGTACCTTCATGGAACTGAACTCTAACAAAACCAACAAACTCTCTTCTAGTCACCATCACAGAAAACAAAACAACAGGAAAGCGGCAATCTTCTTCATCTTCCTTTTAGTCTTTATCAACGTTTACACATAAAATAGAATAACATAACAGAGAGGTGAGATTCCCTACATCAATATTAACATGGCAACATAGAAACAATAAAGAATAATAATTGCAGTTATGGCATCAAGTATCAAATAATTTAGCAGCTATAAAATATTACGATGATATGTAGACAGACTATGCATATGTACAATGGACCAATTCCTACTCCATGGAGCTAAACACAATTTCAGAGAGAATGATCTAGAAGACAAGTTTGTATCTCGTCATTCTCAAGTCAAGTGCTATAGTTTCTCAATTTGCACATCATGGCTTATATAAGACAATCTACACCAGATCGTGAATAGAATAGTGCCTGGTCAAGATCGTTGGTGCATTGCTCAGTCACCACGGCCTAGTGGAGTTACCAACTGGCCACTTGTGAGGTACTCGAGCCTCAAAGCCTCTAAGTTGAACAAGTGAACCACACTACGTAAATCACACCCGCACTAAGGTGTAATTCAACTCCTAGGCAAAAAGCCTCAACCGACACTGTTGGTATAATGCATGATCAATGACTCAATGCATGCGCATATATTAATATCATGATTTTCCATAAACATGAGCTACTCATGAGCTAACCTAGTCATTGACATCTCCGAGTCCCGTTCGAGAGCCCGACGGCACAATGCTGTTATTTTCAAATGCAAGCATCTTAATTAATTCAGAAATCATCGTTCTCAAATTACATAAAATATTATCACAAATTTTTTCTAACATATAAAACTTTTATTTCACTTTTAAGCTTAATTTTTGAAACTTTCAAGGATTAATATAGAAATTAACTTTAATTACAATACTCTACTAGCTAGGCTCCTCTATGTAATACCTCCTAATATTTTTCACGAAGAACATAAAAAGGAAATCACATTATCTTAATCTCATAAATTCTTTTCCTTTCCCTAACCCTAAAAGTACCTTAAGTTTTCATTATCTCTCTCTCAAGCTTTTTTTTCCACTCAAAGGACGAAATCCCTATCTTATTAAATGGTCAAATTTTGTATTATTACTCCTTCATTATTATAAATCCTTAATCCAATTCCTTTTTCACCTAAGCATCTAAATTCCAAATCAACACAAAAGTTTGTCTTGGATAACCTTTTTAAAGCCACTTGGCCGAGAGCCCTAAGGTCTTTGGGCCTCTAAATTTTCATCCTCATCAACAAGATTCCAAGCATACAACATATTTTAATCACCAAAATTTCTACTTAACTAAGGTTATGCATAACATTAAGCTATAAAATCATACAAGGCAAATAATTACTAAACCACCAAAATCCATACAACCAAGTGAACAACCCTCACATGGATTCTTCATTTTCAATACATCAATTCGTTTCTCACTACCATGAAAGGTTGATGAGAGTAATCTTCCTCTTACCTTAGATGATGACTAACCACTTCTTGGGTGTCTTCTTGAATTAAACTTTCTCTTCCAAGAGGCTCTTGAAAACGAAATCATATACAAAAAATCAACATCTAAGGCTTGGAATAGAATGATCATAGATCAAAATCATGGTCTTAGAAACTAAAAATGAAAAGAAAGATGAAGATGGAGGGATTTCACCTTGAAAACTTTCCAACCCTAACTTGAAAAAGCACTTGAAAATGGATGAACAGGGTCAAGATCAGAACACCAAAGTGTCTTAGAATGAGGTTTGGATTCAAGAAATATGGATGGTTGAAATTAAAGAAGAGTGAAGGGTGGTTTTAGTGGTTTGGAAAAGGTAAGAAAGAAAAGTGTGTAGCTTTTTGGTTGTTGAAAGATGAATGGAAAATGATAAAAATGAGTTAAATGAAAGCTTACTCTAGAAGCCTTTTAGCTCCCCCTTGGCCGTGCACTTCTCTCCTTGGGAGGGTGTCTGAAGCTTCTCCAACAAGCTTCCTCAAAGCTTCCTTAGGAAGCTTTCTTCCTATTGGTCTAAAAGAGAAAAGTCAAATAGTGATGTCATAAAGGTGGGGTCACATGTGTGATGTCATCAAGAGAAACCTCTAGAAAAAGGTGACTAAGCTTATATCTAGAACCATCTACTAGATCTTTACTAAAAGCTATTTTCTAATGGACAAAAGTTACAGTTAACAAAATCAGTATTTATCGTCTAATGGATAATAGAACGTACCTAAATTTTATTTGCTAGATAAAATCTTAGACAAAGAAAACTTCAAAAACTGTCTCTGATTTCAGGTTTAGTAAGATCCCCCGGCCCTGTTTCAATAATCCAAAATTTTTTTAAAAATAATATTAAAATAATCAAAATAAGTCAAATAATTCAAAAAAATCATAAAAAATTCACAAAATCGCAGAAATCACAGATGATCGAAAACAAAAGAAAATTGAGGCGTTACACAGAATGCTATTCTTAAATGTCCATGTTATGTATTTTTGTTAGTTAGGACAACAATAGTGCATTGAGACTAGTATGTGCGTAGAATGATGGCCACATCTCACGGGTCATGGATATGAGATATCAAGTCTTCACATGGATACATATTATAGTAATGATGTATTGGACTGACCCACCATGAGAACGTTACATGGATCATTACGTGAATGTCATAAGCAATTCTCAAAGTGACAATGGTGTATGTGATCCTTGGACCTAAAATCATTATGATTCCTTCATGAGGAGTTGTATGTTTTAATGCCATCAAACATCACTTGTAATAAAGTGATTATAAAGGTAGTTATTAGACATACCGCAAATCATACAGAGGGATATGAGTGACCTAGATGGGATCTATCCCTCCTACATAACAGGAGTGATATCTTTGGGTCTCCTGATTGAGTAAGACTACGAAATGCATGGCCATGCTCAAATGAGTCGATATGAGATATTGATCTCATTTGATTTTTACTAAGTCTATGCGAGTATCAAGAAATAAAAGATTGAACTATACAACGGTGACATATATCATACCTTGTGTTCAATCTAGATGTCTGGACAAAGGGACTAAACTATGTAGAAACATTGCTCACGGAAAGGTTATGTCAAATCACTGACATTCTCATTACTTGGGTAGCAGCGATGTGTTGCTAGATACTGCTCATTATTTATAATATTAAAATAAGGATTTTAATATTACTGCCAACGTCATGAGAACCTACAAGGTCACACACATAGAACAGATTGAATTGGAGCAATGAGAATCCAAATTGAACTAGGATTCCATTATGGGCCAGACTCATAACAAATGAATCCAAGGTCGCATTGCTAACCCTGCTGGTACTCTCACTCGCATAAGGCAGTCACTATTATAAATAGAACTGCTAAAGGGTATTAAGGGACACACAACAAACCCTAGCTATACTCTAACAAAAATAGTGAGTGAGGGAGTGATAGGTTTCTTTTCTCTTCGCAGCTAGCACTGTGCTAGAGATGTGGGACTCTGAGATCACGGACGTTGGACGTTCGTGAATCTGTTCGTGTGGATTACATAGAGGCATCATTGTTGCTATGGTGCTGGTGATTTGCATTTAACGTTCTTCTTCTGACTTCAAGAGGTAAACCCAAAAAATTATAAATCATGGCCCCCCTTTTCGCATGGATCCTTGGTAGGAATCCTTTTTCCACTGCGTTTTATTCACGTTTTTGTTCATAGATTTCCCAACACCTATAATTTTGAGTGCCACTACTAATAAGGTGGTAATGCTCTTGAATTAAATTTGTAATGACATTTGAAGTTGAAATGAACTAGATATTGGTAATTTGAAGCTTATGAATTGCTATGTAAAATACAATGCATGGGAATTTGATATTAGATACACATTTGTTGAGCATTTGAGGATATTGAGTATTGTTAGAGAAGTTACAATTTTAAATTTATTACAGTTGAATTGTACATTATAATGCTCATGAAAATGTAGATGTAACGATATGATTTCCTATAGCTTAGGTAAGGATTTCCTCACCAGAAGCAAGGAATGAGTAAATCACCTTGCTAGAGATAGGTTCTGTGTAGCAATGTATGACTATTAAGAGTGAGCTAGCTCATGTATGATAGGTAGACTATTACCCAAAGGTTGAAGACTAGTAATTCTTTCCCTAAAATGAGATAGAGGATAATGTACTTTCCATGAGAGATAAGAGGATTTAGCAAAAACAAGGATTATAATTAAAGAATCTTGAACTAAGACTTACATGGCATTTGCATTCATTACAGATTTTCATGAGCATTGCATCTATCCTGGACCGAGCTTTGGGTCCATGGATCTGGAGCAACCCGGCCCACCAGAATAAAACCTATATATTACTACGCATTTGTAACTAACTAATGGCTAGGCATACCCTTAAGGGATATGAATGCTAATCATATCCCACGTAAATAAGGATTCAGACACAAGGAATAACGGTCTTTTGAATCTTACGCAACAATATTCAATTCGCATAGAATGCACAAATTCTTAATGCCCTAAGAGGCTCCTACATATACCCTGCAAGGCAAAAAGGTGTGGATCCAATCTCCAATCCTTTACACTACCTATCTTGTATGCAAACTGACTTGAGCATTAGAGTGCCTTTTGTAGGTACTCAGCCCTTGCACTGTCGCTGTTGCTGTTGTGCCACGGAGGATTCCACTCACTACTACCTTCTTAAGTAACCCTCAGAACCCAGTTCTAAACATTGATGCCATCTGTAGGAAGATGATAAATTTCTACTCCCAACACCACCTTCAACACTCCCACTACAGCCATCATCATGGTTAATATAAGGAGAAGACAAACATCAACCAATTAGAATCGTGCTTCTCCTACGCGTAACCCATATTCTGTATATCACCGCCCAGTATCTATCCCTGCTACTCATCAGCCAGTCTTGGAACTAGTCGTAGCCCATCCAGAACCCAGACAGGACGGGCTGGAGACTTCTTTCATAGGGAAGAATCTTCCCCTCCTTCCATGAGAGTTTCGATGAGGCAACGCCTTGGCCCTTAGAGAGCACCTTTCGAAGATGTCGGCCAGTTGGTATTAGTGCTACAAAGCCTTGGTGACCGGGTGGAGAATGAACTTCAATCCCACCAGGTTGAGACAGGTCACCAAGAGTTGTCTAGAGTGGAGCTGATCTCTCTGGTTAGGCTCTAGGATTAGAGAATTCATCATCAAGACGAAAGAATCCATGACCTGAAGAGAGCTGCTAACCAACATGATAAGTTGAAAATCGGTATTCAAGAAGAAATTATGAAAATAGAAGGGACTGACATCAGCATGAGGACTGCCATCTAGAGAACTCTAAGATCACAAGTCTTGGTCATAATGCTGAACCTGCCCATGCAAGAGAGCAAGAACACAAAGCAGGGAGCACGGTTTCATAAAACTAACTATTTTCTAATAGATTGATAGCTTATGAAATCCCTATGCACTTCAAGTATCCTGCCAACATTAAAGCCTATGATGGGACTACGGACCCTTAGGAACATTTAGATGCCTTTGTTTTTACACTTTTATTTGCTAAAGGTGATGACTCTCTCATGAGTCATACTTTCCCCCTCTCTTTAAAGAAAACTGCCTTGAGATAGTTCACCACCTTAGCTTCGAGGTCTGAGGATAACTAGGGGAGCCTGTCCTAGAGATTTTTGTTGCACTTCACCACTAGCAAAGTGATTCTTAAATCCATTTCATGCCTCTCCCAGATCAAGCAAGGAAAGGAGGATTCTTTTCAAGACTTTCTATCCTAGTTCAACAAGGAGATTGTGAATATGCGTAACTGGGATGAAAGACTCAAATTGTTCTACATTAGAGAAGGGCTTTGACCAGGATAATTTTTCTTCTCATTGGCAAAGAAGGAGCCTAAGACCATAGATGAGTTATGTACTCACGCTGATAAATATATTAATGTCGAAGATGTATTCCAAGCTAGGAAATATCTAGAGAAAGAAGATGTTAAGCCAAAGTTCAGGGAGCAACTAAACCAACAGGGGCAGAATTCAAAGCCATATTTCAAGGAGAAGTATGACAACTATACTCTCTTCAATACACATTGGGCTCAGATCTATCAGGAGGTCATGAACACTGAGCTCCGGGATGTGTAAAGACCTCTCCTTGAAGAAGCATTCACGGAGAGACATATCCAAGAACTACGCATGGCATGACAGCCATAGTCACAACATAGAGGATTGTATCAACCTCCAAGATGCCATTGAATCTCTCATCCAGGATGACCATCTGGGTCAGTATATGTGCAAAGCCCAGAACCACAATAAGAGGAAAGGTCATTACAGGAAACAAAGCTATAGCCCTCGAAGTCCCTCTCCTTCCTACCGAAGATGTTGTTCTCCAGCAAGGAATGAGAACCCCAGCACACGTTCACCTCTGGTTAGCACCCATAATCAAGATAGAGCATAACCCTAGAATGACAACTATGAAGACGATCATCTCTGTGCTGAAGTAACCTAAACAATTATGTAATGCTTCTAAATTGTTACTTCTACCATATAAAAAACATTTTCTGATATTAATAAATTAGTTATTTTTGTCAACTGTTATTTACATCTGAGCCAGTACCTCGGTAGTGACTTTGTTCCTGAGCACTTCATCCCGACATCATGTAAGTTAGTACCTCGTTCATGACTTCAAGTCCACGAGTACTACAGTCTAACATAGCCCCCAAGGTTACCACACCTTGGCGAGGTCCGAGGAATACAAGGTCCGAAGAGGATCAGCTATTCTAATATCTATACACAACAGTCAAATAGAGGAATCCACTTGACTATCAACTGAGGTCAAGCAATGCATTCAAGGGTTTTAACCCACACCCTTTTGAGCCTAACTTCAACAGATAATCTGACCAGGTTTACAGAGGTTAAGCTTATTCTTACATAATGGCCAGATAAGGGAATCCAATTGATTGTCAACTGAGGCAAAGGAGCATATTCAAGGGTTTTCACGCATACCCTTATGGCTTAACCTTAACCCATAAACCGACTAGGTTTACAGAGGTTAAGCATAACTGACCGCAGCCCAAGATCGTGGACTCCACACCAAGAGATTTCCATGTCACATGCACCTAAAGTTCGACTGTCAACTATGATTAAATGAACTTGACCGCCAAGATCGAGCTTTGGATTCATCTCGATTTGGCAAAATGAGTGTTCGTCAAACTAAATGAACCCGACCATTTAGATCGACCTTTGGACTCATCTCGATTTGAAAAAATGAATGTTCATTAAACTAAATGAACCTGACCACCGAGATTGAGCTTTTGACTCATCTCAATCAGGCAAAATGAGCTTTTGTCGAAGGAACGAATATCGAGATAGAGTATTGAACCAATCTCGGTAAGCTACATGAACAAATCGCTAAGTAAAAAGTGAATACTAATATCTAGCGTTAGACACATCTTAGCATTACAAAGGCTAAAATTTGAAGAAGTTTCAAAAAGGCACCGAGATTAAGCATTGGACTTGTCTCAGTAAAAGAAAAGTAGACATAAATATGAAGAAAACGCCAAGTATTCAAATTAGACAAAGGATGCTCGAGGTCGAGACTTGTCCAAATACATTAATAAAGCCCTAAGCAAGGGGCAAGGAAATTAAAAAAAAATTCAGATATCAGAAGGTGGGGCTTGAATCATTTGGAGTCACCACCACCACCTCAAACCATGCTGCCTTAGTCTACACTGCCTCGGACACGACAACCTTAGCCTCTTCTCTCCCAGCCTCTGGTGTAACCTCTATCCCTCCTTCGCCATCCACCATTCTATCCACTTGATCATTTGGGGCAGTCATTGGAACAACCATATCCACAATTTGGCCATCTCGGACCTCGCTCAATGCACTAACTCCCTCCTCATTAAAACAAGGGTTAAAAAGGCAGAGTTGGTTAAGGGTATCCTCAAACGATTCCTCCACGGACATCAACCAGTCATCTATGTAACACCCCAAAAATTCTTTGTTTCATCATAAATAGTCATTTTATAATACTTGTGATTTTTTAGAATTTTTTCTGGATTTTTCTGAAAACGTCGAATATTTTAGTATATTCATCATTTTACGTACACATTGAGCAGAGCCAGTGAAACACCCTAAAAATTGTTTGTTTCAAGATAAATAGTCTTTTTATAATATTTGTAATTTTTGGAAATTTTTGTGAATTTTTTCAAAAATGTTGAATATTTTAATATATTCCTTATTTTGCGTACACGATGAGCAGAGCCGAAAAAATGAAATATTTTCTCCGAGGTTGATAAACCTTGAACTATGGAAATGTCGATGGGAGATCTTACTAAATCCAAGGTTGGGCATAGTTTACAAGGTTCACATTTTTTGAGATTTTATCTGATAAATAAAATCTTGGTCTGTTCTGTTAAATGAAAATTTTGTGATACGCTCTATTATCCATCGGACAATAAATACTGGCTTTGTAAACTGTAAACATTGTCCATTAGGTAATAACTTGTAGTGAAAATCCTTATCACCTTATCTAAAAATCTACTTTATGTCTAATCATGTTGACTTTTTCAAATTTCTAACAAAGCTTCTCAAAGAAGCTTTGTATCAAGCTTCTCATGTAAGCTTTCTAAAGCTTCCAAGATACACTTCTCTCTCTCTCCCTCTCTCTCTTCTCCATAGCCATGAGCTAATTTTGTGGAGCCAAAAAATTTATTTTCATTTTATCATTTTCATTTCTAATTTCAAACCCTAAAAGGTTATCATCACTTTTGCTATTACTTTCTCTCTCTACATTTTCTTCTCTCAAATTTTCTCTTCCTTCTCTCTTCTTATCCAAACCGCTGGCCACACACCCTCACCATACCTCCATAAGTGCAAAATTTCAAGTGACCCTATTTTCTTAATCTCCATCACATTCTAAACATCTTTCTAGTTGGAATCTACCCAAAAAGCTTCCATCTTCATCCTCTTCTTCAAGCCTCAAAGTTTGAAGCTTTTAGGTAATGTTCTTGATTTCTCATATTTTCTTCTTCTTTTTCATTTTCATGACCATCATCATGACCATTTATCCTCTCTTTCTCAAGCCTTAGTGATGATTTGATGAGTTGTGATTCCTAGGGTTTTGAAGGTGCTTGGCTGAAATCTTCAAGGAGCCCACAAGGAGGTTTCTTTTCTTGTTTCCTCTTAAGTAAGAGGGAGATGATCCACTTCAACCTCTATTGGTAGTGAGAGACATGATTTTGTGTTGATAGTGAGAAAATTCAAGTTAGGGTTACTCATTTTGTTGTTTGGTTCTTGATGCTTGACATTATTGTTGTTTAATTTAATATGATTTTGCTAATTGTTAATGTATAATATGATGGATTCTAAATTGTTTGAATGGATTGGAAGTTATGTATGGAAAAAAAATAAGGGCTTTTGCCCTCCTTGTGGAGGCTCACGGCCAAATGGCCCTATAGTGGGTTCTTGATGAAACTTTGTGTAACAATTTAGGAATTGGGATGTTAGTGAGTGATAATTAATGGAGTGATGAGAAACTTGGGTCCCTATTTCATTAGAGGGCTCATGGCCTCTTGGGGAAAATGGGGGCGAATGTTGTATTAAAGTGGAAACTTAGTTAATTGGATAATTTGAAGTTAATTAAGGATTCATAAAATGGAAAGAACCAAGAATAAGATTTTATCCTATAACTTAGAATAATTTTATTGAGGGAAGAACATAAGTGTAAGTGAGAGGTTGGGTAATCCAAATTAAATTATCTTAAGTGAATATGATCTAATTCAAGTATAGAACTTAACTACTTAAGAGAAATAAAGATTTAAAAAGAATTCCTCTAGAGAAAAATTTCATAAGAAATGTTAGATCAAAGTAAAACTTCATAATAAACCTTAAAATGCGTATTGTCTCATTTGAGAATTTGATAATATGATATTATGGGTCCATGAGTGGGACCAAAACCTTATTGATGTTTAACTTAGCTAAATTATGGCGTGCTATTGATAAAGTATATCATTGTTGAATATATATGATTATGCATTGAGTCATCATGCATTGTGAAAGTCTGATGGACTATTGTCAAGGCTATGTTGCCTAGGAGATTGAATCACACCTTAGTGCGGGTGCGAATAGACTAGTGTAGGTCATACTGTTGACCTTGGGGGCGTCAGGGTGCGGGTGTCTCACAGTGGACAGTTGGTATCCCCTCTGACCCATGGGACAGATCGATGCAAACGCACTGACGATCCGAATCGAGACACTGTCCTATATCGCAATCGGGTGGGAATGCCGTTGTATAAAGCATTGTTGCACAAAATTATTGATTTTCTGGAAAGCACTTGTTTTAGGCTGACGAGATACTGATATGTCTCCCTGATCATTCTCTCCGATGTTTGTGTCTAGCTCCATGGAGTAGGATTTTGATGTCATGTACATGTGCATAGTGAGTCAATATATTATTTGGCATTTAATTTATATGATGATTGGAACTGCTATCTTATTGATGTTATAACTGCCTGGAATTGTTAAGTTGTTTAATATCTGCTTCTTGATACTGTTTATTATTCTAGTAATGCTATGTGGGCATCCTACATCGTTCTATTTCTTTACTGCCATAATTGGTACTGAATGTAGGATGTCTCACCTCTTTTCTGTATTTCTACCATTTCTGTCTATATATATATATTTCTCCAAAGACGTCAGTGAAGAGGGGGAAGTACACGAGTTCCCTGGTTTTTGGCCCGACTTTGACTAGCATCTGTTCTGATCATGACGTCCCGTCCACAAGGCTTTTTAGGTTACGTGAGGCTGACTTTCCTTAGAGGTCTAGACTGATGGCATATCAACTTGGCTACGGATCGCTACATTTACCTTAGAGACGTGACGGTGTCTCTAACTTGGGGGCGTTATGGTCCGCCTATTTTTACTTATAGTGTTCATTTTCATTTAGAATTTTATTTGCCTATACGAGATATATGGGGTGAGCATTACTACTCCCCACAGGAGGATTCATTCCTATCTACCCCACGAGCCCCCGCTCGTAATTTAGTCGCTCTGATGAGGGTTTCCTCTAACGAGGAAGACCCTGAGGAGGACCCCTCTATGGTTCTTTCTCATTCTCTATAGGGGCTGATGCAGTTGATGGCCACTGATGGCTATCTGTATTTCTTTTTGGGGCCTGATGTTTTATCTGTTTAGGTGGGCTGTATATGGGTAATTCTTTTAGGGCAAGTAAAGCTTTTGCTTTTTGTATATCTGAAGATGTAACTGACCGAACATGATATAAGTATATATATATATATAGCATAATGTATGGATGTATGTTTCATTTCTCATGTTACCTTCTATTGTAATCAAATATTATTATCTTATCGTAACCAAAAAAAAAGAATTCGCTAATTTAATTATACGATAACAACCAAGCAAGTTTATCTATATTATAATAAATCGGGTCTTATTTTATTCAGTATTGTTTCTGTTTCTTGATCATGGTGTGATGTTCCCTCCTCAAAAGGGGAGTTACTATATACCATTTGGGTAAGTTCTTCATTCAACCTGGTCTTGGTCTACCACAAAAGTTCACACTGAACCCAGGCACTAGTGAGGACAGACTCAATCGACATTAAGTTCTCCTTCAATGTATTCTCCCGAGGCGTTGCTTCACTAAGTTAGACTTAGAGCAAGTCCATCTTAGCAACTTGAGTTTGGAGAGAAGTGACCTCGGCAATATATGAGGTAAGGCGGGCAACCTTAGCTCTAAGTTTATCCACCTCGGAGTCGCGCAACTTAAGCTCTTTGATAGCCTAGACTAGCTGCCCATCCTTCTACGTTACCTCCATTGCAGCCTGGGCTAGTTGCCTATCCTTTTGGGTAATATCTACCTCAAGTTTTTACTTTTCGCCTTGAAGGGTATTAAGCTCCCCCTCCAAGCTAGTAACCTCCTGGATGGACTCCCAAGCCCCCTCCATAAATCGAAGGAAAAAGATGATATGCAAACTATGAAGTTGGGCCTCACGGAGGAGCTCTGTCATGTCATGCTCGATCAATACATCAGTCTCAGTGGGACTCAATAAGGTACCATCAATAAAGTGGATAGGATCAGCCCCCCAAGTCCACATTGTAACATCCTAATACAGATATCTACATATATCCTAGATATATAGAGATATATAAAGATAAACAATACTAGAGGCGTCACTTCTACCTACTACATAATAATATATATCCATAATCATAACTAAGTAATTATAGAAAGCCTTGAGAGAATGCAAAAAACTTAAACTCATACCTATATATATATATATATATATATATATACAAACTTAGTCATAAAAAGGCATATTGTAATACATATTACTTAAAACATACAAGGCAAATATAAACTTTATACATAAACTTTGTCTACTAAAGCATATAAAAACTATACTAGTCTTCAAGCTTCGTCTTCATTCCCTTAACAGGGTCTTTACCTAGATTTACATGAAAGAACAACTGGGGTGAGAATTACAATTCTCAGTAAAAGCAATTCCAATACCAGCTAGCTATAACATTGTATAACAAATATAACAATTGCTATAACTACTAAAATAGGAGTTTTCTCCTTAAAACTCATAACTATACACTACTAAATAGTGTAGTCTAAACCGATAGCCTACATACCATTAGATATAAACAACTACCCATATAATTATAAATACCAATAGCAACAAACAATGCTCATGCAATTGTCTGTAAATGCAATGAGTATGATATGTAATATGATTATACTCAAGAAAGATCCTAAAGACATGCTCATGCAATGCTTTGTTTTGAAATATATGTAGGGGTTTATTTTGAAAACCAAGAAGTTCATCAAGAATTAGTTCAGTATCTTATCCCGTGGTGAATAGAGGAAATGCTCATCCTCACATCACACATGTCCTAGCATGCTGAGAAGTTCGGTCTTCATCCTTCCTCAAAGAGGCTTTCAGATTTCCCGTTTATCTCATTTGGCCTTAGCACTATTGAGATGTCAAGGTTATGTCCTTCCTCAAAAGAGTCTATCAGACACCCATCTATCTCCCTTGGTCTCCATGAATGGACATCAAAGGATACTCACCAAGATCAATACTACTAGACCATTTCCACAGACATACATAGAATCATTTTTACATACTTAGGTCATCTAAGATTTAAGTATGTTTTACTAGGAAATTTTGACTTCTCATGTTTACCTCCTTGTAGATAGGAAACTGGAATTTCCACACTACATGCAACCCTAGCACTTAGTTAGGAATACTTGTCCCCTTAGGAACTTCTTGACTCCCTTCCTTCTTGGCCAAATGACCTCACATCAAATAAGTCACATTAAAAGGTAGACAATGCCAACTTATCCTAATTTACTTATATCTAACACCCCTCATCATCACATCTCTAGTGAAGCTAAGTAACAATAAGTTACCATAGGTGTTAGATATTTATCTTTAGCAAACCCTTACTTTTGGTTGCACTAAGATTCTTAGCTTTCACATACAAACTAGATTAACTAACTAGTGTGTGAAAAGCATAGTGTTATATTTACCTCTTACATAAACACCATCTTACGTTCCTATAAACTCAACTCATTCTAGTGAAAGAGTCTATCTTAGCTAATACCTCATTCAACCTTGCTTAAGGAAACAAATGAGCATTTCACTATAACTTTGCATACTTAATGAATGTAACAATCTTACAAGTCAACATTCATCCTTTTGTGTATTCTACAATGCACAAGGTCCCATTTAACTAGAGGCTTAGTACATAACATTCTCTCTTTGGAACTAAATACACAGCCTTTTCCCACTCAAGTGAATCTAACTCAAAGTGGTTCTTACTTATAACTTTTTGTTGGTAAAGGTTCTAGGTACCTTTCAAAGGTAATCCACTCCTCTTGGATATCCTAAGGCTCATACTTTCTTATTCTTACTAGAGTGAACCCTACAATTCATCCTAGTATACTTATCTCCATTTCACCATCTCATCACATCTAGAGTGATATCTAACGCAACACTAGGTTGCCTAAGGTGCTATGTCCTTACCTAGGGCAATCCTTTACTTTTGAATCCTCAAAGGCTTAAGATTTCTCATACTTATTAGATGACAATTCTCCACTTGAATTATCCCCATTTGTGCCTTAACACATCTTAGGAAACATATACTAATGATCTCATCTAGTCCATAGCTTCAAAACATCATCAATGACATTTTTAAAGTTCTTGGTACTCACGCTGCGACACTAACTTGGGCACGTCACGACGCCTAAGCCACAGGTTCTAGTACTGATGCAGCATCTCTTTCACGTTGTGGCATGACGTTCTTCATGTCACGGCGCGTGCTGAAAAAATTGACTTCACATTGTGGCGTAACTTCCTCACGCCATGTCACTTGAGGCTAATTCATCTTCACACTACGGAAAAGCGTCTCTCACGCTGTGGCGCGCATGGCAGAACCCAGGTTCTGCATAATTCTATAGAACCGTGGCACTATTCCATGATTCAAATCTCACTTCCAATCATCTAAGATTGGTATCTTGGTGATTTCTAACACTCGTCCATGTCCCTGAACTTATTATAACTCAATTATAACCTATGGGTTCTCTTAGGCAAAAATCTAGGTCCAAATCACATAACTCTAACCATTGTCTAGTTCTTAAATTTATGGATCCTAATGGTTGATCTTGAGTCATAAATGGTTATCTTACACTTACTAAGATTAAACTAACTTAACCTAATCTAAGAATCAAGTCAAGAACTCGAATTTGGCTCTCTAAACCCCTATTTCTACTCAAAAACCCTAAACTTCATTCAATGAGAATCAAGAGGAGAATGATGAATAGAAACCCCTTACCTCTTGATTGGATTATCAATCTTCAAGCTTTGATCATTAATCTTGATATTCCTCTTCTCTTTCTCCTTCTTCTTCTTCTTCCTTTCTACCCCTTTCTATCTTCTCTTAGTTTTCTCTCTTCTCTGTTTCTCTATTTCTCTTCTCTACCGAGAAAAGGAAAGAAATAAGGAATAGGAAACTAACTTGGGTTCCTGTGCTGGAACTCATATTTGCTAAGAACACCTGAATTATACTAATTCAAGTTTTCTAACTTCCAACAACTTTAGAATAAATCATAAGATTCATCTAAATTATTATTTCACCTATATTCTCTTTTTTATATCTGCTAGTAGTCAATCCAGCATTAAAAGCACAACCAGTATGCCTAAAAATACCAAACTAACTCAGATTATCTTGAAACTTTAACTACATCTTACTTAGCTCATTTGTGACTTAGAAACAAACTCTCTATGTTTATTTCCCTCGACTTAGCAACTTATACTATTATCTGAGTCATTTTAAGCTACTTTTTAACTTCTATGTTATAACTACGTGCCTAAACGAATTCAGCTTGTAACAAAACTTCACTCACATGTTAAGCAAGTAATATGCTACTTTTTGTAACCATATACAAGTCAAACATATTACTAAGGGTATTACACACACCGATCCAAATGGAAAGCTGAGCAGAGCACCTCAGACCGCGGAGCACCCCCAGACTATGAAGTACCCTTAGACCTTGGAGCATCCTCAAACCACAAACTAATTAGGACCTTGTATACCTCAGGCTCCTCTAGAATGCCCTCAATGGTCGGCCTCTTCCCTCTAGCATCCCTATTGCTCTCGGCCTGCCTCTTTCTAGGTAGCAGCAGCGAAGTAAGAGAACTTTGTTCAGCATCTTGGACCTTAGTGTTTGGGGGAGGTGGGGACATCACCATGACAACAAGAACATCGACCGCACTACTTGAAGGTATAGGAACAACAATAGTCACCTTTTGAGCTGTCACTGGGGCCCAAGATCTAGATGCCCTACCACTCCTAGCCACTAACTTCTCAGCCAATCGCTGAAGTCCGATCTATGGAGCCATGCTTTTTGCAAAAGAAGAAAAAATGTTATAACACTTAGATAAATATTAAGTGCAAGAAGATAAGTGCAAAAAGAAAAAATGTGTACAGCAAGATACTAGCAAGGGTTTTACGAAATTAACAAGCTCATCCAAGATATCTTTGCAATAGACGGACCCCTTCTCCTTGGTCCAGTTAATCATGAAGTACAGGACCATGGCCTCGGGAAGAGAGATATGGGAAATTGGGGTCTCTATCTCTTCATTCCTCTGATCCCAACTAGCTTCAGTCTAGTATAAATAAATTCATAGTTAGCCCTTCGGGGTGAAAAAAGATGGTGTCATCCCTGAAGCCCCTTTTACCCTAAAATAATCCCTTTTGAAATTCTTAAAGGACTCTTGGTAGGGCTTGAAGACTTTGTGCTAACCTTGCGCTCGCAGGGTGACCCACCCCTTAATCTGATTATTCCTGAAGGTCAACAACTAGGAGAAAAGATAAAAGAAAGAATTGACAGAGTACGGCCAATCAAAGACCTGGCAGACGAGCTTGAATGCTCAGACAAATCCCTAAGCATTCGAATTGAACTGAGTAGGCACCACTCACAAGCAATTAAGGACGCCTATCTCAAACTCAGTGAACGATAGTCGTACCCTAATCCTAGTGAAGAGATCCTCATACATATACATGAAGTTCCCTCTCTTTGTACAAATTGAGCACACCTTTTCTTCCTCCTGGGGGTGTCAGATTACAAATTCCCAGTCTCTAAGCCCTTCCACAATGAGTTGTAAACACTGTTGGTTGCCATAGGCATCCTTGGTTGTCTTTGTTCTAGAAGGGGTGCCTAGAATCTCTCGATCTTGTGTTTGGTTGCATACTTTTGAAGACTTGTTTTGATGATAACAAACGTGAAGAATAAATGAAGATGATAAATAGACCAAGTCCAAGTTTATATTTGATTAGCATAAGAACTTAGGATCTATTGTACGGAGCTCACTTTGATATCTCTTTGTTTTTGAAAGAAAAGATAAAAACTGTTTTGAAACAAACTCAATATCTTTGAAAACATCTTTGCAAAAATGGTTTTTGAATTGAGTTATTCGAATAGAGCTTAGCCTATTCGAATAAACACCTTCACGAGGATCTATTTTTTAAAGTGGCTATTCGAATAACTATCCTTTCATTCGAATAAATGAAGTCTTTCAGAACTGTGCTTTTAAGTGAGTTATTCGAATAACTCATACGTTATTCGAATAAACCTTTTTGTGTCTGAACTTCTTTTAAACTTTATTCAAATAGTTCAGCTGCTATTCGAATAACCTATTTGGTTTTTGAACTCTGGTTTTAATAGAGTTATTCGAATAACATATTGGTTATTCAAATAACCCATCTCATATGGCTTTTCATGATGGTTTCAGACACAGTGTTATTCGAATAAGATTTTGCTCTATTCGAATAAACACGGGTTCACAGTCACGTATATGGAAACAGACAGGTTTTTAAATTTGTTTTAAATAATATTAATTATACCTAAATGGCTATCTCCGTGTTTTTCCCTATAAATAGCAAGATTTGGTCACGAATTTCTTTGCCCATAACTTTGAATTATTTTCTGAATGCTCTAATCTGTGAAAACTATTTTCTACGCTCTTTTTGATTAAAAACTTTGAGATATTTCTGTGAGAGCTCCATTAGCACTTCAATTTGTATTACTTACTCTGAGTGAGAGTTTCTCTTCATCTATTTTCTGATATTCTGTATCGAGGGTGAGGTATCCCTCAAGGTTTGTATAAGGGTGAGGTATCCCTGCAGGCTGAGACTTTAGCACAAGGGTAGAGTGTCCCTGTGTGTGAAAAGTGCTCTATTTTGTAACGGTAGCAAGCACCTATTGAAGCTTGTATACTTAGTGAAAAATCTCGACTTTCGAGGACTGGACGTAGACCACAAGTGGGTTAATGGTCGAACCAGGATAAATATCGTGCTTGCTTTTCTTCTCTTTATCTCTTTATTTTATGTAATTTATTTTATCGCATATTTATTTTCTGCTGATCTTTTCTTCATCTCATTCCTTTTATGCATTTATTTATTAAGTTTTAATATTTATATTTTCATTTAAAAGGGTTTGCGAAAAAGTTTTATACTTAATTCACCCCCTCTTGAGTACTGGAAGCCATTTGGTAACAAGTGGTATCAGAGCTAGACTCTTGTATAAAGAGCTTAGCAGCTTCAAGAGAATATGGCTTCTTCAAATGGTTTTTCAGAAGGATCTTCTATAAATCGACCACCCTTTTTCAATGGGGATGGTTACGCATATTGGAAGGAAAGAATGAAAATTTTCATCAAAGCTATTGATCTAGATGTTTGGGATGCTGTCGAAAATGGCGCTTTTATACCCACACATGAGGTCGATGGCATAAGGACCGAAACACCACGAAATAAATGGTCAGATGAAGATAAAAGAAAAGTTCAATATAATTTAAAAGCCAAAAATATTATTACTACTGCTTTGGGATATGATGAGTTTTTTAGAATTTCAAATTGCAAAACTGCTAAAGAAATGTGGGATACTTTGCAAGTTACCTATGAAGGTACTAGTGAAGTTAAAAGGTCAAGAATAAATTCTCTAACTCGTGAATATGAATTATTCAGAATGAACCAAGGAGAAAGCATTCAGGAAATGCAAAAAAGGTTCACCCACTTAGTTAATCATCTTGCATCTTTAGGCAAAAGCTTTTCTAATGAAGATTTGATTAACAAGGTTTTGAGATGTCTTAGAAGGATTTGGCAACCCAAGGTAACAGCCATATCAGAATCAAGGGATTTGTCTACAATGACTTTAGCTACCCTCTTTGGAAAACTTCATGAGCACGAACTCAAACTGAGCAGACTAAGTCAAAGCGAAGAGAACAATAAAAAGAAAAAGGGGATAGCACTCAAAGCCATTTCTTCATTAATCGACAATGATGATGAAGAAAATGAAGAAAGCTCAGAGAACATTGAGGTTAGTGAAGAAAATCTAAGTTTGCTAGTTAAAAAGTTTGGTAAATTTCTCAGGAAAAAGGGAACGCAAAGAAGACCTCCCTTCCCTCCCAAAAAGACACATTTCAAAGGCGAAGGAGCTTCATCGACTCCAACTTGCTATGAATGTGGCAAACCTGGTCACATGAAAATGGAGTGCCCAGTTTATCAAAAGAAGAAGGAGAAATTTGAAAAGAAGCCCTTCAATGAAAGAAAAGGAAGAAAAGCCTATATAGCATGGGATGAAAACGACATAGATTCAACTGATAGCTCAGACAGCGAAAAGGCTCAACTATGTCTCATGGCCAAAGGGGAAGAAGAAGAAAGCGAAAATGAGGTGTGCTTGAAAGCTAGGAGTTCAAATTGGTATCTTGATAGTGGTTGTTCCAAGCACATGACCGGGGATGACTCAAAATTCACTGTGATTATTCCCAAGAATCATGGACATGTCACTTATGGTGATAACAACAAAGGAAAAATCCTTGGAATCGGCAAAGTCGGTAAGAACCCTAACTCCTCTATTGAAAATGTGCTGCTTGTTGAAGGTTTGAAACATAACTTGCTTAGTATTAGCTAATTATGTGATAAAGAAAATAAAGTAATATTTGATTCAAACTGTTGCATAATTGAAGATAAAAATGACAAGCATGTTAAATTCATTGGTCAAAGAATAAACAACATCTATATGATTAGTCTTGATGATATATCTTCAAAAGATGCGAAATGTCTTTTAAGTAAGAATGATGATTCATGGTTATGGCATAGGAGAATTGCACACATTCACATGGATCACTTAAAGAAGTTGGTCTCTAAAGAGCTAGTAATTGGACTACCCAAGCTTAATTTTATAAAAGATAAGTTATGTGATGCATGTCAAAAGGGTAAACAAATAAAGGTCTCTTTTAAAGCAAAAAATATAGTTTCAACTACTAGACCTTTACAACTTTTGCACATGGATCTATTTGGACCATCTAGAACTATAAGCTTTGGTGGGAATTACTATGCTTTAGTGATTATGGATGATTTTTCTAGGTTTACATGGACTCTATTTCTTGCAAATAAAAATGATGCATTTCTAGCTTTTAAAAGACTTGCCAAAGTTATTCAAAATGAAAAAGGTTTTCAAATCTCTTCTATAAGAAGTGATCATGGTGGCGAATTTGAAAACAATGTTTTTGAAAATTACTGTGATGAACATGGCATTAATCATAATTTCTCTGCCCCTAGAACTCCGTAACAAAACGGAGTTGTAGAAAGGAAAAATCGTTCTTTAGAAGAAATGGCGAGAACTATGCTTAATGAGGCTACTCTTCCTAAATACTTTTGGGCGGATGCTATAAGTACAGCTTGTTATGTAATGAACTGGGCTCTTATAAGGCCTATTTTAAAGAAAACCCCATATGAGTTGTATAAGGGAAGAAAGCCAAATGTCTCACACTTTCATATTTTTGGTTGTAAATGTTTTGTTTTAGACAATGGAAAAGATAATTTAGGCAAGTTTGATGCTAAGTCTGATGAAGGTATATTTCTTGACTATTCAAATCATAGTAAAGCTTTTCGCATATATAATAAAAGAACTATGACTATTGAAGAATCTATACATGTTGCATTTGATGAAACTGACCCAAATGGATCGAGAAAGGATTTTGTTGTTGATGATGTTGCAGAAGTCTTGGCGGAAACACATTTGGATAATAAAGAAAAAGAAATCAAGGAGCAAGAGGATAAGCAAAGATAAGAAGATTCGCAAGCTTTAGAACTCCCCAAAGAATGGCTAACTTCAAAATATCACTCCCTTGATCAAATCATCGGTGATGTATCTAAAGGTGTAAGTACTCGTAACTCTCTTAGAGATGCTTGCAATCACTTAGCTTTTGTTTCTCAAATTGGACCTAAGGATGTAATTGAAGCTTTTGATGATGAACATTGGATCTTAGCTATGCATGAAGAATTAAATCAGTTTTAAAGAAATCAAGTTTGGGAATTAGTTGCTAGACCTAATAATCACCCCATAATTGGCACTAAATGGGTTTTTAGAAACAAACTTGATGAAAATGGGTTAATAACTAGAAACAAAGCTAGATTGGTTGCTAAAGGGTATAATCAAGAAGAAGGAATAGATTATGAAGAAACCTATGCACTTGTAGCTAGATTAGAAGCTATTAGAATGTTACTTGCTTATGCTTGCCTCATGGATTTCAAATTATATCAAATGGATGTCAAAAGTGCTTTCCTAAATGGTTTTATTCAAGAGGAGGTATACGTTAAACAACCTCCAGGTTTTGAAAGTCATGAACTACCCAACCATGTTTTTAAACTTAAAAAGGCTTTATATGGTTTAAAGCAAGCTCTTAAAGCTTGGTATGAAAGGTTGAGTAAGTTCCTTTTAGAAAATGATTTTTCAAGAGGAAAAGTCGATACTACTCTTTTTATTAAAAATAAAAAGCATGATATTCTTCTTGTGCAAGTATATGTGGATGATATTATCTTCGGTGCTACTAATGAATCCCTTTGCAAAGAATTCGCTAAGACAATGCAGAATGAATTTGAAATGTCAATGATGGGAGAATTGAATTTCTTCCTCGGACTTCAAATCAAACAAATGGATGAAAGGACTTTCATAAGTCAAACAAAATACTGCAAGGAATTGCTCAAGAGATTCGAAATGGAAAACGCTAAACACATGGCCACTCCGATGGGCACTTCTTGTTACTTGGACAAAGATGAAGGAGGTAAATCAGTAGAAATAACGAAATATAGAGGTATGATTGGATCTCTCCTTTATCTTACTGCTAGTAGGCCAGATATTATGTTTAGTGTATGCATGTGTGCAAGATATCAAGCAAACCCTAAGGAATCTCATTTAAGTGCTGTTAAACGGATAATGAAATACCTAATAGGCACTTCACAAATGGGCTTGTGGTACCCTAAGGGTGCCTCTTGTAGCCTAATAGGCTATTCTGACTCTGATTTTGCTGGGTGCAAATTGGACAGAAAAAGTACTAGTGGGACATGCCACTTGCTTGGTATTTCTTTAGTTTCTTGGCATAGCAAGAAACAAAATAGTGTGGCTTTGTCTACCGCTGAGGCTGAATATGTTGTAGCCAGGAGTTGTTGTACTCAAATCCTATGGATGAAGCAACAACTCTTAGACTATGGTCTTCAGCTTGATCATATCCCGATAAGATGTGATAATACTAGTGCAATAAATATCTCTAAGAATCTCATACTGCATTCCAGAACAAAGCATATAGAGATAAGACAGCACTTTATCAGAGATCATGTACAAAAAGGGGATTGCATTCTTGAGTTTGTTGAAACATCTAAGCAACTTGCAGATATCTTCACTAAACCCTTAGCAAAAGAAGCATTCTTTTATATTCGAGGAGAACTAGGCATAATTGATCAATCCAATATATAATTGCATGCTTTTTGCTGAATATTATCACATGAATATATGCTTTGAATATCTTGAACGTATTCTTCTGTGTGCTTCTTTGCTAGTTTTATTCGAATAAACAGGTTTTTATTCGAATAAACCTCTTTATAGCTTATCAAATATGTGTTGAACATCAGCTTTATTCGAATAAATTGATTCCTGTGTTAAATCCTGTTTGTTTTTTTTATCTCTGTCTATTCGAATAACACCCTCCCTTATTCGAATAACCAGATTCCCTCTTTTATCAGTTTCTGTTCTTAGTCTCTGTCTATTCGAATAAACCTCAGGTTATTTGAATAACCAGAACCCTGTTTTTATCAGTTTTGACTGATTAGCCTCAGCCTATTCGAATAACTCCAATAGTTATTCGAATAAACCTTGTCAGCTAGCCAAAACGCTTGGCTTTCCCAGTTGCTCTATTCGAATAGAATACCTCCCTATTCGAATAAACCCTAGCTGAAACACTTTTCTCAACACCTTTTCAGTTTCCTGCGTGCCTGTCTTTCCAGTTTCCAAGTAAGTTTATTCGAATAAACCTATGTTTATTCGAATAAACCTATGTTTATTCGAATAAACACGGGTTTTCTTTAAATAACCCCTGCGTGCCCAAACGTTCCCACCTTCTACTTTCTTCTCTGCTCTTCAAGCCTCCTTTGCTCTTGCCTCTCAAACCTATTCACCCCTACGTTTTCACTCTCTCTCACCTTCTTCCACCATGGCCTCTTCCTCCAGCAAGTGTCCACGCACGAAGAATGCTCTATGCAACAACCCTCTTGATCTGAGAAGGCTCTCCTCCAACGAAGAGCATCATGCATGTTTCATCACGCACTTCTGGGAGCGTAACTTGGTCCAACCCAAGTACCTTGACCTTTCCTTCTTCCAGTAATATCGCGGCTTCGACTTTCTGACCCTGCTACAAAACCAGGGAGTTCTTCAGCTTTGCTCTCACCGAGCCACTCTCTATCCTGCTCTGGTGAAGATGTTCTTCTTCAATCTGGCTTTTGATGGCCAGAACCTGCTCTGCAAGGTCTATGATCAGAACATTGTGATCAAACCGCTGGACTGGCCGACTCTGTTCGTGCTGCAGTTCACTGGCGCCCTTGTTGAAGATGGTGACACCCCATTTCTTGAAGATTTCAACAAGCTTCAAGCGGTTGAGGACCTGCTGAAGCCTGGTCTAGCCCTGCCTGACAAGGGTCTCAAGGGTGGCATGCTGAAGAGCCAGGATAGGCTTCTGCATTACGCCTTCGCTCATATCTTGGCTCCCCGCGGTGGCAACTACTCTTACCTCAGCGAGGAAGACATCTTCATGCTATGTTTTCTGAAGAATGGCCATCAGATCAACTGGCCTGTGTTCATCATGAGACATATGATGAGGGCCAAGGGCAAGGAGAAATCTGACTTGCCTTATGGCATTCTCGTCACTACCTTGCTGAGCAAGTATCCTCAGGTCTTGGAGACTGAGCGAGCCATTGCTCTAACTCACCACAACGTCTTTGGAGCTCACACCTAACGGAAAATGAAGATGATCCAAACCGATGAAGGCTGGTGTACCCAGATGAGGTTGCTGAGGATGAGCTTGACCCAGCTGACGCCCCTGCTGCTCCTACTGATGTACCTGCTGATGCTCCTGCTCCTGTCACTTTGGAACAGATCATGGCCACCTTGCAGGATAACTGAGCTTCATTGGAACATACCTTCTATATTCTGCTTGATAGAATAGAAGGCGTTGAATGTGAGGTTGCTGTCCTTCGATCTGCTTCACCTGCTCCTGCACCAGCTTCATCACCACCATCTTCGGATACTTACTTCTAGGAACTTTAGTTCTTAGGCTATCTGTTTTTAGCTTCATGTTATTTCTAGCTTGTATAATTAACTCTCTTTATTATTAATGCATAAATAAATTTCCTGTTGATCTATTGATATGAGTATATTTCCTTTTATGCATTCTTACTTTGGTATATGTTTATGGGACTTACCCCTCCTTTTTGCTCATGACAAAAGGGGGAGAAATATTTGATCATTTAACGTTAATTGAGAAAAGACAGGTAAATTTAAAATGAGATTGGATTCAAATTGAAAGGGGGGCTGCGCACATATCTGATATACATTACCTCTTATAATTAAAGAGGGGGAGTAAGCTTTTATACCTCTTTGTGAATTCCAATTATATACACTAACGCTTTTCTCATTGATAGTCTCATTGATAATTTGTCATCATCAAAAAGGGAGAGAATGTGTTTGGTTACATACTTTTGAAGACTTGTTTTGATGAAAACAAACGTGAAGAATAAATGAAGATGATAAATAGACCAAGTCCAAGTTTATATTTGATTAGCATTAGGACTTAGGATCTATTGTACGGAGCTCACTTTGATATCTCTTTGTTTTTGAAAGAAAAGAAAAAAACTGTTTTGAAACAAACTCAATATCTTTGAAAACATCTTTGTCAAAATGGTTTTTGAATTGAGTTATTCTAATAGAGCTTAGCCTATTCGAATAAACACCTTCACGAGGATCTATTTTTTAAAGTGGCTATTCGAATAACTATCCTTTTATTCGAATAAATAAAGTCTTTCAGAACTGTGCTTTTAAGTGAGTTATTCAAATAACTCATACGTTATTCGAATAAACCTTTTTGTGCCTGAACTTCTTTTAAACTTTATTCGAATAGTTCAGATGCTATTCAAATAACCTATTTGGTTTTTGAACTCTGGTTTTAACAGAGTTATTCGAATAACATATTGGTTATTCGAATAACCCCTCTCAGATGGCTTTTCACGATGGTTTCAAACACAGTGTTATTCGAATAAGATTTTGCTCTATTCGAATAAACACAGGTTCATAGTCACGTATATGGAAACAGACAAGTTTTCAAATTTATTTTAAATAATATTAATTATACCTAAATGGCTATCTCCGTGTTTTTCCCTATAAATAGCAAGCTTGGGACACGAATTTCTTTGCCCATAACTCTGAATTATTTTCTGAATGCTCTAATTTGTGAAAACTATTTTCTACGCTCTTTTTGATTAAAAACTTTGAGATATTTCTGTGAGAGCTCCATTAGCACTTCAATTTGTATTACTTACTCTGAGTGAGAGTTTCTCTTCATCTATTTTCTGATATTCTATATCGAGGGTGAGGTATCCCTCAAGGTTTGTATAAGGGTGAGGTATCCCTGCAGGCTAAGACTTTAGCACAAGGGTAGAGTGTCCCTGTGTGTGAAAAGTGCTCTATTTTGTAACATTAGCAAGCACCTATTGAAGCTTGTATACTTAGTGAAAAATCTCGGCTTTTGAGGACTGGACGTAGACCACAAGTAGGTTAATGGTCGAACCAGGATAAATATCGTGCCTACTCTTCTTCTCTTTATCTCTTTAATTTATGTAATTTATTTTATCGCACATTTATTTTCTGCTGATCATTTCTTCGTCTCATTCCTTCTGTGCATTTATTTCTTAAGTTTTAATATTTATATTTTTATTTAAAAGGGTTTGCAAAAAAGTTTTATACTCAATTCACCCCCCTCTTGAGTACTGGAAGCCACTTGGTAACAGATCTACCCACCGGTATATGCTTGTGTCCCATGAAAGATGAGTTCCCTCTGTTTTGCAGGTGCAGCCCTCTAGGTTTGCGGAATACCTACAGAGGACGCACCAGAGTTAGACTCTGAAAAATCACTCAAGTGTCCTAACACCATCAAAAGCTCAGAGAATGGGTGAGCAAGACCATGCCTGGCTAGCTCTCTGGCTTGATCCGCCCTCCAAAGAGCGTCCAAGATCCTCAACCTGACAGAGGAACTCGGACCTTCATCAGAATCCCCATTGTGGGCTTGAAGCCTCTATTGTGGCTGCGATGGCAAGGATAACAAAGAACACAAAACCTCCTCTTATGGGTCATTTTTCTACACCATCTCCTCGCTCCTTGACATTTCCTCCCACAAAATGTTCACAAGAAAAAAAAGGGTAAAAGTGAAGAGAACCTTAAGTTTTGAAAAAGGAAAGAAGCCTTAAATGGTGAAGAAAATGCAGAAAAAGCTTTGGATCACTAACAACTGCTGCAAGAGTCATTGGAAATCACTTAGATCACTAGAGAAAGAAATTTAAAGTGTAAGAATAGGCAAAAAGTAGGAAGGATTAAACCTTGTTCTTATTTATAAGTGTTGAAAAATCACCCCAATCGCTGCCATTAATGGATTAGATACGTCATTTCGGTTAAAGCACCTCATCATGATGCCTCCTTTTTGAAATTTGAAAATGACTAACCATAACGCTATAAACCCCAAATGATGACAACCAATGTTCCTTAACCACGTGGCGTATTATTTTTAAGCAAAAGTAACTCAAAGGATGATGCGCAAAACGTTCGAAACTGGAACAATGCATGATGTTTGAGGACATTCTAACTTGAATCATGAACCCTCAATGAGATACCATGGTATAACAACACCACGGATCTTGGTAAAAAATTGAAGTATATTCAGAATACATACCCTACAAACTACATATGGGAGCAACTTACTACCTACTTCAGACAACGGTATGATGACTTAAGCAGAGTGATCCAACACAGATCCTGGCTTTACTCATTAACCCCGAGAGCCTACTATGATATATCACAGACCACCCTTTGGGAAAAACATCGCGAGATCCGCTGTTGGCACTATAACTTGGATTCCTTTGTCCATCACACGCCGTGTGCCCCAGTTGAACTCGTATCTCAAAACTTAGTTATCTCATCTAAGCGCCAAACTAGGGGCAATTGTTTTAGATCGAGTTTGGGTCCATGGATTTGGAGCAACCCATCCCCCTAGAATAGAACCTATATATTACTATGCATTTGTAATTGCCTAATGTCTAGGCCTAACTCCCTCAAAGGATATGAATGCTAATCATATCTCACATAAATAGGGATTCAGACACAAGGAATAATGGTCCTTCAGATCTTACGTAATAGCATTCAATCCGCATTTAATGCACATATTCTCAACGCTCTAAGAGGCTCTTACATATACCTTGCAAGGCAAAAAGGTACGAATCCAATCTCTAATCCTCTACACTTCCCTCCTTGTACACAAATTGACTTGAGTGTCGGAGTGCCTTTTGCAGGTACCTAGCCCCTCGCACCGTCACTTTTGTTGTTGTGCCACAGAGGATTCCACTCACTACTACCTTCTCAAGTAACCCTCAGAACCTAGTTCTGAACAGCATCCTTGCAAGATATGTGTATGTTGCTTGATGTGAATTAGAAAAGAGAAAATGTTTTGGATACTCGATACCCTTGGAAACACCATGTTTATTACTGATTTTAAACTGTGCACTAACTATTGAGATTGTTTTGATTCTCACCTATTTGCCATGGTGTTTTCAAATTCTACAATTTAGGTGTTTTATTGGTTACCAACTATGGTTGTAATGTAGAACTGAAGATTTACTAAGTTGCTCATCGATGTGGAAGAATTCTCTTATGTGAATAGTCTTCTTATAATTTATTTGTATAAAACCTAAGTAATTCATTGAGACAAAGTTATAAATGTAATTATTATTATTATATAATGTTGAATAAGATGCATTATAGATTTGTAAATGTTTACGTAATTGCGTTAAAATAAAGAAAGACAACTATATGCTGTCGCAATCGTGATCGCGGCGGGAGCTGTGAAAAATAAATAAATTAGGAGTCGCCACCAATTTTATTTGAAATAGGAAAAATTGGAAAACCTAAGAAAAATGGTCTTTGAAACCCAATTAGATTCGAGAGTCGATTATGCACAGGGAAGAATGGAGATTTAACCCTACAGCACCCCTAATGCATTCACCCTAAGACGATTACCTTAAATCAGTTGTGCAAAATTTTTATAACTCTTAGAAATATTTGTCTTACCCCCTTTGTTAAAAGACAAAAAAAATAAATAAATAAATTATGAAAATTTAATTTTTGGCTTAACAGAATTGGAGTTCCGCTCCTACGTATCCCCGGGTGCAATGAGGAACTCAAAGTCACATAGTTCTCTAGAAAAATGATTATGGATTGGTTATTTTTAATCTTGAAAAGATTTTTGTTTTGAAAATTCATTTGATTTTTTTTTATTTTAGAAAAGAACGAATCATTAAGTTGTCACAACTTAGATGATTCTGAAAGTTACAAGATTAACAAGCTGTCACAGCTCAGCTAATCCAGTTTTATTCTTCTCAACAAAGTTCAATTATTTTATTTTTTTCTTAAAAAGATTATAAAATCAACAACTAATAAAAGACAATATAAATAATGTGATTAAACACAATAGCGTAAGCAAAAAATGCAATAAAAACCAATAAGGGGAACTTAAGGTGATTTTTTTTGTTATTATCATTTTTATTTTTTTATTTTTTTTATTTTATTGTATATGTATTTTTTTGTTTCATAAAAAAAAACTATGCCCAACCCAAAAAATTATAAAGCCTTTAAAAAAGGACTACACCATTGTACCTAGCCCAACTAAAAGCCCAAGAGAAAGAAAACTAACCCCCACCTTAAAAAATGGCCTTTACAATTATTTTAGCTTTTTAGCTTTTTTTTTTAAAAACAAACAAAAAGTCAATTAAAAAAAAGAAGAGACATTTAGTCTCTGAAACAAACACACGAAACAGAGAACAAAAGGGTGGGCATTAAAAATGGAGTTTGGAACGGTGGTGAATGATCGGGACAAATGGCGAAGAGGACGGGCTTGATAGTGTCGTGTGGTAAGCCAGACCTAGTTCGGTCAAACGATTGGGTGGCAATGCAGCGACACGATCGGAAGTCGTGAGTCACTAGGTTCGCCAGGCTTATATTTGGTTCAAATGACAGAGATAGAAGCTGGTTCACGGCATGACGTGGTGGTCCACAGATCTGGTACGACGATGATGGATGATGGAGGCCGATGGTTCAGATCTGGCAGTTGGTGGTGAGCTTGTGCAGCTGTGATGGCTTTGTGATGGGTTCGAGGATGGTGGCTATGCTATGTGAGACGTGGATGAGTGAGGGTGGAGCGACTACTGTTATGAGAGTACGAGTATGTTGTGTGATGGTGAAGATGATGAAGGTGAAGTGGAGCTTTGTTTATGGTGGTTGTTATGAGAGTGGAGGTTTGGATAGAGGTTGATGGTGGGTTTGTGGTGGTTGTTGATGATGGGTTGAAGATGGTAAAGTGAAGGTTTAGATAGAGGTTGATGGGGGGTTTTGGGTTCTGTTACGATGAAGGAGGTTGGAATGGTGATGGAGGGTGAAGTGTTGAGGCTGCTGAGCTGAAGATGGTTTTCTGAAAATTGTTGAACTCTAGCCCTCTTTTTCTTATTCTATCTGCTTTCTTATAAATCCTCTGAAGAATCAGCTGAAATAGCGAATGATCAAAAATGTGTAGCATAGGGTGGCTCATTGCAAATGTAGGTGTTTCCATTTTCATGAATTTTCCTTAAGTTGTGACTTTCTCCCACTTTCACATCTCTGCCAAATTACCATTTTTGTGCTGCATTGAGCCTTGGGTTTGCAGGCTTGTAGCAATGTGACAATGCAACAAAGTTGGCAATGGGTAGGAGATGTTGACATGGGTTTAGTTGTATTTCAACTAATAGTTAAAACCTTGGTTATGGTGAATGAAACAGATGGACCCAATAAGCAAAGGAGACATGAATGTGACATCAAAATGTAACAAAGAACTTGTTTTTGGTTAAACCCATTTTTTTAACCGATATTAGCTTTTTTTTTCTTTTTTTTAAACTTGGCTAAAGTGGACTTACATTTGGGCAGAGAAAAAGGGTCCAGAGTATGGACATTTTATTAATTAATTTTTTTTATTTTTCCTTTTCTATTTTTTTTAAATTTTCCATTTTTTAGGAACCTAGATAAAATTGAGTATTCACAGTTGCCCCTCTTTAATTATTTCTTACTAGATAATAAGAATAACTGCAGTTTTTCATATTATCGTCGTAAGAAATGAGCAAAGACATGAACTTCAATTTTGTCTGATAATGTATAAGATGATAAATGCAAAATAATGAGAGAACAATAAAATGCAAAAAGCCGATGCGCTAAAAAAATAACAAGAAATTAAAATGCAAGAAGCTGATGCGCTCAAAAGAAATGACAAAAAATTAAAATGCATGGAGCTGATGCATTCAAAAGTAAATGACAGGAATTTAAAATGCAAGGAGCCGATCCACTCAAAAGAAATGACAGTAATTTAAAATGCAAGAAGCCGATGCGCTCAAATGTAAATGACAGGAATGTAGAATGCAAGGAGTCGATGTGCTCAAAAGTAAATGACAGGAATTTAAAAACCAAGGAGCCGATCCGCTCAAAAGAAATGATAGGAATTTTAAATGCAAGGAGCTGATAGGCTCAAAATAAACGACAAGAAATTAAAATGCAAGGAGCCGATGCGCTCAAAGATAAATGATAGGAAATTAAAATGCAAGGAGCTAATGCACTCAAAAGTAAATGACAGGAATTTAAAATGCAAGGAGTCGATCAGCTCGAAAGAAATGACAGGAATTTAAAATGCAAGGATTCAATGCGCACAAAATAAATGACAGGAAATTAAAATGCAAGGAGCCGATGCGCTCAAAGATAAATGATAGGAAATTAAAATGCAAGGAGCCGATGTGCTCAAAGATAAATGACAAGAAATTAAAATGCATGGAGCCGATGCACTCAAAAGAATTATCAGAAATTAAAATGCATGGAGCCAATGCGCTCAAAAAGTAGATAAATGACATGAAAGCACTTGTGCTAAATAAACATGGAAAATTCTTTTCTTCTCTCTTTCTCTCTCTTTTTCTCTTTTTTTCTTTCTCTTTTTTTTTCTCTCTCTCTTTTATTTTCCTTTCTTTTTTTTGAATTATTTTTATTAAAAGTCCTTTGAAACAAAGACGACTCTAGAAAGCTTTGACCAATCAAACCCATATTCAAAGAGGATCACTGTCAATCTCATCTTGTTCAAATTTTTCTTCGTTGGATATGGCTTACGTAGAAGCTTGTGACTTTCTTCCTCTAAAGGTTCTTATTTCCATCGGACACACTTCAATCTAAATCATCTATTGAGGATGTCATTCCCTTCATCGATTGAAACTTTGGAGCTCCTTTGGCTTAAGTTATTCAATAAGAGGCTAACATTAGATGATAAAATTGTAATATTGTACTCATGTTCACCCATCTTGAAGCATCATATACCAAATATGCATGGATTCAAAAGTACAACAAGAAAGAAATTTACTAACTGAGTAATTTTTTGACTGATTTTGGGAGTATGACTACAAAAAGGGCTTTTACAAAGGATAAAGACACAAGAAGTAGAATAGCAAAAAAGTCAGAGGGTTTTTACCCCAGTATGGATGTGATTGATCCTTACTCGACAAATAGACATCATGACCATTGTTTTATCAAGTATCTACAAAAATCTGTCATCGTGTAAGGTATCAAATGAATTTGACTCAGGGTATGTGTAACGCCCTGTATAGTCATGGTAAACTTGTATATGGTTACGGAGGTAGCTTAACACTAGTTTGTCATGCCTGTAAAGTTTTGTGACCATCTGAGTATATTTAGTCACTTTGCTGCAACTCTAAGTGTTCAATATGGCTGTTTTCAGCCCATTTTTTACTTAAACTGCTCAGTTAATGGAGATAAGTGTGGAGAACTTGTTTCTAGGTCACAAATGTGTGGAAGTAAATATGGTTAAAGTTTGAGAATTGTTAGAGTAATTTGGCATTTTTAAGCATATTGGTTGTGTGTTTTAGTGTCGAATTGACCTCTAGCAGATATGAAAAAATGTGAAAATGGTGTGACTAGAGTTTTAATGAATCTTAGGATTTATTTTAAATTTGTTTGAAGTTTAAAAACTTGGTTTGGTTATAACTAAGTGTTCTTAACTGTTCAGGTGAATTTTGGTCACTTAAGTGACCAAAATTTAGAGGGCACGACCCTATTTCTGTTGTTGGCCTATTTAAGGCCAAAAGGAGGAGTTTTGTCTCACTTTTCTTTCCTCTTCTCATGGTTGCACAGAGAAAACAAAGGAAAAGGAGAATCAAAGTACCAAGGGTGAGGGATCATCATCAAAGCAAGGGAATGAGCTTAGCTTTTTGGAAGAACGGCTAATTGATTTCGTTTCTAGAAATTGAGGTAGGGGAAAACCTTTTCTTAACTCATTTCCTACTTTCTCCATCTTGTTATTGAGTTATGGCTTGATGTGTGATTTTTGGTTTTGAGTTATTTTGGTTGTTTGGGCTTGAATCTTGTTATAGAACTTGATAATAGCTTGTTTATAAGTTGCTGGGTGTATGGAAATGGATTTCCAACCCTTATATGCCTCAAATTCCTTTTGAGTGGAGAATTAGGGTTTTAGGTTTTAAAATGGATGTTTATCCTTGATCTTTGGTTTTGAGTGAAATCAAAGTGGTTTAAGAAGTTTAAGGTTATGATTGATGATTTCCTATGTGTTTGAGAACTTATTGGGGTCCTAGAATCACTGAAACACTAGATTGGAATGGCTAAAATCCAAGAAAATAACCAATGGAACAGTACCATGTTCTGCAGAGTTGATGCAGGGCTTCTGGTTGGGCGACATGGGCCGTGTCCGAGGACTCAGGGTGGGCCATGTCCCTCTCTTCCAGGGGATTTTGTGAACAGTGTTCACAGTGTAGGACACGGGGTGGGCTGTGTCATTTGACACAGGTCGTGTCTGGGGCCAAAACCTTTCAAAATGTTATTTTGATTTTTCCCAAGTTATTGGCTTGATAGGATCATTGACACATGTTCTCTAAAGTGTGTGGAGACTCTAATAGAGGTTTTAAATGAATGTAAATTAATTGGTATGTTATTTATTATGATATTTAACATCATTGTATTTCATATTAGTAGTTAGGAATGTAAATCAATTGACATGCTAGTTATTGTAGTAATTGGCATTATTGTTATTCATTAACTATGTTGATGAGGTTGAGCCCTCATTGTTGGTGATCTAATGTGATTTTGAATGAAAAGGTAATCAATCATTCCTATCACAAAGGTCATTGTTACTGAAGACCGTGTAGTTGACGAGACTCTTTTAGGAATATTTGATGAAAATGTGTGAATGAAATGAGTTTGATATGCAAATAATGATTTATAATGCTAATTATGAGAGTTTAATTAGTAATGATGATATACTTGATGGTATATGTTGCCTTATTGAAAAGTATGAGCTCCGTAGATGTGGGTGATTACTATTTGGTAGGTGTGAGCCCTATAGATGTGGGTGTTCTATATTAGGTAAGGTGGATTGTATCCTTCCTAATATAATAATTTTGAGGATGCATTTACTTGTTCATTATCGATAATTGTGTAGTTGATGAACTTCACTACCCAGGGGGAAATGGATATTCTCTATGATAATGATGTTGCTGGATGGACTTCCAGTGCTTGTTCAAGGTTATGATTGTGACTTCCTGATGCGTGTTAAATACACTAAGAGCAAGTGCACACTATCGCCAAGTAATATAAGACTTGAGTCCCAGTTATCGATCCCACGGGGAATAATTGGTAATTACTAGATTTGCTAAACTCTTTGTTATTCAGACAATCAAAAGTGTATGAAGAAATTCAAGTTAAAATCAAAATAAACAAATAAAGAAAAATAATGAACAATTAAACAAAGAAAAGATAATCAATGAAAGAGAGACTAGGGCGCAAGGTTCACTTGAATCCAATTATTCAGATTTTCTTTCAATTATGATGTAAGGTATTCTTTTGCCAATATTCTCTTACCTGCTATTGAATCCCAATGGTCATAGATGAAAAAATATTTTATTCCTAAATTAAATCACCTATTTGGTCATTTAGATGAATTAATTAAGAATGCATTAAGCTTCAATTCAAGAGATGAATCAACATACCCGTCAATTCCATAGGTAGGAAAAATTGATGTTTTGTCTTTCACCAATCTAATCCTAGGCTTACCATATAAATCCACTCATTGAATGCAGATGGTCACCGGTCAAACAATGAATTAACACATGCCAAAAGTGATCAAGTTATGACAAGAATGCAAGCAATATGATAAACTCTAAAAAAATTACCTTATCAAATTAGAAATCAAACCCAAATAATTAGGAAAACAAGATCCCCCAAGGCTCTAGCTATGGATGTAGCTACTCATGTTCAATACAAGCAAACCCATGAAAAGAAAACCCAAAGAAATGGAAAAACTAAAAAGAAAGAGAAATCAAAACCCCTTTAATGGAGATTAAGATCTTCAAGCCTTCAAGAATTAAATCCTCCCTTTGAAATCATCCTCCAAGGTCTACTACCACAAAACAACTTTCTCAGGATTAGGGATTTTCTGTGTAATGTGCTCAATGTATTGTCTGTGTTGAATTTGGCGTAATTTTTCCCATTTTATTGAAAATCACATGTTCTGTTACACATCCAGTGCTGAAGTGCTCAGTTCTAAGCGCTCAGCCACTTAAACCAGAATGCACGCTACTCCTCTTGTGCCCTCAAGCGCTCCCCATCCAGTGCTCAGGCACTGAGTCACTAAATCAACGCTGCTGTATACGCTTTGGGCGCTCTAACACCAGCACTCAAGCATTGGTCACTATTGCAAAATTCTTCTTTTTCTTTCTCCTTTGAACGTCCAGTCTTCTCCAAGTGTAATTACCTGACAAAAACATACAAAATACTTAATAAAAACATAAACAAACAATACTAAAATATACTAAAACTTACGAACAAAATTCAATAAAAATAAATAAAAAGAATATGAAAAACTAAGGAATTGAACCGTAAAAATATGACAAGTTGATAGTTCATCAACTCCCCCACACTTGAGCTTTGCTTGTCCTCAAGCAAAGAATAAGAGTTAACAATAAGATCAAACTCAATATCAAGAAACATGAATTAAAAGAAAATTCCACAATTAAAAGAAATTCAAGTTCAGCAATCAAATCCAATCAAGCAAGATCATTTAGCACTTAAACAATTAGAGGCTTAAGTCTAACTTGCAAATGTTCTCTTTACCAAATATATGAGATCACTCAACTTTCCATCACTCAAGTATTTAAAGGACAAAGAGATCACTCATATTTCTCTTGAAAAAAATGCAATACCATAGGCTTGCTTATCAATTTCATGTTCACTTCCAAGTAAGTTCACATACAGCACAAGAATCAAAAGGACTTTCCTTTAGTTGTAACGGGGCCAAGGGTAAAATGGAAGGTAGGAAGAAGGGATAAAACAGGGTAAAGAATGCTCATGAATAAATCAATACAAAGCAGAATCAGGCTGAAAAGATGACAGATAGAGCATGATGCACAAGAATATAACAACTTCTCACTTTCAACCCAATATTTTCATTATTCTTCACTAACAATTCTTTTCTTTTCTTTCTTTTTCATTTTTTTCCTTTTTTTCAAACTTTTTTTCTTTTTTTTTTTCAACCCTTGAAGACAAAAGCAACCTTTCAAGACTTTTCAATCAACACATCAATTGCTCCAAAGAATTCAACATGATTATTCAAGTGGGTATTCAAATAAATCAATTTCAGGCTCAAATGGGGCAACTAAGGGGTTATTTAATCAATGCAACTCTAGAAGTCAAGAAAGAATTAAGCTTAATTGCCTTAATCATTAAAGCCTCAACAAGATATCAAAGCAAGTTCTAGTGCACATCAATCGAGAGAAAACTCACTCCAGAAGAAAAAATATGATTTCATTTATGAAAAATTCAATCATTAAAGCTCAAAACTCACTTTTTGGCTAAGTTGATAAAGAGAACAAAAGCAAGCAGACATGACTAATTTCTAAATAAAGATGCTAAATTTTATTTTACTTCAACGAAAAATATTGCCTCACACAATATTAGCCCATGATCAATGGAATCCCCTTTAAACATATCTCTATCAGTTCAGAATAAATCAAGACATCAACACACAATTCTAGCTTAATTACCAACATTACTCAAGTGCTTCAACAATTTTTTTTTTCACAAAAATTGTAAAAATACCCCCCACACTTAAGATAAACATTGTCCTCAATGTTAAAGAAAAAGAAATAAAGTGGGTAAAGAAAAGAACAACACAACCTGATGAATAATGAAACAATGCCAGGCAAAGGAGAAGCTCAAGAGTCAGCACAACAACAAAATCTAAAAAATAAAATCCCAAAACACATGAGTAGCATCTAAAAGAAAGAAAAACAAAAACAACTAAAATAAAATAAAGAAAGAAGAAAAATAGGTTACCCCCTGTGAAGCACTTGTTTAACGTCATTAGCTCAACGTTGCCTTTTTCAGATAAATCAAGGTGGCTTAAAGCAAGAGAAATAGGAGGACGCCTTCTTCTTGTCAAAACAATAGTTCCTCCCTTCAACAATGGCCTTGGGATTGCTTCCATCAGTATTCTAAACTTGACAAGAGCTTGGCTGTCCCAATTGCGCCTTGACTCTGTTAAGCCATGGTGGTCGCACTCGATCAATAGATAAAGGACCAATCTGTGAAGAAGCAGGGATCTTAGGAGGACCTTTATCTGTTTCAGCAGCTTGACTTTCCAAAAGATCAACATTAAAATTGTATGATAGCAGGGGGTCTTTGATAGCTAAGATTTCCTGCTTCTTAGCTTAAACAAAATTAATAGGGGCATGGAGATTTGACATTGGGGAAGATTTAGCCTCCCTAAAGACATTAATGGTCACGTAATCTCCATCCACTCTCAAGATGAGCTCACCTCGAGGTACATCAATCACAGCTCCAGAAGTGGCCAAAAATGGTCTTCCAAGAATGAGAGGAATATCAGTGTCCTCTTCTATATCCAGCACCACAAAATCAACTGGGAAAATGAATTTGTCCACCTTCACCAAAACATTCTCCACCACCCCACGTGGGTAAGTGATGGATTTATCAACCAACTGTAGTTAAATGTTAGTGGGCTTCAGTTCCTACATTCCTAATTTCTTAAACACAGAGAAAGGCATCAAATTAATACTAGCACTCAAATCACATAATGCCTTATCAAAATAAGAGTTATCAATAGTGCAAGGAATAGTAAAACTCCCTAGATCTTTCAATTTCAGGGCTAACTTCTTCAAAAGAATGACAGAACGCTCCTCATTAAGGCATACCGTGTCAAACTTCTCAAGCTTACGTTTCTTTGTAAGTATTTCTTTCAGAAACTTTGCATACTTGGGCATTTGAGAGATGACTTCAACAAACGGAATGTTAATTTGTAATTTCTTGAATATCTCCAAGAATTTGGCAAATTGCTGATCTGACTGATTGTTCTTGAGCCTCTGAGGGAATAGGATCCTAGCATATGGTGATGTTTCATAAACTGTGCTCTGCTCACGATCCTTCTTCACTCTCTGCCACTTGGGTTCTTTCTTCTCAACCTCTCCTTTATTGACATCTTGAATTGAAACATCTTCAGTAAGGACATCATTTTTCTTTGTTTCAATTCTTGATGAGCTAGGTGCTTCAGTTGCCTTCTCATCTTTATGCACTGACTGAACAGGAGTATTTCTAGTCCTTCTTCTGGGAGAACTCTTCAAGTACCTTACCACTTCTCAGGGTAATTGCAAGGACTTGTTCTTTTGGATTAGTCTCAATAGTGCTAGGCAATGTCCCTGGTGCCCTTGTTATCATCAATGTAGTCAATTGATTAATCTAAATCTCCATGTTCTTCATTCTAGCATCAGAATTCTGCATATATTTCATGACCAAATCTTCAAAGCTTGGCTTCTCTGCAAGTTCTTGGACACCAGGAGATGGTGGTGGTGGAACTCTCTGTTGATTATGCTGATAGCCCTGTGGATTTCCCCATTTGAAATTCGAGTGGTCCCTCCAATCAGGATTATACGTATTAGCATAAGGGTTGTACTGTTGTCGGTTGGAATTACCAATAAAATTTGCTACTTCAGGCTCGGGGGCAAATGGACTACCAATTTTATGATTTGAACTTGCATGACCCTGTCCTCCAAATCCCTTACAAATGATTAGTGGAACTGCACTATTTGTCACCATCAAAGTCTCAACCTTCTTCGTCAAAGCTTCCAATTAACTCAGAATAGCTGTAAAAGAATCAACAGCATGTACACCTGCTTGTTTCTTAGGAACCTAGCGCTCATTCTGCCATTGATAACTTTTCAGCGCCATTTCTTCAATCAATGCTTGACTCTCAGTAGGTGTTTTTCTCCATATTGTACCTTTCGATCAAAATTATGCAAATAACCAGGATTAGACCTAGTCATATAACATGCAAAACTTCAAATGATCATCAATAACTGAGCGGTTTGCAGGTGATAAACCATTATAAAAAGTCTGAACCTACTGCCATACGGGGAATCCATGATGTGGACATCTTCTCAACAACTCTGGAAAGTGCTCCCAAGCTTCATAAAGAGTGTCCATTTCAAACTGCACAAAAGAAGATATGTCATTCTTTAACTTAGCAGATTTAGCAGAAGGAAAATACTTAGCTAGAAATTATTGTGTCAACTAATCCCATGTAATGATGGAACTCCTTGAAAGTGACGTTAACCATTGACTCGCTCTATCCCTAAGAGAGAAAGGAAAGAGTTGAAATCAGATTGCATCATCTGTCACTCCATTGTACTTGATAGTATCGCACAACTGCAAGAACCTGGCCAAATGCTAATTTGGATCATCTGAAGGCAATCCACCAAACTGAACTGAATTCTGAATCATGGAGATCAATGCTGGTTTAATTTCAAAATTATTTGCCGCCACAGCTGGTCTTACAATACTCCCTCCATACCCCTCAGCAGTGGGCATAGAGTACTCAAACATGGTCCGCTCTGCTGGGGTAGCTCTTTCTTCACAATTCACCTCAACAACTGGTTGTCTCTCCATCCTGTTTATATCTTCTGTTACAGCTACAATAAAAGTCTGAATTTCCGTCAGAATAACTCATGAAATATTGATTTTCTCAATTTCTAAATCAAAAGCCAAATCAGGACACTGAGATCGAGTAAGCATAAATAAGAAATAGGTAGTGAAAAATTAAATAAAAATAAATAAATAAAAATAAAATAAGAAATAAAAATAAAAATAAAATAAAATAAAATAAAATAAGAAATAAAAATAAAAATAAAATAAGGAATAAAAGAAAAAGGCCTCTAAATTAACTAGAGTTTTTCGCTTATAATATTACCAAACTTATTCCCTCGTAACGGCGCCAAAAACTTGATACGCATTAAATACACTAAGAGCAAGTGCACTCTATTGCCAAGTAATATAGGACTTGAATCCCAATTATCGATCCCACGAGGAATAATTGGTAATTACTAAATTCTCTAAACTCTTTATTATTTAGACAGTCAAAAGTGTATGAAGAAATTTAAGTTAAAATCAAAATAAACAAATAAAGAAAAATAATGAACAATTAAATAAAGAAAAGATAATCAATGAAAGAGAGACTAGGGTACAAGGTTCACTTGAATCCAATTATTCAAATTTTCTTTCAATTATGATGTAAGGTATTCTTTTGCCAATATTCTCTTACCTGTTATTGAATCCTAATGGTCATGGATGAAACAATATTCTATTCCTAAATTAAGTCACCTATTTGGTTATTTAGATGAATTAATAAAGAATGCATTAAACTTCAATTCAAGAGATGAATCAACATACCCGTCAATTCCATTGGTACGAAAAATTGATGTTGGGTCATTCACCAATCTAATCCTAGGCTTACCATATAGATCCACTCATTGAATGCAGATGGTCACCGGTCAAACAATGAATTAACACATGCCAAAAGTGATCAAGTTATGACAAGAATGTAAGCAATATGATAAACCTTAAAAAAAATTACCTTAATCAAATTAAAAATTAAACCCAAATAATTAGGAAAACAAGATCCCCCATAGCCCTAGCTATGGGTTTAGCTACTCATGTTCAATACAAATAACCTCATATCAAAATACAAACCAAAGAAAAGAAAACCCAAGGAAAGGGAAAAACTAGAAAGAAAGAGAAATCAAAACCCCTTTAATGGAGATTAAGATCTTTAAGCCTTCAAGAATTAAATCTTCCCTTTGAAATCATCCTCCAAGGTTTGCTACTACAAAATAACTCTCTCAGGATTAGGAATTTTCTGTGTAATATGCTCAATGTGTTGTCTGTGTTGAATTTGGCGTAATTTTTCTCATTTTATTGAAAATCACGTGTTTTGTTACGTATCCAGTGTTGAAGCACTCAGTTTTGAGATCTCAAGCGCTCAGCCACTTAAACCAGAATGCGCACTACTCCTCTTGCGCGCTCAAGCGCTCCCCACCCAACGCTCAGGCGCTGAGTCACTAAATCAACGCTGCTACATATGCTTTGGGTGCTCAGGCGCTCCAACACCAGCGCTCAAGCGCTAGTCACTGTTGCAAAATTCTTCTTTTTCTTACTCCTTTGAATGTTCAGTCTTCTCCAAGTGTAATTACCTGACAAAAACATACAAAATACTTAATAAAAACACAAACAAACAATACTAAAATATACCAAAACTTACGAACAAAATTCAATAAAAATAAATAAAAAGAATATGAAAAACTAAGGGATTGAACCGTAAAAATATGACAAGTTGACGGTTCATCACTTCCATTACTTTGTTCAAGTTTCATGCATTCATGACATTACCATGGAATTGTAGGTTCCTGGATATTTAATCATACATTATTCATTTCAATACTTAGGAATTATGCATAGGCATAAACACTAGACATAACTTAGCATAGCATGACGATTGTATGGGCGGTTGCTTTCATAACATTATTCATGCATTGCAATCATGCATTGCCAAGCAATTGCATTCATAACGAGATCAGATGCAATTGCATATCTACGAGATGGAGATGTTGTGATTGAAGTGTTAGTATGATAATTTTAAATATTATCTATTTGTACATATACATGTATATATGCTGGTATTGGACTGCTTCTACTGAAATATGTCTTCTCACCTCGATTGTGTTGCCATGTAAATCCATGTGCGAGTTCTTCGAAAGGGAAGAAGAAGATGTATGAGGATTAGCATAGTATAGATGCTATTTTGAATTAAGTTTATATATGTTTTATATTAGCTTAGTTGTTTTGAGTTATGTATAACAGTATGCCCTTTGAGGCTGTGATGTATATATATAATTTTTGCTATCGTGGCTCTCCATATTTACTCATTGTGTATGAATGATGTGGGTTAGATGTTGATGTATGTTAGTAGTAGCAGGACCGGTATTGAGTTATTCATTTATATGACAATATATTTAGGTAACAAATATTGGGCTGTTACAGTATGTCATTTGTGAACAAAGTTGCCCCAATGTGGCACAATTGAGAACAATTTTTTTTTTGCCCCAGTGAAGTCACGAAGCTGCCCTAGTGTAGGGATAAATCAAACTAAAAAAAATGTCCTGCTTTAGAGTTGAATTGAACAGGACAGAGACTTGTCCCAATGTAGAGCCAGATTGAACAAAAAGATTTACCCCAATATATGCCAAATCGAACTAGAGAAAAAAAATTGCCCTAGTGTAGGGCCGAATTAAACAAGGTAAAAATTTGCTCCAATGTAAGTCTTTTTCTTTTTTTTTCTTTTTTTTAATCTTTTACTTACACCGCCTTTGTGGGTTTTCAGCCTAACAGGCTTTTTTTTTTAATAAAAAAAAAAGAGCAATGAACTAGATACTTATATGAGCACAACCTTTTTGTCTTAAAATTAAACTTATGAAAATAAAGACAATCATTCATTGATCAAAATGGACTTTTTAAGGATTGTAACGTGACCAAGGATAGTGATTATAAAATGAAAGATATAAGGCTCAAACAAGTATTTAAGGGTTGAATGGGACCAAGGATCATTGTTCAAAATTAAACTTTGTCAATTGTCTTTACTCTTTCAAACACATTTTTCTCTTATTATTCTTCATTTCTTCTTTTTTTCTTTTCACTTCAATTATTCACCTTTGTTATAACAATTTTCATTTTATTTTCTTTCTTCCTTCTTACCCTTTACTTTTTTTTTTTGTTTTTAGTTTTACTTTCTACCCCTTTCACCTTTTCTTCTTTTTCCCTTTTTCCATTATGCTTCAAAATAGTCACCATGGCAATCAACCTTTATTTTGTGCTACCCCCTAGCATAGAGGTGATCCTTGTCCAGGGTTTATTGAAGAAAACTTTCAAGCTCAAAAAGGGACAACAAGAGATAATGAAAAGATGAATTATTGTGAAGGATAGAGATAATGATAATGCACACCAAGTAATTACTTATTTACTCTATTTTTTATTTTTTATTTTTTTTATTTTTTGGGCATAGAACACCTGCATACGTGAGCTTCATGACCACCAAAAAAAAATTTAGAATGAGAGTCTCATGGGATCCAAACCAAAAGAAAGTAAGTGAAGGAAAGAAAGACAAGAGCGACATAAGAAGAACATGGGTACCAAGAACAAGGAGGAAACAATGTATACTGAGATCCAGGCAAATCCATTACATTAATGCTTCAAAAAAATACACAAGTTCAAAACCCAAATGATTTTAATGATTGAACAAGCATGGGGTTAGTACAATTAAATCATCATTTCATGGTAATAACTTGATAAACAAATCAGAAAACTAGTCGCTCAGAAATTCCCTAGAGTTGGAGGATTCTAAGATGTTGTTTATTCTCAACGATTAGAAAATGAACCACCATTGAGTTGAACTTTCTGAGGTTGCCCCAATCAACCATTCTAAGCATTTACCTCATTCCTTTCACCATGATTAGGAATTGGATTGTTGACAATACTGGGCCCAGCCTCCTCTTGAATGTCGAGCTTCCCACAAGCAATCAACTTTTTTACTACAATCTTAAAAGATTCACAATCTTCAATTGAGTGCCCTGAGATATCCATGTGGTATTGGCAAGTTAAATTCAAGTTATACCACGTTGGGAATGGTGGTTCTAAGGGACGTACAGGATTTCCTGAGATAAGGTGAATATCAAACAACCTTTGGAATAAGTCTACATTTGAAATGGATAGTCTTGGGAAAGGGAGTAGGTTTTTGGGACGAAAGCGACCTTGATTTTGGGAGTTTGGTTGAGGTAGTAGGTGGCTTGGGTAATTTTAAGGAGGTGTAAGTGGATATCGAGTGAGCTGGTACATATGGTTGTGGTGTAGGAACATTGTTGATTTGGAATTATGGAGTTGGGGTGATGTTTATGGTTGACACACTTTGGTGGGGTGGGTAAAAATGAGGTGTAGGTGTTTGATATGGAAAGTGATGTTAGGGTTATATGGTGGTTGATGACTTGGGTTTTGTGGGGAATATTGAGGTTTAAAGGTTTGTTGGTGTTGATCATAATTCACTCTGGGTTCTTTCTCTTTCAACTGGAACCCCTTCTTAGGAGCGATATTCTCTGCATTGCTCAATGGGAACTTTCTAGCTTTGGCTAAAATTTCGATCCTTTCTCCCACAGTGATCAAATCAGTGAAATTTTTGAAGGCTATTCCGGCCATTGCCCCGCTAAAAGGATTTCCCAAGGTTCCCAAGAAATATGAACACATTTCAGACAGTGTTAATGGGGGTCGAACTTGAGCCACCAAGGCTCTCCACCTTTGTGCATACTGTTTGAAGGATTCTTCCCTTCCCTTCTGCATCGAGCTCAACTGTTCCTAGGTAGGAGCTGCATCCAGATTGAACTTATATTGATCTATGAATAGATCAGCTAATTCCGTCCAACTCGAGAAATCTTAAAGTGGTCTAATTGAAGATACCACTTTAAGGAGGGGCCTGTAAGACTCTCGTGGAAAAAGCTAATGAGGAACTTATCTTCTCTGGACCAAACAACCATCTTGGTTCGATAACTATTCAAATGAAACCGAGGGTTGCCACTTCCATCGTACTTGGCAAAATCAGGAATCTTGAAGTCTTTAAGGATTACGACATTTGTGGTAAGACACAGTTCTATTCTGAGAGTCCATAAGCACTAGGGCCCTGGATTGCCTTAATCTATTCCTCCATTTTCTCCATCCACTCTTCCTTTATCTTGTCTTTCTTAGTCATGATGTGGCTATTCCCAGAGTGAGGCAATGTCATTTGCCCCGTAATGGACACATGAGGTTGTTCCCAGGTAGGGCCAGCATAACCAGGAATTTCATTAGGAGCACCTTCCAACGCTCACACCCTCCAAGCTAAGGTCGACCCTGGGGTTGAAATGTCAGATTTGCGCCACAGCGTTTTGGAATTGCTCTCCTCCGACCTTTCCAGCTACCCCGTCCAGCTTCTCCACGTCCTTTCCGAGCTCTACCACCTCGGACCTTAGTGCGCCAATGGTTCTGTCGGCTTCAAGCTTCTCGGCCTTCCTAGCAGCCTCTGAATCTGACAACGCCTTCTCCAGATCAATGACCTTCTTTTCAAGTTCGACGGCCCTTGCCCTACTATCCTCGTTGGCTTTCAAGGAAGCAGTCAGCTTCTGGTTGATTTCCTCCTTTTCTTTCCTCAAAGTCTTTAGCTCTTCTGACGCCTGCCGATCAACGTTCTCGATGGTCTCCTTGATGAAACGGATTTCAGCCGCTGCCCGGAGAGCTTGCCTCTGTAGTGTGGCTAAGGTTCGGGCCAGACCTTGCTCAGTAATATGCTGCCTCACCTCGCCACCCAAAAATTGCCCAGATATGAAGGGGCCGGGGTCAGAGTGCCCAGTGATGATTGGCAAGAAGTCCGCCCTCTCCCTTTCTCCGACATTCGACGACCTTTCATCATGCTTAGAAGGCTCTCCGACAGCCTGCCTCTTTCTCCCCCTTGAACTGTGGGTAGGGGATCCTGGTTGATCTTGCTGTCCGATGACAGCATCCCGGTCGGAAGAATCCGGAATGGCTGTGGAGGAAGAAGCCGCGGCCTTCTTTCCCTTCCTCCGGTTCCTTGACGATTGCAGGGTAACCATAGAAGACCCAGAAGTCATGTTGCTAACTGAAAAGAAATAGAAACAAATACAGTCAGCACATCAAGAAACATTGATATATGAAGATGGAGCAAACACCTAGGGATACTAGGGTTAAAAATGCCCTAATTCCTACCTAATAAAGTGTAAAGAAGATCATCACCAGGGATATGAAGAACATCTCTAATATTGATGTTCCCATGCTTCTCGGCATATCGGTTTATGAACTCGATGGTCCTAAGCTCCTCGGGTCGAGATCTTCCTCCTCCTTCTCAATCAAGTCGACAGGCACATCCCAGCACCTCTGCGTCCAGTAAAGAGGAAACTTCAGCTCCCCGTCCGGGTTGAGAAAGAAAGGCCGTCAACCTTCCTTGGCTTTTATCTTGAAGAACGCGGTCTTAAACCCTTTGAAGCTTTCTTCGAAAACATCAAAGGATTTATGACCAAGTCGCGATCGGATAACAAGCCAGCTCATTTGCCTTATCGTTCACTGGGTGTTTATTCTTGTATAAAAGTAAAAAAAGGTATTCACCGAGCACTTAAGGCTCATTAACCGATAAAACCTCTCAAACGATACGATGTAGCCCCAACCGTTAGGGTGGACTTGCTAAGGGGCCACTTGGAGGGTACGGAGGATGGCCATTTGGAAGTCGAAAAATGGCATCCTAAGCCCCAACTTGAGAAAAAGAGGCTCATACAGGAACATGAAGTGTGAACCCTCCTCTCGACAGGAGCACACTCTATCATTCCAGGTTGGGCAGACAACTTCAAACTCGTCGTCTCGAGCCTTGTTCACAGTTAACTCCAAGGCGCACACGACTCTCGGATTACGGATTCGCTTGAAAACTTGGGCTGACGGTCCCATACGTCGTCCACTACCCATGGGCATACCAACCCAGGACCCTGCCGAACTCGAACTAGCTCGTCTTCTGCCGGATCATGGACGTCGTGAAACGGGGGCTGGACCCTAGCTTTCTTTCCTTTGGCCATGGGAATCCTGAGAACATCCAAAGAAGTCGATAAGAAACTGTCAGAATCAATAGTTTCACAGATTCAGACACAGTGAGAGCGAAGTAATCCTAACCTCCCCTACCGACCTCCTGTCCCACCAGAAACAAAGCATTCAGGGGAACTCCTCCACCGCGCATGGCGCGGCGAAGTTGGTGTTTCAGGGAGGCGACCATATCTACCTAAATCACTAAACCCTATTTGAAGGCAAGCAAAACCAGAAATACGAAGCTATTCTACTTTCGGAAAAGCCATTGACATATTGAAAGTGCAAATAACAAAAAGACTGAAATAAAGCAACTTACTGTGTAAAGGCAGAATGCTTGAAAGTGGAGAAGTTGTGCCAGAACAATGAAGAAGCCGCGAGTGGAAAGCACCCGAAAAGAAGCCAAGCTTTCAACGCACGGTGTTTTCAGTGAAAGAGGCCAAAAATGATAGAGTAAGAAAGACAAACCTTTTATAAAGGATCGAATGGTTAAGGGACATTTTCGTCCCCTCCGATGTAAGTTCAAAAGGTACTCATCATGGCACGCGGAGCTCTAGGCACGTCCCTCCGATGAAATCGTAACACGTGGCCCACACAGCCGTAATAGCAGTTGAAAGGACGGTTACGCAGTAATCCAAAACGTCGTTCGAATGTTGGATGAGAACCCGGGTTTGTACCACGGATTCCAGGCCCAAGTAACTATTGACATCACGAACAACGTGCTAACTCCGAGGTGCACTTATGGCTATTATGCCGGGTTGGCATTGGACCTATCCCGGCAATGTCTTTACTTGGTTATGCCAAGATAAGCGTTGGACTCATCCCGGCAGAGTTACCTCGATGGAAATATATATATATATATATATATATATATATATATATATATATATATATATATATATATATATATATATATATATATAATGAAAGTACAGAACAAATATTGAGAAGGAAAAAGTCTATTGATTCATCTTCATTCCATACATCGTCATACAATTAAAAAAGAGGAAAAAGAAAATATTGAGACATGGAATGTATAACGAAGTCCCGGGAAAGGGGGCAAATGAATCTGGCTGCTTGAATCATACCCCATCCACATCTCCAAACCTCGATCTCTTGAAAAAGTGGATAGGTTTTGAAGAACATTGGCAAACCAGGATCATAATCCCGGATAAGATGCCAAAGTTCCTTGCACTGCTTCTCCGCGATGCAACTAAAGGCCGAGATCTTCTTTTGCTCGTTGGAAGGGGTGCGACCTCTCTAGTTGAAGGATCCTCCACCGGTGTCAGTCATTCCAAGTTGCCTCAAGTCACGAAGCAGCTACAGCGGCCTTTCCACCCCGGAACAGAGTGAAGCCACTCCGGAGTAGGAATTCTCCGCTCACTCGTTCTTCTCCCACCTTCTTGATGGATAACGGTAGAAGCGAATACGCGCGGCTTCCTTGAAAGCAAGTCAAAGAAAGCAGACCACCCCAGGTTGTTCCAAGGGGGTCCTCGCTCCCTTGCCCAGGCATCCTTGCATTTCCAGCCGTTACTACGAAAAAGACTGGCCAAGTGCTTTCAAGCAACCCACCAAGAAGAAGGAGAGAGGAACAGTGTGCTCTATGGGGTCCCCATGTAATGAAGGACAGAAGCATTATTTCATCCTAACAACACGTTAGATCAGACACCCCCGTGTATGCTAGGATAGAAAGGCTTCCGCCTTCCTAAATGCATAGAAACCCAGTTTTACGCCAAGATAGAAAGGCCCCTGTCGAAAAGGAAAAACGCTCGGAGAAGATCAAATCTCTTCAAGAACTTTGGAAAAAATAAAAATATAGTTTCTGCAGATGATGAAGCTCTCTTCACAAAAGAAGGGAACGAAGAAAAAACTATATTCATCCCCCTGGGAGAAATCATCTCTATTTGACAATGAAAAAGAAGGGAGTGCTAACTCACAAGGAAGTATTCTCTACTTATAGCATGTATGAGAGATTCTGATTGGTCCCGTAAAAGGTGATCTGATCCCATGAAGTCAGCTAAAATAAATGCTCTGATCTCCGTTTGGTCACAAAGATAGGGAGCAGTTGAGAAAATCTCTAGGAAACTGACGTTTTCTTTAAAGAATCATCACTTCCCAATAAAGTCCAAGCATCAGTTTCCCAAAGAATCGCAGACGGTTACCATCAGAAACCAGACTCGGGATTTACGTCTATGTCTCTGGTACTCATACTTTGGGGCAGCGATCTCTGCTCATAATTGAATAAGACAAGGACATCGGTAATAACCTGGGGACTAACACCTACCCGCCGAATGACCATGTCAGCCGTATAATGGTTGATCCGTTCTAAACTTGACTCTGGTCTGTCTCATCAGAGAGCCAAGCTGGGGGCAACTGTTCTGGACCGTTATCCGGGATCCCGCTCCACGGGATCAACCCGGCATGAACACCACCGGACTCTCCTAGCTGGCGTAGAGGAAGACTCACGACGTATTCCGGACCACAGATTACGGCCTTTGAGCAGTATCAGTATATGATATCGTGATTGATAGATTCACGCAGAGGATGAATCCCTAAATATCCGTAACTGCCAATCATCAACTTACGATATTATAGGATTTACAGATATCCTTAATGGTTAGATACTTTCTATATCTTAATCCCAGATTTACAGGGATATATCTGATAATAACGGGAAGGCAATCCTCATTAGGATACTAATCCTAAGTTACCTGCATCAGAATCCAATTAAGATTCTGTACACGCTCTATAAATACGAGGCTAAGTCATCTCAGTAAGGTAACTCGAAATCTAGTCTCTAAGAACCTTCTTGTGCACTACCTGACTTGAGCGTTGGAGTCCCTTTGCAGGTACCCAACCCCCCTGTGTTACGAGTCCAGCTGCTGCATGAAGGAAGAATCCACTGCAACGTGCCTATCTCAGGTACCCTCTGAATCCACTTCAGAACACTTATAATTAATTACTAAAGTGGGTGCTCCTTTTTCAATTTCCAGATAATTTTGGTATCAATATATAGTATAACATAACATAAGCATAGTGTCTTTAAAAATAAAATTGTTCTTAAAGTTTGAAAATGTTTACTAAGAGTAAGCAAATGCAAAGGCAAAAGAGGCATAAGTGTGTAGGCAAGATTCAAATATTGATAAAGAATAAGAGAAAAATATCATACATTATGTGTGTGTATTTTTTATTTCATTATCGAAAACTCGGCCATCTAATGGTTCTTCAGTAAGTATCGGATGAATGGCAACATGAATAGAAGGACACATCAAACTTTGCTATTGAGTGCATGCACAATAGATCGAACTACCCCTTGACAGGGATAAAACCTACAGCAAGAGTAATAACGAAAAATAATATACATGCATAAATAATGAGAATTTGAGATTGATTACCATATGTATAATAATTACTAATTCAATTAAAACTAGTATATATGAGTTGTTCCCCTCAGGTTGTGTCCAAATCTTCCAATGATTGGTATCTCGACTGGTAGGCTCTTGGGGATCCTGTGGCTGTGGCTGATCAGCATGTGGCAGTAATTATGAAAGTGCCTATGGGTTTGCCTGTGGCTTTGGTTGTGCTTTTGAATGTGGATGTGGCTGGGGCTGTGGTGGAAGATGAGAACGACAACCAGCACATCCTCCACAACCACCACCTAACTAACCACGACCGTTACAAATAATTAACGTAAACCAAGATAGTTCATGCATTGGTCAACAAACTATAAGAAAGAGAAATATATACCACAAAAGATTGTAACTGAAAACACAATTAATGTAGGAATATACAATAACCAAGACATGTTGAACATTGGCCAACAAAATAGGGATTATATTCTAGAAATCGTATTTATATAGAGTTCAATACAAAAATTAGACATATACAAAAACAAACCATCAAGTTTAGTATTGTTTTGTCAAACAAAAAGTCAATCATCATCCTCATTATATCCATCTAAATTCGATTCCTCCAAACGTTAATCATAATCAAGGTACTCTTCCACTTCTTCAATTTCATCATCCTTTTTTTCTTCGTTGTCCTCCTCTACAATTTCTATATCAAAATCGGTTGTTCGAGGCACAACAATTTCTATCTCTCGTATGAAGCTTCACTTTCTCAAAGGTATGAACCAATGATATCATTATCTTCAACAACTTGATGCAGTCTGATTCTATCAATTGATCCAATTCTCATTAACATTAGGTTGTTAATTTAGACTGTTATAATGCCGAAATTTACAATTTGTTTTTTTAAAATGTTTCCCATAATTAATACCAATAAATTTAATAAAAATAAGAAATACAGTCAAATATTCATGAAAGAACCTCAACTACTAATGTTAAGTGTTATACAAATGTAATTTCGTATCTCTCACCTCTCACGATGAAATTAATAGATAAGTGAGTAGATATACTTGATTTTATATTGTTTTCCTTATGAATAACAAGAAATCTCAAGTTATGGTTTAAAAATTTTAATAACCCATCCTTGACCATTTTCATGTTATTATCTTCTACTTATTTATTTTTTTGATACATTGAACATACAAGCACACGAGGTAGAGGAGGATGATATGTAGCCCAGTGGAGAATCAAACTTCTCATATCATTATCATGCCTCAACCTTAAAAATTAGAGTCGGTATCAATTGAGTTACAAGCTAGTTGACATCGTCTAATTGACTTATTAAATTAACCCATACATGCCTTTTTGTTATTTGCCAATTCATTAAAAGAATAAATCAAATAAAAAAAAATGTGCCGAACGAGCTTGTTGCTCAATTGGCACTAGTTCTAGTCTTTAAGAATTGGACGTTTGAATTTTTACTATGACCTACATTGTCTTTGCACATGTTAAACATTGATTCACATGCTTATAGGAAGAAGTACTTACGCAAGAATTACTCGCCTAATACATTAAGTATCCGTTTGTCTCTTGAAATTAAGTATAAAATTAAAGTTTGGAATTGAAATTGAACATTTTAATTTTAATTTTTATATTTAGAATGTTATTTAGAATTGAAATTGTAATTCCATAAACCAATTTTATGGAATTGAAAAATAATTAAGTTAATTCTTTCTCAATTCTTAACCTATACTTTAAAAATTACCAAATTTGATAACTTAAAAATTAAACTCTCTCTCTCTCCACATTTATTTATGAACAATCATATCTATTGAGATTCTATATTTATATAAAAAATTATTTTTATATTTATAGAAAAATTATTATAATAGCCATTTATTTTTTTCTAAAAAAATTCATGAAAAATTTCTTTATGAAAAAATATGACTATTATATTATAAAAATATTATTGTATAAATATTTTTATTAATTTTAATTTAGTGAATAATTTTTTAATGTTTTATATCATATTTTTAAACAATAAAATTATAACTAAATTTAAAATTACAATTTCTTATCCTAATTCTTTGACAATCCCAAATATAGAATTTAAGATTCTGAACCAATTCTAATTCTGAAAGAATTAAAATTAAAATTAAAATTCTATATTTCAATTCCAATTCTGCTATCTAAACGGACTCTAAGAGGAATTAATTCATTCCCAGATTTTGAGTCATATTGTTTTGCTTTAAAAAAATCATAATTAAAGTAGTATGAATAAAATTTCTGATTGAAAAGCTTTTTGAGAAATAATCATCTTACATCACTTTTTAACACTACTTTCTACACTTAGTTAATGATGTACAAATTCGTGGTTAATCATGTGTATTAGTTGATTAATGAGTAAATTCATAGTTTAGGGTTGAAGCTTGGATTTACTCATTAACCAATCAATACACGTGATTAACCACGAATCTATATATCATTAATCAGGTGTAGAAAGTAGAGTTAAAAAATGATGTAAGAATATAAGAGTTGAATTTTTTTAAGTATAAAATAAATTTATTTAGACATGCTATACTTTTAAAGTGTAATAGAGATGCTAATATTTTAAACTTAAAAATTATATGACTCAACTTTGTTGTTTATTTGGGGGCAGCATTTAGTTGTGTGAAATGTGAATATAATAAAAGAAGAAAAAAGAAAAAAAAAAGTCATTTAAATTTATTTTAATATGTTTAGTGACTTTTCTTACCACCCAAAAAAAGCCTATACAATTTTATTATAATGCATTTAGATAATTCTTATTTGACTAATGTATATTGGTTCGAGTAGAAGGGGCTCGTGTCCTTTAAATATGTGGTCCTAGGTTCAATATCGAGAATCATGTATATGATAGAAAATATTTATCGGATCTATTAATCCCAATAATTTATGACATATCAATTTCATATAAAAAAGATTTTAAGATTACCTTGAAATAGCATCGATGAAGAAGACATTGTCGAATAATCCTGAAAAGTAAAACACGATGAGGGAGAGATACTGTTCCTATCCCACAATAGTTGCTCACACGTCAGTATCAATGGGACAACTGTACGCACTAGAGTAGTTAGGAATAGGGGCCTCTCCCTGTATATATAAAATAATTAAAATGGATTAAACCTACCCACTATGACAAACTCATATGCAGGACTCATGAAACAAAACCCACATATATGAGCAGTGTTTTAACAACAATAGGCACATTAACAATACTAATCACAATTTGGGCTAAACAAAATTGATCTAATAATTTTGACATCTAATTAATCTGGATTCTATATAATATGATTTATGTTTGTCTATAAATAAAAAATTCTAACATTTTTTCACTTGGACAACATAAGTCACATTATATCACTTTAATAAGAAAACAATTCTCCAGATTAATCAAACAATATGTGGCCACAACATGATGTCAAAATCGAGCTAGCACTCTCAATAACTGGTCCAAAATGAGACTACAAGTATCCCAATAATGTAAAAAATCATACTCGAAGGAATATTGATATCATACATGCAACATACTCATATCTCGATGACCCATCAAAATATGGTAAATGGTTAATGGGAAAACACATCCAAAATTTGAATGCCAATACGTGATCAAAGTGCATTTCCCAACAAAATGACCCCAAACATCCGCCCAAGATGCTTTCTGAGATTTAACAACATCTCAACATAACAACAAAATGAGACTGGGTCCAAAATGTCTCCACAATATGTCATATCATGAATAAACAAAACTGTAATAACAACATTATATGGCAACGATAATAATAATAACAATATAATTATCTCGAGACATAATAAAATGAGGTCATAACAAAATTACAAAATTAAACTCCTACTAACCCAAAACATCAAAAGACCTCACTATACCCATACGGGTCACATGATCAACAAAAACTTTAACAGGTAAACCTTTGGTTAGTGGGTCTGCAACCATAAGTTCTGTAGGGATATGCTCGACACGAGTCTGAAACTCCTGAATCTTCTCTCTAACAAACATGAATTTTGTATCAAAATGCTTTGAACGCTTTGAGCTTTTATTAATTTGAGAAAAGCACACTATGACAGAATTATCACAATAAATAGTAAGAGGCCTGGAAATACTCTTCACAATAAGAAATTCAGTAATCAAATTTTTCAACCATATCGCTTGACACGTAGCCTCATAACAAGCTATATATTCTGCCTTCATAGTAGAAGTAGCTGTAAGTGTCTGTTTAACACTCTTCCAAGAAACAGCTCCTCCTGCTAACATAAAGATATACCCTGATGTGAACTTGTAGTCATCTGGACAACCACCATAATCAGAATTAGTATAGCCTATCACTTCAAGGCAGTCAGACCTCCTATAGGTGAGCATATAGTCTTTGATACCCTGTAGATACCTCATAACTCATTTTGCAGCCTGCCAATGAGCCACACCAGGTTTGCTTAAGTATCTCCCAAGTACACTAACAACAAAAGCAATATCAGGACGTGTACAAACTTGAGCATACATAAGACTGCCAACAGCGGAAGCACATGAGACTTTCTCCATTTCAGCAACATCTTTATCACTTTGAGAACACTGGGTATTAGAGAGTCTTTCACCTTTTTGAATAGGTACAGTACAAGGATTACAAGATTTTATATTAAATTTATTCAGAATCCTTTCAATATAAGCTTTCTGAGACAAGCCAAGAATACCACGAGATCTGTCACGGTGAATCTCAATACCTAATACAAAAAAGGCATCACCAAGATCTTTCATATCAAAATGTGCTGTCAACATCTGCTTTGTCTTATTCAGAAAAACAAAATTATTACTCGCTAACAATACATCATTAACATATAAAACAAGAATGATGAATCTGCTCCCACTAAACTTTAGATAAATGCATTAGTCAACAGTATTCTCTTTAAAACCAACAAAACTAACAATATAATCAAATTTCAAATACCATTGCCTGGAAGCCTGTTTCAATCCATAAATGGATCTTCTCAATTTACATACCATATGATCTTTACCATTTTCAACAAAATCACCAGGTTGATCCATATACACATCCTCATACAAATCACCATTTAGGAAGGCGGTCTTATCATCCATTTGATGAAACTCCAAATCAAAATGAGCAACCAAAGCCATCACAACACGAAAAGAGTCTTTAGTGGAGACCGATGAGAAAGTCTCCTTATAATCAATGCCTTCCCTCTGGTTATATCCCTTAGCAACAAGTCTGGCCTTATACCTCTCAATTTCACCTCTAGCATCACATTTGATCTTAAATACCCATTTACAACTAACAGTTTTACAACCAGTAGGCAATTCTACCAATTCCCAAACATTATTCTTTCTCATAGAAGTGAATTCATCCTCCATAGCCACTAGCCATTGTACACTATCAGGACTAACCATGGCCTCTTGAAAAGAAATAGGATCAGAATCCTCAACTGAATTAAATTCATGCTCCTGCAGGTACACAACATAGTCCCTAAATCTAGTAAATTTAGTGGATATAGGAACCCGCTCAGATCTTGTTAGTGGAGTCACAACAACATCTGGAATCTGTACATTGTTTTTGACTTGTTGAGGGATATCGACAGTATCAACAGGTTCAACAACACTATCATTATAAATCAGAGGAGATGACATTATCCCTGGAAAGGGATCAACAGGAATAGGAACAACAACACGCTCCTCATTGAAATCAACAATACGCGACTCCTGAGTTCCACCATGTTCTAAGTCCCCTTCAAAATAGACAGCCCGATCAGACTCAATAACTCTAGTAGTATAAGAAGGACAATAGAACCTAGAACCTCTTGAGACAATAAAATAGCCAATGAAGAAACCACTGATGGTTTTGGGATCAAGCTTCTTTAAATGTGGTTTATAAGGTCTCACCTCTGTCCTACATCCCTAAACATGGAAATGCCTCAAGGTAGGCCGTTTCCCTATCATAAGCTCATATGGAGTCTTCAACACACATTTACTTGGCACATGATTCAATATATAAGCAGCAGTCTTCAAGGCATCTCCCCACAAAAATTCTGAAAGAGTAAAATGACTAAGCATACATCTCACCATATCCATAAGAGTACAATTTCGTCTCTCTGCAACTCCATTTTGTTGTGGAGTACCTGGCATGGTGTACTGTGCCTCAATACCACAGTCCTGTAAGAACCTAGCAAAAGGTCCAGGATTTCTACCAGTTTCATCATATCTGCCATAGTATTCACCACCTCTATCAGATCTCACACATTTGATCTGCTTACTAAATTTCAATTCAACGACGACTTTGAATGCTTTAAAAGCATCTAAAGAATCAGATTTCTCACGTAGCAAATCAATCCACTCGTATCTAGAGAAGTCATCAATAAACGTGATAAAGTACCTAAAACCACCCATAGCAATAGGAGTAATTAGCCCACAAATATCTGTATGAATCAACTATAGTATTCCTTCACTCCTGGTAACCCCATTCTTTATAGCTCCAGCTGTGAGTTTCCCTCTTATACAATCAACACGGGTATCAAAATCAGAGAAGTCCAGATCATGAAGAATATTCTCCTTAATCAACCTCTCCATTCTTTCCCTAGATATGTGTCCTAAACGTTTGTGCCACAACATAGAAGATTTTTAAGCAACTTTACCACGCTTGTTTCCAACATTATTGATATCTGAATCCCGTTGATCAACAAAAAAGAATCAACATTCAACATGTATAAACCATTAGACAATACTCCAGAACCAACAAGAACAGAATCATAATATAAAGAAACTTTTGCATTATTAAAATAGAAAGAGTAGCCATAACTATCTAAAACAGAAACTGAAATCAAATTCCTCCTCATAGAATGCACATAAACTGTATCTTTCAAAACTAAATCATGTCCAGTACACAACTTTAATGAAACCACTCCTATATGTTCTACTTTGACACTGGCTCTATTTCCTACTGTGATCATCAACTCCCCTTCACTTGGTTTCCTCCTGCTTCTGAATTCCTGCAATGAATTTGTAACATGAATAGTTGCACCAGTATCTAACCACCAAGTATTTAAAGGAACATCAACTAGATTCGATTCAAAACATACTAGAGCCAAGGGGTTACCTTTCTTTTTCTCAAGCCAACTCTTAAACTTCAAACAATCAGATTGCTTATGTCCATATATATCACAGAACTTACAATTTCCATTAAAACGATATTTGGGCTTAACACCAGAAGGCTCACCAGGACCAAAAGATGGCTTAGTAGAATATCCAGGCTTATCATTCCATTTTTTTTTAAACTGAGGCTTACTATTCTTCCCTTTAGAAAATTTCTTCTTCTTTTCACCATTCTTGTGAGAAACAAACTGCACACTGTGAGCATTGCCCTTCTTCATGGTATGCTCCTCTTGAGTAAGAACATATATAAGTTCATCAACAGTCCACTCCTCCTTTTGAGCATTGTAAGTGGTTCTCAGGACATCAAAACTAGCCGGAAGAGACTCAAATACCTGCCAGACCAGGAAATCCTCTCCCAACTCCACTTTCATGGACCTCAACATGTTGTACCAGTTCACAAGCTTCAAAACATGTTCACGAACACCACTCACACCATCATATGTAGTCTTTGTCAACAAAGAGAGGTAATAGGTCTTTTCACTTTCATTGAACTTCTTGAATTTCTCACTAACAGACTTGAGGAACTCTTTAGCATTATTTGTTTCAGGAATGCTCTCTTTAATAGTTTTTTCCATGCTGTACTTCATGGTCATCAAACAAAATTTATTGGATTGAACCCACCTTTCATGCTTCTTCCTTTCTGTAGTAGAAGATGCATTTGTGGGTCTCTGAGGTTCATCCTTAGTGAGAGCAGCATCAACATTAAAGACAACAAGGAACAATTTCACAGAATCCACTCAGTCCTCAAAATTAGTCCCATTCAATTTCGTTATAGCACTCATTTGCATCGATGAAGCTGAAAGAATGATACATTAAAGGGAGATTTTGTCAAGCATATCAACATGTACAATATTTGAGCAAAACCATAATTGAGTTTTCCCCATGTGATTGCAATCCCGCCTAAGGGTCCCGAATTACAATACATGAGTAGACTCCCACAGACATCAAAATCATGTCCCTAAATTTAGTACTGAAAGGATACTGAAAACTCTAAGGTCAAAACTTCAATGCCTTTAACAAATCATCAGGAATCACATTAATAAAAGCAAACTGATAGGGTAAACGCATTACCAATGTAATCCCCAAAGCCACAACATAACAATATTTTATCAGCAAAATAGTACCTTACAACAATTGGTCCCGCGAAGGCGAGCTCACAATTATGAAAAGTGCCCAAAATAACATCACTTAACAAATCATCAGAAATTACATTAATAAAGGTAAACCGATAAGGTAAGCGCATTATTAATATAATTCTCAATGCAACGTTATTAACAAAATATCAACAAAATTAACACATCAACATAATTGGTCTTGCGAAAGTGAGATTACAATAATACAATAATACTTTAAACAACAACTTTCATAATTAATCGCATAAATAACAACAAGACATATAGTTTTCAAAACATTATATATTAATTTATGCATAAAATAGTACCAAAATTATTTGAGTGACCAAACAACATCAACTCTGAGAGTGTGTAATATATATCATACCCAACAATATCACAATAATACACAAAAATTTCCAGAAGCAAAAGAGGAGAGCACCATATATTTTTAATAATTTTAATCTTTGAAAATTTTAAAATAAATATTAAATGGGCATTAAAAAATAAATAAAAAATACTAAAAAATACTAGAGGGCGCGTGGAGCACAACCCAAAAAACAGAAGTTGAAAAACACTTTTCAGGAGATCGCACGCGCCACCTGCGTGAGTAGGCGTCGTCTGAGAGGAAGAGTCATCTTCCTCACCCGTTTCTCTGAAACGGGTCGCGCGACCCAGTTTGTCCAGGAACGGGTCGCGATGAATTTCTCCTTTGTTTCTTCACCAAAATTCAAGTTTTTTGTGTCTAATTATTCAGAAAAACGGGATCTTCAATATCCCTAAGTTAATTTCCATAAAAACAATAGAAAACGATGGATTTTCTCAACCAAACGAAGAACACACGCAATACACACCGTGAATGGTTTTCTCATAAATTCGAGGTTGTTTCTCAACCAAAACTCACGATCCAAACGTTTTTAGACTCAAAAAACAAGGATCTACAATAGTCCTAGATCAATTTTTTGAAATAATCTCCAAATAGTAAACAAATCATAAAGATTGCAAGTTTAGGGTTCAATGGATTTGTATAAAATTATTTGTAAATTCATAATATCAAAATACAATAAATATGTTTCTGAATTCAGAACAACCCAATATAAAAGCCCTAACTTTATTCTTTGAAATCGATTTTAAAAAAATTTAATTAAACGTTACATACGTTAAGATTTCGGGATTAAAATAAGATATTGATAGTCATAATCAGGATTAAAACATACACTCTGATACCAATTGATAGAAAATATTTATCGGATCTATTATTCCCAATAATTTATAACATATCAATTTCATATAAAATATTTTAGGGTTACCTTGAAATAGCATCGATGAAGAAGATATTGTCGAACAATCCTGAAAAGTAAAACACGATAAGGGAGAGATACTATTCCTATCCCACAATAGTTGTTCACGCGTCAGTATCAATGGAGCAACTGTACGCACTAGAGTGATTAGGAATAGGGGCCTCTCCCTGTATATATAAAATAATTAAAATGGGTTAAACTTATCCACTATGGCAAACCCATATACAGGACCCATGAACAAAACCCACATATATGAGCAGTGCTTTAACAACAATAGGCCCATTCACAATACTGATCACAATTTGGGCTAAACAAATTTGGTCTAATAATTTTGACATCCAATTAATCTGGGTTCTATATAATATGATTTATGTTTGTTCATAAATAAAAAATTCTAACAGTATATGGAAATAACACTATTAAGAGAGATTGTCACTTATGCGCGTGACAGTAACTCGGGAAATTAATCTCCCACTTATCAGGTGAAGGGATATATATTTTGTAAAATAAAAAAAAAATATATCATTGTTATTTGTTAGCAAAAGACAAAAGGTTTACTTAAATGCTTTAGAGAGGGTTTTATCTAACTACTACCCTTAGTCTAGAGGTTAGCCTCAAAACAGTGTGAATACCTTATTCAAAGAAAAAAAAGGTTTTGTTTTTTTTTTTGGGTAAAAAGAAAAGGTTTTATTGAATGTGCTCTTAGGACATGTTAAAAATTCAAAATGAAAAGAATATTGAATGAAAATAGAAGCAGTTAATGTCTTAAAAATTAAAAAAAAAATTATTACATTCATTTTTAAATAAGTAAGATAATTTCATAAAGAGTCAACTCAAAAAAAAATGAGAATAATAAATGCCATGTTTTATATTTCTTAATTTGAGTTCGTAGAATATACCGTCAAAAAAAATTTGAGTTCTTAGAATACACATTAACAAAATTCAAATAAAATTAATAATTTTTGGTGCATAAATAAAACTATTTATAAATAAAGCTAATAGGTAATATGTAACCTCCTTACATAAATAATAGTTTTAAATATATCTATAATAATATTATCAATGAATTTACTTCATAAAAATTTATAGATAAAAATTAAAATTGAAATAAAAAATATATAAAAGGAAATAAGTATGGATACAGGACAAGTCAAAGTTATAATACACATCTATAACTTCTCAAATTAAAATCTCACATCAGTCGTAATGTTTACTCAGAAGTATATATACACATATTTCTAATAATTATACCATCCTCCTTTTGAACAAGAATCTATGCTTAGTTGATCTGAATGGTGATAACTATAATACATCTTATGCTAGTCTAAAAACACTATGAATAGAGTGAGAATTGGAAATTATCAGTAGGAAATGAATAATTATAAAAATATTTAAAAATATATGATGAATTTCAATTGTATAAAATATACAAAAAATCACATGACAACCAAAGTATAACAAGAGTAACACAATTCTAGCATAATAAAATGAATGTTAAATAAATCATGCAATACAACCTTATATATCAACATCAACAAGTTCCTTAAATTTTAGCAAACAAGAACCAATTATCGACAAGTATCAGCAAACAAGTTCCTCATCATAGCGAATCTGCCTATTACTTTTTTTTTCTTTTCATGTTTGCTTGTCTCATATTTTACTCGAAGACCTTAACTTTCATAAGGAATTCACCATATCCATGGTGCTACTTTAACATCGTGATAACAAAGTTAAACATATCCACACTAATTCATCCTTCTGCCTCTTAACGGTTAGGTACAAACTTGTTCATGAATAACTTGCTTGCTATCACACACAAACATATGCAATATAAACTATCCAATATATCACAAATATACAAGTTTACAAATAAATTATGGTAATTAAATAAAATTCACAAAACTTAGAATTATCAAATTTAAATGTTAGTTCTTCAAGGGACCAACTATGATTTAAAATTAATTTAATAATTTGTCTTAATAGTCCACATCACAGTCCATAGTTTGTCAGGTTCTCATCATAGTTCATATTTTGTCAGGTCTTTATCATGGTCCATAGTTTGTTCAAGGTAAATATAAGTCAAAATAAATATCATAAAATTACTTCCAAGTTAGAGTAAATATAAGAAAGTTCATATAAATCAAGTACATATGTTTATTATCCAATATAATTAAAATATTTATTTAACTTAAGTCTTGTGTAATATTTTAATTTTTTATAGTTTATTATATTAGTCCCATAAAATAGTCAATATTCAAATTATAATAACTTTAAATTTTATCAAATATCATAAATATTACAAAACTAAGTAAATATTAAATTTTTATAACATTACATGTACATACTAAATTTAAAAAAAATAATAAATATATAAAATATTAAAATAATAAATTAACTAATAAAACATATAAATATACTAAAAATCATAAATTTTTTTTAAAAAAATTTAATTTCTACTTCTTTCAAAAATTCCTTTATTCTTTTTTTCTTTACTTTTCTCCTTCTCTACTACGTTCTCAACACCTCACCCTTTCGCTCTTTCTTCCTTCTATTGTTTTTTTCTTTCTCTCAATTTCACACTTTCAAACTTTCTTTTCTCTCTCTATTTCTCTACACCTCTCTTTCTATCTCATCCCCCTTTTTATAGCCAATTGAATGGATACTTTTTCTTCTCATTGGTGCAAGTTGCAGTCCAGCGTTGCACCATTTTTTTATAAAATAATAATAATTTTTTAAATTTTTATCTTTAATAACAGTGATGTGTAAATTTTTACATTAAAATAATAATTAATTTATAAATATTTTTTAAATATCTTTTTATAGATATTTACTTATAAATATATTTATTAAAAAAATTTAATCATTTCTTATTAATAACAACTATTGTAAAATTAAATAGAATATTTAAATTAAAAAATAAAATTTTACTCTTCATAAAATATTTTATGAAAAATAAAATGTTACATAATATGTACCAAAAGAATGGAGAGATAATGTATCAAAAAAATAATAATAATTAATTGTGTAATTAATTGTTTTCCAAAATTATACTGCATTCGTTAATTAATAGTAGTACGAATAGTCTTTTAGTTGATTTTAATACATAAAAAAATATAGATATAATGTTAAGGATATTTTTCACATTAAACTACTATTTAACCCACGCATTGCATGGACGTTTGTAACTTTTATATTTTCAGTTCATAGTTGCAAATTAAATTAAATTTTAGTGAAATAGCTTTATATAATAAAATAACTAATGTGACATAGGTTAAAGTTTTTTTTTTTTTTTTGACTTTGACTAAGATATATCTATAAATATTACTGTGAAACTAATTTTACAAGCACGATCAGATATTAACTAGGAGGCCCTCCTAAGTAGTGCATATTCCAATGTTCAAACTTTGATCTTTTATTAAGATTGTAACTTGCTTATTATTATACTTAATTTTTATTGATATACGTTAAAGTATTTAATTTTGGAGGAATTATTTTTTAAGGTTTTTATTTTCTTTTTTTTCTTTTTTTACTTTTGTTACTTAAATTGAAAAATAGGATTTTTTATTATTATTATGATTGTATAGCATAAGAAATTATTATTATTATTATTTTATTTCCTAGAGTATCCTCTACCTAATAGATAATAGACTAATTTTTTAGGATATAGTCATGTGCTTAAGTAAGAACCCCTCTCACTAATATTTTTTTCATATACAAGAATTTATGATTGACCCTAAGACTACATGCTTAAGGGATTTGAGTTTCTTTCAGTCGGACCAATACATGTTAGTACAAGAAATTATGTTTAGGTTCATATATATATAAATAAATTTTTTTTACTACTGTGATTAAGTGGTATTTAAATTAATTTATGCACATTTCGACTAATTCACATCTCTGATCCAGTTAAATACAGGTCATCTACGTCGGGACCAAGATTCTCACAAAGATAATCCTTGTGGGCTGATATCAATATATTCATAAATTAATTTAAGTACGTGTATTTGTTAATAGACAAAATGTTAAAAAATATTATGTCTAACTTCATGAATAAATGAATTTTATACCAAAAAATGAATTATACAAAAAAGAAAAAGAATAATTTTATATCTTCATAAAATCCTTCTGATAACCATTTTAATTACTAAAAAATATTAAATACTTTTTGAGTTTTTAAAGTATTAAATGTATTTATATTATTACTTAATATTTTATATTTTAAGCAATTAGGAAGGGTAAGAATATTTATTTGGAAGATATAGCATTACCGTAAGAAAAGTTTTAAATACTCTTTATGAATTAATTTAATAATTTTTTAATTATTAAATGAGTAAAATATTAAATATTTTTTTAAGTCTAAAGTTATTTCAAATAGTCAATTAGGGGTTGACAAATTGCTAAAATCAATTATTGATACCTATAAATGAATGCACATTTACGTTGAATACACGTTTACTCGTTTACTCATCTAAATCGAAGAAGAAAACAAAGGAGCAGCGAGTGGAAGGGGCAAGTGTTAAAGATGAGCGTAGTGCAAGTTCTTTTGGGAGGATTTCTGGTGTTGTTGTTTCATGTTTTCAATGTGCTGGTGTTGAAGCCAAGATCACTCAGAGCAAAGCTTCAGAGGCAGGGGATTCATGGGCCTTCTCCTCACTTCTACTTTGGCAACATCCCAGAAATGAAGAGGCTTCTACTCCAAGTTCAGTCAACAGCAACTACACAAGACAAAGACAACGATGTTTCTATTTCTCACAGCTGGCCCTCCACTCTGTTCCCTCACATTGAAAAGTGGAGCAACCAATATGGTCAGCTACTTTGTCCTGTCTCACAAATCGTAATAACGTTGTTTTCTTCATTTTGTTTTGAGAAAAGTATCAATAATCACTGTTCTTTTAAATTTTTTCATTTGGGTTTTGGGGCGCTTTGCATATTTTCTGAGTTTGTTGGTTTATCAACGGCTGAACACAAATTTTCCTTAATATGGATGAGTCTCAATTTTAGCATTTTGAAGGCAACCCTTGTAATCTTTCCTAAAACCCAAATGGGCGTTTTCTGGAATTTGAGTTTGGTGATGGGAGTAATTGTTTGACTCATAGAATTACACTAATTTTTAATAATATTTTTATACGTTAAATAATAATTTGAGTGCTTAAATAATGACGTGATAAACCGTACTTATCCAAAAATTACTCTGGCGATGGTCTGTTTCTTTCATTTTTTATTAATAGCTCATCAGTGTTATTAATCTAAGGTGACAATTGACAAATAATCTATTTTGGTTTAGTTTATAAGTGATAAAGTTGTTAGCAATGCTCTGTAGATAGACACATTATCAGATTCCACACCACTGTATTTATTTGTTTTATTATTTTTGATAATAGAACCACACCACTGTATTTTATTTCTAGATGCCAAATTGTGAAATAAGCTTCAATTGCTCAAAGAGAAATTTTTGAGTAGGCACTACTTATTATAAGTACTCAAATCATCAGTTAACATGTGTAAAGGCATTTTTTAGAGATAGTCACAGGCAGCGTGTACCTAAGAATATCTCTTGTTCAAAAAGCTCTGTCTGCAACACGGTTGTGATTTGTTCTATTCACTTGTAGCATCGTCAATTTCAAGCAGAAGGAATCAAGTTCACAATTCTCATGTAAAAGACAAGATATTTTTGTCCTAACGGTAACCTTTTTTATTTTTTTGGAATGGGTGGAATGGTTTGTTCCAGACTTCCAGTGACAAGTTCACTTGCAATAATCAAAGCTATGGGAAAAATTAATAACGCACCAAAAATAAAAATAGAAAGTGCTGATAAGGGTCGGTGTAATACTAAATGGAAAGTTTAGTCTCCTAGAATCTACGATCAGTAGGTTAATATGATTTTAATGCTATCCATTTTAAGTCCAAATTTTGATTTCAGTTAGATACGTGCAGGTCCCATATACTTGTTTTCTTCTGGGAATATACAGTGGTTGATGGTCACAGATATAAAGATGGTGAAGGAAATCATCCTGTACACCTCTTTGAATCTAGGGAAGCCTTCTTATCTTTCCAAAGATATGGGGCCACTCTTAGGCAGAGGTATATTGTCATCAAGTGGGCCAATTTGGGCGCATCAGAGGAAGATAATTGCTCCCGAACTATACCTCGATAAGGTGAAGGTAAGTGTATACCTTCTATTTGTAAATATCCTATAAGAACTTGCTCTTCCACCCCTTTAAGATAACCCACCCTTTAGAAATGGAAAACTGCATAGAGAAGAAATAAGTGTGTTGAAGTATTTTGACCTTGAAATTAATCTAAAAGGCGTCCAATGATAAACATATATACAGTAGTAATGTTATTGCTGTCACATGTACAACTGCATGTTTCACATATACACACAGAGAGCTAAAAACGCTCAGTTATATTGTAAATATTGATTTAAACTAGCAATCTAATATAATATTTTTGTTGTTGTAAATCATGTTGAAGGCAATGGTTAATCTGATAGTTGACTGCACAAATATAATATTAAGGTCTTGGGAGACTAGACTTCAAAGTGAGGGAGTAGTTTCAGAGATTAAAATTGATGAAGATTTGCGAAGCTTGTCGGCAGACATAATTGCAAGAGCTTGTTTTGGGAGCAATTATATTGAAGGAAAAGAAATATTCACAAAGCTTAGAGATCTTCAGAAAGTCATGTCCACGATTTATGCTGGAATTCCAGGCTTTCGGTATGGATGATTACTGAAAGGCGTTTATGAATCGAGAGAGATATAGTGTGCATGATTTCCATTAAAAAAATTTCCTTTACATTTGCTTCTTGGCCTTAAATTTGGATATCATGTTCTTGTTTTTGTTATTGATTCTACTAATGAGGAAAATCGTATTCTGTTTTAGATACTTGCCAATCAGAAAAAACAGAGAGATATGGAGATTAGAGAAAGAGATAAACTCAAATATATTGAAGCTCACAAAACAACGCCTTCACGACACTCAAGAGCAGGATCTTTTACAAATGATACTTGAGGGTGCAAAGAATTGTGAGGGTAGTGATGGCCTCTTATCAAATTCTATCTCACGTGACAGGTTCATAATAGATAACTGCAAAAATATATTCTTTGCTGGACATGAGACTACTGCAACTACAGCATCATGGTGCTTGATGCTGTTAGCTGCACACCAAGATTGGCAAGATCGTGTTCGTGCTGAGGTGCTTGAAGTTTGTGGAAGTGATGCTCCAGATGCAAGTATGCTTAGAAGCATGAAGACGGTATGTTTCACACAGTATGAGCTAAAACTAAATGTTTCCGTGAAATCCTTTTAATGCATTAACCCTTGGGATTAATTATTTTGATCTTTGATTTCAGCTAAATGGCACGGAAGTATCATTTAAATTATTTAAGATTAGATAATTGTATGAATGACTTCTAATTCATTTCAAGGTTGTTGAGTTAAAAACTAAGTTTGTAATTTGGAGAAATTTCAATACAATATTGTCCCATTTCTATTGCATACTAATCTCCATGCATGGAAGAACTGTTCAGAAACTTTCTTCAAAGGTCATTCTGACATTTGATCTATTGGGGTTGCCAAAATGATTTTTGCTAAGATTTGTTTGCTAAAGATTTTGTTTGACATAAAATAGATAAGATATGCAAAAAAGTGAAACATAAGCGGGGTTAGTTGGAGTTGAAAATAAGGAGGAATAGATAGAAATGAACCATGCTGTTTAAAAATTCTTTGAAAAGAGGCATTTCTCAATTGAATACATGCTTTTCATTTATCAAAAGGTGAAAAAGAGGGAATGAATATAACTGCAGTAAATCTTTTCTAAGTTTCATGAGCTGGCTTACTGATCATCATTTTCCATGAAAATGCTATATCTGCAGTTAAACATGGTGATTCAAGAGACTTTGCGGCTTTATCCACCAGCAGCATTTGTTGTTAGAACAGCTTTCCAAGATATTGATTTAGAAGGTATCCTAATTCCTAAAGGAATGAACATTCAGATTCCTGTCCTAGTACTGCAGCAGAACCCTGAGTTTTGGGGGCCTGATGCCCACAAGTTCAATCCAGAAAGATTCTCAAATGGGGTCCTTGGAGCTGGCACGTTTCCTCAAGCCTATATACCTTTCGGAATAGGGGCTCGTGTCTGTGCTGGACAGCATTTAGCCATGACAGAACTAAAGGTGATTTTATCTCTCATTATGTTGAAATTTCGCCTCTCTCTATCATCAAGTTACTGCCATTCACCTGCCTTCCGTTTGGTAATAGAACCTGGCCAGGGAGTTGTTCTCAAGATGACAAGAATTTAAACAACAATATGACTAAAAGATTTTTCTCCTTGTTCTCTGGGTTCCAAATTTCTTTTCTGCTTGGGAAGGTTGATGTAGTCATTAAGACAGTCACTTTTCTTTCAAATGAATAATGAGCATATGCAGTATATATTTCTTTGTTCTTTTTGGGTACTGAAAGGGGTTGAAGCCCAAACTACAGAACACAGAATCTACGAAAACTGTCCCCCCAGATATATCCTTTGTGTGGTTTACGGGGGATCTAACGGGTGAGTAGTCTAATTGCGAGTTAATCAGTTGAAACAGAAAATCTAGATAAATAATTTGTTTTTTTTTATTATAAAATACTATATGAAAAGGTATTTTATATAAAAAATATATCATAGGAAAAAAATACTAATAATGTAATCAAGTTAGCAATAATAATTATTCAACTTTAAATTTTTAAAATTGAATTTGTTAAGTAATAATATATATTAAAAAATTAACATTATTCAACAAGAGCATTTTGTCTAATAGTAAAATGTATTTTATCAAAAAAAAAAATTTAATATCATGTTTAAATTTTACAAGTTGTCTTTTTGAAGTTTAAAATATTTAAAAAATAATAGAAACTTGGGTTGATCTGAGTTAAATCGTCCAAATAGATTGACGGGGTCACTCGAGCTTGATCGGGTCATCGATTTTTTCGGTTAGGTTTGTCAGACTGGTTTGGTTTGTATAATTATGGTCACAACAACTAACTAAAAAAAAATAAAAATAATAATAATAATAATAATAATAATAATAATAAGAAAAGAAAAGAAAAGAAAAGAAAAGAAAAAGCAATGTTCCTTACGGGAAAAAGTGCAGTATTTTAAATTAACCATATAATAACTATAACTTGTATGACAATCGAGCCTTGCATGCCCATCTCAAATTTCATCATCACTGAAGAATGGCAATTCAGTTAAGGTAATGCAATGGAGAGCTTTTGGCTTCGGTATAAAATATGTCTACTCTTAATAGTGTTATGATAATTCTACATATTTATATTTACATATGTTTTATAGTAAATATCTATTTTGGTTAGAATTGTCATGTATTTGGTCATCCAATAATAGTTTATTTTAATATTATTTTAAGTTGTATGTGTGCTTGAGACAGACTCGAAAAAATAAAAAAATTTCTTAGACCAGAAAGTTTCGAACTGTCAAGGGGGGATCGGAGGATCTTACTAAACCCGAAACCGGGAACAGTTGACGGAGATTTTCTATATTCGAGTTTTCTATTGTTCATTGTGTAATAATAGCAGTAACTATTGTCCATTGGATAATATCTGTTAGAAAATATCTAAGTTAAATATCTTAAGAGTAATCATGAGCCATCATTACATAGCTTTATGACTAACTAATAGGAATTGGTCAAACATAGTGGCTTGGACTTTGCTATGAACCGTTAGATGAAAAATTTGATTGGAAAAGCCTTAGATCATCACCATTGATCTGATCAATGATGTGAGAGCAATCTTGATAAAGAAGCTTATTATATCTACTTAGATTTAATCAATGGTTAGGATGTAGTCAATAAAAATGGCTAGATTAGTTGCTAAGTAATTAGATAAGTTAACTTAGTTATCCTAATAGCTTAATTAGTAACTAAATGAACTAATTTAGTTGCAAAATAATTAGAAGCTAGTTATTAGATAAATATCTATTATCTAGAAACATGACATAATCATGACCTATACAATGACATAATAATGTAACTAACTAATTAGAATGTAATTAAAAATCCTAACTAAACTAGTTTAAGAGAAACTAGATGAACTAACTATTTAATTAAGGTGTAACTAAGGAATTAAAATAGAACCAAATTAGTTCTATTCTCCTATGACCACACGGCCAACATAGCCATTCTACCATGTTCTTGATTCTTCTAAATGACAAAGTGATGACCATTATGTGACATAGACCATGTGAGCGCCATGTGAACACCATGTGATATTTTTATTATCATGATTAAACTTTGATTTCTCCTACTCACCCAACCCCACGGCCATGCACTTGTAAATTGGTCATTCTATTTCATTCCATCACACTGTGACACAAAGAGAAATTCTCTCTATTCTCTCTCTTCAAGAACATCAAGAACACTCAAAGCTTCTTTTCTTCTCCTTTCTTTGAGAGTTTCGGCCACCACTTCCAAATCCCACCTACACCCTTCTATAATTTCATTTCTTCCTACTTTCTAGACCTAAACATCATTCTAAACACTTTTCCTTTAGTGAGTTTTGTCTAAATCTCTTCCTAAGTGCTTCAAAAATCAAGCTTTGATTTCCTATATCAAAGGTAATTTCTTGAATCTTTGATTCTAAGTTGGATTTTTTATTTTCTAGACCATGATTGATCCATGGTTCTTTGTTCTTAAGCTTTGTTTATGACTTTTAAAAATTGTTTAAGTTTGATTAGGGTTTTATTTTGGTGCTATACGAAATCAAGAGGAGGAGAGGCTTGAAGTTTATTGTCTTCCTTGAGGTAAGAGGGAGATTAACCTCATCAACTATGTGTTGGTGGTGAGGAAATGAGTTGTTTGTGGTGAAAAATTCATAAGGATTTATTCACTTAATTTTCTATGCTTTCTTTTCTTGTGTTTGTTATGCTTTTGACTTTGAAAATATGATTGCATGTGTGCTTGTATGCTTATAACTTTGATAATATGCTTGTATGTGTGATTTAGAAAGCATGCAAAAATTTATGTGTAATATAAGATGTGAATCACATGAAGGATTTGTTGTATAAAGGTCCCAAAGGGCCTATGAGGCACACGGCCTCCACCATTCAAAAGGAACTTAGGGTTCTAAATTATTTTCCTAACCAAGAAGCAAATGATTTTATGACAAGAAAAATAGATTAAGAGTTTTTGCAAGGAATAAGTGTTAAAAATAAAAAACTAAATGATGGTTTATGAAACTCTAAATGGATTTCGGCCAACATGCCATATTTCATAGTTTAGATCCAAAATTATTTTACTAAGTGTAGACTTAGGGGTTTAAATGAGAAGAAAATTATTTTGGTAGGTTTTGAACCTAATATCAAAGCAACATACTTTTTAGAATAAAAATTGACATAATAAAATAATTAAGTTATGAAATAAAAATAGATGTCAATACTTGAAATTTACTGACGTATAGCTTACCCTATGGGTTTTGAAGCGCGTTAGAAAATTTTGAGCTGTAATGTCTCAAGTAAATTAAAGAAACACAATTTTCTGAGAAATAGTAGAAATACTGATTTTTAGAAAGACTATATCAAAAATATTATTTAAAGAGGGACTATATTGAAAATATTCTTTAAAAATGGACTATATGACAAATATTATTTAAAGAAGGACTATTTTAGAAATATTATTTAATGAAGGACTATTATGTAAATATTATTTTATAGAAGGACTATTATGCAAATAATGAAAATAAAGTCAATTTTTGGTATTAAATAAGACAAATCTTATTTTGGACTTAAAATATGTTAGAAATATTTAAAATCTTCACATGACTCAAAAATAGTAATTTTAAGCTATGCGATTGAAAAAACGCGATAAAATATTTACGCGATTTAGAAAATGATGGAAAATCTTTATGCAATTTGAAAACGTAACAAAAGTGTTATGCGATTGTGAAAATGCGATAATATCGCTACGCGATTAAGAGGAACAGCGAGTTTTGCTGCATGACCAAGGTACTGAACCCGAGTGGATAATTGGTATTATGTAATTGTATGGGCGATTATATAATATCCTTGATACTAATGACACTATACAATTGTATGGGCAGTTGATTTAATACCATTGGGAACGGTTCAACGGTGATTGACCCGATTATGTTGAATAATGATATCGCCAAATAATGGCGTGTGAATATGAAATACTATGTGATTAATGACAGTATGTGTATTTGGATCATACCTCATGCATAGAAAAGTGTATTCGCTTGTGATAAAGGCTATATGCCTAGGAGATTGATTTACACCTAAAGTGTGGGTGCGAGTAGACAAGTGTAGGTCACTCGTTGACCTTGGGGGCGTCGGGGTGCGAGTACCTCACAAAAGGCAGTTGGTAGCTCTTCTGTCCGTGGGGCAGACCGATGCAAACGCACCAACTATCCGGACCGAGACACTGTCCTATATCGTGATCTAATGTAGAATGTCTTATCCAATGCCTGATGTACATTTTGATAAATTAATAAATTATAGCACTTTTGGCCATAATAGTTGAGTGATAGACATATCTTCTGGATCTTCTCTCCAAAATTATGTTTAGCTCCATGGAGTAGGAATGGGTCTGTGTGCATATGCATAATCAGCATTTATATTGTTGTGATATGGTATTTTTGTGAATAATATGATTGTCGTGTTATCATTATGCTTGATATTGCATTTGCAAGTTTATTGGATTATTTATCTATTAAATGCTATGAAATATATTTACTGATTTTATATTATTTTATGACTGTGTGTATGGAATAACGTTGTTGTTCATATCGTTTCTTTACTACCATACTAGTATTGATGTAGGGGATCTCACCTCTTTGCTATATTGTTCTGTCTGTTTCTATTTTATGCTTGCATCTTCGAAGAATACGATGGCGGCAAGGAAGAGTCAATTAGGTTTCTTTAGACTACAGTTTCTTAAAGGCGCTGAGGCTTGACGTGTCCATTGGAACTCCGAGGATATAGAGTATTGTGGTGACATTTCCTTATCAGCAAGTAGGATTCGCAATGGGGTCATTACTAAATCTATTACGGTTGCTTATGCAGAGTTTATTTTACCTATCAGGGAGTTGTGGAATGATTTCCGCTATACTCCTAGAGGGGATTTCGATATATCATTGGCTCGGATTTCTATCCATCGAGACATTCCCAGCTAGGGAATTTGTCTTCTGACAAGGGCTCATGCCTTAGGTGTTATGTTTTTGGGTATGTAAAGATAGTGAATGAATATTTGTAGTAAACTTTGTTTATATGGAAAGAATATTTGTTCAGTTTTTGTATTTTGAGTTTCTTTAATTTGATCAATTAACATTTTCCTCGAAAAAGAAATTTTGAAACCCGTGTTTGAATAAGATTAAATATTTTATAACTTGAGAAATTAATTATTTATAATTAGTTGGTATAAATGTCATATCCTTCGAAGGGGGTGTTACATTAGTTGGTATCGCATGTGTGTCCCGGGGCCGATGAGGGCGTGGAGTGATCACCGGTGCAATGAAGCACGGATAAGGAGCGACTTTTGGAAGGCTTCTAGGTGAATGGTCGCATGAATGAGCTGGATATGCACCAGAATGAGAGGGATTCAGAGACTGTGCAAGTATGGGACTACATAGTTGAGGATGGCTTAAAGGAATTGATTTGGCGTAACCATATCAACAAGTTGCAACTTCTTTTTGGAGCCTAGAACATAAGAACTCAATGGTTAAGCGTGCTTGACCTAGAGCAATTGTGGGATGAGTGACCTCTTGAGAAGTTTCCTAGGATGAGTGTGAGTGAGGACAAAGCACGCTGAAAAAACCTGTGTTGGTTTGTGGAGACACTCGTTAATCCTTAGGCAGTCCCAGGACATTACATGAGTAGCATAAGAAACACTCATTAAGACCAAGTTTCAAACACTTACTATGTATGACCAATTGGTATATGTCCATTCCTTTGGCTAGTCAATACATTCAACCAAGTAAAATGAAATTGAACATACATCCATCATACCAATTCCACATTCCCAAATCCTATGTCTAGTTCATTTAGAAACATTTAAATCATGCAATTGGTGGCCATTCAAAAGCAAGCATTAAGCATGAGTATGAGGGAACTAAATCAATCCACTAATTAAAAAATTGTGGAACATTACAAATCACTCACATCCCTAGGAAGATCCTAGGAAACCCCTAGTTACAAGTTTAGCTACTTGTCATGGAGGACATTGTAACATAAAGAAGAGTAGAATCCATCAAATTATAAATCAAGAGTAAGAAAAAGGAGAAGAAAGAACTGATAACTCTATGAATAGAGTTATTATACAAGCATTTTCAGATGCATTCATAAGCTAAATCCTTGAGTTTTATCTTGTTTATAGTATATATTAGACTAATTTAGTATTTATTAATTTCTAAGAACTTGCAAAGAACCACCGAGGTGAAAATTCAAGCAAGAGGAATGAGCACACGTGAAATTGCTTCTCACACAGGGGAAGTCACGACACTTGAGTCATTGGAGCCACAGCCTCTAACTCTCAGTTTGCAGCGTTCACAATTCCAGAGAAGAGGGAGCCGCGGCACTCCCAAGCAATGTGTCGCGGCTTTATGTAAACACCCAGGACCGTGATTTTTTGTTTATCACAAAGTGCCATGGCACTCCTACTCAATGTGTCGCGGCTCCCTGTTAAAAAAGCACACAAGTTGTGTTTGTATTCATAAGTGCCGTGGCTTCCATATATTTTGTGTTGCGACACTCTGATTATCCATAGGTGCCGCAACTTCCATATATTTGGTATCGCTACACTCCTAATTCGTAAAGCAATGCATTGTTTAAATGGAGAAGGGGATTGAACAGACAGAGGAGAACAATTTTAGGGGAACGCGGAGGGAGATTGGATGAAGCTTTTAGATAGCAATTGGGAAAAGCGTAGCAAGGAGTGGATGAAGGATTAAAGAAGCTGGACACAACCTCGTACATCCAACAACATGCCTAGTTCTTTCTTCCATCCTTTCTTATTTTTATGATGTCTGTGTTGTTATTTTCTGAATTTGCTCTTATTGTAACTATGATGTTCTAATCTCTTTTCTGGGATCTAATGAATCTTATTATGTAATTTGAATTGATTGTAATTCATCCCTGCTCTTGTGATAATTTTGGTTATGATTTTCTAATTCTATGCTTAATGCGCATACTTGACTGGCCATTATTTGTGTTGTCTTGGTGAACTTATTGAACTAGACATAGGGATTTGAATGTGGGACCATGGATTTAGAAAATGCATGTTCAATTTAATTCAATTGTATGAATGAATTGATTTGCAAATAGGATAGAAATATACCTATCGGTCATGCATAACAAGTGTTTGATGTTTATTCTCAATGCATGGAATTTTGTCAATTCACATAGACATATAGTGTTTTGATTAAGTTCCATAGTTTTACAAGGCCATCAAAAAAGGTTTGTAAATGCATAAACACGTTGGCTAGCATAACCAAATTATGATCAAGAGTAGTGAAATGATTGCATGAAATCAGATAAAATAATAAGTGAAGTTAGACCCTAGATTCCCAACCCAATGTTTCTTCTCTATTTATTTTTATCCTATTTTAAAATTGTAAATTTATTTTGTTTTATCATTTAATCACCAAAATTAATTCAATTTCCTAGAATAGAGAGCAAGTAGCAATTGATTAATAATTAGCATAATTTTTAATACAGTCCTCGTGGGAATGATATTTGAATACTAATTTATATTACTTGTCGACATGTGCGCTTGCGTAGTCTAGCTAAACGGGCCATGATGCGTGTAAAATATACTAAGAGTAAGTACACTCTATCGCCAAGTAATATAGGACTTGAGTCTCAGTTATCGATCCCACGAGGAATAAGTGATAATTACTAAATTCGTAAAATCCTTTGTTATTTAGACAATCAGAAGTGAAGAGAAATTCAAATTATAAAAAAAACAAATAAAGAAGAAAGATGGACAATCAAGCAAAGAATAGATAATTAATTAGCGAGAAACTAGAGCGCAAGGTTCACTTGAATCCAATTATTCAGATTTTCTTTCATTTATGATGTAAGGTAATTCTTTTGCAAATATTCTCTTACCTGTTATTGAATCCCAATGGTCATGGATGAAACAATATTCTATACATAAATTAAATCACTTATTTGGTCATCTAATTGAATTAATTAAGAATGCATTAAGCTTCAATTCAAGAGATGAACTAATATACCTGTCAATTCCATTGATAAGAAAAATTGATAGTTGGTCATTCACCAATCTAATCCTAGGTTTATCATATAGATCCACTCATTGAATGCGAATGGTCATCGGTCAAACAATGAATTAACACATGTCAAAATTGATCAAGTTATGACAAGAATGCAAGCAATATGACAAACCCTAAAAGAAATTATCTTAATCAAATTAGAAATCAAACCAAAATAATTAGGAAAACAAGATCCCCAATAGCCCTAGCTATGGGTTTAGCTACTCATCTTTAATACAAACAAACTCATATCAGAATACAAATCCATGGAAAGAAAACCCAAAGAAAGGGAGAAACTAGAAGGAAAAATAAATCAAAACCCCTTTTACGGTGATTATGATCTTCAAGCCTTCAAGAATCGAATCCTCCCTTCGAAGTCATCCTCCAAAGTCTTCTTCCGTAAAACTACTCTCTCAAGATTAAGGATTTTCTGCATGATGTACAAAGTGTATTCTCTAGTGTGTTGAGTTTGATGCAACTTTTTTAATTTATAGAAAATAAATTGTTCTGTTACGCGACCAGCGCCTAGGCTCTGGCTTATGGGTGCTCAAGCGCTGAGCCATTTAAGTCAAGATGCGTTGCATTACGTTCTGCGCGCTCAACTGCTCCTCACCCAATGCTCAGGCGCTGAGTCACTAAATCACTATTGCTGCATATGCTTTGGGCACCCAAGCGCTTCACTCCTGAGCGCTCAAGCGCTGAACGTTGATAAAAAATTTCTATTTTCCTTACTTCTTTGAATGTCTAGTCTTCTCCATATGTAATCCTTAACAAAAACAAATAAAACACGTAATAAAAACGCAATTGAAAAATACTAAAAATATAACAAAACTTACGAATAAAATTCATTAAAAATATAAAAAGAACATGAAAAATCAAAGAATTGAGCCGTAAAAATATGACATATTGACGGTTCATCAACTCTTCCACACTTGAGCTTTGCTTGTCCTCAAGCAAAGAATAGGAATCAACAACAAGATCAAACTCAACATTAAGAAACACGAATTAAGGGAAATTCCATAATTTAAAAATTCAAGTTCAGTAATCAAATCCAATCAAGCAAGATCATTCAACACTTAAAACAATTAGAGACTTGAATCTAACTTGCATCTTTTTTCTTCGCCAAACATCTAAGATCACTCATCCTTCCATCTCTCAAGTGTTTAAGGACAAAGAGATCACTCAAATTTTTCTTGAAAAACGCAATACCATAGGCTTGCTTATCAATCTCATCTCCACTTCCAAGTTCACATAATCACACAAGAATCAAAAGAACTTCCTTTGATTGTAACGGGGACAAGGGTATAAAGAAAGGTATGAAAAAGATAAATAATGGTAAATAATGTCCATGGATAAATCAAAACAAAGCAAAATTAGGTTGAAAAGATGACAAATAGAGCATAATGCACAAGGATACAACACATTCTCACTTTCAACCAAATATTCTCACTATTCTTAACCAACAATGTTTTCTTCTTTTTTCTAATTTTTCTTTTTCTTTTCTTTTTTTCCCTCTTTTTTTCAATTTTTTTCAACCCTTGAAGACAAAAGCCACCTTTCAAAACCTTTCAATTAATACATTAGTTACTCCATTATTCTAAAAATAGTCAATGCATCCAACCTGATTATTCGAATAGGTGTCCAAAGAAATTAATTTTAGGCTCAAATGTGACAACTAATGGATTATTTTCTTAATGCAACTCTGAAAGTCAAGAAAGAATAAACCCTAATTGCCTTAATCATATTCAAGTTTATATGTGAATCATTAAAGCCTCAACAAGATATCAAAGCAAGTTCTAGCGTACATCAATCAAGAGAAAACTCATTCCAAAAGAAAAATTGGATTTCATTTATGAAAAATCCAATCATTAAAGATGAAAACTCACTTTCTGACTAAGTTGATAAAAAGAATAAAAGCAAGCAGACATGGCTAATTTCCAACTAAGATGTTAAATTTCACTTTACTTCATTGAAAAAGATTGTTTCACATAAAATTAGCTCATCATCAATGAATTTCCTTTAAAATATATCTCTTTTAACTCACAATAAATCAAGACATCAACACACAATTCCTACTTAATTACCAGCAATACTCAAGTGCTCATCAATTGTGCAATTTTTTTTCACAAAACATTAAAAGTATCCCCCACACTTAAAATAAACATTTTGCTCAATGTGGAAGAAAAAAAAATAAAATGGTAAAGAAAAAAGCAACACAACCTGATGACAAGTGATACAATGTTAGGTAGAGGAGAAGCACAAAAGTCAGTGTTGCAACAGAATATGAGAAATCCCAAAACACATGAGTAACATCTAAAAGAAAAACAAAAATAACAAAAATAAAAAAAATAATTAAAATAAGATAAATATAGAAGAAACACAGGTTGCCTCATGTGAAGCGCTTGTTTAATGTCATTAGCTCGACGTTATCTTGTTCAGATAAATCAAGGTAGCTTAAAGCAAGAGAAATAGGAGGACGACTTCTTCATTTCAAAGTAGTGATTTCATCCCTTGTCCATGACCTTGGAGGTGTCTCCAAAAGCATTTTGAGCTTGATAAGGACTTGGTTGCTCTGGAAGTGCCTTGGCGCAAGAGATCTCGCTAAACCATGGTGGTTTCAGTCGATCAACAAATGAATGACTAATTTGTGAAGGAGCATGGAACATAGGAGGACCTTTATCTATTTTAGCAACTTGAGTTTTTGGAAGATCAACCTCAACATTATATGATGGCGGGGAGTTTTTAATAATTAAGGTTTCCTGCTTCTTAGCTTGAATGAGATTGATAGGGGCAAGGAAATTTGACATTGGGGAAGATTTAGCCTCCCTAAAGACATTGATGGTCATAGAATCTCCATCCACTCTCAAAATGAGCTCACCTCGAGGTATATCAATCACAGCTCCTAAAGTGACCAGAAACAGTCTTCAAGAATGAAAGGAATATCAACGTCATCCTCATCTATATCCAGCACCACAAAATCAACTGAAAAAATGAATTTGTCCACCTTCACCAAAACATCCTCCATGACACCGCAAGGGTAAGTAATGGATCTATCAGCCAGCTGTAGTGAAATATTGGTGAGCTTTGGTTCCTGCATTTCCAATTTCTTAAAAACAGAGAAAGGCATCAAATTAATACTAGCACCCAAATCACATAATGCCTTCTCAAAATAAGAATTTCCAATAGTGTAAGGAATAGTAAAACTCCCTGGATCTTTTAATTTCGGAGGTAACTTCTTCAAAAGGATGGCAGAACATTCCTCATTAAGACATACCATCTCAAATTCCTCAACTTGTATTTCTTTGTAAGTATTTCCTTAAAATTTTTTGCATACTTGGGCATTTGAGAGATGGCTTCAATGAACAAAATATTAATTTATAATTTCTTGAACATCTCCAAGAATTTAGCAAATTCCTTATCTGGCTGAGTGTTCTTGGACCTCCGAGGGAATGAGATCTTGGCATATGCTGATGGTTTATATACTGTGATGTGGGATTAAAAGTTAAGTTGCAAACCCAAGTGCAGGTTATCTCAAATAATAAATTCTCAGTGAGTTCGAGGTCGAACCACAGAGACTTGATGAAGAAAAATTAATTGAGGTAAAGTAAATATTTTGTTACAATAATAAAGGTGATAAAACTTGGTCACAAATAAAAAGGAATTGCTTGGGTTAGGAGATCTACTCTTGATAAATAAATTAATGAAAAGATTAATTCTTTTATAACTCAATTAGAATCCATATAATTATATATATAATTATATTATGATTCCTTTAATCATCTATTAACACCACCACTTATAAATGGGATCAAGCATTCATTGTGCCAAAATCTTGTCTACAACAAATCAAGATCTCCACTTTATAAGGAGAGTTTCTAGCACCACCACTTGTAAATGGGTTCAAGCATTCATTGTGCCAATCTCTTGTCTATAACAAATCAAGAACTCCACTTTACAAGGAGGGTTTTTAAATTAATTAGAAATAAAATATAATACGTATAATGACCACTTGAAAATATATCATTTAAGCACAAGAGAGAAATTAATCTAACTTTATTTCATTACCAAGAGCTTCACTCTTTCAACTAAGCAAAATGAAAATTAGTTACTCATAGACAAGGAGAAAGGAAGAGAAAAAAAGAAGAAGAAGAACATGACTTCAATTTAGAACAAAGGAAAATTACTACAAGAAAACCTAGTGACAAACTAACATCATTTTAGTACCTAACACCTTCAATAATTTGCCAAGGCTCCCTTTTATAGAGGATTAGAGATACAAAATGACAAGGGGACTGAGTCATTAGTGAGTGGATGAGTGGAAAATGAGTGGAAAATGCCAAATGACTTTTGGTGAGTGAAAAATTATGGAGATTCTTTGTCTCTAAAATCATTCAGCTCTGAAGTCATTGAATGCGTCAGAATAAAGTAATGTGGTCTTCATGAAAGTTGTAGGCCTGGATCTTATCTTTCAAATGACTTTAGTTTGAGTCCAATATCATTTCTATAACTCTAGATACATTCAAATTACTGCACACTATTCAGGCCCAGTCACAACTCCTCTGTTCTGACTTGAAAGCCTAATATCACCCAATAGGCCTCAGATTCTGGAAAAATGTTTAACATGAAAGTTGTAGATATGGGTCTATTTAGCATCACAATTTCAGTCCATTTGACAACCTATAGCACGAGATATGACATGAATAGTACATATAGGTCAATCTGTCAGGAACAGCACTCTAGTTCTTGCTTCAACCCCAATTTGAGTTATCTAATCGTGTGATTGGGCCTTTGAGGTCTCATGAAAGTTATAGAGCTCTCTCTTATCTTTAAAATGCCACCAGATTCACCTCATTTGACCTCCTATATCCCAAGATATAGCCCAAATACAGAAACAATGTAAGACATAATTTATGCTAAAAAATTCAATTAAGTCTAATTTGAGTCCAAACTTATAAAACATAATCAAACTCAATCAATTAAGTACATGGAGAGTGTAAATGACTAAAAATGAGGGTTTTATTAATGTATCAAATATGTGATTATCAAATTCTCCCACACTTAGCTTTTTGCACTCTGGACAAAACACACAAGACCAAAACTAAAAAAAATGAAACAGACTAAAAAACTAAACACTCTAAAAGACTCAATTTCTAATAATATTTAAGAATGAAGAGCAACCAATTATTCAAGTAATCAAAACATTCATGAGGTAACATATCTTCACATCTCAAACCAACAAGCAAGGAAACTTCAATTGAAAAGCATGAGTCAAGAATGATAGATCTTCACAAGATTCACTCTCAATCCCTCAAGTGTTTAAAAGGTAGGTATTTCACTCAATTCAACCCATGAAAATTACACTACCATAAGCTTACTTATCTTCTACTTCTCCACTACTCAGAACACATGCACACACAAATCATGAGGACTTTAATCAAGGTTGTAATAGGGTCAAGGTAAAGGAGAAGGTAATATAGATATGACAAGTTAAATACCAAAGAGAATAAAAGAGCGTGAAAGCTGAGTTCAATTAACAAGCATGAAAGTTCATCCAAACTCCACCGAATACAAATTCCTTTTACATATTCTTTTCCTTTCCTTTATTGCCTTGTTGACCCTCTTTTTCTTTTTACATTTTTTTTATTTTTTAATTTTGATTTTTGATTTTTTTTTTTTTTTTTGATTCTTTGATTTTTTATTTTTTATTTACAAAAAGAACATTATATATACATTTTTTTTAACCATTCTGCACACATACCCCCACACTTGTTCAAGAACTCATCCAATGACAAAGCTAATGTTCTCTTATTCCCTAAGACTAAGTAAGAATATGGTTTTTCATTTAAGACACATAATGAGTTCGAAACAAAGAATGGTCAAATAAGCTCAAAGGGGTTAAGCAAGGGAAAATAGGTCATTTCTAATGCTTTACATTGGCAGGAATCAGAGAATTTACAAGAAATCATAAGAGTGCTTGATATCATATTAGGAATCAGAGAATTTCTAAGAAGTCATAAGAGTGTTTGATATTATATTAAGACAATATGCTGCTAAGCAAGGCTAACTATTTGATTAAAGTAACTATTTCAAGAAAAATGCCTCAATCATATTTATGTATGCATATGAAAATGTAGTCTAAAAAAGAATCAAAGAAACTTCTAGAATAACAATTCCATGAGTGAAATTCACACAAGAAAGAAGAGAATGGTACAAATGTTCAATCCATTCATCAATAGGCTCAAAATCTCACAAGGCATAATTCTATCATTCTCAATCCACCAATTAAACATCCATAACCAAGCATGTGATTTTTAAGAAAGAAGACAATTAACTCAATTATGTAAATTTCCCTGAATTTGAATTGCTACTTCCACACAAACTAGTTGTCTACCCCAACTAAGATGCGTCTCAAGAGTAAAATTTACTCCTTACTCTGCCATCCTTAACTGGTTTAGTAAGTTACTGACAAACATATAAATACAACAAACATATTAATACACACACTTCCTAATTTTTTTTTTTGGTTTTTTTTTACACAACTATCGTTCCCCCCAACTAGATCATAACATTGTCCTCAATGTCAAAGATAGATAGGTAAAGGATAGAAGATAGTACCTGTTGTTGCAATTACTGAAAAGAGAAACCTCACACAAATTTAAACAGAAACAAAGTACGATAAATAAAACCAAAGCTTGTAATTATTTAAATAGTTGGAGTATCTTGGCTGGCTTTCTTTTCATTCTGCTTCCCTCACTGCTTCCTTCGGACTAATCTATCTGAGCTGTTACTGGATCAGGTTCATAAACAAAAGCTTCTAATTTATCAATCAACTCATCAACAGTGGAAGCAGAGATAAGGAGTCGTCTTGCTGAAGGTGTGACAAATTTCTGTTCCACAGCATGGTCAACAAAAGATAACAAATTATCAAAGAAATTATTAACATTCAACAAACCTATGGGTTTATGGTGGATGTTCAGTTGGGCCCAAGAGACAATTTGAAAGACTTCTTCCAAAGTACCAAAATCATCAGGTAAGGCAATGAATGCATCAGAGTTTTCAAGCATTGCTTTCATTCATTCATGCATAGATGATACTTGAATTTCCAGTCCAATTATCTTTCCAACAATGTTCCTTTGAGTTAAATGTTCAGGAATGACACCTAAAACTTGACCACCTCTTACAAATGCAGAAAGTGATACAGCTCCCATTAACCCAAGGCAACCTCCCCCATATACTACACGAATGTTTCTCACAGCAAGTGTTCTACTAACAGTGCTTGCTGCGTTTACAAACTGTAAACTCTTCCCATAACTTGTCCCACAAATACACAGATACTGACAAATCTACGAACAGAACAAGAAGCTCCCTCCATTTCTACACTTACACTAGCTTTGAATGATTATGAGTTGCAGAAAAGTGAAGAAAATAAAGTGTTTAAATAGGGAAGAGAATAGAAAAAGTAATAATAGCTCTTATATAGGTAGGTTGGCTGTTGTCAGAAAACTTTGAAAATAAGAAACACAATTTTTTTTTGCTTTTTTTTGTTTTTTGTTTTATTTTTTTGTTTTTTTTGTTTTTTGTTTTACTTTAAGAAAACCATCAGGGTAAAGAAGTCTAGAAACTCCCAAAGGACCCCATCCAAAGGATCGTCTGTCCAAAACCAAAATTTAACAAAATCATACAAAAATAATAATAACAAATGATTACATACCTTTATGTACAAGTTTCATGGCGTATCTTTATACTACGTGTCATGAGTGCAGTAATACCAAGACGGCTCAGCCAATCTAGGCATTCTTCTCCCTCCCACTTGTGGGATATCCCAGCCTATGCATCGTCCCTCTAGTTAAAGAGAGAAAATCTGAATACGACGACCAATGACCACAGCCAGTGAGAGGTCGCTGAAGAGCCCATGACATTAAATCACAAGATCTAACTCAGAGGCATTGTCACGCGAGAATGCAAACACGGGACGCTTCTTTTTATCCATCAGCAAGCAGAGCCTACAGTTAAAACCTGGGAATACTTGTGCGGCTCTCTATAGAGCATGACACATGAACCTTATTTACCGACCGGCGTACGAAGGTCCACCCGAGTCAATGACGGGTCTGCCACTGGCAGGGGTTCCTAATTTAATTAAAGACCAAGTACAACCGAAGTTTCGTCCTCTTTTTTATTATTTTTATTATTTTTTTATTTTTTATTATTTTTTCTCTTTTTGTATTCTTTTTTTCTTCTTTTTTTGTCTTTTTTTTGAAGATGTACAAGATAATATATACATGTTGTTGTGATTGTGGCTTACATCTTCCTCTGGTTTCACATCCAGAAACGGCTTAAACGCCTTCTATGAGTCGAGGATAAGCTTCCCATCCAATTTTCTTATAAATTGGCAAACAGGGTCTTTTTGAGTTAGATTCCTAAGACTATAACACTCTTGCTCGTCCTTGAAGAGATTCCACAAACTAAGAAGTTCATGCTGCACAACTCCACAAGAATGCATCTCAAGAGTCAATAAGATATTATCTAATGACTTCTTACTCAGTCCATTCTTAATGAAGAATATTTTATCTTCTTTGTTTACGGAAACCATCCCCAAAGAGTGACATCGCGTGTTACAACTCCATCGTGCACACTTGTAACAAACTTGCATTCTTTTTGCTCTTCTCCTTTTTGAAAATGAACTTTTAGTGAGACCAGGCATGTATGGGACAAATGAATCTGAAGATTCACCAGGTAAACGAACCTTTGCTTCGATTATTGATCTGTCGATTATTTTCATACTTTAAATGCCTTATGATTGATTTAATTGGACTCCATATGTGCTCAATTGTTGACATTTAGCTAAGTTTCTGATTTAGAGTTGTCTTTGGATGTTTATTGTGAAACTATGCTAAATGCGGTTATAAACACTCATAAATGAATTATGTTTTTCAGGATATCTTTGAGTGTTTGAGTCCATTAGCATCAAACCAAGCTTGATGGCCATTTGAGGAGAGAGATGAATGCTTAAGGAGATCAATATCACCTCTTGAAGCAATGAAAGAAAAGCATTTGTAAAGAATCCGATTTTGAAAATGAAGGTGTCAAATTACTGGGGCCCATGTCAAATTACGGGGCACAGGCCTGGGCCGTGTCAACGGGGCCCATGTCACCGACGGGGTGGGCGTGTCAAACGACACGGCCCGTGTCGAATACGGGGCCTGGGCCGTGTTCTTCTCTCGACTTGTGAAATACATGGAATTGGGGCTGACAGAAAAGTACAGGGCCTGGGCCGTGTCATATGACACGGCCCGTGTCGTCGCACCAGAAAGTTAAATTCGTATTTTAATGTTAAATTAGGTATCCAAACCTATAAATAGGGTTGCTTAGAGCCCTTAAAGGAGGTCTGGACAGAGAAAGCCGTCAAGGGAATTGAGGGAAACACAAAGACTAAGGGAAAGGGAGATTGGATCGAAGATTGGAGTCTCGGGTTCGAGCAATCGGAGATCGATCATCCCCAACTTTTGGAAACTAGTTTGATCTTCAGTTTTCTTTTGCACTTTCGTTCTGAACTATGTTTTTCTTCTATTTTTCTTCTGATTTTGAATTTGCCATGTGTGGCTAAACTTCTTGATTGGTTAAGGGAAGATGAAACTCTAGTTTTGATTATGTGAATCTTGCATACTTCTTTATATCAATACAATTATGTTTTTATTCATATGTTTCTGTTCGTAAATCAATATAAAGGTTTTTATATCCTTGCCAAATTTTGAGAGTGGTAAAACTAGGATTGCTATCTTGTGATTTGCGGTGGTATGACTAGTGAAACATATGATCTAAGTAATTTAATCCCGGTGTGTGATTAGACCTTAGTGTGATTAGTTTTCTAATTCTTAATGCAATCATTAGGTAGGTGTAAGAGCGGTTGCTTTACAAATAACTAATGGTTAGGGTTTGATTTGAGCGATTGCTGAATTAAGCGAAACTTAAGGAAGACATGGGATTTATCTCGCAATTGCATAAGAACATAATTGATCATGTTGGTATAAAGGGTAAGTAAGTTGGCATAATCATATAAATCTAGTGGTGAATTCCATCTCTTAACCAATATCTTTAACTTGATAATTAAATTTGTGTTTACTGTTTTGATTTAAGTTTAATTTCTCTTTTTAGTTTTAATCAACAAAACCCCCTTTTACTTTTACTATTTATTTTTCATCAGAGTTTAATTTAGGAATTGGATTGATAGTGTTAATTGAATTGGTTCTCTGTGGATCGACCCTTGCTTACTACAACTGGTTGCAAGGTTTTTATATTTTTGGTGGAACTTGGCAACTGTTTTTAATATTAATTTTTAATCGTATTCCACACCACACCAATTATCTAGCGTATATCTTCTAAGATGCCCTTGTACATTAACAGTCTCAGTCTTTCACATCTAGCTTTGTAGATTTTGGTTAGAGCATTTTTAGGAACAGAAGGGAAATGCTTTCTTAGATTTGATAGGATGACATCCATTTTGATGGAGAAGGAATCAATTATTATGGGAAACTGAAAGACAAACCGACTTGAGAGTCACGGAGTACCGTTATCTGCCATTTAACCGAGAACTGCAAAAAGAAAGAAACAAACTTAAAATAAATTCTACTCATAACAAGGATTAGAAAGTAATATGAATTCTACCTCAGCAACTTGATGTTCCAGAAATGGTTTGAGTCTTTATCCATTGACCTTTAAAACATTACCATTCCTAGGATTCTCAATGTCTATGGCCCCATAAGGATACACATGTTTGACAATAAAGAGACCAATCCACCTAGATCTCAATTTTCCAGGGAATAGGTGAAGATGGGAATTATAAAGCAGAACTTTTTGACCAATTTCAAAAGATTTTCTCAAAATTGATTTGTCATGAAAAGCTTTTGTTCTAACTTTATAAATTTTTGAGTTTTCATATGCATTATTTCTCAATTCCTCAAGTTCATTCAATTGTAATTTGCGTAATTTGGAAGCATCATCAAGATTTGAGTTGAAAGCTTTAATGGCCCAAAATGCTTTATGTTCCAATTCTACAGGCAAGTGACAATGTTTTCCATAGACTAACCGATAGGGTGACATGCCTAAAGATGTTTTGAAAGCAGTATGGTAAGATCAAAGTGCATCATTTAGTCTTAAAGACCAATCTTTACGATTTGGGTTAACCATTTTTTCTCAAAATTTGTTTAATCTCCCTATTTGCTAATTCAACTTGTCCACTTATCTGAGGGTGATAAGGGGTAGCAATTTTGTGTGTGATGCCATATTTCTTCATTAAATATTCAAATGGTTTATTACAAAAATATTTTCCCCCATCACTGATGATAGCTTGAGGGATTCCAAATCGACTCAAAATATTTTCTTTTAAAAATTTCAAAACAGTTTTGTGATCATTGTGTCGACATGGAATCGCCTCAATCCATTTTGAGACATAATCAACTGCAACCAAAATATACACAAATCCAAATGATGATGGAAATAGACCCATGAAATCAATTCCCCAACAATCAAAAATTTCAATGACAATGATAGGGTTCAAAGACATCATGTCTCTTTTAGAAATGGAACCCAATTTTTGACAACTTTCACAACTTTTGCAAAAAATATAGCTATCCTTAAATAATGTGGGCCAATAAAATCCACACTGCAAGATTTTTGCAGCTATTTTCTTTGAAGAAAAATGACCTTCACATGCTTCTGAATGACAAAATTTAATGACACTACTTACCTCATTGTTGGGTACACATCTCCGAAAGGTTTGATCAGGACAATATTTGAACAAATATGGGTCATCCCAATAGAAATTTTTCACCTCAATCAAAATTTTTTTTCTGTCTTAGTGTGTCCATTGAGGCGGCATCTTACCTGTTACAAGAAAATTGACTATGTTAGCAAACTAAGGCATGAAATTGACAAAAAATAAAAATTCACCAGGAAAAGAATCATTGATAGGTGTGCTATCAAAAGATGAGCCTATTGTAAGTCTGGACAAATGATCTGCAATAACATTTTCGGCTCCTTTCTTGTCTTTTATTGTGATGTTGAATTCTTGAAGCAACAAGATCCACCGTATCAACCTAGGTTTGGCATCTTGCTTAGACATTAAACATCTAACAGCAGCATGATCAGTAAAAACAATAGTGGAAGAACCAATTAAATAAGCTCAAAATTTGTCCAATGCAAAAATTACAGTAAGTAGTTCTTTTTCAGTAGTGGTGCAATTCATTTGTGCACTATTCAAAGTTCAACTTGCATAATAAATTACATGAGGCTTACCTTCCTTTCTCTGTCCTAAAACAGCACCAACAACAAAATCATTAGCATCATACATCAACTCAAAGGCAAAGACCAGTCAGGAGATTGCATGATAGGAGCAGAAGTCAATAGACCGATTAATTTTTCAAAAGATTTCTGACAATCTTGGTTCCAATCAAACGGTGCATCTTTTGTTAAAAAATTACATAAAGGTCTAGATATGGCACTAAAGTCCTTTACGAATCTTTTATAAAATCCTGCATGTCCTAAAAAGGAACGAACTTCTCTGACTATTTTTGGGGAAGACAAATGAGCAATTAATTCAACTTTGACTTTATCAACTTTAATTCCCTTAGAAGATATCACATGACCTAACACTATTCCTGAGGTAACCATGTAATGACATTTTTCCCAATTTAACACAAATCCTTTTTTTTCCGCATATTTTAAGAACTTTTTCCAAATTATCAAGACAATTTTCAAAAGAATTTCCAAAAATTGTCTGATCATCCATGAAAATCTCTAAATAATGATCAATCATGTCACTGAAAATACTTAACATACATCTTTGAAAAATTACCGGAGCATTACAAAGACCAAAAGAAATTCTTCTATATGCAAAAGTGCCAAAGAGACAAGTAAAAGTGGTCTTTTCTTGATCCTCTAATGCAATTGGTATTTGATTATACCCTGAATAACCATCAAGAAAATAATAGTAAGGATGTCTTGCTACTCTTTCCAAAATCTGATCAAGAAATGGCAAAGGGAAATGATCTTTCCTAGTGGCTGCATTCAATTTTCTGAAATCAATACACATACGCCAACTAGATGAGACTCGGGTAGGTATTAATTCTCTTTTTTCATTTTCAACCACTGTTATTCCATATTTCTTAGGCACAACTTGTGTAGGGCTTAACCATTGGCTATCAGAGATAGGATAGATAATTCCAACATCAAGTAATTTAAGAACTTCAGCTCTAACTACTTCTTTCATATGTGAATTTAATCTTCTTTGAGGTTGTTGAGATGTTTTAGCATTATCCTCTAAATGTATTCTATGTGTACAAATTAATGGATTAACATCTTTTATGTCCTTTAATGTCCATCCAATTGCACTTTTATGCCTTTTAAGTACTTCTATCAACATACATTCTTGCTCTTTGGTCAGGGATGAAGAAATTACCACTGGAAAGCTTTGTTCTTCTCCCAAAAATGTGTATTTCAACCCAGCAGATAATAGCTTTAGTTCTAGTGTGGGTACTTCTTCATGGGTATCATCATTCATGGGTTTTAGCTCTTCGAATCTTGGCTTCCTTCCTTTGTATTCCATTTCCTGTGTATAGTCAAGCAAAGAGCATATTTCAGAAACATCATCATCTAATTGTGTAGCTGAATCAAATGAATTAATTAAACAAATTTCTAATGGGTCAGAAGAACTCCTGATTTGAAGATGATAATCTATAATGGCCTCAATCCCTTCAATCTCTTCATTGTCATTATAAACTTCATGTGGTTGCTTGCACATGTTGAAAACATTAAGCTCCAGTGTCATATTTCCAAATGTTAGCTTCACCACTCCATTTCTGTAATTTATCAAAGCATTAGATGTTGCCAAAAATGGGCGACCTAGAATAACAGGAACTGACTTAGAACTATCAATCATAGGTTCAGTTTCCAAGATAATAAAATCCACAGGATATATGAATTTATCAACTTGAACTAACACATCTTCCACTATTCCTTTTGGAATTTTAATTGATCTATCAACAAGTAGAAGAGTTACAGAAGTTGGTTTTAACTCACCCAGGTTGAGTTGCTGATAAACTGAATATGGAAGCAAATTAACACTAGCACCAAGATCAAGTAAAGCTCATTCAATTTTATGTTCACCAATAATGCATGAAACTGTAGGACAACTAGGGTCTTTATATTTCAACTCATTATTATTTTGAATAATGGAGCTTACCTGTTCAGTCAAAAATGCATTCTTTTTCACATTATGTTTTCTTTTAACAATGCATAAGTCCTTCAAAAATTTGGCATAACAAGAAATTTGTTTGATAGCATCTAACAGAGGAATATTGACCTTCACTTGTTTAAGGATTTCAAAAATGTCACTTTTATGGTTCACTTTACTTGAATTGTTTAATGCTTGAGGATATGGGGGTGAAGGCGAGGGTTTGGTCTCCTTTTGGCTAGGTGGCTTATCAACTCCTTCCTCATCTTTGGGACTTGACTCATCATTTTTCTCACAAGGGCCAGGAATTTGTTTTTCAACAACCTTTCCACTCCTAAGAGTTATCACTGACTGGACTTGATCTATATGTTGGCTTTCTGAACTACCCTCATTTAGGCTATATTGACTCTTGGGATTTGGTTGAGGTTGAGAGGGAAATTTTCCTTTCTCGTGAATGGCAAGTACACAAGAAAGTTTAGCAAGAGTGTCTTTTATATTAATCATGGCTTGAGTGTTTTGGTTATTAATGGCCGCTTACTTTTCTATGAATGCATGCAATGTTTCCTCAAGGTTTTTCCTATATGGTGGGACATAAGGTGCATATCCTTGATAATTTTGTGAATCCTACTGTGCCTGAGGAGGTGGTGGTTGCATGAATTGTGCTTGATTGTTGGTTCTCCAACTGAAGTTTGGGTGATTTCTCCATCCCGGATTGTATGTATCTAAAAAAGAAGAAGTGAATGACTTTTTAAAATTGTTCATTGCATTTACTTGCTCATACACAACTTCTTTAAAAATAGGAATTTTTGGACATTCATTTGTTGAGTATCCCAATTCATCACAAATGCTACAAATTTCTTCATTTTGCACAGATTTGATTTCTTTTACTTTCCCTGATTCCATGGCTTCAACCTTTCTAGCCAAACTAGCAAATCTTGCATTTAGATTTTCTTTTTGACTATGATGATATTTTCCTTTACTAGCATTTGTAAGGTTATATCTAATTGAATTTTCAAAAGGATTAGTATCATGCCAAGAATGAGAATTTTTAGTCAAATGGTCTAAATAGTCTAAAGCTTCTTCAGGTTCTTTATCAAGAAATTCTCCATTGCACATTGTTTCCACAAATTGTTTAGTTTTGGGTGTTAACCCTTCATAAAAGAAGCTTATAGTGCGCCATTTTTCAAAACCATGATGTGGGCAAGAATTCAACAAATCTTTAAAACGTTCCCAACTTTGAAAATATGCTTCATTTGAATTTTAGGAAAAATTTTGGATTTGTCTTTTCAAAGCATTGGTTTTATGTGTTGGAAAAAATTTCTTTAAAAACTCACCTTGCATTTCTTGTCATGTGCCAATTGATCTTGGTTTCAAATTGTTAAGCCAAGTTTTTGTTTTATCTTTCAAAGAAAAAGGAAACAATTTAAGCTTAATAACCTCTTCAGTGCAAATTTGATCATGAAAAACAGTACATACTTTCTCAAATTCTTTTAAATATAAATATGAGCTTTCAGATTCTAAACCATGGAAATTAGGAAGTAAAGAAATCATACTTGGCTTGAATCTAAAATTGTTAGCATTGAGTGGAAAGATAAAACATGATGGACTAAAATTTTGAGATGGTTACAAATACTCACGCATAGTTCGCAATGGTTGATTTTCATGTTCATCATGCACACTTTCATTTTCAGCCATTGTGTTTGATGTGTGTGATTGTGATTCAGACAAATCAATATGTAAAGTACTAGGATTAACTTTAACCAAACGACTAGAATTTAAATCACGATACCAATTAAGCATAAACAAGTAACTTAAAATATAAAATAAAATGTACAAGCTAGCAGTATAAATCGTCCATTAAATATTAACAAAAATGTGGTATAAACTAACCACCAAATAAATTAATAAGCAGATAAAGTAAAAAGTTAGATAGTTAGAAAGAGAGTTAGTAAGTTAGTAAACAAAAAAAATGACAAAAAATAAATAACAAAAAAAAAATAAATGATGAGAAGATAAATACGAGAAAATAAAGTACAAAAAATAATATACAAAAAATAAAGTGTAAAAAATAAATTTAAAATATAAAAACAGAGAATCGCAAGCCGATTTTTTGCTCGGCGAGAGAGAAGAGAAGAAGAAAGATTATTTCATTAATGATTAAAGATTACAAAGAAATTAGAGAGAGTTTCCCCCACTAAATTAGTACGTTAGTAAGTACAAAAAAAATTAAAAGAGTAGAATATATACAAAAAATATTTACACTATAAATTTGTTCTTCAAATCAAGTTCCCGGCAACGGCGCCAAAAACTTGATGTGGGATTAAAATTTAAGTTGCAAACCCAAGTACAGGTTATCTCAAGTAATAAATTCTCGGTGAGTCCAAGGTCGAACCACAAAGACTTGATGAAGAAAAATTAATTAAGGTAAAGTAAATATTTTGTTACAACAATAAAGGTGATAAAACTTAGTCACAAATAAAAAGGAATTGCTTAGGTTAGGAGATCCACTCTTGGTAAATAAATTAAGGACAAGATTAATTTTTTTATAACTCAATTAGAATCCACACATAACGAGGTTCCAATCAAAAAATACAATGTTCAAAGTTCATTAAAAATTATATACGTAATTATATTATGATTCCTTTAATCATCTATTAACACCACCACTCATAAATGGGATCAAGCATTCATTGTGCCAAAATCTTGTCTACAACAAATCAAGATCTCCACTTTATAAGGAGAGTTTCTAGCACTACCACTTGTAAATGGGTTCAAGCATTCATTGTGCCAATCTCTTGTCTACAGCAAATCAAGAACTTCACTTTACAAGCAGGGTTTTTAAATTAATTGGAAATAAAATATAATACGTATAATGACCACTTGAAAATATATCATTTAAGCACAAGAGAGAAATTAATCTAACCTTATTTCATTACCAAGAGCTTCACTCTTTCACCCAACCAAAATGGAACTTAGTTACTCATAGACAAGAAGAAAGAAAGAGAGAAAAAGAAGAAGAAGAACATGACTTCAATTTAGAACAAAGAAAAATTACTACAAGAAAACCTAGTAACAAACTAACATCATTTTGGTACCTAACACCTAAAACCTTCAATAATTTGCCAAGGCCTCCTTTTATAGAGGATTAGATATACAAAATGAAAAGGGGGCTGAGTCATTGGTGAGTGGATGAGTGGAAAATGAGTAGAAAATGCCAAATGACTTTTGGTAAGTGAAAAATTATGGAGATTCTTTGTCTCTGAAATTATTCAGCTCTGAAGTCATTGAATGCGTCAGAATGAAGTAATGTGGTCTTCATGAAAGTTGTAGGTCTGGGTCTTATATTTCAAATGGCTTTAGTTTGAGTCCAATATCATTTCTACAACTCTAGATACATTCAAATTATTGCACACTGCTCAGGCCCAATCACAGCTCCTCTGTTCTGACTTGAAAGTCCAATATCACCCAATAGGCCTCAGATTCTTAAAAAGTGTTCAACATGAAAGTTGTAGATATGATTGTAGCTATTCAGCATCAAAATTTTAGCCTATTTGACAACATATAGCACGCGATATGGCATTAATAGTACATATAGGTCAATCTGTCAGGAACAGCACTCTAGTTCTTGCTTCAACCCCAATTTGAGTTATCTAATCGTGTGATTGGGCCTTTGAGGTCTTCATGAAAGTTATAAAACTCTCTCTTATCTTTAAAATTCCACTAGATTCACCTCATTTAACCACCTACATCCCAAGATATAGCCCAAATACAAAAATAATGTAAGACATAAATTATGCTAAAAAATTCAATTAAGTCCAATTTGAGTCCAAACTTACAAAACATAATCAAACTCAATCAATTAAGTACATGGAGAGTGTAAATGACTAAAATGAGGGTTTATTAATGTATCAAATATGTGATTATCATACTGTGTGCTGCTCACGATCCTTCTTCGCTTTCTGCCATTTTGGTTGTTCTTTCTCAACCTCTCTTTCTTTATTGCCATCTTGAATTTAGACATCTACAGTAAGAACATCATTTTTCTTTTTCTTAATTTCTGACGAGCTAGGTGCTTTATTTGCCTTCTTATCTTTCACATTAGCTGACTTATCAAAAGTATCTCTGTACTCTGGAATTTTCTTCTTTTGGGAGGACTCCCCAAATTCCTTACCACTTCTCAAGATAATTGCATTGACCTGTTCCTTAAGATTAAGCTCAGTAGTGTCAGGCAATGTCCCCAACGCCCTTGCTATCATCAAAGTAGCCAATTGACTAATTTAAGTCTCCATGCTCTTCATTATGGCTTATGAATTCTGCATGTACTTTATTACAAAGTTTTCAAAATTTTACCTCTCTTCAGGTGATTGGAAACCTAGAAGTGGTTGTGGCGCTCTCTATTGGCTCTGCTGATTATCTTGTTGATTTCCTCATTTAAAAATGGGATGGTCCCTCCAACCAGGTTTTTATGTATTAGTATACAGATTATATTGTTGCTAGTTAGAATTACTAACAAAATTTGCTATTTCAAGCTCGGGGGCAAATGGACTACTAACTTGATAGTTTGTACTTGTATGACCTTGTCTACCACATGCTTCACATATGATTGGTGGGGCTATACTGTTTGCTATCATCAAAGTCTCCACCTTCTTTGTTAAAGCTTCCAATTGACTCAGAATAGCAGTAGAGGAATCAACATCATGTACACATGCTTGTTTTGTAGGAACCTAGCGCTCATTTTTCCATTGAAAACTGTTAAGCGCCATTTCTTCATTCAGTGCTTGGCTTTCAGTAAGTGTAATCAATCAATTTTGAGGCATTCATTATTACTTTATATTTGGCCTAATTGATGATAATTGTATCCAATATTATGTTTGTAGATGAGTTTTAGATGATTGGTCTTCATTGAGCTTAATTGTAAAAACTTCATTAATTTTCGGTTTTTAACTCATTTTGACCTTTCTGTCTTGTATAGGCCGTATCTTGGGCTACAAATGTCATATTTGGATGATCTTGGTGTCCCCTGAAAGCTGAGATAAAGATACACAATTTTGAATCTAGGCAGTTTTTATAATTTAGTTGGATTCAGGGTGAAAATTGAGCCTCAAAGTTAGGACGTTGTTGCTGTCATAAAGCTTGGACCTTCCCTCACTGATTTGGGCTTAACTCTCTCAATTTAAACCCAAATAAGACAAATTATATGTCTCTGAAAAGCTTATTCAGAGGGCTACAGTTTGGGCCAGGGTTAGATTAGGAATTATAGAATAATTTTTAGTTATAAATAGGTTAAGGCAGAATATGAAAGTACACCTCTTTCTGAATCCTGATTTTTGAGTTTTACGATAGGAATCAAGAAACCTTTTTTCTCTCTTTTTGTTTTCTCTTTTTCATTTTTATCTCTTCTTTGATCTGTATCTTTTCAATGGTGATGGCCATGAAAGGCTAAAGATCCAATCAATCTAAGGAATTCAATGATTGTGGTTAGAGTTTTGAGTTCTTTTGTTTATTTGTGATTTCTAATTATGTTCTTTCCTCTTCTTCTCCTTCTTTAATTGATTTATGATTATATTTTGAAATTGAAGATAGATTTGGATTAATTAATCTGAATTTAATGGAGAATAGATCATCGATTGATAATCTATGTTAATTCGAAATTGTGTTTAATTCAATCTTAATCAAGAATTGCGATTGTGATTCTGTTTTAGTTGATTAAATTCTAGGTGATTATCTAGTTGAATTCGAATTAACAGAGTTAATTGCATAAATAATTTTACTCTCTTTGAACTATGATTTACTTTGCCACTTGATTTGAAGCCCTTGGATTGGTGTTTTTAGTTTTGAATTTATTCCTAATTACTATCGAATTTGCATTTTGTTACTTGATGAATAAAACCCCCCTTTTACTTTTACTGTTTATTTTTCATTAGAGTTTAATTTAGGAATTAGATTGATAGTGTCAATTGAATTAGTTCTCTATGGATCGACCCTTGCTTACTACAACTGGTTGCAAGGTTTTTATATTTTTGGTGGAACTTGGCAACTATTTTTGATATAATTCTTAATCGTATTCCACACCACACTAAAGTGTTTTCTTCCAAATTGTACCTCCCGCAGCTACATTAATTAGTGAAAGGTTGGTAGGTGACAAATCATTATAAAAAGTCTGTACCTGCTGCCATACGGGAAATCTAATATGGACATCTCTTCAACAACTCTTGAAAGTGCTCCTAAGCTTCATAAAGAGTATCCATGTCAAACTGCATAAAAGAAGATATATCATTCCTTAACTTAGTAGATTTAGAAGGAGGAAAATACTTAGCCAAAAACTATTGTGTCAATTGATCCCATGTAATAGTGGAACCCCTTGGTAGTGACGTTAACCAATGACTTACTCTGGCCCTAAGAGAGAAAGGAAAGAGTCACAATTGGATTGCATCATCTATCACCCGATTGTACTTGATAGTATCATACAACTACAAGAACCTAGCCAAATGCTGATTTGGATTATCCGAAGGCAATCCACTAAAGTGAACAGAGTTCTGAATCATGGAGATCAATGTTGGTTTAATCTCAAAATTGTTAGCCACCACAGTTGGTCTTATAATACTCTTTCCATACCCTTCAGCAGTGGGCATGGAATACTCAAGCATGATCTGCTCTGCTGGGGTAGCTCTTTCTTCATGGTTTGCCTCAACTATTGGTTGTCTCTCCATCCTAATTATATCTTCTATCATAGCTTCAATATAAGATTGTTTCCTTAACTTGTAAGCTGTTCTCTCAATTTCTAGATCAAATGTCAAATCAGGACATTGAGAACGAGTAACCATAAAAAAATATGAGGTGAAAAATTAATTAAAAATAAAAAATAAGATAAGAAACAAAATAAAAGTGTGTCTAAATTAACTAGAGCTTTTCGCCTCTAATATTACTAAACTTATCCCAGACAATGGTGCCAAAAACTTGATGCGCGTAAAATACACTAAGAGCAAGTGCACTTTATCGCAAAGTAATATAGGACTTGAGTCCCAGTTATCAATCCCACGAGGAATAAGTGATAATTACTAGATTCATAAAATCTTTTGTTATTTAGATAATCAGAAGTGAAGAGAAATTCAAATTAAAAAGAAAACAAATAAAGAAAAAAGATGGACAATCAAGCAAATAATAGATAATCAATGAGAGAGAAACTGGGTGCAAGGTTCACTTGAATCCAATTATTTAGATTATCTTTCATTTATGATGTAAGGTAATTCTTTAGCTAATATTCTCATACTTGCTATTGAATCCCAATAGTCATGGATGAAATAATATTCTATTCTTAAATTAAATCACTTATTTGGTCATTTAGTTGAATTAATTAGGAATGCATTAAGCTTCAATTTAAGAGATGAACTAACATACCTGTCAATTCCATTGGTAGGAAAAATTGATGTTTGGTCATTCACCAATCTAATCCTAGGTTTATCATATAGATCCACTCATTGAATGCGGATGGTAATTGGTCAAACAATGAATTAACACATGCCAAAAATGATCAAGTTATGACAAGAATGCAAGTAATATGACAAACCCTAAAAGAAATTACCTTAATCAAATCAGAAATCAAATCCAAATAATTAGGAAAACAAGATCCCCCTTAGCCCTAGCTATGGGTTTAGCTACTTATGTTCAATACAAACAAACTCATATCAGAATATAAACACATGGAAAGAAAACCCAAAGAAAAGGGAAAACTAGAAGGAAAGATAAATTAAAACCCCTTTTATGGTGATTAAGATCTTAAAGCCTTCAAGAATTGAATCCTCCCTTTGAAGTCGTCTTGTAAAGTCTGTTGCCGTGAAACTACTTTCTTAGGATTAAGGATTTTCTATGTGATGTGCAAAGTGTATTCCCTAGTGTGTTGAGTTTAGCGTAAGTTTTCTAATTTATAGAAAATAACATGTTCTGTTACGCGACCAATGCCTAGGTGCTGGCTTATGGGTGCTCAAGCGCTGAGTCACTTAAGTCAAGATGCGTTGCATTACATTCTGCATACTCAAGTGCTCTTCACCCAGCGCTCAGGCGCTAGGTCACTGAATCACTACTGCCGCATACGCTTTGGGCACCCAAGCGTTCCACTCCTCAGTGCTCAAACGTTGAATGCTGATGGAAAATTCCTCTTTTCCTTGCTTCTTTGAATGTCCATTCTTCTCCATGTGCAATCCCTAATAAATAAATAAATAAAATAAAACACATAATAAAAATATAATTAAATAATACTAAAAATATAACAAAACTTATGAACAAAGTTCAATTAAAAATATAAAAATAACATGAAAAACTAAAGAATTGAACTATAAAAATATGGCATATTGATGGTTTATCAAGCAACAAGAACAAAAATGGAGAATCCAAGCTTGATATTCTTCCTTGTCTTGATTTCCTCTTCAAATCTTCTCCTCTCCCAAGTTGAACTCAATCCTTTGAGTTTTTCTCCCAAGATTAGGGTTCACCCAAATGTTAAAAATCCCTCAAATGGTCTAAAACAAATCATATAATAAAGTCTAAAACATGCATTAGGGTTTTTCCTACGCTTAGGGGAGGTCTATTAGGCACTTGGATATGGTCATTGCAAGCACAGTATCATTTAAGGACCCACGCCTAGGCGCTACTCCTAGGCCTAGGCACAACATTCCCATGCATAGATGTGGAACTCTCAGTTGATAGATGCTCTTGGACAAAGACTGATGCACCTAGGCATATTTATGCCACGCCTAGGCGTGGACTTCTTGACTAAGCTCCTTCCTTGCTTTCTTCCATGTTTCATATTTTTCTTACTTCTCTAAGCTCTTCAAGGCATTCCTTCATCTTCCATTCCTGTAATAAAGCATCAACTGATGTGTAAGAAACTAAGAATTATTCTGTTCTTCTACATGAAAATCCCTAAAAGCTAAATTTTTCAATCTATTTGAGAAGAGAAGTTTAGTTGTTTAGAATTAAACAAAGTGGACTAAATTATTTTGAAAATATTGGATTAGAGTGCAATTAATACTCAAATGAAAGCAAAATTACTCTAATTTTTGGAGTTATCACACCCCCAAACCTAGATTTCTGCTAGTCCTTGAGCAAGTTGAGATCAAGCAAGAAGGTGTGTAACACCCTGAATTTTTCTAACTTTAAGATAAATGACAATTGCATCCCCAATATACTGTTTTGTAATTTCTATGAGTAGTAAACTGAATTTGACTTTTCGTGAGTGTATTTGATTGTTGTATGTGATTTGCTCTCGAGCCAGGAAAATAAAAATTTTAAGCCGAAAAAATATTATTTTAATTAATTAGAGTGGGGGATCTTACTAAACTCGATTCGATTGATATATATATTAGTTTCATAATTTTTAGGATTTAACTGTGCAATAAAATTTTTTTATATTATTATAATATTATTTTATGTTACAAGTACCTATGTCTCAAAAACAAGAGAAAGCGCTTTAAAATAATCACGGATCTTTAAAAAGATCTGTAAAACTTTATAAATTTCTAAGCCAATGGGAACAAGTCAACAAAAGTGGCTTGACTATTTTGGACCGTTAGATGCAAGCTTGATGAGCAAGTCTTGATCAATGGTGGAGATGCAAGCTTGGTGAGCAAGTCTTGATCAATGGTGGAGATGCAAGCTTGGTGAGCAAGTCTTGATCAAATGGCTAGGATGCAAGCTTGGTGAGCAAGCTTTGATCAATGGCTAGGATGTAAACTTGGTGAGCAAGCTTTGAAGATGGCCATAGATCTAATCAATGGATAGAAATTAAAGATGAAATCAATGGTTAGGATTAAGTCAAAAGATGTAGGCTTGACTTTGGGTTAGTAGCTAATTAAGCTTAATTTGACAAGCTTAATTACCTAATTAGCAAACTAATTAAACAAGCTTAGTTAGTAAGTAATTATAATCTAACTAATAATTAGATGTGCTAATATTGTTTAAAAAATTATAAAACATGTAATTATATGTTCAATTAATTAGTTATATAATTAGATAATTAATTAAGATTAGTTAGGAAATTAAACCTAATTAATTAGCTACCTAATTAGAAACTAATTAACCTTGAATTAAAACAAAATGAAGCCACTAATTGGCCTTGGGCCACACGGTTTAGCAAAGCAGAATTTGGAGGCTTGGAGGACAAGTTTACAAGGCTTCTTGAGTACTCCAACAAGATCTCATCTTAGCCATTGAATGGATGGATGGCTAGGATGATTTCCATGCAAAATTCAATCATTTAGCCTCACTCAAAGTCCACTCACGGCAGTAAACACTTGGTTAGGCATTCTTCACTTTTATTTTCACCAATATTACGTAAAAGCCTTCCATTTTCTCTCCCAAAAATACCAAGACTCCATGTGCCTTTCTTCTTCCATTTTCTTCTCTCTATTCGCCAAGCTCTTCAATATACCATCCACTCACTTAAAAATTTTCCTTCTTTGTTTTTCTAACTCTAAACATCTACCCAAACTCATCTCTAGTTGGAGGTTTTTGCAAATTCCATCATTTGCAAGCTTGAATGTTCATCTTGAAGTTTCTTCCTTAAAGGTAAAACTCATTGTTTTTCCTTTCTATTTTCATTTTTAAGTTTCCAAGCCATGATTGATCCATGGTATGGTTTTCTTTTCTAGTAGTAACTCTTAGAAAATTTTATTTATTTTCTTAGGTATTTGAAGGAGCTAAAAACCGAAATTCCAAGGAAGGATAAAAGAAGAATTTTCTTCATTTTAAGGTAAGAGGAAGACTATAACCTAATTATCCTTGAATGGTAGTAAGAAAATGGAATTTTGTGTGTAGTAGAATCCATAAGGATTCTTTTATATGTTGATTGTAATGATTTTTCATGCATATTTGGTATTGTTAAGTTGACTTGCTAGTGTTTATAATGTTGTAAATATTAGTGTGATGCTAGAGATGCATGAGTATTCCAAGGAATACAACACCCTAGGATTCGGTCATAACCCTGAAAAGTGGATTTTGGATGTTTTTAAATTAATTTCAAAGAGTGTTTAAGGGTATTTAATGGAATTAATAATGTTTAAATGTTGTTCGTATTTACATTAATGCAAAAATATTTTACAGTTACTTGAAAAATATTTTAAGCAATTTTAAACTATTTAATAAATTTTTCTGTTAGAAAAATAAACTGTTTATTTAAGGAAAATATCAGGATTTTAAAAACGCAATAAAAATTTTACACGATTGATGAGAACAGTAAATTTTACTGTTGGACCAAAATGGTGGACCCGGATATGTGGAAAGTTATAGTGCGCCAAGTGGGTGCGTATTGTAACCTGGATATGTGGAAAATATATTGCGCCAAGTGGGCGCGTACTGTGTTTTGAGATTTGTGCCACTGAGGGCATTTACATAATTATTGTTGCCATTGAGGGCATTTTCGTAAATAATGAGGGTTTGATGGCATTTTTGTAAATAATTGAGAATTGATGACATTTCTGTAATTATTTGAGACTTGAGGACGTTTTGGTAATTATTGTTTTGTTCATGCACTGAGTCGTGCCAATTTACGAATTGGTGATTTGATTAACGAGATGAATAACATCGTGTTGTCGATGTGATGAGCGTAGTGGGTTCATTTCTGATATGGACTTGGAGGCATTGGTGTGCATTACTCTATATGTGGACAGGAGGTAGCTTCTTCTGGGCCGTCGTACGTGGTAACACACTAGTGTTTTCGACAAGCACTATACTTAATCGAGATTTGAGAGGACTATTTTAAGTGCCTCGTAGTTACACGATGTTTTGACTGTGTACTACGCCATGGTGTTTTAGTGGGCTATAGACACAAAGTGTTGACAGTGCAATAGCAATCACAACGATCAGTTATAGACACAAAGTGCTGACAGTGCAATAGCTGGTCGGGGTAGCCAAGCTATAGACACAAAGTGCTGACAATGCAATAGTGGTCGGGGTAGTCAAGCTATAGACACAAAGGGTGGACAAGGTAATAGCCGATCTGGGCAGTACTATTAGAACTTTCAAATCATTCTCTCTGATATCGTTGTGTGTGTTATAGCTCCATGGAGTAGGAATGAGTTATTTTATGGTTTTGGCATATTATCGTGTATCTATAATTTATTGTGATGGATTCTATTCTTTTCCATAATTAGTTATTGTTAATGTTTATTATCTGTGCTGATATTAATTGCTATTCTTGTTGCATTGTCGTTTTCTTATGCGCCACACTTGTGATATATTGGGTTGTCTTACCTCTTTGTTGTTGTATGTGTTGTTTGTATTATTGTGTTATATATATATATAGACGAAAATGAAGAGATTGAAGAACAAGTATCAGGCAGTGAATATCATATAGAGGAGGAGCCACAATCTACAGATTTCCAGTCTGAGTATTTGGAGCCTTCAGATCATCCGTACCGGTTGAATTGACTCAAAGAAGATGACTACACCAGGATTCTTAGGTTTTGTAAGAATAGAGTTCCATAGAGGAATAGAAGGCTGGCGTACTCGTGAAGAAAGCAATGTTGTAGTGTATATGGGAATTATTACTTTATCTTTGCGTCCAGGAATATGATCTTGATCCTGTAGTTACTTTTGACTTGTATGTACAGTTAGAGTTGCCTTTGGAGATCCGACGTCATTGGAATGGACTTTTCCATGTTCCTAATGAAAATAGTGTAGTGTCTACATCTCGGACTCCAGTTCGTAGAACAACTCGTATCTCTGTTCGTAGAACTGCTGTGAGACATCCTGGTTATCTGTCACTTGAGGAGTTATCTAGGGATGATTTCGCAGTGAACTAGATATCCATGATGTGCACTTGGGCACTTTTTACTTTTTGATGTCATACTGTATATAAAACTTATGTTTTGTCTTTTGGCAGTAGTTGTAAATGTTTTGGTATGTATTTTTTTTAGTTGTAAATTATTTGTAAATTATTTGCATAACTGATGACAACAAAACCATATGTAAATTATATGTTAGTTTTTTTTATATGTGTTTGTTGTATGTATGTAGATAATGCACAAATGAAATATACAAGTGAATTAATATGTACGTTAACTTTGTGTAGGTGAGGTGATGTGGTGTAATTTATACGTTTTATAAACAAAATATACGTACTAATTATAATATTTATTTTATAACTTGAATAGTATTTATTATCTTTATTTTATTTTTTTTTACCTTAAAATGTGACATCCCAAAGGGTGTTACATTAGTTGGTATCAGAGCCCAAGTTAGAGTCTTTAGGGGTTGTGGTTGGGTCTGTTTGTGCTTGTGTTGTGTGAATTCTCTGTGATTTATTTCCGAAAGGAAGAATCTAACTCTTATGTTTGATGTGACTGGAAAGAAAGAAAAGAATATGTCTAGAGGAAGAGGAAGATGTGCGAATATCCTTGGAGAAGAGGACCTTTTGGTAGCAGCTGTAGAGGCTATGCAGCGGATGGCAGAAGTGATAACTCAGCAGAACCAGAGAGCAACTCAACAGCACGATGCTGTAGAGGCTATGCAGCGGATGGCGGAGGTAATAACTCAGCAGAACCAGAGAGCAGCTCAACAGCAAGATGCTACTGCGGATGCCCTAAATTTATCTGAATTTAGACGTAGTAACCCGCCACAGTTCAGAGGCGAGTTCAATCCTGAGAAAGCAAGTTTGTGGATACAGGAACTGGAAAAGATATTCGAAGGGATGGGATGCCCAGATGATAAAAAGGTAATATATGCTACCTATATGTTAAGAGGAGACGGAGAAAGTTGGTGGAGAGGAACCCGCCGGTTGTTGCAAGCTGAAGGCACTGTGATAACTTGGGAAGTGTTTTCTACTGCGTTTATGGATAAGTATTTTCCTACCAGTGCTCGATATGCCAAGGAAAGAGAATTTCTTGGTCTACGTCAAGGAAATATGACAGTCCATGAGTATGCGTCCAAATTTGAGAGTTTGTCTCAATTCTCAGATTATGCTCAGACCAGGCCAAATGATGAGTGGCGATGTAGGAAGTTTGAAGAAGGATTGCGAGTGGAGTTAAGACAAGGAGTACTGCCTTTGAAAATGACTCAATTCCATGCTCTGGTAGATATATGTGCACAATTGGAGGAATTGGAACAGTTACGGGATCCAAGGACTCGTAATTTTGGACCAATGAGGTTTCAGAGGGGAGGTAGCAGCCATAATAATCGGTTTCAGCGTAAGCCATACTCGAGACCACCGGGAAACCAACTTCAACGACCACTTGTTGGAGGAAGCTCTGCTAGTACTACTCCTAGTCAGAAAGCGGCGTTTGTACCAACATGTTTCAAATGTGGGAAAAAGGGTCATATTTCTTCAGGATGTCCAATTAAAGGGACAATTTGTTTCAATTGTCGACAACCTGGACATTTCTCTAAGGATTGTCCTCAGTTGGAAAAGAAACCTGCATTGAAGACTGTTCGGGCAAGTCACCAAGATCCGGAGGACAAGTCTATACTATGACAGGAACTGAAGTTTCTCAGTCTGACAATCTTATTCAAGGGGAAGGAACCATAGGAGGTAAGCCTTTGATTGTCTTGTATGATTCAGGTGCAACACATTCTTTTATTGCCTATAGTTGTGTTGAGAGATTAAAACTGCCTGTGTCTTCTTTGGATTTTCCATTGGTTGTTTCTACACCAACTACTAAGCCTGTAGTCACATCCAAAATATGTTTGGATTGTCCTGTTGTTGTGAAGGACCGTATGTTTATAGTCAACTTGATTTGTTTACCCCTAGTGGAGATAGATGTGATATTCGGAATGGATTGGTTATCTTCTAACCATATCCTGATAGACTGTGCAATTAAATCCATAGTCTTTCCGAAGGAAGAAAACTCTGGATTCTTGACTGCTGTTAAAGCTAAGACGTTGCTGAGAAATGGAGCGCAGGGATTTGTATTATTATCTTCTCTAAAAGTTGAGAATGAGAAAGATGTATATACTATTCCTGTTGTCAATGAATTTCCAGAAGTTTTTCCAGACGATGTACCTGGTTTGCCGCCAGAAAGGAAATCAAATTTTCTATCGATTTGGTACCAGGAATATGTCCTATTTCAATTGCACCGTATAGAATGTCACCAGCCGAGTTGATGGAGTTGAAAAAGCAATTAGAGGAATTATTGGAGAAGCAGTTTGTGCGGCCACCGAGTGTATCACCATGGGGAGCACCAGTGCTTCTAGTCAAGAAGAAGGATGGAACTTCTCGACTCTGTGTGGACTATCATCAGCTGAATAAGGTCACCATAAAGAATAAATATCCACTTCCACGGATTGATGATTTGATGGACCAGTTGAAGGGAGCAGAAGTATTTTCTAAAATAGATCTGAGATCAGGTTACCATCAAATCCGTGTTAAAACGGAGGATGTACCCAAAACAGCCTTTCGAACTCGTTATGGGCATTATGAATATCAGGTCATGCCTTTTGGAGTGACAAATACTCCTACTATATTCATGGATTATATGAATAGGATTTTTCGCCCGTACCTTGATAGATTTGTTGTTGTCTTTATAGATGACATTCTAATCTATTCTCGGTCTAAAGAAGAGCATGCCGAACATCTCGGTATAGTTCTTCAGGTTTTGAAGGACAAGCAGTTGTATGCAAAGTTGGCTAAATGTGAATTTTGGTTGGAAAAAGTGCAATTCCTAGGTCACATAATTTCTAAAGAAGGTATTGCAGTGGATCCATCCAAGATAGAAACTATTTTGCAATGGGAGAGACCTAAAACAGTGACAGAAGTTTGAAGTTTCGTTGGATTAGCCAGGTATTATCGAAGGTTTATAGAAGGTTTTTCTAAGATTGCCGGACCACTTACACAACTTACAAGGAAAAGTCAAGCTTTTGAATGGACGGATGAACGTGAAGCCAGTTTTCAAGAGTTGAAGAAAAAGCTAACAACCGCACCAGTGTTGATCTTACCAAATCCTAACAGATCTTTTGATGTGTACTGTGATGCTTCGTATCAAGGATTGGGATGCGTGCTGATGCAAGACCGAAATGTGGTAGCCTATGCTTCAAGGCAATTGAAGGTTCATGAGAGAAATTACCCAACCCATGATTTGGAACTAGCAGCGGTGGTGTTTGCATTAAAGATATGGAGGCATTATCTGTATGGAGCCATGTTCAATGTCTTTAGTGATCATAAGAGTTTGAAATACTTGTTTGATCAGAAAGAATTGAATATGAGACAAAGACGATGGCTTGAGTTTCTCAAAGATTATGATTTTCAACTCCAATATCATCCGGGAAAAGTTAATGTGGTAGCAGATGCTCTAAGTAGAAAAGTACTTAGTGTTTCTACAATGATGATAAAGGAAGAGGAATTACTCAATGAGTTCAGAAATTTAGAAGTATCAAGTGGAATTAGTGCACTGGGAAGATTCGTTTTAGGCAGAATGGTAATCTTAAATGACTTGCTTAATATAATTCGAGATAAACAGGAGGAAGATGCGTTTTTGCAAAATGAAAGAGAACTGTTAAAGCAAGGTCACAAGGCAACAGTGGAAGAGGGATCAGATGGAATTTTAAGATTTCAAGGGAGAGTTTGTATACCCGACGATGCTGAACTAAAGACGGCAATATTGGATGAAGCCCATACTAGTAATCTAAGTTTGCATCCAGGAATGACCAAGATGTATCAAGATTTGAAGAAATTGTTTTGGTGGCCAAGGATGAAAAGAGACGTAGCGGAACGTGTAGTGTCTTGTTTAGTTTGTCAGAAAGCGAAAGTGGAGCATCAGAGGCCAGCTGGAATGTTACAACCGCTCTCTATTCCAGAATGGAAGTGGGACAATATTTCTATGGATTTCGTTACTGGACTGCTAAGAACGAGAAAAGGTCATGACTCAATATGGGTTATAGTTGATAGGCTTACAAAGTCAGCTCATTTCCTGCCCATTAATATTAAGTATTCATTGGAAAGATTAGCCCAAATCTATATCAATGAGATTGTTAAATTACATGGAGTACCTATTTCCATAATTTCTGATAGGGATCCAAGGTTTACATCAAGGTTTTGGCCAAATCTACAAGAAGCGATGGGGACTAAGCTACATTTAAGCTCTGCTTATCATCCACAGACTGATGGCCAAACTGAAAGAACTATATAATCTTTAGAAGACCTATTGCGTGCTTGTGTGCTGGAGCAACAAGGGAGTTGGGATGAATTTTTATCTTTGATAGAATTCACCTACAACAATAGTTTTCACGCAAGTATAGGGATGGCACCCTATGAAGCGTTGTATGGACGATGATGCCGAACACCTTTGTGTTGGTATCAAGACGGTGAAAGTATGACTATTGGACCAGAGTTAGTGCAACAGACTACAGAGAAGGTGAAGATAATCCAAGAAAAGATGAGGACTACTCAAAGCAGACAAAAGAGCTATGCTGACAAAAGAAGGCGACCCTTGGAATTCGAAGAAGGCGAGCATGTATTTTTAAGGGTGACTCCTACGACTGGTATTGGAAGAGTTATCAAGTCTAAGAAGCTTACGCCTAAGTTTATAGGACCTTATCAGATTATACGTAGGATAGGTCCTGTAGCTTATCAAGTTGCCTTACCGCCGTTTTTGTCTAATCTACATAATGTATTTCATGTGTCCCAATTAAAGAAGTATATTTCAGATCCGACACATGTGATACAACCTGATGAAGTACAGTTAAAGGAGAATCTGACGTACGAGACACTCCCTGTAAGAATTGAAGACAGAAAAGTGAAGCAGCTTCGAGGAAAGATGATTGAGCTGGTTAAAGTTATATGGAACGATGTGACAGGAGATGCTACCTGGGAATTGGAGGATAAGATGAGGGAGCAATACCCTCAATTATTTTAAGGTACGACAAATTTTGAGGACGAAATTTTTGTTTGTTGGGGAGAGTTGTAACACCCTGAATTTTTCTAACTTTAAGATAAATGACAATTGCGTCCCTAATATACTGTTTTGTAATTTCTATGAGTAGTAAACTGAATTTGATTGTTTCGTGAGTGTATTTGATTGTTGTATGTGATTTGCTCGAGCCAGGAAAATAAAAATTTTCTCGGCCGAAAAAATATTATTTTAATTAATTAGAATGGGGATCTTACTAAACCCGATTCGATTGATATATATATTAGTTTCGTAATTTTTAGGATTTAAGCGTGCAATAAAAAAATTTTATATTATTATAATATTATTTTATGTTACATTACCTACTGCCTCAAAAACAAGAGAAAAGCTGCTTTAAAATAATCACGGATCTTTAAAAAGACTGTAAAACTTTATAAATTTCTAAGCCAATGGGAACAAGTCAACAAAAGTGGCTTGACTATTTTGGACCGTTAGATGCAAGCTTGATGAGCAAGTCTTGATCAATGGTGGAGATGCAAGCTTGGTGAGCAAGTCTTGATCAAATGGCTAGGATGCAAGCTTGGTGAGCAAGCTTTGATCAATGGCTAGGATGTAAACTTGGTGAGTAAGCTTTGAAGATGGCCATAGATCTAATCAATGGATAGAAATTAAAGATGAAATCAATGGTTAGGATTAAGTCAAAAGATGTAGGCTTGACTTTGGGTTAGTAGCTAATTAAGCTTAATTTGACAAGCTTAATTACCTAATTAGCAAACTAATTAAACAAGCTTAGTTAGTAAGTAATTATAATCTAACTAATAATTAGATGTGCTAATATTGTTTAAAAAATTATAAAACATGTAATTATATGTTCAATTAATTAGTTATATAATTAGATAATTAATTAAGATTAGTTAGGAAATTAAACCTAATTAATTAGCTACCTAATTAGAAACTAATTAACCTTGAATTAAAACAAAATGAAGCCACTAATTGGCCTTGGGCCACACGGTTTGGCAGCAGAATTTGGAGGCTTGGAGGACAAGTTTACAAGGCTTCTTGAGTACTCCAACAAGATCTCATCTTAGCCATTGAATGGATGGATGGCTAGGATGATTTCCATGCAAAATTCAATCATTTAGCCTCACTCAAAGTCCACTCACACAGCAGCACTTGGTTAGGCATTCTTCACTTTTATTTTCACCAATATTACGTAAAAGCCTTCCATTTTCTCTCCCAAAAATACCAAGACTCCATGTGCCTTTCTTCTTCCATTTTCTTCTCTCTATTCGGCCAAGCTCTTCAATATACCATCCACTCACTTAAAAATTTTCCTTCTTTGTTTTTCTAACTCTAAACATCTACCCAAACTCATCTCTAGTTGGAGGTTTTTGCAAATTCCATCATTTGCAAGCTTGAATGTTCATCTTGAAGTTTCTTCCTTAAAGGTAAAACTCATTGTTTTTCCTTTCTATTTTCATTTTTAAGTTTCCAAGCCATGATTGATCCATGGTATGGTTTTCTTTTCTAGTAGTAACTCTTAGAAAATTTTATTTATTTTCTTAGGTATTTGAAGGAGCTAAAAACCGAAATTCCAAGGAAGGATAAAAGAAGAATTTTCTTCATTTTAAGGTAAGAGGAAGACTATAACCTAATTATCCTTGAGTGGTAGTAAGAAAATGGAATTTTGTGTGTAGTAGAATCCATAAGGATTCTTTTATATGTTGATTGTAATGATTTTTCATGCATATTTGGTATTGTTAAGTTGACTTGCTAGTGTTTATAATGTTGTAAATATTAGTGTGATGCTAGAGATGCATGAGTATTCCAAGGAATACAACACCCTAGGATTCGGTCATAACCCGAAAAGTGGATTTTGGATGTTTTTAAATTAATTTCAAAGAGTGTTTAAGGGTATTTAATGGAATTAATAATGTTTAAATGTTGTTCGTATTTATATTAATGCAAAAATATTTTACGATTACTTGAAAAATATTTTAAGCGATTTTAAACTATTTAATAAATTTTTCTCGTTAGAAAAATAAACATTTATTTAAGGAAAATATCAGGATTTTAAAAACGCAATAAAAATTTTACACGATTGATGAGAACAGTAAATTTTACTGTTGGGCCAAAATGGTGGACCCATTATGTGGAAAGTTATAGTGCGCCAAGTGGGTGCGTATTGTAACCTGGATATGTGGAAAATATATTGCGCCAAGTGGGAGCGTACTGTGTTTTGAGATTTGTGCCACTGAGGGCATTTACATTATTATTGTTGTCATTGAGGGTTTTTTTCGTAAATAATGAGGGTTTGATGGCGTTTTTGTAAATAATTGAGAATTGATGACATTTCTGTAATTATTTGAGACTTGAGGACGTTTTGGTAATTATTGTTTTGTTCATGCACTGAGTCGTGCCAATTTACGAATTGGTGATTTGATTAACGAGATGAATAACATCGTGTTGTCGATGTGATGAGCGTAGTGGGTTCATTTCTGATATGGACTTGGAGGCATTGGTGTGCATTACTCCATATGTGGACAGGAGGTAGCTCCTTCTGGGCCGTCGTACGTGGTAACACACTAGTGTTTTCGACAAGCACTATACTTAATCGAGATTTGAGAGGACTATTTTAACTGCCTGTAGTTACACGATGTTTTGACTGTGTACTACGCCATGGTGTTTTAGTGGGCTATAGACACAAAGTGTTGACAGTGCAATAGCAATCACAACGATCAGTTATAGACACAAAGTGCTGACAGTGCAATAGCTGGTCGGGGTAGCCAAGCTATAGACACAAAGTGCTGACAGTGCAATAGCTGGTCGGGGTAGTCAAGCTATAGACACAAAGGGTGGACAGTGCAATAGCTGACTGGGCAGTACTATTAGAACTTTCAAATCATTCTCTCTGATATCGTTGTGTGTGTTATAGCTCCATGGAGTAGGAATGAGTTATTTTATGGTTTTGGCATATTATCGTGTATCTATAATTTATTGTGATGGATTCTATTCTTTTCCATAATTAGTTATTGTTAATGTTTATTATCTGTGCTGATATTAATTGCTATTCTCGTTGCATTGTCGTTTTCTTATGCGCCACACTTGTGATATATTGGGTTGTCTTACCTCTTTGTTGTTGTATGTGTTGTTTGTATTATTGTGTTATATATATATATAGACGAAAATGAAGAGATTGAAGAACAAGTATTAGGCAGTGAATATCATATAGAGGAGGAGCCACTGATCTCTGATTTCCGGTCGAGTATTTGGAGCCTTCAGATCATCCGTCCGGTTGAATTGACTCAAAGAAGATGACTACGCCAGATTCTTAGGTTTTGTAAGAATAGAGTTCCATAGAGGAATAGAAGGTGGCGTACTCGTGAAGAAAGCAATGTTGTAGTGTATATGGGAATTATTACTTTATCTTTGCGTCCAGGAATATGATCTTGATCCTGTAGTTACTTTTGACTTGTATGTACAGTTAGAGTTGCCTTTGGAGATCCGACGTCATTGGAATGGACTTTTCCATGTTCCTAATGAAAATAGTGTAGTGTCTACATCTCGGACTCCAGTTCGTAGAAAAACTCGTATCTCTGTTCGTAGAACTGCTGTGAGACATCCTGGTTATCTGTCACTTGAGGAGTTATCTAGGGATGATTTCCCAGTGAACTAGATATCCATGATGTGCACTTGGGCACTTTTTGCTTTTTGATGTCGTACTGTATATAAAACTTATGTTTTGTCTTTTGGCAGTAGTTGTAAATGTTTTGGTATGTATTTTTTTTAGTTGTAAATTATTTGTAAATTATTTGCATAACTGATGACAACAAAACCATATGTAAATTATATGTTAGTTTTTTTTTTATATGTGTTTGTTGTATGTATGTAGATAATGCACAAATGAAATATACAAGTGAATTAATATGTACGTTAACGCTGTATAGGTGAGGTGATGTGGTGTAATTTATACGTTTTATAAACAAAATATACGTACTAATTATAATATTTATTTTATAACTTGAATAGTATTTATTATCTTTATTTTATTTTATTTTACCTTAAAATGTGACATCCCAAAGGGTGTTACAAGGTGAAGTAACAGTAAGGTCAAAAAATATTAGTATCAAGCCTACACTTTCAAACTCAAGATTCATCCACATCCTCAAGGAGCACATCATGACTTTAACTAAAATGTGAACACATTTATGATTCACTTCACATGCTTTCACCCTAAAGTATTCCACACATATGCATCTTGAATCAAATATATTTATGTAGAATTTCTTCCTAAACACAAACCACATATTAAGATAGGATTAAAAAATAATTTTTTTTGTGTAATTTCATTTATGCATCTCAAGGTTTCAATCTTCTTTCTTCCACTTCAATCTCAGTAAAGCACATCAAATTAACTATTAGATGTTCACGAGTTAAAATATTTGGGTATAATAATTTGACATAGTTAATGTTAAAATTAATCTTGGTAGATTTTGAACCTTAGTCATCTTGCATTTAGTAGAAACCCAATTTGTTTACTTTGCTTCACTTTAATTTGCATTCAAAATTAATCTTTATTTACCATTAATCATTTAATATTTCTTTTTAGTTTCTTTGTTCCTTCTGCTATTTTTGTAATTTGTCTCTCTATAGAATCGACACTCTAAAGCTGTGCTACAACTACTGTGTTATTCTTTGGGCATAATCAAATTTTGGTGTCATTGCCTAGGAGATGGTAGAAGAATTGTTAATCAAAATTTTCTCTTCAGTAGTTTGTAAAGGTGATAGCTTCGTTCCCTCTTTTAGGTTGCTGTATTTTAATTTTCCTTTCTTTTCCTTTGTAGATTTTTTTTTAGTGTTGCATTTTTTCTCTACGTTGCATGAACATATATAGAGATGCCTAGGGTCAGTTTGCTTGTAGACCCGTGTTAGAGTTAGAGTTAGAGTCTGATTTTTCTAATCATTTGTTTGATACTTCTTTTAATTCTAAGGAAATGAGCGAACATACAGATCAACCCCCTAGGAACTTTCAGGATTACCTCCACCTTATATGCACAGCCACACTATCATGCGTCATGCTTCTAACTAATACTCGCCAACTAGATTTTAAAACAGGGATGATATATTTACTCCCTACTTTTCATGGCTTGGAAAATGAAAATCCATATTTGTACATTAGGGAGTTTGAGGAAGTAGTTACGACTTTTCATAGTCAAAATACAACTGATGACGTTATGAGACTTAAGTTCTCCTTTCTTTTTGAAGGATAGAGCTAAGAGTTAGCTATACTTACTGAGATCATAATCTATTAGGTCATGGAATGAGATAACTTAAGTTTTCTTTAATAAATACTTTTCATAACATAAGACCAACGATTTAAAAAGGCAAATCTTCACCTTTGCATAAAAGGACAGTGAGACTTTGTATCAGTCTTGGGAGATATTTAAGGAGTTGTTGAGTATGTGTCATCACCATGGGAATGAGAATTGACACTTAATGAGCTATTTTTATGAGGGACTTACACCTTGAGAGTGCTAATTTATGGAGATGAAGTGTAACGGTGAGTTCTTACAGAAAGATCCTGATGAGGCCAAAGAATACCTTAATGAGCTTTATGAAAAAGCTCACACTTGGATTGGATCTAGTGCTACTGAGAGCACAAATAAGTCATGACCTATAAGAAACCTAAATGGTGGTGGAATTTACCATCTCAGAAAAGAGGATAACCTAAAGGCTAAGGTTGAGATGCTCACTAGGGATCTAGAGGTGTTAAAGACTAAGGACTTAAAGCCAACACATGTGGCTAATCATGCAGAGTCTTTTAGACCATGTTTTGTGTGTGACGGGGTAGATTAGCTTGCTCAAGAATGTCCCACATTTACTGAGATGAGAGGGATGTATGAGGAATAATGTAATGCCTTAGGTATGTACAAGAAGCCTTTTACACCTTTCTCTGATACCTATAATCTGAGGTGGCGCAATCACCTATTAGCTAGAAGTCTGAAAACCAGCCATCTGCATTACCTCATAGATCATATCCTTCACCATATCATACACCTTCATCTTCTAGGAGCTTTTTAAAAGACACTTTGCAGGATTTTATTGAGGCACAGGGTAAGAATAACCAAAAGTTTGAATATTTGATTACACAAGTTGTTGAAGAAAACAAGGAGATAAAGAACAAAGTGTCCAAATTGATGAACTCCTTGAGTTTGAATGAGCAAGGTAAGTTCCCTTCTTAAGATTAGTCCGCACCCTAAGGTCAACACATGGCATAAGAAAATTTGAAGGATGTGAATGCCATTGTGACACGAAGTGGTACAACATTACACATCTCAACAACAAACAAATCACAGGATATGGAAAGGAATCAAGATAATAGTGATGCTGAGCTGCCCAAGGAACTTGAGGTGATAAAATGTCCTATTAAGGTGCTATTCCATCAAACTTTAAAATCAAACAAGCGAACTCTAGATACTAACAATGAAATCATTGAGAATTTAAGGCAAGTAAAATTTAATCTTCCTCTTTTGCATGTGATTAAACAAGTTCCTACTTATGCAAAAGTTCTCAAGGGTTTGTGTACAGTTAAGAGGAAGAACCATGTGAAGAAGATAGTGTTCCTATCAGAACAAGTTAGTGCTCTAATTGAGCAGCAGATTTTTCCTAAGTACAAAGATCTTAGTTGTCCAACCATTGTATACAGCATCGGAAATCATGAGTTTAGGCAAGCTTTGCTAGATTTAGGAGCTAGCGTGAATCTAATGCCATATTCTATTTATTTGGGGTTGGGATTGGGAAAAATCAAACTAACCACTATGGTATTACAATTGGCTAATCGTTCAGTCAAAGTACCATAGGATGTGATAAAGGATGTTCTAATTCAAATTGACAAATTTTATTATCCTATTGATTTCCTAATCATAGATACTAGCTCTGCTATTAATGGTAGGACTTTTCTTACCACTACTAATGCTCTTATTAATTGTAGGAATGAGCTCATAAAGCTGTCTTTTGGAAACATGACTCTCAAGGTCAATATCTTTCATATTGCAAAGGAACAAGAAGATGATGACGAGACCCACTAGATATATATAATTGACTTACTCATGGATAGGAGAGTTTCTACAGCCCATAATTTTGATCCCTTTGAGTATTTTCTTATTAATTTTTAATTTAATTCTATCAGTAATTCATTTGATGTAGTTGATATTTGTGCTATTTTTTTCATAGAACTCAGGATTATGGCACTTGTGCATGACAACCAAAGTTTGAGGAGTTGCCTGAGAAAAGTGAAAAACAAATTCCTTCAAGTGTGGAAGCACCCAAGGTTGAATTGAAGCCTTTGAGTAAGGGTTTAAAGCATACTTTCCTTGGCCCAAGTGATACTTTTCATGTTATTATCTCATCTGAATTGTCTATCTCAAAGTGAGAAATTAATTCAGCCCTAAGTGAGTATAAGTCAATCTTAGGTTCGAGCTTGCTGATATAAAAGGTGTTAGTCTCCTGGTTTGCTATCATAAAATTAATTTGGAGGAAAGAACTATCTCTCGTAGAGACCGCCAGTGTAGGCTTAATCCCATTATGAAAGAAGTGGTGAAGAATGAAGTGCTAAAACTATTAGATGCAAGAATCATATATCCTATTGCTGATAGTAAATGGGTAAGTCCTACACAGGTTGTTCCTAAAAAGTCAGGTGTTACTTGAAGAATAAACTGAAAGAGTCTACAAAACTTATGAATGGGTGGCTGATGTGCATTGATTATAGAAAGTTGAATGCTGCCACTAAGAAAAATCATTTTTCTTTCCCTTTTATTGATCAAATTCTTGAGTGTGTGGCTGGTTATCCTTTCTATTATTTCTTGGATGGTTATTATCAATTTGAAATTACATTAGAAGACCAGGATAAAACCACTTTCACTTGTCCTTTCGGTACTTATGCTTTTCGTAGAATGACATTTGGATTGTGCAATACACCTGCTACATTTCAACATTACATGATAAGCATTTTTAGTGACATATGGTTGAAAATTGCATGGAAGTTTTTATGGATGACTTGACTATTGTTGGATTTTCTTTTGATGCATGCTTATTGAATTTAGAGAGAGTGTTGAGTCGTTGTGAAGAAAATGAATTGGTTTTGAATTGAGAAAAATGTCACTTAATGGTATCTTCAGGTATTGTCTTAGGGCATATTATTTCTTCTAGGATGATGGAGGTTGATCAATCTAAAATCGAATTAATCTCTATGTTGCCTACACCTAGGACAGTAAAGGATGTAAGATCTTTTCTTGGTCATGTAGGCTTTTATAGGTAGTTCACACAGAATTTTCTCACCATATCTAGACCACTATGTGACCTCTTAGTTAAAAATACCCTATTTGAGTGGACATAAGCTTGTCAAGAGGCCTTTAAAACGGTAATTGGCAAGCTTACCTCAACACCAATAATGTAGCCACTTGATTGGGCTTTACCTTTTGAGATCATGTGTGATGCTAGTGATTTTTCTATAGGTGTTGTTCTTGGACAATGAAGGAAGGGGAAGCTTTTTGTTATTTATTATGCTAGTATAACTCTAAATGGTGCTTAGATGAATTACTCCACTAGTGAAAAAGAGTTGCTAGCTATAATGTTTGCTTGGGATAAGTTTTGTGCTTACTTGATTGGTTCTCCTATTATTATTTTCATAGATCATGCAGCCCTTAAGTACCTTCTTACAAAGAAGGATGCTAAGACGCGACTAATGTGGTGGATTTTACTTTTGCAAGAATTTGACATCACCATCAAAGATAAGAAGGGAGTGAAGAATGTAGTGGCTGACCATCTCTTGAGTTTCACATTTGAGGACACCTTTGACCATTTGCCAATTAGGGATGATTTTCTCCATGAGCATTTATTTTCTATTACTTCTCTACTATAGTTTACTGATATTGTGAATTATTTAGCTGTAAGTGAGATACCGGTGGATTGGAGCGCTTAAGACAAGAGTAAGTTCATGATCGAGGTACATAATTTCTATTGGGATGACCATTTTTTTTTTCAAATACTGCTTTGCCCAATTTTAAGGTGTTGCATCCCTAATGAAGAGATTGCTAGCGTCTTGAAATTTTGTCACCCCCAAGCTTGTGGAGGCCACTTTTCAATGAAGAAAACTGCTACAAAAATTCTGCAGTGTGAATTTTATTGGCCCACCTTGTTCAAGTATGCAAACATTTATTGTCGCTCATAGGAAAAGTATCAAAAGTTAGGTGTTATATCCCATCGTAATATGATGCCCTTAAATCTAATTTTAGTGATTGAAATTTTTTATTATTAGGGCATTGATTTTATGGGACCATTTTCTCCTTCTTTTGGATATCAGTATATTATTGTGGCAGTAGATTATATGTCAAAATGGGTAGAGGTAGCAGCTTGCAGAAGCAATGATAATAGGATGGTAATTAAATTTCTTAAAGAGAATGTGTTATCTTGATTTGGTACACCACGTGCTATCATTAGTGACTGAGGTACATATTTTTGCAACCATTCTTTTGAGGCTTTGATGAAAAAATATGGGGTGGTACATAAGATCTGTACTACCTACCACCCCAGACAAGTGGATAGGTAGAATTTGCAAATAGGAAATTTAAGCGAAATTTAAAAAAAATGGTCAACTTAGATAACAAAAAATTGGTCTTTGAGACTAGTTGATGCACTTTGGGCCTACCATATAACTTTCAAAACTCCTTTAGGCATGTCACCTTATAGGGTTGTTTTTGGAAAGCCTTGCCACTTACCTATGGAGCTTGGGCATTGAGCTTATTGGGCCATCAAGCATTTCAATTTTTACATGGGAGAAGCAGGTAAGCTTAGAAAATTTTAGTGCACTGAGTTATAGGAATTGAGAAATGATGCTTATGAAAACTCTAGAATCTATAAGGCTAAAATGAAAGCATTTCATGATAAAAATATTTTGAGAAAAATGTTTAAGTGTAATGATCGAGTGTTCTTATATGATTCTAGACTCCATAAGCATCCAGGAAAACTTCGGTCTAGGTGGACCAACCCTTTTGTAGTGAAGAATATTTTTGCATATGGAGCGGTAGAAATAGAGGATCCTAAGGATGGTCAGATCTTTAAAGTAAATTGTCAACACCTTAAAGTTTTAATTGATAGGCAAGTTCCGAAAGTGGAAGACATTCCACTAGTGGATCCGGTCTATCAACCTTGACTACACCACGCATGTATGTTTTTATTTATTTGTTTTGTTTTATTTTTGTTTTCTCTTATTTTCTTTTCCTTTTTGTTTTGATGTTTTCTTTGTTTATGTTTGTAGGTTAGTTTCATTTTGCCATTTCAGGTTACCATCTTTAGTGCTTAGCGAGCTACCCACGTCCCTCATTAGGTGTATTCTACCCTTTTTAGCTATTTCCCTTTTAATTGTGTCTTAACATTGAGGACAATTTTATTTAAGTTAGGGGGTATTGGTGGTGCAAATTCGGTATTTAAAATGCTTGTTGGAACTCTGTGGAATATTTTCATGTGTTAATTTTTTTTAAAAAAAATTTGTATCACACATGCATCCTTATCACATGTGTACTTATTCTCATTCATAGTCATCTTCATGAATTCACCAAACCCACCATAGTCATTTTTGCTTAAGCATCCACAAAACCCCTAATGCACTCATCCAAGCTTTATGGTAAGATGGTGGTTTGACACATGTAGCTAGAGAACTCTTTTGCTTAAGTATTTATGTGAGTTTTGGAGGGGATTAAGAGCCTACAAATGTAGTAAATTGTGATAAATGTTCATTGATATGTTGAATTAGGCACTTCTTTTAAGAACATCATTATATGGTTTGTGGTAAGATGATGGATATACTTGGGATATGATGAAGGTCAACTTAGGATCAACGTTTGAGTCTTTCAAGCTAACCATTTCCATTATAGACCCCTAGTAGCCAACTTCGAGCCAATAAACACATGTAGCCTTTTCTTTTCATATGCCCACATAATCCATGCCTCTTTACATTGGAGTATAGCCTATAGATTATTTTTTGTACCCTTTTTGCTTCAAAGTGTATTCTAAGTGTAGAATTTGTATTTTCTTTCTTTTGAGTTTAGTAAAAAAAAAAGAAATGGCAAGAATATTTAAGTGGCATTTGTTTGTTCATCAAATTGTTAAAAAAAAAAACAAAAAAAAGAAGAGGAAGAAGAAGGAAAAACATTATTATTCGATAATCTGAAAAGTTGGAGAGTACATCAACTGAGAAGTGTGGTCTACTGAGATATTTAATAAAATTCTCTTTGTATGTACTTGGAAGTTTTTGAATCCTTTTCAGTTTTTTTTATATAGCCTCGAACCTAAGGTAAGTTACAATCTCTTATGTTGACCATTCTGATCCTAAGTAAGCTTTCTAAAAGAGTGGTGGAAGTCTTATTTGTTAATCATAAGATCAATGTTTGCTTTTTGCTTGTAAATAAATTACCTAATTCCCCATGAGTGTGTGTACACCTATTGTCAACTCCATAGAGAGAATCCTCACACGAAACACTTTTATGCTTATGAGTTATGGAGTTGAACCTTTCACTTGAGATGTTCTAGATGTTACATATGTTAGGGCTTATGGTTAGATGGATATAGTTTGGAACACACACACACACTCTATGGATTGCTATAGGCGGATTGCTTGTGATAGAGTTATTGAATTCCTAAGATTGTTTTGATATAGGAATCTGGAAAATGTGAATTGATAAGCTATTTTATTATTTTATTAGTCTCTTTCATCTCTTTTGCATAGAAATTGCTAAGGACTAGCAATAGGTAAGTTATGGGTGTGATGAGTGTATGAAAGTGCCTTATAAATACCCTATTATTGGACTAAAATGCTAAAATATGAATAGAAATCATTGAAATTAATGTATATTTTTAAATTGAGTTTCTATTTACTTTAGAATACTCTTAAGCAATAATTTATATATAAATATATATTTTATATATTTAAATTTGATAATTTTTCTATTCTTGTATTTATTTTAATCAATTTAGTCTCACTATTTAATTATTTTATTTTATAGAGTAATACGAGTAAAGAATAAATAAGATGATAAAAGTTTAATTTGACCCATAACAAATAAAAAAAACAAAAGAAAAGGATATGACGACAATGCTAGAAAAGGAAGATTAGAACATACAACGCAAATTGAAAATGAGAGCACACTGCTCGAGAAGAAAAATTAAAAAAAAAGAAATAGATTGGGGGAAAAATGTATAGCAATAATGCCGTACAATGTGAGAGCAACAACGCCGCTTAGAGTGAGAGCAACTGCGCCGCATAAAGTGAGAGAGAGAGAAAAGAAAAGAAGGAGGTGCAACAGAGCAATGTCATAGTGTAGAGAAAAAGAGGAAGTTGTGTGTAATGGAGAATATTAGTGTGATAATTTTATTGTATTCTAAGGGAATGATAAAACTGTGATTATTTTAGCATTGCTTTGTTGAATTGTTGTTACCCAATTTTAAGATTTAATGCTTATTGATTTAATTTTCCTATTATATTATATGAATGAATTTTTAAATGAGTTCAGTCATGTTTTTCTTATGCTTTACAATTTATTTGTGTTATTTGAGTGATGATGGTAATTTTTGGATATCAATTGTGATTTCTTATTATAGATACGTTTAATAATTTGATAATTTACTATTAATTAGAAAAATTTTATCCTTCACTTTATTATTATTTTTAATGCTTTATTGATAGATCTTCCATGATCATATACTTTGCCACTAGATGTTCATGAGTTAAAATATTTGTGTATAATAATTTGACATAGTTAATGTTAAAATTAATCTTGGTGAATTCTAAACCTTAGTCATATTGCATTTGGTAAAAATCCAATTTGTTTACTTTGCTTCACTTTAATTTGCTTTCAAAATTAATCTTTATTTACCATTAATCATCTAATATTTTTCTCTAATTTCATTATTCCTTTTACTATTATTTTAATTTGTCTCTCTATGGAATCAACACCTCAAAGCTGTGCTAAACTACTGCATTATTCTTTGGGTGTAATCAACACCAAATCTAAATTCAATCACTGATAATGATGCCAAAAACTTGTTTAGTCAGCAAGTGCACGAGTCGAACAAGTAATAAAGTGAGAGATGACGTATTGTGTCCCAAGGGATTAAAATCAGATAAGGATGTTAACGTCCATCCAATCCTCACAAAAATATTATCCATGCAACCATATTTTCAACAATGTAAAGGCAAATGGAAGCCAAAAAAAAAAAAACAAAGAAACACACTATGAAGCAACACAAGCAAACCAAAAACTCAAGAGAAAAGTATGAAGGTTAAGGCCTAGGGGATCCCCATTCACTTCCTATTTCCATGGGTTCATGCAATCTCCACAAATTTTAGTCAAATGATTGGATTAGTTAGATAAAACACAAAAGTAGCTAATTGCCTATGTCTAGGTCAATTACCCATATAATTCTTACCTAACCCACGAAGTGTCCATGTGAATAGCATAAGAAACACTTATTAAGACCAAGTTTCAAACGTTTGCTATGAATGAACAATGGGTATGTGTCTATATCATTGGCTATTCAACACATTCAACTAAGTAAAATGTAATTGAACACATATCCATCATACCAATTCCATATTCTCAAATCCCTATGTCTTGTTCATTTGGAAACATTTAAATCAAGCAATTGGTGGCCATTCAAAAGCAAGCATTAAGCATGGGCATGAGGGAACTAAATCTATCAATTAATTAAAAAATTAATGAACATTACAAATCACCCATATCCTTAGAAAGATCCTAGGAAAGCCCTAGTTACAAGTTTAGCTACTCATCATGGAGGACATTGTAACACAAAGAAGAGTAGAATCCATCAAATTACAAATCAAGAGTAAGAAAAGGGATAAAAAAGAACAAAATGGAGAATCCAAGCTTGATCTTTATCCTTGGGTCTTGATTTCTTCTTCAAATCTTCTCCTCTTCCAAGTTTAACTCAATCCTCCAAGCTTTTCTCCCATGACTAGGGTTCACCCAAATGTTAAAACACCCTCAGATGGTCTAAAAAATCAGATTATAAAGTCTAAAATGTGCATCAAGGTCTTTCCCACGCCTAGGGGAGGTCTATTAGGCGCTTGGGCGTGGTCCTTGCAACTACAGTGTCAGTTAGGGACCGATGCCTTGGCGCCATTTCCTTCTCACCTAGGCGCCACTCCCACGCCTAGGCATAACATTCCCAAGCCTAGGTGTGGGACTCTTAACTAATAGATGCTCTTGGATAGAGAACAGCGCGCCTAGGTGTGGATTTCTTGACTAAGCTCCTTCCTTGCTTTCTTTTATGTTTTAGCTTTTTCTCATTTCTCTAAGTTGTTCCAAGTATTTCTTCATGTTCCATTCTTGCAATAAAGCATTAACAGATATGTGAGAATTTGAAAATTATTCCATTCTTCTGTATGAAATCACTAAAAGCTGAATATTTCAATCTATTTGAGAAGGGAAGTTCAGTTGCTTAGAATTAAACAAAATGGACTGAATTGCTTTGAAAATCTAGGATTAGAGTGCAATTAATACTCCAATGAAAGCAAAATAACGCCAATTTATGGAGTTATCATACATCACATCCACATCATCACCAAGTCAGTGGCACGTCATCATCATTAGTGACATATCATCACTTCTATTATTGTTTGTAATAGAACTATGGCTGAGGACCACATTGATAGACAATTTGCAAGATAAGGGACCAAATTTTAAAAAAATAAAAACATAGGGGACCTAATTGAAAAAAGAAATAAGATAAGGGACCAAATTGCCTATTTTGCCGTAGTTTACATCAATTTATGATACCCACTAATTATATAGTTGACATATTTAAGACACCCACTAAAGGTTTCCTTATATGCTATGATAGAATGACTAATATGATATCATTTTGAATGAATGAGGGTCTAAATTGATGTCAACTATTATGGAAGAATGAAACTGATAACACTTATATCTTTGGAGGTCCAAAACATATATTTACTCTACTCTATATAAAGTAAATTACATTCCACTATCTTAAGGTTTGTCAAAATGATAGTAAATCCTAAACTTTGTCATGAATTACACTCCATCTTGTTTTTTTGTCTTTGACTAACTGTTAACTTAATATCATTAAGTAATTTAAAAATAAAAATAAACTCACTTGTTATTAATTGTTAACAACATCTATAGTTATGTTTCTTTGGGTGAATAATTGGGGCCAAAGCTAAAAAAAGATAGGATTCATAATAATTAATAACTACTCTATGAGAACTCTCATTACATCAAAAAGAAGAAGTTGTCTAATAGCCACAAGGAGTGCCAAGTTTTAGAGAAAATGTGAAAGAAGAAATCTGTGATTGTATTGAGAATCAATCACCTTAACTTATAGAGAGTGTGATTAGAGTTTATATACATCAATGTAGAGAAGGTAGCTCTAACAAACTCATAACTAACTAAGTCCATGTGTACTACTGGGATAACAGAGAGAAGAATAAAAGGAAATTTAGGTAGACAAAGAACAGAGGTAAGAGGCAAAGAACTATTGGGCTGTGCAGTACCACTACCCATAACATAGGATGTGGAACCATATACTAAAGTAACATGAGAGGAAATGGATGAAGAAACGAAGTTGGATAAGATACTTGTGTTTCTAGTCATATTGTAACACCCCAAATTTTGGCTATGTTACAGTAATGACTGAATTTCACTATTTTGTGTTTTCTGTGTGCTATAAAATTAATTTGACTATTCTGAGACTATTTTTGATCGTTGTGTGAGATTTGCTCAGGGTCAGGAAAATAATAATTTTCGGGCCGGGAAAAATCTTATTTGATTTATTCGGAGACGGGGGATCTTACTAAACCCGAATCTGAGAGACACAAAAATGAATTTTTAATTTTTAGAATTTATCGTGAAATAAAAATATTTCACAAAAAATAATCTGCTGTTTTATTTATAGCAGTTTCTGCTATAAATTATTGGACTCGATATATTTTAATTGACAGAAAATGTACTTAGAATATTTTCTGTAACCTAATTTAAAATCAACCAATAGAAACAAGTCAAAAATGATGGTTGGACTTTTCTAACCAATAAGAAATGGTCTAAGTTGAAATGTTTGACTAGCTACAAAATAACTAAATAAACCTAATTTAGTTACCTAAATTGCCTAATTAAGGAACTAAATGAACTAACCTAGTTACTAATTAGTTAGGATCTAGTTACTAAGTAAATATCCTAATTCCATCTAGAAGCCATGACTAGTCATGACATATGCAATGATCTATTTAACTAGCTAGCTATGTAACTAGATAGTTAATCAAGTAACTAGAAAACCTAATCTAGTTAGTTGTTATTTGCTTGCAAAGTAACTAGAACTAAAATGGAAACTAACTTAGTTAGCATTTCCTACAGGGCCACGGGGCCAAGGAGCTTCTCCAAGCTTCTTGAATACTATTGCGTGATGCTTTGATGACCAAGTGGTGACCAAGCCATGTGCTTTCACATGTGAACACAAAGTGTGATATTTTATTATCAAGTTTATCTTCTAATTTTCCTACACTACCTACACAGTTTTTCACTCAAAGTTTACTATCCATTTTCATTTTCTCTCACCTAAAAGCTAAGCCTTCATCTTTTCTCTCAAAACACTCAGGAACACAAGAACACCTTTCCTTTCTTTTCTTCCATGGAGGTTTCGGCCAAGGCTACCAAAACCACTTCCAATCTTCTATAATTTTTCTTCTCTACACTTTCTAAACCTAAACCATATTCTAAACACTTTTCATTTAGAAAGTTTTGTCAAAATCCTACTCCAAGTATCTCAAAATTCAAGCTTTGGTTTACTTCCCTAAATGTAAACTTTTGATTCTATGGTTCTAAGTTGAGTTTTTGATTTTCTAGACCATGATTGTTCCATGGTTCTTTGTTCTAAAGCTTTGTTTGTGACTTTTAAAATTGTTTAAGATTTTTAGGGATTTGTTTGTGTGTCACACTAAATCAAGAGAAGGAGGGAACTTGAAGATTCTTGTCTTCCTTAAGGTAAGAGGGAGATTAACCTCACCAACTAAGTGTTGGTGGTGAGGAGATGGTTGTGTATGGTGAAAAATCCATAAGGGTTTATTCACTTGTTGTTTGATGATTCTTTGTTTGTGATTATGGTGTTTATGATTTTGTATTTGTGGTTGCATGTGTGATGGTATGACTATAGCTTTGATAATATGCTTGTATGTATAATTTGGAAGCATGCAAATGTATGTATTATTTAGGATGTGAACAACATGTTAGAAAGATTACATGAGAGCTCCAAAGAGCTTAGAGGCACACGGCCTCACTACTTTTGAGAGAACCAAGAGTCCTAAAATTTTAGTTTTAAATTGAGGATTTAAGGTTCTATGGCAATAAAATTAATTAAGAGATTTTACAAGGATTTAGAGTGTTAGAAAATAAATGACAATGAATTTTGAAGCAAGAATTAAAATTCGGCCAATATGCCAAATTTGGTTATTTAAGATCTAAAAATATTTTACTCAGTATAAAATTAAGTGTTTAATAGTAAGAAGTCATTTTAGTAAGTTCGGGAATTTAGAATGAAAAGCAACTTGATTTTTAGAGTTAAAATTGACTTACTAAGCTATACAGTAAAATAAGTGTAAATACTTGAAGTTTTCTAATGTATAGCTCTCCCTATGGGTTTGGAAGTGCGTTAGGAAAATTTGAGCTGTAATATCTTAAGTTAAGCAAAGAATTACCATTTTTTAGGAAATAGTAGAATTATTGATTTTTAGAGGGGCTATATTGCAATTATTTTCTAAAGAGGGACTATATTGTAATTATTATTTAAAGAGGGACTATGTTGTAATTATTATCTAAAGAGGGACTATGTTACAAATATTTCCTAAAAGAGGGACTGTCTTGTAAATATTATTTTATGAGGGACTTTTATGAAATTGTTATTTAAACAAAGGATTATAATGTAAATATTATTTTATAGAGGGACTATTATGCAAATATTAAAAATAAAGTCAATTTTTGGTATTAAATGAGAAAATTCGTATTTTTGATTTAAAACATGTTAGAAATATTTTACGCGATTGAGAGTACATTAAAAAAATCAATACGTGATTTGAAAATGCGACAGAATTGTTGCGCGATTGAGGAATCGCGAAAATATAATTACACAATGAAAATACAGTAAAGATACTGTTGAACCAATGTGTGAACCTTGAATATGAGATAATGAATTTAAACTGAGAATGGTGCATTATACATGCATTAGGAAGGTCCAATGGACTGAATAAGACTAATTGCCTAGGAGAGAATACCTCTCTTGAGTGGGTGCGATATACTTAGTGTAAGTCACTTGTTGACTTTGGGGGCATTGGGATACGGGTTGCCTACAATGGGCAGTTGGTAGCTCTTCTGCACCGTGGGTTTGACCGATGCAACACACCGATGATCCTGACCGAGATACAATTCTTAATCAAGATTTGATAAAGGCTGTAGTGTATATGCTAGATGTGCAAATACATATGAGAATTGTAGCACGTGGTCTGAGGCATGTTGGTATAGACAAAACTTTTCGATCACACTCTCTGACCTGAGTTTTAGCTCCATGGAGTAGGAAATTGAGTCTATGTGCATATGCATAATTATTGAGTATTGATACCGATGTGATATTTGAACTATTGAATATTTGAAAATATTGAGGGCATGATCGTAATTATTTTTTATTATATATATTGTGATGATAAATAATGTTGATGGCATAATTGTAATTATGATAGGATGTATATGTATGATATATTGTATGTGTTTATCTCCATGCTACCATGCTGGTATTGGCGTAGGTGATCTCACTTCTTTGTATGCCTATTTTGTACTGTATTTATATTTGTAAAGACGTTGAACAAGGACTTGAACAAGAAGGTGAAGAGGAGCAGATTCCTGTGGAGGAAGTTGAATTCTGAGCAGTACTGGGGAACTTACTACCGTACTCCTAGTGAGATTAGTATTGTGTCATCTACGCGGACACCTGTCCGTAGGACTTCGTGTCAGTTTGGATTCCTACCTGCTGAGGAATCTGAAGAGGACCCATCTGAGGGTTCTGCTGTTTAGTAATATTTGGACAGTATGTTAGTTTCAATTAATGTTTAAATACTTTGAGAGTCTAGTATGTAAATATTTAAGTATGACAGTACTAAGACTTGTGTATATATGATGTAAATTATTTGTGATGATGTTGTAACATATTTTTATTTTCCACTAAATTTATGTAATTGATATTAAGAAATTTTACCACTCGTATTTACATTACAAAGCATATTTTATAATGAAGGGGTAATATGGTAATTAAGTAACATAAATGTCATACCCTACTGTGGGTGTTACATTAATTGGTATCAGAGCCCAAGTTAGAGTCTTTTTGGGTTTGTGGTTAGGTCTGTCTTGTTTAAGTTGTGTGATTCTCTGTGTTTGTTTTCTGAAAGAAAACAATATTGTTTGAATATTGACTTTCACTCTTCTTTGTATTGTTCAGTCTAGTTTGAGAAAACGTATTGGCTGGACGAGGAAGAGGACGCGTGAATACTAGAGCAGGGTTTGGCAATGTTGACGACGAAAACCAAAACATGGCTGCAGTTGTAGCAGCAATGCAATGGATGGCTGAAGTTGTTGTGCAGCAAAACCAAAGAGCAACTGAGGATGCTCAAAGTTTGTCGGAATTTCGTAGAAATAATCCACCAAAGAATTAGAAAAGATATTTGAAGGTATGGGTTGTAGTGATTAGTGGAAGCTTACTTTTGCAACTTTTGTGTTAGTAGGAGATGGAGAAGTGATGTGTGTGAAACAACATCATGTTTTGTTCTTGTTTTGCATGCATTTTGTAGGCATTTTAAGCATTTTAGTTTCTTTTTGTATTTGATTTTCCTTTAGTTCAGAAAACTGCTGTGTTTTTGGTGTTCTTGTGTAGGATTAATGTTGAATTGGCATTGGATTGAATGGAATGCTTCCATGTTTGAAGTTGGAGCTTAATGGATAGCAAAAGGTTGCAAAAAGATCATTCCAGAGGGATCCACGGCCTGCCCGTGGATCAAACCACGGCCATGGATCGAGGAGCAACTTGAAGAAGAATAAGGAAATTTGCAGAGAGTTCCACGGCCTGGCCGTGGAACCATCAACGGCCGTGGAACTCAAATGACCCAGAGATGGCTTGTTGGCAGAATGATCCACGGCCGTAGATCGCAGTGCGCAGCAGTTTTTAAGTTTTTATTTTTATTTCTTTTAGGGGCTTTTTAGCCAATTAAAACCCTAGGTTATAAATAAATGTTTTGAATACAATTAGGGGGTTCTAATTTTTTGGTTTTGGAGGAGGCACATTGGAAGCTCTTAATCTTCATCTTTCTCCATTCTTCTTCCATTGTTACGGGTTTGGATGTTCTTGAACATGTTTTCTGATTCTTTCTTCTCCATGTCTGAGTAGTTTCTTTTGTTTCTAGGATTGGGCAATGCCCTTTGATACTTTGATAATGATTAATTGACTTTGTTTCCCCTTTTATTAATCTTGAATGTTCATTGACTCAATTCTTATTGCTCTTATTCATATGAATTTGCTGGCCACTTATTTGCATCTTATAGACATTTAGGGACGTATTGAGAGGTGAACCTAGGTGTTGGAACCATAAGAATTAAACTTAAGGTCTAAATCACGAGAGTAGTTTTACCCTTTCGAGGATTCAATGAATTACCACAAAGCGTAATGGGTTCAATTTAAATTCAATTACCACGAGAGTAGAAATTGGTTTAGTTGGGCACAGATCTTGTATCTTGAGAAAGAACATTAACTAATTTAGGGTAATTCACCTTCAATTGAATTTTAGATTTAATAAAAGGGTTGTCAATTAGGATTTGTCTTGTATTATTGTGGTACCCCAATCTTGAAAGCTTTCTTGAATCTGAATACCTTTCTTGATAACTTGCTATTTTTGTTATAAATTCTGCACTTTGATTTTTTATTTAATTGCTTTGTTACAACATTCTTCTTAATCAACAATCATATTCCCTTTTGTTTAATTTAATTGAATTAATTAATGTTGGGAATTGCGGATCAAAATATCTCGCAGCGTAATAATAGGATTCCCACACAGGATCCATGCGAAAAGTCCATAATCCGAGTTTTTTTAAAATTTACCTCTTGAAGCGTGATAAACACAAGCGAGCTGAATCACCAACACCGTAATAGCGACAATGTTTCTCACGGTATCCACACGAACAGACTTGCAAAAGGAGTCACGCCTGCTGTTTTGCGGTGCTAGTGCGAATAGAAGAGAAGAACCTTTCCTTTGTCTCTCACTCACTTTCTTAGGTGCGGCTAGGGTTGTGATGTAACATCTATAGCAGCCCCCTTGAATACTATTTATAATAGTGGCTTGAGTGTGAGCAGTAGTGCAAGGTAATTTGTGCAATTTAAAACCCATCTGTCATGAGTTAGGCCCACAATTGAATCCAAGTCCAACTTGGATCCTTATTGTTCCAATTTAGTCGTTCTAAGTGTGCGACCCTGCAGGTTCTCATGACGTTGGTAGTAATATTAAAATCTCATTTTAATATTACAAACAAAGTGAGCGGTATCTAGCAACACATCATGCTACCCAAGTAATGAGAATGTCGGTGATTTGACATAACCTATCCGTGATCAATGTTTAGTGTAGTTTAGTCCCTTTGTCCAGATATCCAGATTAAACACAAGGCATGGAACGTGTCACCCTTGTTTAATTCAATCTTCACTTTCCTGATTCCTGAGTAGACATAGTAATAACAAATGAGATCAATATCTCATATTGACTCATTTGAGCATGGCCATGCATTTCATAGTCTCACTCAATCGGGGGTCCGAAAGATATCACTCTCTGTTATGTAGGAGGGACAAATCCCATCTAGGTCACTCACATTCCTCCACATGCATCGCAATATGTCTAATAACCAACTTTATAATCATCTTGTTGCTGAGATGACGTTTGATGGCATTTAAAACACACAACTCCTCATGTAGGAATCGTAGTGATTTCGGGTCAAAGAACCACATACACCATTATCACTATGAGAATCGCTTATGACACTCACGTAACGATCCACGTAGCGTTCTCATGACGGGTCCGTCCAATACATCATTACTCTAATATGTATCCATGTGTAGACTTGATATCTCATATCCATGACCCGTGAGATGTGGTCATCAGTCTACGCACATACTAGTCTCAATGCATTATTGTTGTCCTAATTAACAATAATACTTGACTAGGGACATCTAAGAATAGTATTTTATCCAATAGGATCTCACCATCAAGTCATCCACTTGATGTCCTATGGTATCAAACTTACTATTCTAAGGACTTTATTATGTCTATCAAAAAGAACACAATAAATGAAATGCCTCATATATCAAAAATAGCATAATATAATGTATGTCAATACAAAAAAAATGTATTGGCCACTAGGGCATACACCAACAATTAATTAATTAGTATTCATAGACACAGTCCCCTTGGATTCAATCTTTTTATTACTTGACGACGAAACCGTACACTTGCGGATCTCACGCATCAAGTTTTTGGCACCGATGCTGGGGACTGTGTTTTTCTTGAATACTAATTTAATTTTTAATTTAATTATTTTAAACCTTTTTCTTTTTATCTGGTTCTTACGTTCTTGATTTCTCTTTGGCTCTCTGCAGGTAATTTCTCTTGTTTATGCAAAGTACTAGACGTTCCTGGACTCTTGTTGAAGCAGATCCTGAAATTGAAAGAACTTTACGTAGAAGGAGAAGACAACAAAGGCAAAGAGCTAGAAAAATACCTGAACCAATACTTGTCATGGCTGAAGCTGAAGATAATAGACAGTTAAAAGAGTATGCAGCTCCTAATGCTCGGGGTTTGCGATCTGGAATTGCTCGGCCAGACATTGAAGCTAGGCACTTCACCATACCTCTTGCCCTACTTTCTATGATAAGGCAGAACCAGTTTGGAGGATTGCTGTTAGAGGATCCTAATGATCATGTGGATATGTTCTTGGAGTTCTGTGAGACCCTCAAGATCGAATGTGCCTCTATTGATGCTATTCGTCTCCGCCTGTTTCCTCTATCATTGAGAGATAGAGCTAGAGCTTGGCTGAAGTCTATTCCCACTGAGACGATAACTACTTAGGACCAATTGGAGTAAGCCTTCTTGGACAAATTCTTTCCACCTTCCAAGACTGCTCATCTAAGGACCCAAATCACAAGCTTTGTTCAGAAAGATGGCGAGTCATTATCAGAAGCTTGGGATAGATATAAGGCTTTGCTGGAAGCCTGCCCACACCATGGGTTAGAGAAATGGTTGATCGTCCACACCTTCTACAATGGTTTAGAATATTCTTTGAAGGTGTCTCTTAACTCCGCAACTGGTGGAGCTTTGATGAATAGAAGGCTCACAGAAGCTTATGGGATAATTGAGAGTGTAGCTTCAAATCATCACCAATGGGCCAATGAAAGAGGCCATAACCCGAGAAAACTCTCAAGAGGTAAGTTTGAGGTAGATAGTGTTAATTTAATTATGTCAAAGTTTGATTCTTTGAATAAACGTTTTGACATGCTTGAGAAAGCTCATGTTAATGCCATAGGTGCTTCTAATAATTTTTGTGAGATTTTTGGAGCACAGGGACATATAGGTGCCGAATGCCAAGTTGGAATTGGATCCTCACATGGTGCACCGGTGGAGCAAGTGGAATCATGCCACAATTTCCATGACTTCAACCAAAAGGGGAGGAATGATCCGTATTCCCAAACTTACAACTCCGGTTGGAGGTCACATCCTAACTTCTCTTACCGGAATAATCAGTAACAAGCTGGGGAAGGTAATGTTAAACCCTATTCTGGAATCCCATAAGTACAAAAATCTAGACTTGAGTCTCTTCTTGAGAATTTTGTTGAGAGTCAGTTTAAGCAAAATGAGGAGTTTAGGCACCATGGGCAAGTTGTGACTGAGGCAATTAAAGAGTTGTCAGCTAAGGTTGACAATTTAGCCATTCATAATAAGATGTTGGAAACCCAGATTGCCCAATAAGCAAGCACTTCTCTTAGGCAGCAAGGTAAGTTTCCTGGTCAACCTGAAGTCAACCCAGGCAATGAACATTGTAAGGCTGTGAGTTTGAGGAGTGGAAAGAAGTTAGAGGATCCTAAGGGTAATAGGGAGAGTGTCAAAGATGAGGGGAATGAGAAAAAGAAACTAAGGCACAACCCTTAGAAGAGGAGGGAATTAATGAGAAAGTGTCTAAGTATGTACCCCCTGAGCCATACCAACACCCGGTTCCCTTCCCTCAAAGATTAGCTAAGGCGAAGTTAGACAGTCAGTTTGGGAAGTTCCAAGAGGTCCTTAAGAAATTATACATTAATGTACCCTTCATTGAGGCGTTAAAACAAATGCCTACCTATGCTATGTTTCTTAAGGACATCTTGTCTAATAAGAGAAAGCTAGAAGAATATGAGACAGTAGCTTTAACTGAGGAGTGTAGTGCTTTAATTCAAAATAAATTACCTCCTAAGTTAAAAGATCCAGGTAGCTTCTCTATTCCCTGTTTGATTGGCAACACTAATTTTGACAAAGTTCTGTGTGATTTGGGGGCTAGTGTTAGTCTTATGCCCTTTTCTGTATGTAAGAAGTTGGAGGTGGGTGAGCTAAAACCCACAACTATCTCTCTTCAATTAGCGGATCGGTCTGTCAAGTACCCTATAGGAATCTTGGAGGATGTTCCTATTAAGGTTGGTAAGTTTTATATGCCGGTGGATTTTGTTGTGCTTGACATGGAAGCTGATGCTAAAATGCCGATCATACTTAGGTGTCCATTCCTTGCCACTGGAAGGGCGATCATTGATGTCCATGAAGGAAAATTGACTTTGTGATTGAATGATGAGGAAGTAGTTTTTGATATTTTTAAATCTAAAAATAATTCTAATTCCTTAAATTCATGTCATCGTATAGATGCTACTAATGTTGTGGATAGTGTTGTGCTTTCAGGTATGCAGGAATCAGTGACTGATGCTTTGGTAGAAAAGACCTTGCCCAAGGGTACCACAAAATCTGAGAAGTCCAAGCCCTACAAGAAAGGACCTAAGAAGCAAAATGACAAGTGTGTCGAGAAGCGTGAATTTAAACTTGGGGATAAAGTTCTTTTCAATAACTCGCTTCTACGTTTCTGTCCTAGTAAATTATGGTCGAAATGGTCAGGACCATATGAGATTGTTCGAGTTTTATCCTACAGTGTGCTTGAGGTGAAGAAAGAAGGCCATAAGCCTTTCATGATAAATGGCCAGAGAGTGAAATACTTTGAAGGAGTGGGGACTGAGCACTACTCCATTGACATCACCTGAGCACCGAAATCAGACCAAGTCGAGCTAATGACTTTAAACATGTGCTTCTTGGGAGGCAACCCAAGTTTCTTTGTTTTTCTTTTTTTTTATTTCTTTTTATTTCTTTTGATTTTGTTTGTTGGATTACTGGATTGATCTTTGTTTCATCGATCTTGTCTAGGTTTGACCCTTTTTAAAGCTCAAATTAGTAGGAGAGTGAAGTCAAAAAGTTCCACACTAAGTCCATGGAAAATTCCATGGCTATGGATTGAACACCAGAAGATTTCCCACCACCGTAGTGAGTTCTTTTCTTTTCTCCCTTCTCTAGTTATAGATTTTTACATTGGGGACAATGTAAGTTCTAAGCTTGGGGGGGAGTATTTTCATTTTTATATTTGATCATTAGTTTCATGCTTTTGCATGTCTCATTTTGCATTGCATCTTCATGTTGTATTTTCACACCATCATATCTCTTAGGTTTTTGGTTGAACTTGTGCCTCTCTCTTTTGGGGATTTTTGAGATGGTATTGATTTGGAACCCAATTTGTTGATTCTTGTGGTAGGCAACAGGCATTATTTTAATTGATAGTAGAGGTGATCTTTTGATAGTTGATATTTAGCATATGTTCTCGGAATTTGTGCTTTTCATTGATTTTTAAACCTCTAAATGTGAGTTTTGAGCCTGTATGGGACTTATGCACTGTATGATTTTTGCTCCCATTCTTTGTGGTGAGTGATATTCCTCATTGATTTTGTGCTCTAGAACTTGATTTGAAACCATTTTGAGGCGAAATTTTTGGTTGCATGCTTGAATGTGATTAAGGCATTTTAGGTATTTTTCCGGCCTTCTAAAATTGTTACACTTTCATCCACTAGTTACCCATTTTGAGCCTATTGCATAATTGTTTTTCTTGATGCCTAGGATGATACATTGTTGGTAATCATTTAGAATATTAAATGGAGCAAATTGGGTTTGAAAGTTGTGAAGTTGTGTTGGGAATCATATGTTTTTGACCTTTCCCTTTCTCAAGTGAAAAAAAGAAGAAGAGAAAATCATGAGATAAAAGGTTGAAAAGGATTAAGAGAAAGAAAGGAAAGAAAAGTAAAGAGAAAAAAAATGCTTGGAATTGTGGAGTTATGTTTTTGATTGAAAAAAAAATGAATTACCTTTGCTCCATTTATGTTCTATTGTATTTCTGGTGCTTATTGAAAATTTGGTTAGCCCTTTGTCATACCTTCCTTTCTCTACCTTACCTAACATCATTCCCATAGCCCCATTACAACCCTTGAAAGACCTTTTGATTCTTGCAAGCATGCTGATTATTAGTGGAAATCTGGTTTCTTATCAAGCATATAGAAGTGCATTTTCTTTGAAGGATTTTGAGTGTAATGTTTTCACCCTTAAACACTTTAAGTGTGGTTAGTGGAGTGAACTTAATTCAATCAGTGAGGGTGCATGATTTTTGAGAACTTAGCCTCTAATTGGAATTTATTTTTGATTACCTCTCAGATTCTTGGATTGCCTTAGCCTATTGCTTGGATAATTGTTTTCTCGGGTTTCTCATTCATTATTGTCTCTTGATCCCACTTCTTGGTTTAGCCTTAGTTATTGCTTGGGGACAAGCAAAATCTTAAGCTTGGGGGGATTTGATGTGTGTGAAACAACATCATGTTTTGTTCTTGTTTTGCATGTATTTTGTAGGCATTTTAAGCATTTTAGTTTCTTTTTGTATTTGATTTTCCTTTAGCTCGGATAACTGCGGTGTTTTTGGTGTTCTTTTGTGCAGGATTAATGTTGAATTGGCATTGGATTGAATGGAATGCTTGCATGTTTGAAGTTGGAGCTTAATGGATAGCAAAAAGGTACAAAAAGACCATTCTAGAGGGATCCACGGCCTGTTCGTGGATCAAACCACGGCCATGGATCGAGGGGCAACTTGAAGAAGAATAAGAAAATTTGCAGAAAGTTCCACGCCGTGGAACTCAAATGACCCAGAGATGGCTTGTTGGCAGAATGATCCACGGCCTGACCGTGGATTGAACCATGGCCGTGGATCGCAGTGGACAGTAGTTTTTAAGTTTTTATTTTTTATTTCTTTTGGGGGTTTTTTAGCTAATTAAAACCCTAGTTTATAAATAGATGTTCTGAATACAATTAGGGGGTTCTAATTTTTTGGTTTTGGAGGAGGCACATTGGAGGCTCTTGATCTTCATCTTTCTCCCTTCGTCTTCCATTGTTACGGGTTTGGATGTTCTTGAACATATTTTCTGATTCTTTCTTCTCCATGTCTGAGTAGTTTCTTTTGTTTCTAGGATTAGGCAATGCCCTTTGATACTTTGATAATGATTAATTGACTTTGTTTCCCCTTTTATTAATCTTGAATGTTCATTAATTCAATTCTTATTGCTCTTATTCATGTGAATTTACTAGCCATTTATTTGCATCTCATAGACATTTAGGGACGTACTGAGAGGTGAACCTAGGTGTTGGAACCATAAGAATTGAACTTAAGGTCTAAATCACGAGAGTAGTTTTAGCCTTTCGAGGATTTAATGAATTACCACAAAGCGTAATGAGTTTAATTTCAATTCAATTACCACAAGAGTAGGAATTGGTTTAATTGGGCACGGATCTTGTATCTTGAGAAAGAACATTAACTAATTTAGGGTAATTCACCTTCAATTGAATTTCAGATTTAATAAAAGGGTTGTCAATTAGGATTTGTCTTGTATCATTGTGGTACCCCAATCTTGGAAGCTTTCTTGAATCTGAATACCTTTCTTGATAACTTGCTATTTTTGTTATAAATTCTGCACTTTGATTTTTTATTTAATTGCTTTGTTACAACATTCTTCTTAATCAACAATCATATTCCCTTTTTTTTAATTGAATTGAATTAATTAATTAATTAGTATTCATAGACACAGTCCCTATGGATTCGATCTTTTTATTACTTGACGACGAAACCGTACACTTGCGGATTTCACGCATCAAGAAGCTTGGTGGGCGGGAGCCCAGAGATTGATTCAAGCTGAGGGGAGAGTTGTGACGTGGCAGCTCTTTATGCAGAAATTCCTAGGTACGTATTTTACAGCTAGTGTTCGTCATGTTAAGGAGATGGAATTCCTTAGTTTGAGGCAATGGGTGATGTCCATAAGTGAATATGCTGTAAAATTCGAAAGCTTGTCTAAGTTTTTGAGGTATTTTCAGAAGCACCCGGATGAGGAATGGAAGTGCAGAAAATTTGTAGAGGGGTTGAGACTTAATATTAAGTGAGCTATAGCAACCGTGGATATTGACCAGTTTCCAGTATTGTTGGGCAAGTGTCGAAAGGTTGAAGAAATTGATCATCAACGTGAGGCAAGGAATAGGAACTTTGGACCTATACGGTTCCAAAGAGGAAGGGGTAGCAGTGGCAACCGTTATCAGCAAAAATCGTATACCAAGCTGGTAGGAGGTCAGAATCGACAACAATCTTTTGGAGGAAGTTCTAGTGGCAGTAAGGCGAGTCAAACTGGAACTTCTACACATAAATGCTTCAAGTGTGGGAAAAATCATCTCACCAAAGATTGTCAACATAAAGGGGTGATCTGTTATAGATGTGGAAAGCCTGGACATTTTTCCAGAGAAAGTTATCAATTGAAGGCAGAACCATCAGTGGGAAGTGTTCGTACAGCAAGGCCACAGGCGGGTGGTAGTGTGTGTACTATGAGCGGGGAAGAAGCCGCAAAATCTAAGGACTTGATTATGAAGGAGTGTGCCATCGAAGGTAATCCTTTAACGGTGTTATATGATTTGGGAGCAACACATTCTTTCATTGCATGTGATTGTGTGGAGCGTTTAGGATTGACTGTGACTACATTGCCTTATGATTTGAGTGTTGTTACTCCTACTGATAAGCCTTTGATAACTACAAAAGTATGTTTGAATTGTCCCATATGTGTCTGGGATAGAATCGTTTATGTGGATTTGATTTGTTTGCCTCTTTCCAAGATTAATGTAATCTTAGGAATAGATTGGTTGTCATCTAACCATATCATGATAGACTGTTCCAGTAAGACGTTAGTTTTTCCTGAGGTTAAGGATTCTAGATTCCTAACGGCTACTCAAATAGAAGCTTGTTTGAAGGAAGGAGATCAGGGGTACTTGTTGATGTCTTCTTTGGAGGTTTAGTGTGAAGATGTATTGAAGGATATTTTCGTAGTTAATGAATTTCTTGAGGTATTTCCTGAAGATATACCTGGATTACCATCGGAAAGAGAAATTGAATTTTCTATTGATTTAGTACCTGGAGTTGGACCTATATCTATGGCGCCTTACAGGATGTAGCCAGTAGAGTTAGCAGAGCTTAAGAAATAACTGGAGGATTTATTGGAAAAATAATTTGTGAGACCAAGTGTATGACCATGGGGAGCTCCAGTATTGTTGGTAAAGAAGAAGGATGGGACTTCTCGTCTATGTGTAGACTATCGACAGTTGAATAAGATTACGATTAAAAACAAATATCCACTTCCAAGAATCGATGTTCTGATGGATCAATTACGAGGAGCTGTGATATTTTCCAAGATTGACTTACGTTCTGGTTATCACCAGATACGTGTGAAAGTGGAGGATATTCCTAAAACTGCGTTTCAGACACGTTATGGGCATTATGAATATCAAGTGATGCCATTTAGTGTGACTAATGCACCTGCCATATTCATGGACTTTATGAATAGGATTTTTCGTTCATACTTGGATAAGTTTGTTGTTGCCTTTATTGATGACGTTTTGATCTATGCTCGAAGTTAGGAGGAGCATGCTGAGCATCTTAGAGTGGTTCTCCAGGTTCTGAAGGAGAATAAGTTATATGCTAAGTTGTCCAAATGTGAATTTTGGTTAAGTGAAGTTTAATTTTTAGGACACATTATATCGGAGGAATGAATTGAAGTTGATGCTTCAAAAGTGGAAACAATTATTGAATGGGAAAGGCCGAGGACTGTATCAGAGATCCGTAGTTTTATCGGATTAGCCTGTTACTATCAACGGTTTATTGAGGGGTTTTCAAAGATAGCAGGACCTCTTACCTAACTTACACGAAAGAATCAACCGTTTGTATGGACTGATGCATGCGAAGAAATTTTTCAGGAGTTGAAAAGACGACTGACTACTTCACCTGTTTTGATTCTACCTGATCCGAATGAACCTTTCGAAGTATATTGTGATGCTTCATACCAAGGATTGGGTTGTGTACTTATGTAGAACCGTAAGGTTGTAGCGTATGCATTGAGGCAGTTGAAAGTGCATGATAGGAATTATCTAACTCATGATTTGGAGTTGGCAAATGTGGTGTTTGCGTTGAAAGTGTGGAGACATTTTCTTTATGGAGCAACGTTCACTGTCTTTAGTGATCATAAAAATTTGAAGTATCTGTTTGACCAAAAAGAGTTGAACATGAGACAAAGGCGTTGGCTAGAGTTTCTGAAGGACTATGACTTTCAGTTACAGTATCATCCAAGAAAGGCGAATGTTGTAGCGGATGCTTTATGTAGGAAAATGCTTAGTGCTTCTGTTACGATGATTAAGGAGAAGGAACTGATAGAAGAATTTTGGGATATGCGATTGTCTGTGAAATTGACATCGGGGAAGATGTGTTTAAACATGATCACCATTTCAAATGATTTAATGGATAGAATACGAGTAGGACAAAACAGTGACCAGTATTTACAAGAAGCAAAGGAAGCAAGGAGCCAAGGAGCTGTGTTGGAATTTAGCAAAGGTGCTGATGGAATTCTGAAGTTTAAAGGAAGAGTTTGTGTACCAAACGATCCAAAACTTAGGAAATTGATTTTGGATGAAGCCCACAGGAGTAAGTTGAGTATGCATCTAGGAGCCACAATGATGTATCAAGATTTGAAACGGCTATATTGGTGGCAAGGAATGAAGAGGGATGTCACTGAATATGTATCATCCTATTTAGTTTGTCAGAAGGCTAAGGTGGAACATCAAAGACCATCAGGAATGTTGCAACCTTTGCCTATTCCTGAATGGAAATGGGATGACATAGCAATGGATTTCGTAACAAGACTACCAAAGACTCGGAAAGGTCACAATTCTATCTGGGTAATTATTGATTGGCTTACAAAGTCGGTGCACTTTTCGTCGATTAATATTAAGTACTCAATGAAAAAGTTGACCCAAGTGTACATTAATGAAATTGTTAGACTTCATGGTGTATCATCCAATATTATTTATGATCGAGATCCGTAATTTAAGTCGAGGTTTTGGTGTTGGTATATGCCCTAGAGGCCGATACTTTTTCTGTATTTACATACATTCTATTATGCTTATTTTAATATATGAGGCATTTCATTTATTATGTTCTTTTTTTATAAACATTATAAAGTCCTTAGAATAGTAAGTTTGATGCCATAAGACATCAAGTGGATGACTTGATCGTGAGATCCTTTTTGGTTACAACACTATTCTTAAATGTTCCTAGTCAAGTATTATTGTTAACTAGGACAACAATAATGCATTGAGACTAGTATGTGCATAATTGATGACCACATCTCACGGGTCATGGATATGAGATATCAAGTCTTCACATGGGTACATATTAGAGTAATGATGTACTGGACTGACCCACCATGAGAACACTATATGGATCGTTACGTGAGTGTCATAAGCGATTCTCATAGTGACAATGGTGTTTGTGGTCCTTTGACCTAAAATCACTACGATTCCTACATGATGAGTTGTGTGTTTTAGTACCATCAAATGTCATCTGTAACAAGGTGATTATAAAGTTAGTTATTGGACATACCGCAAATCATGCAGAGGGATGTGAGTGACCTAGATGGGGTTTATCACTCCTACATAACAGGAGCGATATCTTCGAGCCCCCTGATTGAGTGAGACCGTGAAATGCATGACCATGCTCAAGTGAGTCAATATGTGATATTGATTTCATTTGTTGTTACAAAGTCTACTCGAGTATCAGGAAACGAATGATTGGACTATATAAGGGTGACGTATTCCATGCCTTGTGTTCAATCTAGATATCTTGACAAAGGGACTAAACAACACAGAAACATTGGTCACTGAAAGGTTATGTCAAATCACTGACATTCTTATTACTTGGGTAGCAGCGATGTGTTGCTAGATACCGCTCACTGCTTGTATTAAAATGGGATTTTAATATTACTGCTAACGTAATAAGAACCTGTAGGGTCACACACATAGAGCAGACTAAAATTGGAGCAATGGATCCAAGTTGGACTCGGATTCAAATATGGGCCAGACTCATAATAGATGGGTCTAGGGTTGCACAGCTTACCTTGCTGCTGCTCACACTCACTTAAGGCAGTCACTATTATAAATAGTACTGCTAAGGGGCTGCTACAAAAATACAATTACAGAACCCTAGCCGCACCTACAGAAAAGTGAGTGAGAGAGCGACAGGTTTCTTCTCTTTTCTTCGCAGCTAGCACTGTGTGAGAGACGTGAGGCTCTTCTTTGCGGATGTTGGACATTCGTGAGTCTGTTCGTGTGGATACCGCAGAGACATCATTTCTATTAGGGTGTTGGTGATTCACGTCCTTCCTTTTGATCACGCTTCAAGAGGTAAATAATTTAAAAACTCGGATTATGGCTTTTTGCATGGATCCTCGGTGGGAATCCTAATTTTTTCGCTACGTGATGTAACTGCAATTCCCAACATTTGGAGTAGTTTACAAGAAGCGATGGGAACAAAGCTACGTCTAAGTTTTGCTTACCATCCACAAATAGATGGTCAGTCAGAAAGGACGATTCAGTCACTAGAGGACTTGTTGAGAGCTTGTGTTCTAGAACAAATTGGTTGTTGGGATGAATTTTTGCCATTGATAGAGTTCACATACAACAACTGTTTTCATTCTAGCATAGGGATGGCACCCTATGAGGCATTGTATGGGAGACGATGCAAAACGCTGTTATGTTGGTATCATGATGGTGAAAGTGTTGTTGTAGGGCCAGAGTTTGTACAACAGACAACTGAGAAAGTGAAGATGATTCAAGACAAGATGAGGATAACTCAAACTCGACAAAAGAGTTATACTGATAAAAGACGAAGATCGCTTGAGTTTAAAGAAGGTGACCATATGTTTCTATGTGTGACACCTATGACTGGAGTTGGATGAGTGATTAAGTCAAGGAAACTCACTCTAAAGTTTATTGTGCCGTATCAGATACTTCATCGGGTAGGTCCGGTAGCTTATCAGATTGCATTACCACCTTTACTATTAAATCTTCACAATATATTTCACGTATCACAACTACGGAAACATATTTTTGATCCTACTCATGTTATCGAACCAGACACTGTACAACTAAAGGAAAATTTAACTTATGAAACGTTTCCAGTCAAAATTGAGGATCGAAGGACAAAGCAACTTCAAGGTAAGGAGATTGCATTGGTTAAAATAGTTTGGAACGATGTAAGCGGTGAAGCTACATGGGAGTTGGAAGATAAGATAAAAGAGCAATATCCATATTTATTTTGAGGGTGTGAAATCAAGTTTCGAGGACAAAACTTCTTTTTACAGAGGGAGAGTTGTAATACCCCAAATTTTGGCTATTACAGTAATGACTGAATTTCACTGTTTTGTGTTTTCTGTGTACTATAAAATTAATTTGACTGTTCTGAGACTATTTTTGATCGTTGTGTGAGTTTTGCTCAGGTAAGGAAAATAATAATTTTTGGCTCGGGGAAAATCTTACTTGATTTATTCGGAGACGGGAGATCTTACTAAACCCGAATCTGAGAGAAACAGAAATGGATCTTCTAATTTTTAGAATTTATCTGTGAAATAAAAATATTTCATGGAAAATAATCTGTTGTTTTATTTATAGCAGCTTCTGCTATAAATTATTAGACCCAATATATTTTAATTGACAGAAAATGTACTTAGAATATTTTCTGTAACCTAATTTAAAATCAACCAATAGAAACAAGTCAAAAATGATGGTTGGACTTTTCTAACCAATAAGAAATGGTCTAACTTGAAATGTTTGACTAGTTACAAAGTAACTAAATAAACCTAATTTAGTTACCTAAATTGCCTAATTAAGGAACTAAATGAACTAACCTAGTTACTAATTAGTTAGGATCTAGTTACTAACTAAATATCCTAATTCCATCTAGAAGCCATGACTAGTCATGACATATGCAATGACCTATTTAACTAGTTAGCTATGTAACTAGATAGTTAATCAAGTAACTAGAAAACCTAATCTAGTTAGTTGTTATTTGCTTGCAAAGTAACTAGAACTAAAATGGAAACTAACTTAGGTAGCATTTCCTAGAGGGCCACACGGCCAAGGAGCTTCTCCAAGTTCTTGAATACTCTTGCATGATGCTTTGATGACCAAGTGGTGACCAAGCCATGTGCTTTCACATGTGAACACAAAGTGTGATATTTTATTGTCATGTTTATCTCCTAATTTTCCTACACTTCCTACACGATTTTTCACTCAAAGTTTACTATCCATTTTTATTTTCTCTCACCTAAAAGCTAAGCCTTCGTCTTTTCTCTTGAAACACTCAAGAACACAAGAACACCTTTCCTTTCTTTTCTTCCATGGAGGTTTCGGCCAAGGCTACCAAAACCACTTCCAATCTTCTATAATTTTTCTTCTCTACACTTTCTAAACCTAAACCATATTCTAAACACTTTTCATTTAGAAAGTTTTGTCAAAATCCTACTCCAAGTATCTCAACATTCAAGCTTTGGTTTACTTCCCTAAAGGTAAACTTTTGATTCTATGGTTCTAAGTTGAGTTTTTGATTTTCTAGACCATGATTGTTCCATGGTTCTTTGTTCTAAAGCTTTGTTTGTGACTTTTAAAATTGTTTAAGATTTTTAGGGATTTGTTTGTGTGTCACACGAAATCAAGAGAAGGAGGGAACTTGAAGATTCTTTTCTTCCTTAAGGTAAGAGGGAGATTAACCTCACCAACTAAGTGTTGGTGGTGAGGAGATGGTTGTGTATGGTGAAAAATCCATAAGGGTTTATTCACTTGTTGTTTGATGCTTCTTTGTTTATGATTGTGGTGTTTATGATTTTGTATTTGTGGTTGCATGTGTGATGGTATGACTATAGCTTTGATAATATGCTTGTATGTATAATTTTGGAAGCATGCAAATGTATGTATTATTTAGGATGTGAACAACATGTTGGAAAGATTACATGAGAGCTCCAAAGAGCTTAGAGGCACACGACCTCACTACTTTTGAGAGGACCAAGAGTCCTAAAATTTTAGTTTTAAATTGAGGATTTAAGGTTCTATGGCAATAAAATTAATTAAGAGATTTTGCAAGGATTTAGAGTGTTAGAAAATAAATGACAATGAATTTTGAAGCAAGAATGAAAATTCAGCCAACATACCAAATTTGGTTATTTAAGATCCAAAAATATTTTACTCAGGATAGAATTGAGTGTTTAAATAGTAAGAATTCATTTTAGTAAGTTTGGGAATTTAGAATGAAAAGCAACTTGATTTTTAGAGTTAAAATTGGCTTACTAAGCTATGTAGTAAAATAAGTGTAAATATTTGAAGTTTTCTAACGTATAGCTCACCCTATGGGTTTGGAGGCGCGTTAGGAAAATTTGAGCTGTAATATCTTTAGTTAAGCAAAGAATTACTATTTTTTGGGAAACAGTAGAAATACTAATTTTTAGAGGGGCTATATTGTAATTATTTTCTAAAGAGGGACTATATTGCAACTATTATTTAAAGAGGGATTATGTTACAATTATTATCTAAAGAGAGACTATGTTGTAAATATTTCCTAAAAGAGGGACTGTCTTGTAAATATTATTTTATGAGGGACTTTTATGAAATTGTTATTTAAACAAGGATTATAATGTAAATTCTGTTTTATAGAGGCATTATTATGCAAATATTGAAAATAAAGTCTATTTTTGGTATTAAATGAGAAAAATCATATTTTTGATTTAAAACATGTTACAAATATTTTACGTGATTGAGAGTACGTTAAAAAAATCAATACGTGATTTGAAAATGCGACAGAATTGTTGCGCGATTGAGGAAATGCGAAAATATGATTACACGATGAAAATACAGTAAAGATACTGTTGAACCAATGTGAACCCTGAATATGAGATAATGAATTTAAACTGAGAATGGTGCATTGTACATGCATTAGGAAGGTCCAATGGACTGAATAAGACTAATTGCCTAGGAGAGAATACACCTCTTGAACGGGTGCGATATGTGTAATGTAAGTCATTTGTTGACTTTGGGGGCATTGGGGTACGTGTTACCTACAATGGGCAGTTGGTAGCTCTTCTGTACCATAGGTTTGACCGATGCAACACACCGATGATACTGACCGAGACACTATTCTTAATCAAGATCTGATGAAGGCTGTAGTGTATATGCTAGATGTGCAAATACATATGAGAATTGTAGCACGTGGTCTGAGGCATGTTGGTACAGACAGAACTTTTTGATCACTCTCTCTGACCTGAGTTTTAGCTTCATGCAGTAGGAAATTGAGTCTATGTGCATATGCATAATTATTGAGTATTAATACTGATGTGATATTTGAACTCTTGAATATTTGGAAATATTGAGGGCATGATCGTAATTATTGTTTATTATATATATTGTGATGATAAATAATGTTGATGGCATAATTGTAATTATGATAGGATGCATCTATATGATATATTGTATGTGTTTATCTCCATGCTACCATGCTGGTATTGGCATAGGTGATCTCACCTCTTTGTATGCCTATTTTGTACTGTATTTATATTTGTAAAGACGTTGAGCAAGGACTTGAACAAGAAGGTAAAGAGGAGCAGATTCCTGTGGAGGAAGCTGAATTCTGAGAAGTTGGCGATGCCCAGTTTTTTAGGATTTATGAGATTGCAATTTCAGGGAAGATCGGAAGCGTGACACGTTGACCTTGACAGAGCGTGCATTTTCTATATAGGAGACTTAAATATTATCCTAAGTAGGCTTTATCAAGGGAACCCTTATTTTAGTGTAAATATTAATGTACACTTAGAGTTTCCGTTGTCCATTAGGCAGTACTGGGGAACTTACTACCGTACTCCTAGTGAGATTAGTATTGTGTTATCTGCATGGACACCTGTTCGTAAGACTTCTCGTCAGTTTGGATTCCTACCTGCTGAGGAATCTGAGAAGGACCCATCTGAGGGTTCTGCTGTTTAGTAATACTTGGGCAATATGTTAGTTTCAATTAATGTTTAAATACTTTGAGAGTCTAGTTTGTAAATATTTAAGTATGACAGTACTAAGACTTGTGTATATATGATGTAAATTATTTGTGATGATGTTGTAACATATTTTTATTTTTCGCTAAGTTTATCTAATTGATATTAAGAAATTTTACAACTTGTATTTACATTATAAAGCATATTTTATAATGAAGGGGTAATATGGTAATTAAGTAACATAAATGTGATACCCTACGGTGGGTGTTACCCATATGATCTGTGGCTCCGGAGTCAATGACCCAACCACGAGGGGTAGTGGAAAGACAAGTGGTGGAGTTACCTGCTTAAACTAAGGTGGTTGTGGAAAACTTAGCACGCTGATGGGAAGCATAAAATTGAGATAGGTGTGCATACTCATCAACTGGGACAGCAACAGTGACTGGAACTTTTGGTTGAGTTGTGGCAGGGGTAGGTACTAACCCTTCATGTGTGGTAGCATTAGCAAATTTTGGTGTGGGATAGGACGATGGCTTTCCTTGGATTTTCCAGTAAGTTCTCTATATATGACCAGGTTCCCTGCAATGATTACAAGTGCAAGGACCATTTTTGCCACCCACTCTCCCTTCACCACGACCACCTCTAATACTACTCCTTCCACCACCAGTATCATTGTTTCGTAAGGTGGAGCTGACTAAGGTAGTAAGTTCCCTGATAGAAGCATCTTTACAAGCTCGTTGTAGTCTAGAAAATACTTTAGACAACTTTCTTAGAAGTTTTGAGCCTATGAGAAACTGCGTGCGAGCCACCTTATACTCATAATCCAATCTAGCTAAAAAACATTGGACATTGATTTCTTCGCGCTATCCTTGCATCTGTTTAATGTCAGTCGTCAATGGATACAAGGTTTTCATTTCCTCAAACATGCTGTTGATATTAGACGAGTATTAAAGCAATGGTCTCCCTTTCTGTGCTACCAGATATAAGCCTGTTAACAACTCGTGACTAGCATATAAAGATTTGAGATACGACCATAATTCTTTTACTATATTGCAATGCCCAACTAAATCCTGTATATGGTATTCCATGGAATTCATAATTTGATTCAGAATTCTATCATTGTCCTTTAGCCACTTCTCTTTGGTGATGGCCTCCTTTGGTAGGCCAACAATGAGGTGGGTGCCCAAGTCATTCCACGAGAGATGTCGTTGAACAAAGCCTTTCCATAACACATAATTTGTGTCATTTAGTTTTTGGTCAGTGATTCTAGAATTAGAGGAGATGACCTTAGTCACAACTTTCTTGTCCTTCGCCATCACCATACGAGTTGCACCTATTCAATCCGAGAGCTTCACAACTGTTAGGATCAACCAACAAAGTTTACTCTACACCACGTGCCCAAAATAGAGTAGCGACTACGAGAAGAAGACAGTAACAGTGAGACCCCCTGCAATAGAGATGACACAGCTCCCTACAAGTCACGAGACCCTCTAGCTCTCCCTTAGACTAGTGGTGATTTCATTTGGATCACCTCACAACATCAACCCAAAACCAACAACAAGGTTGCGCATTGGAGAGAGAGGGATGAAAAGGGGAAAAGAGGCGGTGAAGGGTTTTAACTAATTAGTGGATCGAAAAAAAATTACATGAAGAAGAGGAAAGAGAAAAAAATGAAGGAGAGGGGATGGAGAAACTTTTACAAAACTTAAGCAACCTAGGCTCTCTCTGATACCATATTGTTAGGTGAAGGGAAGAGAGTGAGCTGAAGCCATGACCATAACTTGGCTAGGAATACGAATATATATTTACAGAGAGGAGACAATACAAGAGTGATTATAGGCAATTAACAGCTAAATAAGGAAACTAAATATCAATCCAAATATTCTAACTTAATTACAAAATATTTTGTCCTAATTAATACCCAGATATTTATTCAAAACAATAATTAAAATAAAGTTGAAATATGAATGGGTGTTGGTGAGGTAGATGAGCTTGCAATAAGCCTATGATATAGGCCAATGTCAGAGAAAGGAACACCATTATGTTGCTAAAGTTTTGTATCAATAGCCATATGAGTAGAAATAGGTCTGCTAGGAAGAAATCCTATATTTTAAAGCAGTTCTTGTAACACCCTCCTTAGGGCGCCACACTTTATGTTACTTAATTATCAAATTACCCTTCAATTAAAAATCGTGCTTGTATTATAAATACGATTTATAAAATTTCTTGATGATAATAAAATAAACTTAGTAGAAAATAAAAACATAACAATATTGTCACAAATAATTTACATCACATATACATACAAGCGTTTAGTACTGTCACACTTTGATATCTTACAAACTAGACTTCCAAAATATTTAAACTTTAAACTTTAAAATTAACATATAGCCCAAATCTTACTAGACAATGAAGAAGGTCCCCTCAAGAGATAGGTCCTCCTTAGATTCCTCTAATAGATACATAGGAATCTACGTCCATGCCTCATCTCCTCCAATGAATGTCACATGTGTAGCAAACTAGGCATCTGCATCTCTTTAGAACTCGACGTCCTCAACAGGAATCTGCTTCTCCTCAGCTTCTCGCCCTTTTTCTTGCTCGACGTCTTATCAAATATAAATATAATACCAAACATGCATAAAAGAGGTGAGATCACCTACGTCACACTATGAATGAAGATAAACACATGACTCATACGCAGTTATCATACCATAATTAATACTAATCAACATCATCACAAAACGTAATAATAAGTTCCTTATCAATAATCAATAATTCAATAAGTCCTAATAGATATTGGAACTATCATTATATGTATAGATCAATTTCCTACTCCATGGAGCTACAACTCTCTTTCTAAATCTGCCTGGACCACGTCCATTTTGCCTCATCTCCTCCAATGAATGTTAGCTTCTGTCTAACCCACTCGGTACGTAAGAGTAGCATCCGCCCATTGTAGGCAAGGAAACTAGGCACGAGCATCTCTTCACACCCAACTGCAATAGCCTTTATGACCATTATTCACATTTCAAATTTATATTATTTAGTACTTTAAAAAGTCTAATTCTACCGCCTCATCAAATTTACATTATTTCGCGTAAATATTTTTCTCTCACGTTTTAAATCAAAAAATACTTTTTCTCATTTTAATACCCTTCATTTTCTATATTTACACTTTAGTATAAAATATTTAACCCCTCATAAAATTTGACAAAATAATCCCTCAAAAATAATATTTACATTATGAGTCCCCATCAAATTTATAAAAATCAATCTTTTATAAAATATTTATAATTTGACCCCTCTAAAAATAATATACATTATGACCCCTCAAAATTTTGATAAAATTTGTAATTTAGTCCTTCTTTTATAAAAATTTACGGTATAACTCCTCTAAAAATCGGTAAATGGTATTGTTTTCAAAAATCATCATTTCTTTTCTTTACTACTCATAAAATCATTTTATTTTACCATTACTCAAATTTTTCCCAGATTCATTTAAATGTCTCAGTTCTCATTTTAATTCATCAGTGTAAGGACTTTGGTCCTTTTTCCATTGTAAGGCCGTAAGCCTCAATACTCTTTGGAGTACACATACAATCGATTAATCATGTTATTTACATCCTAATTTACACATACAATCTCATGCTTTCATAATTACACATACATACAGAATATCAAAGCTTTAAGCATTTAATCACACATGCAAGCATAAAAACTCAATCAAACACATCACAAACATAATCAAATAATCGGTGAAGATCCCTTCTGGATTTTCCACCGTACAAAACCATCCTCACACCACCAAAACTTGGTTGGTGAGGTTAAATCTCCCTCTTACCTCTTGTAGACAATTTTAATTGGTTGGTTCTCCTTCCTTCCTTCAAATTCGTACTATCCACCAAACAAATCCCTAAAATTCTTAAACAATTAGTAAAAACACATACAAGGTATAATATTGAAAAACCATGGAACAATCATGGTTAGAAAAATTAAAAATTCAGTTTTGAACTATAGAAACCAAACTTACCCTTAAGTAAGTAAGCAAGAAGTGGAATTTTGGGCAAGATAGAGTAGGAATTTGGGAAAACTTTGTGAATGAAAGATGCTTAGAATGGTATTTGGCTTTAGGAAATATGATAGGAAAAAATTTTAGAGGTTTGGTAGTATATGTAAGGTGCATGGCCGAATGTAGAGAGAAAAAGAGAAAGGAAAGTTTGCTTGGTTCTTGATAGCTTTTTGGAGAGAAAGTAGATGCTTTGATTTGTGATAAGTGAAAGAAATGAAAGTGAAATGGAAATAGAAGTGCAGCTGCCGTGAGTGGCTTTAGGTGAGGTTGAGTGAATGAATTTGCATGCTAAAATATCTAAAGTGTTCACACTTGGTGCACATGGCTTATGTCATGTTGGATGGTTCTTGAATATTGTAGAACCAAGCCACTTGCCTCCTTGTTGAAGCCCCCAAAAACCGTGCAGCCCCCCTCCATTTTAATGGCTTAATTGCTTCTAAATTAGTCCTAATTATATGCTAACTAATTAAAGAATTAGTTAGGTTAAATATCCTAACCAATTTTAATTAATATACTAATCATATAACTAACTAATTTAATATATATTAGCATATATTATAACCTTTAATTAATATTAGGATATCTAATTATTATTTAGATTATAATTAATTCATAACTAAGCTAGTTCACTTAGTTTACTAATTAAATAATTAGATTAGTTGAATTAAGCTTAATTAGGTTACTAACCATTTTCAAGCCTACAATCTTTGACTAAATCCTAACCCTTGATTCATCTTTAATTTCTAGCCATAGATCACATCTAGGGTAGATATCAATTGGTCATAAAACTATCCTTCTAATCTCACCATTTGTAACACCCACCTTAGGATGCCACATTTATGTTACATAATTACCAAATTAACCTTATTTAGATAACGTAAGTTGTAGGGAAAAAATACGAGTTGCAAAATTTCTTAATTACAAGAAAATAAACTTAGCAGAAAATAAAATATCACAGCATCATTACAAATAATTTACATCATTTATACATATCCAAGTCTCTTGTTATACATATACAATTCTTTAACACTGTCATACTATAAATATTACAAACTAGTCACTCCAAAAAGTTTTAAACACTATTTACATTGACATCTTTGCCCAAGTACAACTAGGCGGTGAGCCCTCGAAGTAGTAGGATCCTCGGATGGATCCTCCTCGGACCTTCGGGTGGGGAATTCCAAACCCGACGTAAAGTCTGTGGAGCAAATGTCCAGCGGACGATACGACACTACTCTCTCTGGGGTGCGATTTAATACGCTCCCAATCTGCACCGATAGATATAGGAAACTCTAAGCTTTGTACATAAATAGTAACGAAAAAGTAGGGATTCACGATTGTAACCTACTCAATCTAATGTTTACATCTCTAAATAACATATAGTCTCTCTCTCAAGGTCTTGTCCATGCATTGTCCCCGTCAATAAACGTCACCTCATGTAACCCAAGAAGCTAGGAATCTCTACCGCCATCGAACTCGAAGTTCTCAACGAAAGAATAACGGACCTTTTACGCTTCTCGCTCTACGTATGCTCGGTGTCTTAACAATACATAAACATAATACAACATATACATACAAGAGGTGAGATCACCTATGCCAATACCAAGTATGGTAGCAATGAAGATAAACACATCCAAAAATATCATACGGATGTCGTACTATAATTACGATTAAGCCATTAACCTTATATATCATCATTGCACAATAATTAAAAGAAGAATTACAATTGTACTACTTTCGATACTCAAGTATTCAATATAATAATTACCATAAACAAGAATTACACATGAGTAAAATTACAATGATATATCCTTTATGAATGCTGCAACTGTGAATGCAATGTACACTGACTCGATATCCTACTCCATGGAGCTACAACTCAAGTCGGAGAAAATGGTCGAAAAGATCTGTTGGCAAACATGCTTTGGACCACGTGCTCAAATTCTCGCACATCTAGCACATGCAAATCGGTCTTTATCAAATCATGATTAGGGATAGTGTCTCGGTCCAGGATCATTGGTGTGTTGCATCGGTCTAACCCACGGTACGGAAGAAGAGCTACCAATGTTGTCCATTGTAGGCAACCCGCACCCCAATGCCCCCAAGGTCAATCAATGACCTACACTACGCTTATCGCACCCACGGGAGGTGTAATCTCTCCTAGGCATCTTGCCTTACAGTCCATTGGACCTTTCCAATGCATGTACTATGCACTATTCACAATTTCTATACATATCACATGTACGGGGTTTATATATTAATTTAACAGCGATAATATGCAATTTAATCACGTAATCATATTCTCGTGTATTTTCATTCGCGACTCGATCTGCAATTTCGCCCTTTCGAATCACGTAGTGATTTTTCAACATTTTTCAATCGCATGAATATTTTTTCGTACGTATTAAATCGAATTACTATGTTTTACTTATTTTAATATTAAAATTTCTTTGTATTTCTCTCATATTTACAAAATAGTCCCTTAAAATGCATAATTTACATTTTCGTCCCTCAAAAGCAGTATTTCCACTTTAGTCCCTCAAAAATTTATATTTACATAATAACCCTATATTTCCATAATATTTCCAATTAAATCCCTTCCTCATAAAATTTACAGAAATTTACGGTATATCCACACACATACGGTATAAGTTTCTCTACGGTATACACTCTACATACTCACATATTATCGGTTCCTTAAGCATTATAACCTACGAGACAAGTATTGAAAAAAAATCGTACCTTACGGATACTACACATACAAACCTAAAAACAAAAAGCGAGACACATCCCAAATACGGTCCAAACATTCAAACACAATCAGGCACATCTCAATACAGTTCAACCAATACAGTCCAATCAATTCGGTCAATCAATACAGTCCAAGAACCTCAAGCAATAGGTGAATAAATCCTTAAGGATTTTTCACCAAACATACCATCCTCATACTACCAGAACATGGGTGGTAAGGTAGAGTCTCCCTCTTACCTCTTGAAGACAAGCTTTGTAAGCTTTCCTCCCTTGCCTTGAAACTTTGTTATTCTTCTAACAAGCCCTAAAATTTTCAATAAAAATTAGTGAAGGACCATACAAGAATCAAGGTTGAAAACCATGGAAAAATCATGGTTAAAAAATTAAAATCAAACTTGGAATTCTTGAATCAAAGTTTACCTTTTTAAGAAGGAGGTTGAAGAAGCTTAGGTTAATGAAGCTTTGAACAAGGTAGGATATGTTTGTGACAATATCTTGTGAAGAAGAAATGGTTAGAAGATGACTTGAGTCAAAACAAAATCAAGAGATGAAATTTTAAAGGCTTGATGGTGTGGTTTGTAGGTGATGACCGATTGGGAGAAGAGAAGATGGAAGGAAGATACGTGAGTTTCCCTTGGAACTTTGAGAGAAATAGGCTTATATTTGACAAGTAAGAAAATGAAGATGAATACGTGAATGAGCTGCTGCCAGCCGTGAATTACTTGTGATATTTGGATGATTTTACTTGAAAATTTTATCTAATTTTGAGTGCTAAAGACAGCTGCCCACCGTAGATGAGTTTGTGACATTTAAAGAGATGTATTTTCATGGTTATCCACTCCATCCAAGCTTTTGCCGTGCAATCTGGTCAAATATTCTTAACGAAATCTCCCATGGCTTGCCTTTGGTGATAGACGTGAGTGACATTTGCTCAAGCAAATAGCCATGCATTAATTGCACAAGTACTCTCTCTTCTCATTGGTTACAAGCTTGACTTTGTATGGTATTTGGACCTTCAAATATTACTTGAAATCTTCACAATTACATTGGAGCAGACGGTTCTTGCTTTGTTGGACGTGATCCCCGCATCATTCTTGGCCGTGAATTTCTTCTTGTTGGATGAAATTCTGGACCGTGAAGCTCCATTTTGCTCAATCAATAATTTTAAATCTTGGTCTATGGTGTTTTAGGTGAGTTTAAGTCCTTTAATTGATTGCTAATCCAAGCTTTCTATTTGCTATTGGGCCACAAGTCTTCTTTGTTAGGCCTAAAATTATTTGCTCAAAATTTCTACTAGACCATGAGTTTAGGTCTTTGCTGTCCATAGTGGTTTAGGTGGGTTTTAAATCCTCAATTCATCATTAGTTCAAGCCTGATTACTAGTTTATTGGTTAGCCAATTAATTGGGTTTAATCTCCTAACCATTCTTACTTAATTCTTCAAGTACATAACTAATTTAATTTAACATATTTAGCTTGTATCTAATACATATTAATTATGCATCATCACCTCTAATTAGAATTAGGATATTAAAGTAAGGACTAAGTTATAACTAATCCTTAGTTAAGTTAATTTACTTAATTGCTTAATTAGGTAATTAGGACAACTAAATTAAGGTTAATTAGTTTCCTAAGAAAAAGTCAAGCAATTAATGTTGACTAAATCTTATTCATTAATCTTATCTATGGTGAATGTTACTTGATGGTTTTGTTAAGTTTTGTTTTACACCATTGATTGAATCAATGGTGAGGATTAAGGCTTCTAAGTCAAGCTTTAAATCTAATGGTCCACAAAGAAGTCTAAGCTTCTTTCCTTGACCAATTTTTCATTGGTTAGAAAAGTCCAACCATTTGTTTTGACTATCCTATTGGTTCACTTTAATTTTACTTACAAGAAATGTTCTAAACACTTTTTCTATTAATTACAACTTATCGGGTCCAACGTTCATAGCAAGGATTGCTATAAATACAATCACGGATACTTATCAATACAATATTATTTTACGAGATAGATTTTAAAAATAAAAAGATTCTTTTCTGAATCACTCAGATTCGGGTTTAGTAAGATCCCCGTTTCCAAATGAGCCGATCGAGAATTTCCCAGAGCAGAAAAATATTATTTTTCCTAGCCAGGAGCAATCACACAGAATGATCAAATATGATCTCAGAACAGTCAAATTAATTTTATACACACAGAAAATACAAAACAATGTAATTCTGCTATTACGATTCATATAGTCAGGATTTGGGGTGTTACACCATTGATTAGATCAACGGCTAAGATTAAAGCTTCTAAAGTAAGCTTCACAATCCAATGGCTCACAAAGAAGTCAATGCTTCTTTTGTTGACTCTTTCTAATTGGTTTAGAAAGTCAAGCCATCCATTTTGACCATTTCCTATTGGTTTAGATTTCTATCCAGTCAGCATCGTTGACTGCTACACTAAACGTGGGCCCCATGAACTTTTTCGGGTCCACAAATAATTTTTCTACTATTTTTGGGACAGTAGGTACTGTTGAATAAAATAATATTATAAAAATGTAAAATTATTTTATTACACAGTTAAATTCTAAAAATTACGAGATTAATATATATATCAATCGAATTGGGTTTAGTAAGATCCCCAACTCTAATTAATTAAATAAGATTTTTAGGTCGAGAAAATTATTATTTTCTTGACTCGGAGCAAATCACACAAAATGATCAAAAATGATCTCAGAACAGTCAAATTATTTTTATAACACATAGAAAATGAAAAATATTGTAATTCTGCTATTATTATTCACATAGTCAAAATTTGGGGTGTTACAGTTCTAGTGTGTATATGCGTTGATAGATAGAAATTCCTTGAGATGATCTAGCAATTTCAAATCCTTAGAAAAATCTAAGATTGTTGAGATCTTTGATTTTGAAAGATGAGTTTGTTAGTATGGAAGAATAATAAAAGAAACACTTTGTAATTTTTATTTCTTATTCAACAAACCCCAAAGTACATAGGATATTTATAAAAGTGAAAGAGACTTTACACATTCTATAACTCTCCCTAATTAACAATTGTAATTTTTCTTTAACTCACGAAATAAACCATCCTATAACTATATAACTCCAATGAAATAATTCTCCCTAATGACTTATAATACATCATAATTCTTCATTACTCATAGAATAACTCTTATAACTTTCATAGCTCATAATAGTTACCATATCAAAGGTCACATAACCACCCAAAATTCTATTAACTTCAAATTATTATTATTTTTAATCAACACTCCCTCTTAATTTGATGTTTTCTTCTTCATTCTAAGCCTTAATCACAATTTTCAAAATTCTTCAAACTTGAGAGGCTTAGTAAAATATCAGCAATTGGATCTTGTGTCTTCACATATTTGGGCTTAATCACCTTGTTGTCAACATACTCTCTAAGAAAATGGAACCTTGTGTCTTTGTGCTTGCTTTTACACCATATTTTTAGAAAGAGATAGTGCAGACTTGTTATCAATACAAATCTTTGTTGCATCCTCTTATGAAAAAGAATTTCTTTCAACAACCTTCTAAGCCACATAGAATGACAAGTGCAAGAAGTTGCCGCTACATACTCGGACTCACAAGTTGAAAGTGTGACAATGGATTGTCTTTTAAAACTTCATGAAATAACACAATTTCGCATATAGAATACAAAACTGGTAGTGCTTTTTCTATCATCAACATCTCCAACAAAATCACTATCACAATATCCCACAAGCTTGAAATCATTAGAAAATAAATAAAATAGCCCAAATTGTGCCTTTTTGGTAAGGAAGAATCCTCCAAGCAACTTTCAGGTGGGTAGAAGTAGGTGATTCCATGTAGCGACTCATGTAACACCCTTAGTAAGATGTTAGGCTGGTAAATGGGTTACAAAGGTAGCCTAATACTTCCTTAACATGTCAGTTCAATTTTGTGACAAATTGAATTAGTTTAGGCACTTTGTTGCAACACAGAAGGTGAAAAGTTTCCTAAAATAACTCAGAAAATAGCTTTAAAAGCTAAGTTGAGAGAAATAGTATAGATAACTTGTTTCTAGATCACAAATAAGCTAAGTAAGATGCAGTTAAAATTTGAGAATAATCAGAGTCAGTTTGGTATTTTTAAGCATACTAGTTATGTGTTTTAATACCGATTGACTAGTAGTAAATATGGAAAAAGAAGATAACAATGAAACAACAATTTAGATGAATCCTAGTAATTATTCTAAAGTTGTTGGAAGTTGAAAAACTTAAACTAATGTGATTTAAGTGTCCTTAGCAGATAAAAGTTTCAATACTGAAACTTAAGTTTTCAAGTTTGCCCTTTTCTCCTCTTTTTCTCTCCTCTTTCTCAAGAAGTCCCTAGTAGAAACAGAGAAAGAAAGAAACAAATGGGAGAAAGAGAGAAAGGAAAAGAAGGAAAGGAGGGGAATAGGAAGAGAAGAAAAAGGACCTAAGGAAGATCAAAAGCAAGATTAAGAGACTCCAAGATTGGTCATCACCACAAGGTAGGGGAGCTTCCTTTTCATCTTTTCCTATGTTTCATTTTGTATGAAACTAGGTTGTATGGGATGGAAGAAATGGATTTGAAAAGAAAATCTATTTTCTTTGCTTGATTCTCGATTTCAAGGATTGAGTTTGAGTTTAGTTTTGGTTTCCCAGAATCCTTAGTTTTTGATTGAGATTAAAGTTAAGAAAAAGGGGTTTGATGTGTGAAATCCGTAAGTGTACGATTTTGTCATCAAGTAATAAAAAATTGAATCCACAGGGACTGTGTCTATGAATATCAATTAATTAATTAATTCAATTAAATTAAACAAAGGAAATATAATCATTGATTAATGAGATCTTAGTAACCAAGCAATTAAATAAATAAATACTAGAGTGCAAAATTAAGAACAAAAACAGCAAGTTATTAAGAAAGGTTTTTTATATTAAAGAAAGCTTCCAAGATTGGGGTAACCACAATGATACAAGACAAATCCTAATTGACAACCCTTTTATTAAAATTGAAATTTAATTGAAGGTGAATTACCCTAAATTAGTTAATGTTCTTTCTCAAGAGACAAGAACCGTGCCCAATTAAACCAATTCCTACTCTCGTGGTAATTGAATTTAAATTAAACTTATTACGTTTTATGGTAATTCATTCAATCCTCGAAAGGCTAAACCTACTGTCGTGATTTAGATCTTAAGTTCAATTCTTATGGTTCCAACACCTAGGTTTACCTCTCAGTACGTCCCTAGATATCTATGAGATGTAAATATGTGGCCAGTAAATTTACATGAATAAGCGCAATAAGGATTGAATCAAAGAACATTCAAGATTAATAAAATGGGTAAACAAAGTCAATTAATCATCATCAATGTATTAGAGGGCATTGCCCAATCTTAGAAACAAAGAGAACTACTCAGACATAGAGAAGAAGAAACAAGAAAACATATTCAAGAACATCCAAACCCGTAGCGAAGGGAGAAGAGAGGAAGAAGATGAAGATCTAGAGCCTCCAAACGTGCCTCCTTCAAACCAAATTAGAACTCCCAATATTACATTCAGAGCATCTATTTATACCCCTAAGGTTTCAACTAGTCTCAGCCCATCAAAAGAAATAAAAATGAAACTTAAAAACTGACTCGGATTGCGATCTACGACCGTGGAACTTGCTGACTGAATTCGACGGCCGTGGATCGTTCCACAGCCAGGCTATGGAATTCTCTAGAAATCACTTTTGCTTCTTCATGCTGCTGCTCGATCCATGGCCATGGCGAATTCCACGGGTATGCCGTGGATCTCTCTGGAGTGAGCTTTTTGCCCCTGTTTGCTATTTGTAAAGCTCCAACTTCAATCATGCAAGCTTTCCATCCATTTCTAAGCCAATCTAGCACCAATCCTGCACTGCAACACCACAAACACCGCAGTTATCCGAACTAAAGGAAAAACAAATAAAAAAGGAAACTAAAATGCCTAAAATGCATAAAAATGCATGCAAAATAAGAACAAAATATGATGTTATTTCACACACATCAAATCCCCCCAAGCTTAAGATTTTGCTTGTCCCCAAGCAACAACTAATGCCAAACTAAGAAGTGGGATCAAGAGACAATAATGAATAAGGAACCTGAGAAAACAACCAACCAAGTAATAGGCAAAGGCAAACCAAGAATTAGAGAGGTAATCAAAATCAAGTCCAATTAGAGGCTAAAGTTCTCAGAAATCATGCTCCTCACTAAATTAGGTTCACTCTACTAACCACTCTCAAAGTGGGAGCAAGAATCATATAGTGCATAAATCTCATATAGGCTCAAAACTCACATTTAGAGGTTCAAAAATCAATGAAAAGCACAAATTCAGAGAACATATGCTAATTATCAACTATCAAAAAATTACCTCCACTGTCAATTAAAACAACGCCTGTTGCCTACCACAAGAATCAACAAATTGGGTTCCGAATCAATACCATCTCAAAATCCTCAAAAGAGAGGGGCACAAAGTTTAACCAAAAAGCCGAGAGATATGATAGTGTGAAAATGTAATATGAAGATGCAATGCAAAATGAGACATAAGAATGCATAAAACTAATGATTTACAATGAAAATGAAAATACCCCCTAAGCTTAGAACTTACATTGTCCCCAATGTAAAAATCTATAACTAGAGAAGGGAGAAAAGAAAAGAACTCACTGCGGTGGTGGGAAATCTTCTGGTGTTCAATCCATGGCCATGAAATTTTTCATGGGCTGGGTGTGAAACTTTCTGACTTCACTCTCCTACTAATTTGAGCTTCAAAAAGGGTTAAACCTAAACAAGATCCATGAGATAAAGATCAAACCAGCAATCCAACACACAAAATCAAAAGAAAAAGAAGAAATTTAAAGAAAAAAAAATAAAGAAACTTGGGTTGCCTCCCAAGAAGCGCTTGTTTAAAGTCATTAGCTCGACTTTGGTCTGGTTTATGTGCTCAGGTGATGTCAACGGAGTAGTGCTCAGTCCCCACTCCTTCAAAATGTTTCACTCTCTGGCCATTTATCATGAAAGGCTCATGGCCTTCTTTCTTCACCTCAAGCACACCATAGGATAAAACTCGAACAATCTCATATGGTCCTGACCATTTCAACCATAACTTACTAGGACAGAAACGTAGAAGCGAGTTATTAACAAGAACTTTATCTCCGAGTTTAAATTCATGCTTCTCGACACACTTGTCATTCTGCTTCTTAGGTCCTTTCTTGCAGGGCTTGGACTTCTCAAATTTTGTGGTACCATTGGGCAAAGTCTTTTCTAGCATAGCATCAGCCACTGATTCCTACACACCTGAAAGCATAACACTATCCACAATATTAGTAGCATCTATGCAATTACATGAATTTGAGGAATAAATATTATTTTCAGATTTAAATATATCAAAAACTACTTCCTCATCATTCAATCACAAAGTCAATTTCCCTTTGTGGACATCAATGATTGCCCTTCCAATGGCAAGGAATGGATGCCCAAGTATGATCGGTATTTTAGCCTCAGCTTCCATGTCAAGCACAACAAAATCCACTGGCATATAAAACTTACCAACCTTAATAGAAACATCCTCCAAGATGCCTATGAGGTATTTTACAGACCGATCCGCCAATTGAAGGGAGATAGTTGTGGGTTTTAGTTCACCCACCTCCAACTTCTTACACATAGAAAGGGACATAAGACTAACACTAGCTCCCAAATCACACAGAGCTTTATCAAAATTAGTGTTACCAATCAAACAAGGAATAGAGAAGCTACCTGGATCTTTTAGCTTAGGAGGCAATTTATTTTGAATTAAAGCAGTACACTCCTCAGTTAAAGCTATTGTCTCATAATCTTCTAGCTTTCTCTTATTAGACAAAATGTCCTTAAGAAACTTAGCATAGGTAGGCATTTGTTTCAACACCTTAGTGAAGGGTATGTTAATGTACAATTTCTTAAGGACCTCTAGGAATTTCCCAAACTGCCTATCTAACTTGGCCTTAGCCAATCTTTGAGGGAAAGGAACTAGGGGTTGGTATGGTTCAGGGGGTATGTTCTGGACCAGGATTTTGGGTATTAGTCAGGAGCAACCCGGCCCCACCAGAATAATATCCAAATATTATTACGCGCTATCTTAATGAGTATATCAACCTATTTATTAGACATAAATCTCTCAAGTATCCTTGATGGATATGGAAGCTATTTATATCCCACATAAATAGGGAAATTAGTAAAAAGGGATCACAATCCTTAAAGGATTCTAATCCTAAATATCTGCATTTAATACAGATTGCACTCATCCTAAGACGCTCTTATAAATACCATGTCAGGCCTCAAAGGTATGGATCTCCTCTAATATACAGATTATCCTCATTGTGCACGGTCTAACTTGAGCGTCGGAGTGCCTTTTGTAGGTACCCACCCCCTCGCACCACCGTTGCCGTTGTTATGCTACTGAGGAGTCCACCATAACGTGCCTATCTCAGGTACCCCTCTGAATTTACTTCAGAACATTGGCGCCATCTGTGGGGAACCATAAAATTCTAATCCCACCTAACCATGGTGAGCACAAGACAACGTTCAACAAGAGGAGGTGTTGTGCGCGCTGCCCTTGGTCAAGGACAGGGCCCGACGATGCAATGCGATCCTCAATCTATCACCCCACCTACTGTTGAAACCTCTGCTGCGAGAAACCAAGCACTCAATGCAGAACACCAGCGCGATGGGCACCCCACCTCGGTTTCTGATGAAAGTCCAAACCCATCGCGCAGGATTTTTGTAAGAGATAGACTTGGAATCCCAACACCAGGGGGTAACCTTAATGCTCAAGAGCACAGAATCCCTGTTCATCAGCGTTTGGGAATGCCTAATTATGAGATTGGTGATCGTGTATCTTGCTCCCAATGCATAAATCAGTCTCAAGCATCCCAACGTCAATTTCAAGACATGCTGCAACAGCATATGGCTATGTTAAACGAGTAATATCAGATGTTGGCAGACATGCAATGGGCTATGCATGAAAACTGACCCAGATCTCACCGTAATGATGGCGGTTTTAGCGCAAGAAGCGATCAAAGAAGGGCACACGCCAATGTTTTTGTGGTCAATGTTCGGAATGACAATCCCAACTGCGGATTCCAGGAGCACCCTTTTTCTGATCAACTTATGGAATACCATGTTCATAGGAATTTCAAGTTCCCAGCAAACTTAGAAATTTATGATGGAACTACGGAGCCCCAAGAACACATAAATGCCTACGAACATTATTTATGTTTCTATGGTGGGTCCATGGAGTTGCTGTGTCGAGCTTTCCCCCTTTCCCTAAAAAAGGGAGCCCTCAAGTGGTTTACCAGCCAGCCTAGGGGATCCGTGGTAGACTGGCCAAATCTTAAACAACATTTTCTGCTGCAATACGCCACTAGTAAGGAGCAACCTAAATCCATTGAGTCCCTGGCCAAAATTCACCAAGGAAAGGACGAGACCCTCCGAGATTATGTCAAACGTTTCATGACGGCTTGCACTAACGTGAAAAACTTTGACGAAGGAATTGCTATTCATTATGCCCGGAATGGCCTCCAGACTGACTCTGACTTCTTCTGATCTTTAGCTAAGAAGAAGGCGGAAACTATGAACGAATTTCATACTCACTCTGCAAAATATATTGAGTTGGAAGATGCCGTTAAGTATAAGGAGACTTTGGAAAAAGGTGAGCCTACACACTAGGAAAATAACTAGAACTCTAACCAGCCTCGAAGCTTCTCTAAAGGCGAAGCACACCTTCCTAAGTACTCTGACTACACTCCTCTGAACACCCTAACGGAAACGATTCTCAAAGAGGTGCTTCAGACTGAGTTTTGGAATATCCAAAGGCTGCCCCCTCTAAAAATGGTGAAGAACCACTCTAAGCACTATAAGTGGCACAAAAGCTACAACCACAGTAGGAAAAATATTACCAGCCCCGAGTTGTCATTGAGTCCTTAATTAAGGAAGGCCAGTTACAGAAGTATATTCCCGGGGTCCAAATCAATGATAATCCTGGAATACGGAGAGAGAGAAGACATAGTCGCAGCCTGCGGCAAGGTCCGACTCCACGTCAGAAGAGATGAAATTGCAGCCCCACTCGAAAATCCAAGACTCTGCCTAGCTGTGATATTGATAACTGGAAAGATTGGAACTGGGATACTCAGATAAGGGCCAAATAGAACAGATCAGTTGGTCGATACTATCTCTAGAGGATTCGCAGGAGGAGGTTCATCCAGTAATTCCCGAAAGAAAGCACTATGGACTGCGGCCTCGTGCTGAGGAAAGGGAAGAACCACCGATCTGTTTTACCACTAAGGACTATGGTGGTATTGTCCAGGATCTCGATGATCCACTCGTCATCTCCGGAATAATATCTAACACCGAGGTCCGTCGTATTTTCATAGATCAGGTTAACCCGACAGACATAATGATCATGGACTACGGACTTCGTGTCTGCATATAACATCATTCTGGGTCAACCTACCCTGAATGGCAGTACCACTATAGTGTCCACCGCTCACCTGGCCATGAAATTCTTTCACAAGAATAATGAGGTGGTCACGGTCAAGGGCGATCAAATTGTAACATACAAATATTATAATAAGAGCCTTAGGATCTATAAGACTTCCAAGAAAGCAAGAGCATATACGTCTAGCCTGGTTATGGATTAAGTTTTCCTTGTGACCGAGCTAGATGTCAGAGAAGAAATTCGGGGCACTAGACCCCAGCCATAAGGAGAACTTCTTCCACTTCCAAAATAGGCACAAATCTGGAAGACCAGGAGAAACGCCAGCTTATGGAGCTTTTATAAAAAAATAAAGACCTCTTTGCTTAGACGTCCTCTGATATGTCTCGGCTTGACCTCGCTTTCATCTATCATCATTTATCTATTAAGCGGGATGCAAGGCCGGTCTCCCAGAAGAAAAGAAAAGTTGTCCCTGAGAGACAATAGATCATCCCACACAACAAATATGGAAGACCTACTCACAAAACCCAAAGCAAGTTCACTTGTTCCATCAGAGGACCTCGAGTCCTCTAGCGCTTTGGCCTAACACAACATGTAAGGTTGCCATACTTTACCAAGATCTGAGGAGTATAAGGTCCGAAGAGGATCAACAATACATGGCGGCCAAATAGGGGAATCCACTTGACCACCCTCTAGGAGCAAGTAATGCATTCAAGGGTTTTCACCCGTACCCTTATGCCATTCTGGTATCTGTCGCAAGTTATCTTATGTTAAACAAGTTGTGCAGCAGAAAAATCCTAAATTTTAGGAAAATTCTCACGCTCAACCATACGCACTAAAGACCCCGGCAAGGGCCACTGATACCTAAACCAAGTGGGATCCCAAAAGTCTAATATGACCAATAAAGGACCCCATTATGGTTATAAATTATGCCTAAGTCCGGAATACCATGTGCTCGATAAGATGAGCATAGGACCCCAGACTATGGTTATAAATTATGCCTAAGTCTGGAATGCCATATGTTCGATGAGATGAGCATAGAACCCCGGACCAAGGTTGTACATTATGCTTAAGTCTGGAATGCCATATGTTTGATGAGATGAATATAGGACCCCGGACCAAGGTTTTAAATCATACCTAAGCCAAAAGGGATTCTAATTGCCCCGGGTAAGATGCTATTTTTGCCTAAATCCGAGATTCTGAATGCTCGATATTATGAGCTTTGGATTATGGATTAAGGTATTATATTTGCCCAAATCTAAAGATTCTGAATGCTCGATATTATGAGCCTTGGATTATGGATTAGGGTGTTATTTATACCTAAGTCTTAAATTCCAAAACGCTTGATTATGATAGACATTGGACGATGGACTAAGGCGTTATTTTTACCTAAGTCAAGTGGAATGCCATGCACTTGATATTATGGGTGCGGGATCCCAGACCATGATTTTTCCATAAGGAAACAATTTCCTAAGTCCATAGAATGGTTGTGAAAAGCAACACAATGGGCGTTGGACCCAATGCGGACCATGGAAAAAGAGGTAAACACAGCAACAATGCTGGTTCATTCTACGGGCTCTGGCTACACCCCAGAATGTCCACTTATGGCCAATTGACACATGGACCATGTCCGGACTACGACGTGTCCACAAGTGTCGTGATTAAACGCCTCCAGATTAAAACTCATAACCCTATGGAGAAGCACGGGCCACGGCTTCAAGTAAAGCACAGATTCCGTCATCGGAGGGCATTGAGACTTGCTATTTTACTATGCTGGCCAAGCGCCAAGCCTGGGGCAACAGTTTTGGACCGTAATCCGGGGTCCTGTCCTTTTGGTTAACTTGGCACGCATCTGACTTGAGTCCGTCGTTGATACCCCGGCAGGAATTCACTCATGACATACAACCGAGATTCCCCGAACTACACATGGGGGCAAAGTATGACTTACCTCAAAAGGCGGAGTGACAACGTAAGCACGGTGATCCGACTTGAACCCCGACCTTACACGTCAACCCCAGAGGAATACTATGACATATCACAGACCTCGGCCCTTTTGAAAACACTGTGAGATCTGACGTTGACTTTAACTTGGATCTCTTTGTTCACTGCGTGCCGTGTGCTCCTGCTAAACATGGGTACCTTGACACTTAGCTATCTCATCTAAGCGCCAAGCTAGGGGCAACTGTTCTGGACCAGGATTTTGGGTATCAATCAGGAGTAACCCGACCCCGCCAGAATAATATCCAAATATTATTACGCGCTATCTTGATGAGTATATCAACCTATTTATTAGGCACAAATCTCTCAAGTATCCTTGATAGATATGGAAGCTATTTATATCCCACATAAATAGGGAAATTAGTAAAAAGGGCACAATCCTTAAAGGATTCTAATCCTAAATATCTGCATTTAATACAGATTGCATTCATCCTAAGACGCTCTTATAAATACCATGTCAGGCCTCAAAGGTATGGATCTCCTCTAATATACAGACTGTCCTCATTGTGCATGGTCTAACTTAAGTGTCGGAGTGCCTTTTGTAGGTACCCACCCCCTCGCACCACCGTTGCCTTTGTTATGCTACTGAGGAGTCCACCGTAACGTGCCTATCTCAGGTACCCCTCTGAATTTACTTCAGAACAGGGTACATACTTAGACACCTTCTCAGTAGTTTCCTCTTCTTCTAAGGGTTGTGTCTTAGTCTCATTTTCCTCAATTCCCTTATCTCTTTCAATCTCCCCATTACCTTTGGAATCCTCTAATTTCCTTCCACTTCACAAACTCACAGCCTTACAGTGTTCATTACCTGGATTTATTTCAAGTTGATCAGGAAACTTACCTTGTTGCATCTTATTATGAATAGCCAAATTGTCAACCTTAGCTGACAACTCTCTAATGGCCTTAGTCACAACTTGCCCATGTTGCCTAAACTCCTCATTTTGCTTAGATTGACTCTCAATAAAATTCTCAAGAAGAGACTCAAGTCTAGATTTTTGTACCTATTGGAGTCCAGAAGAGGGTTTAGCATTACCTTGCCCCGCTTGTTACTGACTATTCTGGTAGGAGAAGTTAGGATGTGACCTCCAACTGGGGTTGTAAGTTTGAGAATATAGATCATTCCTCCTCTTTTGGTTGAAATCATGAAAATTGTGGCATGATTCCATTGGCTCCACCGGTGTACCTTGTGAGGAGCCAATTCTAACTTGGCATTCGGCACCTATGTGTCCCTGTGCTCCATAAATCTCACAAAAATTGTTAGAAGCACCTATGGCATTAACATGAGCTTTTTCAAGCATGTCAAAACGTTTATTCAAAGAATCAAATTTTGACATGATTAAATCAACATCGTCTACCTCAAACTTACCTCCCGAGAGTTTTCTCGGGTTATGGCCTCTTTCATTTGCCCATTAGTGATGATTTGCAGCAACACTCTCAATGATATTATAGGCTTCTGTTAGCCTTCTATTCATCAAAGCTTCACCAGCTACAGAGTCAAGAGACACCTTCGAAGAATTCTAAACCATTGTAGAAGGTGTGGACGATCAACCATTTCTCTAACCCGTGGTGTGGGCAAGCTTCCAGCAAAGCCTTATATCTGTCCCAAGCTTTTGACAATAACTCTCCATCTTTCTGAACAACGCTTGTGATTTGGGTCCTAAGATAAGCAGTTTTGGAAGGTGGAAAGAATTTATCCAAGAAAGCTTGCTCCAATTGGTCCCAAGTAGTTATCGTCTCAGCGGGAATAGACTTCAACCAAGCTTTAGCTTTATCTCTCAATGATAATGGGAATAGGCGGAGACGAATAGCATCAACAAAGGTGCCTTCAATTTTGAGGGTCTTACAGAACTCCAAGAACATATCCACTTGATCATTTGGGTCCTCTGATGGTAATCCTCCAAACTGGTTCTACCTTATCATAGAGAGTAAAGCAGGTGGTATGGTGAAGTGTCTAGCTTCAATGTCTAGCCGAACAATTCCAGATCGCAAACCCCGAGCATTAGGGGCTGCATACACTTTTAGTGGTCTATTATCCTCAGCTTCAGCCATGACAAGTGTTAGTTTAGGTATTTCTCTTACTCTTTGCCTTTGTTGTCTTCTCTTTCTACAAATAGTTCTTTCAATTTTAGGATCTGCTTCAATAAGAGTCCCGAAACGTCTAGTACTTTGCATAAACAAGAGAAATTACCTGCAGAGAGTCAAAGAGAAATCAAGAACATAAGAATATGATAAAAAGAAAAAAAGGTTTAAAATAATTAAATTAAAAATTAAATTGATATTCAAGAAAAACACAGTCCCTGGCAATGGCGCCAAAAACTTTATGTGTGAAATCCGCAAGTGTACAGTTTCGTCGTCAAGTAATAAAAGATCGAATCCATAGGGACTATGTCTATGAATACCAATTAATTAATTAATTCAATTAAATTAAACAAAGGAAATATAATCATTGATTGATGAGATCTTAGTAACCAAGCAATTAAATAAATAAATACTAGAGTGTAAAATTAAAAACAAAAACAACAAGTTATTAAGAAAGGTTTTTCAAATTCAAGAAAGCTTCCAAGATTGGAGTAACCACAATGATACAAGACAAATCCTAATTGACAACCCTTTTATTAAAATTGAAATTCAATTGAAGGTGAATTACCCTAAATTAGTTAATGTTCTTTCTCAAGAGACAAGAATCGTGCCCAATTAAACCAATTCTTACTCTTATGGTAATTGAATTTAAATTAAACCCATTACGCTTTATGGTAATTCAGTGAATCCTCGAAAGGCTAAACTTACTCTCATGATTTAGACCTTAAGTTCAATTCTTATAGTTCCACACCTAGGTTCACCACTCAGTACGTCCCTAGATATCTATGAGATGCAAATATATGGCTAGCAAATTCACATGAATAAGCACACTAAGGATTGAATCAAAGAATATTCAAGATTAATAAAAGGGGTAAACAAAGTCAATTAATTATCATCAATGTATCAAAGGGCATTGTCCAATCCTAGAAACAAAAGAAACTACTCAGACATAACCTTTTTATTAAAATTGAAATTCAATTGAAGGTGAATTACCCTAAATTAGTTAATGTTCTTTCTCAAGAGACAAGAATCATGCCCAATTAAACCAATTCCTACTCCCATGGTAATTGAATTTAAATTAAACCCATTACGCTTTATGGTAATTCATTGAATCCTTGAAAGGCTAAACCTACTCTCGTGATTTAGACCTTAAGTTCAATTCTTATGGTTCCAACACCTAGGTTCACCTCTCAGTACGTCACTAGTTATCTATAAGATGCAAATACGTGGCTAGCAAATTCACATGAATAAGCACAATAAGGATTAAATAAAAGAACATTCAAGATTAATAAAAAGGGTAAACAAAGTCAATTAATCATCATCAATGTATCAAAGGGCATTGTCCAATCCTAGAAACAAAGAGAACTACTCAGATATGGAGAGGAAGAAATAAGAAAACATAGTTAATAACATCCAAACCCGTAGCAAAGGGAGAAGAGAGGAAGAAGATGAAGATCTAGAGCCTCCAAACGTGCCTCCTTTAAACCAAATTGGAACTCCCAATATTACATTCAGAGCATCTATTTATACCCCTAGGGTTTCAACTGGTCCCAGCCCATCAAAAGAAATAAAAATGAAACTTAAAAACTGACTCAGACTACAATCCATGACCGTGGATCATTCCACGACCAGGTTGTGGAACTTGCTGACTGAATTCCATGGCCAGGCTGTGGAATTCTTTGGAAAATCACTTTTACTTCTTCAAGCTGCTGCTCGATCCATGGCCGTGGGGAATTCCACAGGCAGGCTGTGGATCTCTCTGGAGTGAGCTTTTTGCCCCTGTTTGCTATCCGTAAAGCTCCAACTTCAATCATGCTAGCTTTCCATCCATTTCTAAGCCAATCTTGCACAAATCCTGCACTGCAACACCACAAACACCGCAGTTATCCGAACTAAAGGAAAAACAAATAAAAAGGGAAACTAAAATACCTAAAATGCATAAAAATACATACAAAACAAGAACAGAATATGATGTTGTTTCATACACATCAGGGTTTTAGTTTGAAACTTGAGTTTTGATCCATGGTTAGTTGGATCAAGAGGTACTTGAGGCTTATAAGTGATTTGAGACTTTGTGTGATGTTGAAAATCATCTAGGAATCGATTTTGTGTGAGGAATCTTGGTTAGGAACCAAGAATTCTACAGAACATGTTCTGTAGAAATCGGTCTGATCTACGGGCATTTAGGCGGTGGCACTTGGGCATCTAGGTGCCCAGAGAATTGAGATAAATTACTAGGTGCTACCCAGTGAGCACCTAGGTGCTGAAAAATGGGCTCCCAAAGACCAGCAGAATTCAGAAACAGGACAACACCCGAACAACCTGTGGTGTTTGTCATATAACTTGAGTTGTAGTTGTCAAATTGACTTGCTTCTTATTTCATTCGAAATCTAAGATACAAGGTTTTATGTGGTAAAAATTTTAGATTTTTACTACAACCCAGTTAGGCCTAGTTTAGGTTTGAATTTGGGTTAGATTCTGCAGAAACAAGCAGACTGACATCTATTAAACTAGATTGCATAACTTCCTCCTCTGAGTTCGTATTTGTATGAGACCATTTTAAAGCTAATATGTAAGGCACTGAGTGGTAAAAATTTTAAGAATTTATCACTCTTTATACGTTCCTAGTTTCTGTTTAAAGTAAGGTTAGAATCTGATAAGTTAGCTACTTGTCCTATTTCAACTGTTACATTTTGTGGCATATCTTTAGCTATACTAAGTCAAATGAAATGAGGCTTATTTCATTTGAAATATATAAGATAAGGCTTTTTTCCTATAAAATTCCATAATTTTAGAAGTTAGATTGTACATTTGGTGTATTCATGAAAATCAACCTTTTTAGGTAAGAATTGAGATATTTTAAGATGGTTCCCTTATTCAATAAGCTTGAACCTAGTGAATTGGATCCCTTATATAATAAGGTTGAACCTAGTAAATTGGATCCTTTTTTCAATAAGGTTGACCCTAGTGAATTGGATCCCTTATGCAACAAGGTTGAACCTAGTAAATTGGATCCCTTATAGAATAAGATTGAACTAAGTAAGTTAGATCCCTTATGCAATAAGGTTGAACCTAGTTAATTGGATCTCTTATGCAATAAAGTTGACCATAGTGAATTGGATCCTTTATGCAATAAGGTTGAACCTAGTGAATTGGATCCCTTATATAATAAGGATGAGCTCTAGCAAGTTTTGGTTCCTTTATTTATTAAAGTTGAGCCTAATAAAATATGGATCCCTTATTAATTAAGGTTGAACCATGGTTGATCACAATTTCTAACTAAGAGAGCGATATAAGCCCTTTTGATTGGGCAAAAGAGTAAGAAAAACATTTTGCTAAAGGTGGAGTTGTGATAAGTTAAGGCCTATTCTAGGCTATGGATGAGATAGTCCTATGCTAGGCTAAGGATCAGCATATCCTATGCCAGACTGGGGATAAGTAAGTAATATGCTATACGAGGGAATTCAGTTCCTAAAAATAGTTAAGCTACATGTATGAGCTTAGTGACGGATTATATAGTTGTTAGATGAATGTTTATATAAAGTTAGAATGTGAATGTTCTAGTGGTAGTGAGTATAGTCTCACTTACCTAGTGCAACTGTTAATCCAATGTTCAAAGTGTTATTCATTATAAGGTGATATTCATGTAGTACTTATATCATGATAATGAATAACTAGACCAGTAAAGTTAGTATAGTATATTTAGTTTAATAGAACATTTATTCAGTGTAAATGCTTTTGTGCTGGTATTGGTTACTTATACTAAGAATTTTATTTCTCACCCCGCTTTGTTTCCATGTAAATCCATGTCAAGGCCCTTCAAAAGGGTACGAAGATGAAGATATAGAAGAACTAGATGAGTTTAGTTTATGCTTTAAATTCAAAGCTTATGTATTAATTTATATTTGCTTTGAAATTGTAAAAGTTATATGTATAATGTTGTATATATGTATTACTTTTAGTTATGGCTCTCTATAATTATTTGTTTAAATGTTATGAATTAATTGATGATTAAGTTAGAAGTAGCATGGTTAATACTGCTTCTCTAAGTATATTTCAAATATACTAGAGTATCAATTTTAGGATATTACATTATAGTATTAGAACAGTTCATCTTGTGAGCCGGGGTATGGACTGACTAAGTTTAGACAAGTTTAGAGTTTTTCGCAAAGAGTTGTGCATTTTTTGTCTCATGTATAAGATGTGTGGATAGGAATTGCTTGACAGGTCTTAGGTTTAAATGTTAATGGTTACTATCATAGTGTGATTGGGAACCATTACTTCACTAAGGTGAACTAGGAGAAGTGAGAATTCTTTTAATGAAGATTCAAGTAAAATAGCTGAAGAAGTTTTCAGAGATGGCAACTGCTAAGAGGAAGCAGATTACTATCAGAAGCAAAGTTTCAAAAGGGATGAAAATAATTTCATCTCAGCAGCTAGTACCACAGTACAGTCAATGTATGAAGCGATGGTAGTAAAAGATCCAAACTCCCCAAATCTCTCAATGTTTAGAACGACCAATCCTACATCCTATAAGGGTAAGTAAGACACGTTGGGAGTAAGTGGAAGTGGCTTAAGAGAACATAGAAAATCCTCACAGTTGAGGTTTGTTCAGATGACCTAAGAGTTTTGGTTATCTCCTATATGTTAGAAAGTGAGGCAGAGTTTTGGTCAGCAGAATGCCAAGAAGATAGAGTTTTCAAGACCTAAATAAGGTGGCATGTTAGTACACTAGTAAATGGCTAAGTTTAAGAAGTAAGTGATAAGTATAGAGCAAGACTTCAACCCATAGAACTCTGAGTTAATGGATTGTGGCATTCATTTTTCTGTGATCATCATTCTTGTTTGTGAAGGATGACGAAGAATGGATAGTATCGAGTTCTTCATAATACTCAAAGTAAAATCATGAATAAGTGAAGTTGAGTTTCCAATTCTTTTCTACATGAGTTATGGTAGAGAAGTAAAAGAGTAAGAAAGTCATTGTTCTAGAAATTTTCAGTTTGTGCTCCTACAATGTTCTTTTCGAATTAGACCAGAGTGGTAGTTTGAATAGAATAGATGGTATCAGGTTTTTATTGCATTAGTTATTCAAATTTGCAAGATTTCAGTAATGAATCAAAGTTTACCAAGTAAGCAAATTTTGAATAACATGGTCCTTATGGCTAATTGAATAGACTAAGAGTTATTCGATTGGCACAATTTAGGGAGACAGACTAGCTTTGATCGGGTAGACTAAGTGTGCTATTTGATTAAGTAATATTTCAATGTTACTCAAAATATGATGTTAGCTTTCGAGTAGTAGTTTAGAACAACGTACTTTCAAAGGTGATTCAATAGATGGAGAACAATTCGAGTAGGCCATTACAGAATGGTATGTTAAGCTAACCAAGTAGACAGAGGGAACTATTCATTTGACAAGAGTTCAAGGTTAATCGAGTATACTATAAGAGCTATTTGATTAGCATAGTTTTGATTGGTCAAAACAAGCAAAGAAAAGCTTATTTTTTATTAATCGAGAAAGGCATAATGGTGTTGTTAGCAATAATCAACGAGAATAGTTAAGGGTCCCTACGGCTAGCCTCAAGTGGAATAAAAGTTGCAAGGTTCTTACAAAAGGAAGTAAGAGGATGATAGGTATATGAAGTGTGCTTCTAGACCTAGTCATCCTTAAGATAAAGACCAGTTGAGCTACACCTCAACTGGTAAGAGGCATTTCCTTCGAGAAAACAAAAGGCTTGGTTGTGGGTTTGATTCCTAGGAAGGGCTGCAGACCGATGGTGGGAATTGAATGTTGTGCCAATGCCAGACAATACCTGAGTAGATGTTAATGGCCCCCTAGGAGTCAAGGGAGGCTATTACATGGACATGAGTGAGCATAAGTAAAAGTGAAGGGACTAAAGTGTGATAGATGTGGGAGTTAACATGGTGGCAGACCTTGTTAAGTTGGCCAAATAGTATATTTTACTTATGGCTGATCAGAACACTTTTAAACAAGTGTATAGAGAAGCAAGGAGCAATACCTAACCTCAGAGCTCAAGTTAAAGTAAGAGTTTATACTCTGAGTAGTAAGGAGGTGGCTCAGACTCCCATCCTCATATGAGGTAAGAACATAGTTAAAAATGATCTTTAAGTTTTAGTATATGATTTAGGAGTACCTCCACTCCATGATTTTATATGAGAATAGAAAGAGATCAGATTTATCTATGTTTGAGTTTTCCCATATTTCATCCTTGTCTACACCAGCAGGAAAGCTAGTCACAACCTCCATAGTAAGTTTGGATTGTTATGTAAAGTTAAAGATAAGATTTCCTTTGGAGAATCTTATCAGTTTATCTTTTTTAAAATGGACGTTAGACTAAACATGGTTTCATATTAATCAGATTAGACATTGAAGTTCATATCTAATGATTCTTCTGTGCCTATTTCTTTATAGTCTATGTTTTAAGGGTTAAACAAATGAACAACTCCTTAGTAAATGAGGCTTAAGGATTTGTTTTCCTTTTTCTCCTCGAATGTGGAAGTTAAGGAAGTCTTAGGAAATATATCTGTGATAAGAAGACATCCAAAGGTATTTCCTATGAAAGTAATTGAGTACCACCTAAGAGAGAAACAAAACTCTTTATAGGTATGGTACAAGTTAAGCTAGTAGATGGCTTTGAGGTGTTCAGTAATCATACGAGTTTGCAACACTTGTTTGATCAGAAGAAGCTACACATGAGGCAAAGATGATGGATGGATTGCTAAGCAGAACTCGGTTGTGATGAAAGGATCACGATTTTGAGTTATAGTATCATACGGGTAAAGCCACTACAATGGCTGATGCACTAGGCAAGAAAGTCCTACATGCATTCCCGATGATGGTCCGAGAAAGTGAACTTCTTAAAAGTTTTAGAAATTTGAGTCTCGCAATGACTATAATGCCACATAGTTTTATAGTAAGTAGAGTGGGCATAGTAGCGACTTAAGGACTCGGATTTTAGAAACTCATAAGGAGGATGAAGCTCTAAGGGACATTAGTGAGAAGATCCTTTGAAGAACCCAAAAGGAAGTTGTTATGACTAAGGATGGAATGATAAAGTTTAAAGGTAAACTTTGTGTTCCAAGAGAGTCAAACATCAGAGAAAAGATTCTAGAGGAAGCTCATAAGAGGAAGTATACCATTCGTCTAGAGGCTACTAAGATGTACCAAGATCTTCAGATAATGTTTGGTGGCCTAGCATGAAAAAGGACATAATAGAATATGAGTCCAAATGCCTTTTTGCTAGAAGATAGCATAGGCTGAAGTCGGCACTACGGAGCTTTTAGGAGTTGGAGTCCTATACAAAGTAAGATTGCCTAGAGCTATGGCAAGAGAGAAACAACTCTGAGGACAAAATTTTAAAAGGAAGGGAGAAATGCAACACCTTCAGTAATATGTTAGTCTAGTAAACAGGTTACAAAGGTAGCCTAATACTTGCTTAATATGTCAGTTCAATTTTGTGACAAACTGAGTTAGTTTAGGCACTTTGTTGCAATACAAAAGGTAAAAGGTAGCCTAAAATAACTTAGAAAATAGATTTAAAGGCCAAGTTGAGGGAAACATGTATGAATAACTTGTTTCTAGGTCACAAATAAGCTAAGTAAGATGTAGTTAAAATTTGAGAATAATCAGAGTTAATTTAGTATTTTTAAGCATATTATTTATGTGTTTTAATACCGATTAACTAGCAGCAGATATGGAAAAAGAGGATAAAAGTGAATCAACAATTTAGATGAATCCTAGTAATTATTCTAAAGTTGTTGGAAGTTGGAAAACTTGAATTAGTGTGATTCAAGTGTCCTTAGAAGATATAAGTTTCAGTACTGAAACTTAAGTTTCCAAGTTTACCATTTTCTCCTCTTTTTCTCTCCTCTCTCTCACGAAGTCCCTAGCAGAAATAGAGAATGAAAGAAACGAATGGGAGAAAGAGAGAAAGGAGAAGAAGGAAATGAGGGGAAGAGGAAGATAAGCAAAAGGACCCAAGGAAGATCAAGAGCAAGATCAAGAGACTCCAAGGTAGGTCATCACCACAAGGTAGGGGAGCTTCTTTCTCATCTTTTCCTTTGTTTCCTTTTCTATGAAACTGGGTTGTATAGGAAGGAAACAAATGGATTTGAGAATCAAATCTATTTTATTTGCTTGATTCTTGGTTTCAAGGATTGAGTTTGAGTTTAGTTTTGGTTTCCTAGAATACTTAGTGTTTTTTATTGAGATTAAAGTTAAGAAAAAGGGGTTTTAGTTTGAAACTTGAGTTTTGATCCATGGTTGGTTGGATCAAGAGGTAGTTGAGGTTTATAGGTGGTTTGAGACTTTATGTGATGTTGAAAATCACCTAGGAATTGATTTTGGGTGAGGAATCTTGGTTGGGAACCAAGAATTCTGTAGAACATGTTTTGCAGAACTCAGTCTATTCTACAGGCACTTAGGCGATGGTACTTAGGCCTCTAGGTGCCAAATACCCAAGATAAATTATTGGGCACTGCCCACTGAGCATCTAGGCACTAAAAAATAGGCGGTTAGGCACCAAAGACCAGCAGAATGGAGAAATAGGATAACACCCGAACAACCTATGGTGTTTATCGCATAACTTGCATTGTAGTCATCAGATTGACTTGCTTCTTATTTCATTCGAAAGCTAAGATACAAGGTTTCATGTGATAAAAATTTTATATTTTTACTATAACCCAGTTAGGCCCAGTTTAGGTTTGAATTTGGGTCAGATTCTATAAAAATAAGCAGATAGACACCTATTAAACCAGATTGCATAACTTCTTCCTCTGAGGTCATATTTTGTATGACACTACTGGAATTTTAAATCTAACATGTAAGGCTATGAGTGGTAAAAATTTTAAGAATTCATCACTCTTTATGCTTTCCCAGTTTTTGTTTAAAGTAAGGCCAGAATCTGATAAGTTAGCTAATTTCCCTGTTTTAGCTGCTATATTTTGTGGCATATCTTTAGCTATACTAAGTCAAATGAAATGAGGCTTATTTCATTTGAAAGATATAATATAAGGCTTTTGCCTATTAAATTCCATAATTTTAGAAGTTAGATTATACATTTGGTGCATTCTTGAAAATTAACCTTTTTAGGTAAGAATTGAGATATTTTGAGATGGTTCCCTTATTCAATAAGGTTGAACCTAGTGAACTGGATCCTTTATACAATAAGGTTGAACCTAGTAAATTAGATCCCTTATGCAATAAGGTTAACCTTCATAAATTGGATCCCTTATGCAATAAGTTGAACCTAGTGAATTGAATCAATTATGCAATAAGGTTGACCCTAGTGAATTGGATCCCTTATGCAACAATAAGGTTGAACCTAGTGAATTGGATCCTTTATGCAATAAGGTTGAACACTAGTAAGTTTTGGTTCCTTTATTTATTAAAGTTGAGCCTAGTAAAATATGGATCCCTTATTAATTAAGGTTAAACCATAGTTGAACACAATTTTTAACTAAGGGAGCGATACAAGCCCCATTGACCGGGAAAAAGACTAAGAAAAACATTTTTCTAAAGGTGGAGTTGTGATAAGTTAAGCCTTATTCTAGGCTATGGACAGGATAGTCCTATGCTCGGCTAAGGGTTAGCATATCCTATGCCAGACTAAGGATAAGTAAGTAATATGCCATATGAAGGAATTCAGTTCCTAAAATAGTTAAGCTACATGTATGAGCTTACTGTCGGATTATATAATTGTTAGATGAATATTTACATAAAGTCAAAATATGAATGTTCTAGTGGTAGTGAGTATAGTCTCACTTACCTAGTGCAATTATTAATCTAATGTTCATAGTGTTATTCATTGTAAGGTGATATTCATGTAGTACTTATATCATTATATCATTATATCATGTAAGTTAGTTTCATAGAACATTTATTCAGTATAAATGCTTTAGTACTAGTATTGGTTACTCATACCGAGAATTTTATTTTTCACCCCGCTGTGTTTCCATGTAAATCCAGGTAAAGGCCCTTCAAGAAGGTATGAAGATGAAGATATAGAAGAACTAGATGAGTTTAGTTTATGCTTTAAATTCAAAGCTTATGTTTTAATTTATATTTGCTTTGAAATTGTAAAAGTTGTATGTATAATGTTGTATATATGTATGACTTTTAGTTATGGCTCTCTAAAATTATTTGTTTAAATGTTATGGATTAGTTGATGATTAAGTTAGAAGTAGCATAACTGATACTGTTTATCCTGATATGTGTCAGATATACTAGGGTACCAGTGTTAGGATGCTACGACTCACTAGTGCAACTACAAAAAAAAATTGGTTCTTATCGAAGTCAAGTATCTCAACCTTTTCACAAGGTTTTTGGAAATGATGGGATCTTATTTCACTCCATCATCAAACTTTGACAATTTAACCCTACATTCCATGGGTATGTTCATGGAGTTACAATCAAACATATTGAATTTCTTCAAAATCTCCTTTGCGAGCTTCTTGAGAAATAAGAATCATATCCTCCATTTACTTCACTTCTAGGCCTAAATAGTATGACATGAGCCCAATATTTCTCATCTCAAATTCATGTGTCAAAACCTTCTTGAATCCTTCAAACAAAGTAAGATTAGTTCCGGTGAAAATAAGATCATCAATATAAAGACAAACAAGAAAATATCTTCATTGTTATATGCTTTAACATAAAGAGCACATTCATGAACACATCGAACAAAGCCATTATTTTGAAAATACTTGTCAATACAACTATTCCATGCTCTTGGTGCTTGCTTCAACCCATATAATGCCTTCTTCAATCTCATGACTTTATCTTCATGCTCTTCTACCACAAATCCAATTGGTTGCTCAACATACACATCCTCTTCTAGATAGCCTTTAAGGAAAGTGAACTTTACATTAAGTTGATAAATCCTCCACCTCATTTGAGCCACCAAAGCAATGATCAACCGAATTGTCTCCATGCAGGCAACAGGTGCAAACACTTCTTCATAGTCAACTCCATGCCTTTGCTTGTAGCCTTTTACAACAAGTCTTGCTTTATATCTCTCTACATCTTCTTTGACATTCTTCTTTATCTTGAACACCCATTTGACTCCAATTGCCTCATGAACCTTGGGAAGAGATGATAACTCCCAAGTGTTATTCTTTTCAATGGCTTCAATTTCCTTTTGCATGTCTTTTGTCTCTACCTTTTGTCTTTGAAAGATTCATTAAAATCTAAAGGTTCACTATCAACAAGAAGATGAAACAAATCAAAAGGCTCAGTTACATCATATAATTCTTCAATACTTCTCATTTTTCTTAGCTTTTCACTAGAACTTTCTTTGGAAGATGAGAATGCTTCATGAATAGGAGATGGTGGTGGAGTCTCTTCTTAGATAGGCGTCATGGTCTCTTACTCTTCATCTTCAAAGTATGGAAAGAAATTATAACTTCCTTCTTCTTGTGTTTCCCATCTCTAAGTGACTTTTTCATCAAACTTTACATCTCGACTCACAATAATCTTGCCATTGCTTGGGTTGTACAACTTGTAGCTTTTGGAATTAGGATTGTAGCCAATAAAAACATGCTTCATGCTTCGATCATCTAGCTTGGATCTCCTTTGGTCGGGTACATGAACATAAACCTCACTTTTAAAAACCCGCACATGATTGACACTAGGTTTGGTCCCACTCCATGCTTCTTGTGGTGTTTGGTCCTTCACATTCTATGTTGGAGAGCGACTAAGCAAATAAAGTACATAAGTAACAACTTTGGCCTAAAATTCCTTAGGCATATTTTTGGCTTTCAACATACATTTAGCCATATTAAGAACAATTCTATTTTTTCCTCTCCGCTACACCATTTTGTTGTAGTGATTGATAGCAATATATTTTATTCATTTTATAATCCTTTCACTGGGCTTCTTAAGGTTCAATTAGGCTTAATTAAGTTAGTTTTGTTATGTTTATTGATATTGAGCTTAATTAGATCATTGAAAGAATTATTGTTTGAATTGACTTTAATTTGTCTATTTGGTAGCGTTTAGTAAACTGGCTATAATTTGAGTTTTAAATATCTGATTGATGTGATTCTAGTCTTAAAGGAAAGATAAGACAATTCTATACAACTTTCATGAGATCTCAAGATCCAAATCACACGTTTGGATAATTTAAATTAGAGTTGAACCAAGATCCAAAGTGCTAATCCTGACAGCTTGACCTCTGCACACTCATCGGACCATTTCTTGAGCTATAGGAGTTCAATTGACACCAAATAATGGCATTGGTGAGTTAAGACCGAAATCTACAATTTCATGAGAACACAAGAGTCAGATCAGAAGTATAATAGGTCATATTAGGCCTAGAAATCAGAACAGAGGAGTTATAGCTAGGTCTGAATAGTATGCAAAGATTGGGTCATATCTCGAGCTGTATGAATGATATTGGGTTGAAACTAATAGCATTGGAAAGTTAAGACAAAATCCTACAACTTTCATGAAGACCACTTTTCCATTTTCTGATAGCAGCCATGAGTTCAGCACCAAATCATTTTGGAGATAAGCATCTCAATAATTTTTCACTCATTCACAATTATCAAACAACTCCTTTGGCATTTTTCACTCATTCACCCACTCATCCACTCACTCATTAAATAAATCCATTGTCATTTTGTGCTCCTCAAGCTCTATAAAAGGGAGCATTGGCTGCTCATTTGATCATCTTGGCTTAGAGATCAAGATCATGCTATTATGTTATTTATTTTTCTTGTTATAGTTTTCTTTTGTTCTAAATAGAAATTATGTTCATCTTTTTCTTCTTCTCTATTTCTTTTTTCTTGTTCATGAGTAACTAATTTTCATTTTGCTTAGGTGAAAGACTGAAGCTTTTGGTAATAAATTAAGATTAAATTAATTTTTTTCTTGTGCTTAAATGATGTATTATTAAGTGGTCATTTTATTTGTTGTATTTTGTTTCCAATCAATTTAGAAACCCTCCTTGTAAAGTGAAGATCTTGATTCATTGTAGATAAGAGGTTGGTACAATGAATGCTTGAACTCATTTACAAGTGTTGATGTTAGTAAATAATTAAAGGAATCATAATATAATTACATATATAATCTTAAATGAACTTTGAGTGTAGTATTTTCTAATTGGAACCTCTGTTATGCGTGAATTCTAATTGAGTTATAAAAAGAATTAATCTTGTCCTTAAGTTACTTACCAAGAGTGGATCTCCTAACCCGAGTAAATCCTTTTTATTTGTGATCAATTCCCTGCTGATCGACCTCGGACTCCTGAGAACTTATTACTTGAGACAACCTGCACTTGGGTTTGTAACTTCTAATTCACATCAAGTTTTTGGCACCGTTACTGGGGAATTGATTTGAAGAACAAATTTATTAAGATCTTCTTTCTTTAAGCAAACTTCACCATCTAGTATATATATTTTATTTTTATTTTTTTTTACTCTTTTAACTTTCTAACTTGCTAACTTGCTAATTTTCTAACTTACTAACTTGCTAACTTTCTAACTTACTAACTTTCTATCTTACTAACTTTCTAACTTATTAATTTATTAACTTACTAATTTACTAACTATGATATTTAACGGTAGGTTTATACCGCCTACTTGTACATTTTATTTTCTATTTTAAGTCACTAGTTTATACTTAATTAGTATCGTGATTCAAATTCTGGTCGTTTAGTTAAAATTAATTCTGGTACTTTTTATATTGATTTGTTTGAAGTACAATCACACACATTAAACACAATGGCTGAAAATGAAAGTTACATGATGAACATGAAAATCAACCATTGCGAACCATGCGTGAATATTTGCAACCATCTCAAAATTCTAGTCTATCATGTTTTGTCTTTCCACTTAATGCTAACAATTTTAGATTTAAGCCTGGTATGATTGTATTACTTCCTAATTTCCATAGTTTAGAATCTGAAAGCCCATATTTACATCTAAAAGAATTTAAGGAAGTATATACTGCTTTTAATGACCAAACTTGCACTGAAGAGATTATTAAGCTTAAATTGTTTTCTTTTTTTTTGAAAGATAAAGTAAAAACTTGGCTTAATGCTTTGAAACTAAGATCAATTAGCACATGGCAAGAAATGCAATGTGAGTTTTTAAAGAATTTTTTTTCAACACATGAAACTAATGCTTTGAAAAGACAAATTCAAATATTTTCCAAAATTCAAATGAAGCATATTTTCAAAGTTGGGAACGTTTTAAAGATTTGTTAAATTCTTGTCCATATCATGGTTTTGAAAAATGGTGCACTATAAACTTCTTTTATGAAGGGTTAACACCTGAAACTAAACAATTTGTGGAAACAATGTGCAATGGCGAGTTTCTTAATAAAGAACTTGAAGAAGCTTTAGAATATTTAGACCATTTGGCTAAAAATTCTCAATCTTGGTGTCACACCCACCGTAGGGTATCACATTTATGTTACTTAATTACCAAATTACCCCTTCTTCATAGAAAAATGCTTTGTAATATAAATACGAGTTATAAAATTTCTTACTATCCATAAAATAAACTTAGCAGAAAAATAAAAATATTACAACATCATCACAAATAATTTACATTATATATACACAAGTCTTAATACTGACATACTTAAATATTTACAAACCAGGTTCTCAAAGTATTTAAACATTATATAAAACTAGCATACTGCCCAAGTATTACTAAACAGCAAAACCCTCAGACAGGTCCTCCTCAGATTCCTCAGCAGGTAGGAATCCGACTTGACGCGAAGTCCTACGGACAGGTGTCCGCGCAGACGACACGATACTAATCTCACTAGGAGTACGGTAGTAAGTTCCCCAGTACTGCCTAATGGATAATGGAAACTCTAGGTGTACATTAATATTTACACTAAAATAAGGGTTTCCTAGATAAAGTCTACTTAGGATAATGTTCATATCTCCTATATAATAAACACACGCTTTGTCCAGATCAATATGCCACGCTTCCGATCCTCCACGGAATTGCAACCTCATATATCCTAGGAAACTGGGTATCTCCATTTTCTCAAAATTCAGCTTCCTCCGCAGGAATCTACTCTTCTTCACCTTCTTGTTCAATATCTTGCTCAACGTCTTTACAAATATAAATATAATACAAAATAGACATACAAAGAGCTGAGATCACCTACGCCAATACCAACATGGTAGCATAGAGATAACACATGCAATATATCATACAGATACATCATATCATAATTACAATTATGCCATCAATATTATTTATCATCACAATAGATATAATAAACAATAATTACGATCATGCTCTCAACAATATCCAATTATTCAATAATTCAATTATCATAAATCATAATTACGATAATGCCCTCACTCGTTTCCGAATGTTTAACAGTTCAAATATCACACCGATATTAATACTCAATAATTATGCATGTGCACATAAACTCAATTTCCTACTCCATGGAGCTAAAACTCAGGTCGGAGAGAGTGATCAAAAAGATCTGTCTGTACCAATATGTCTCAGACCACGTGCTATCATTCTCATGCACATCTAGCATATACACGACCGTCTTTATCTGATCTTGATTAAGAATAGTTTCTCGGTCAGGAACATCGGTGTACTGCGTCGGTCAAACCTACAGTCTAGAAGAGCTACCAACTGCCCACTGTAGGCAACCCGCACCCTGATGACCCTAAAGTCAACAAGTGACTTACACTACACATATCGCACCCACTCAGGAGATGTATTCTTTCCTAGGCAATTAGCCTCATACAATCCATCGGACCTTTCCAATGCATGTACAATGCACCATTCTCAGTTCAAATTCATCATCTCATATTCAGGGTCCACACATTGGCCCAACAATATTTTTACTGTATTTTCATCGTGTAATCATAATTTTGCATTTTCTCAATTGCGTAATATTTCTGTCGCATTTTCAAATCACATATTGATTTTTCAATGTTTTCTCATTTAGTATAAAAATTAACCTCATTTTCATTATTTACATATTAGTCCTTCTAAAAATTAATATTTACATAATAGCCCCTCTTCATAAAATAATATTTACATAATAGTCTCTCTTCAAATAATATTTACATAATGACCCCTCATTTAATAATATTTGCATAATGGCCTATTTTTAAAGAATATTTTCAATATAGTCCCTCTAAAAATCAGTATTTCTACTATTTCTCAGAAAATTTTAAATATTTTAAATATAGTCCCTCTAAAAATCAGTATTTCTATTGTTTCTCAGAAACTTGTATGTCTTACAGTTACTTGAGATATTATAACTCAAAATTTCCTAATGCGCTTCAAAACCTAGAGGGTGAGCTATACGTCAGTAAACTTCAAGTTTCCAATGTATTTTTCTTATTTCTCTAAGCAATTCTAAGAATCAATCCTCTTTAAAATAAATTGAGGTTCAAACACTTTCAACCTCTCTTTTCCATTTATATACTATATCAATTATATTTCCATAATCACATTGTCTCACAAAATCAAGGCAATGCAAGCCTTCAAAACCGTGATACACTCGGCCTTTGAAACCAATCCATCTTTTCTTTTTCCTTTCCTTTCTAATCATTCAATTTTACCATTAATGAAAATTTAAGTTTGGAAACACCTATTTTGAGGTGTTGAGGCCGAAATCCTCATGGTCATTGGAACCAAAAAATTATTTTCCTTTCATCATCAAATCATGGCATAAATATACCTATTCATCATAACATTTAATCAAGCATATATACATATTCATCATATCATATAATCAAGCATGCCTTAAAGCAATAAAAATCACATAAAGTATGCAAACACAAATAAATAATTTAAAACACATAAACACACATAAATAATTACACAATCAAGGATATGAATCCTCACATGGATTCACCATCCATCAAATACAAAACTCATCTCCCACTACCATACTTGGTTGGTGAGATGGATCTCTCTCTTACCTCTTGAAGAACCTCCCAAGCTCCTTGGTTTGCTCCTTGAGTAGTGATTTACCACCAAAAGCTTCTCAAACACAAAATAAAACACAAGTTTATTAGCATATTAAGCTTGAACAAGGAGAACCATGGATCAAACATGGCTTAGAACATGAAAATAAGACAAGTAGTGAAGTTTCCTTACACTTCACCTCAAAAACCTAGAGCTTGATCTTGAAGAAAGTCCTTGAAGAGGAAAGATTTAGAGCTTGGGCTCAACTACAAAGGTTCTTAGATTGATGTATGGATGCAAGATATGTGGTTGGATAAAATTATAGAGTGATGGAAGGGATTGTGGGTGTCTTGGCCGAATTCACCATGGAGAGAGAGAAGAGAGAATTTTGTAAGTGTTTTAGGTTTTTGGAGAGATAAAGATGAACATAAAGTGGTCTTGAAAATTTTCTATGGCCTTAAGCCTTACAAAACCCTCCCCCCCTTGTACAGTCAATGTGCATCAAATTCTCACTAGCCACCATTTTAAGCATTGTTAGCCTTTGATTAGATCAATGGTTAACATTAACATAGCTTCTAAGTATAGCTTCTATGTTGATAAGACCAAATCTAGACCATTAGATCTTTCTCCTTGTAATCTTAGCCATTAGATGCATCTCCAAAACGAAGGGACAAGATCTCCTCTTCATACTTTACATCCAATGGTCACAAATGGTCATAGCCACTTTGTAAGACCAAATCTCCATCCTTGATTAAATCAATGGTGGATATCCAAAGGTTTCAACATTAAGCTTGCTTCCTATTGGTTCGTCATAAAGTCGTCATAACCACCATTGTTGACTAAGCAGTATGATATTTATTTTTATCAGCTATTACTCTACGGACACAGTTAATTGTAGTTTTTATTACCCGATAATTAAATATAGTACAAAACATAGTAAAATAAAATTTCCAAAACTATTTTTAGTTTCGGGCTTAGTAAGATCTCTCGTCCCCGTCTAAATAGTACAAAAATTTTTGGCTCCGAATTTTTTTTTACTTTTTCGGCCCCGCCTGGGCCCACAACTGCCCCCTGGGCCCACAAACAGCCCAGAATAATATTAAAATAATAAAAAAAAATAAAAATATCATAATAATCTACAAAATCACAAAAATTATAAAACTTACGAAAATCAAATCAGATTAGCAAAAAGAATTAAAAATCAACAGTAATAAATAAATTACTATAAATTTTTCCCGGCCCAAAAATTATTATTTTTCTAATACGGAGTAAATCACACAAAACGATCAAATACATTCACAGAATATTCAAAATAATTTTACAGTACACAGAAATCACTAAATAGTAGAATTCTGTTATTACTGTCCATAGTTAAGAAATTTGGGGTGTTACACTTGGCATGGTACTAATCCTTCTGAAAATTCAATTAGATATAACCTTACAAATGCTAGAAAGGAAAATATCATCTTAGTCAAGAAGAAGATATAAATGTTAGGTTTGCCAGTTTGGCTAGAAAGATTGAAGCCATGGAATCAGGCAAAGTGAAAGAAATCAAATCTGTGCAAAATGAAGAAATTTGTGGCATTTGTGATGAATTAGGACACTCAACAAATGAATGTCTAAAAATTCCTATTCTTAAAGAAGTTGTGCATGAGCAAGTAAATATAATGAAAAATTTTAAAAATCCATTCACCTCTTCTTTTTCAAATTCGTACAATCCGAGATGGAGAAATCACCCGAACTTCAGTTGAAGGACTAACAATCAGGCACAATTTATGCGACCACCATCTCCTCAGGCGCAACTAGATTCACAAAATTCTCAAGTATGCACCTTATGTCCCACCATATAGGAAAAATATTGAAGGAACATTGCATGCATTCATAGAAAAGTAAGAGGCCATTAATAAACAAAACATTCAAAAAGTCATGATTGACATAAAAGACACTCTTGCTAAACTTTCTTCTGCACTCACCATTCACGAGAAAGGAAAATTTCCTTCTCAACCTTAATCGAATCCCAAAGGTCAGTACAACCAAAAATGAGGGTAGTTCAGAAAGCCAACAAATAGATTAAGTCAAGTCAGTGATAACTCTTAGGAGTGGAAAGGTTATTGAAAAACAAATTCCTGAACCTTGTGAGAAAGATGATGAATTAATTCCCCAACATAAGGAAGGAGTCGATAAGCTATTTGGCTAAAAGGAGACCAAACTCTCACCTTCACCCCCATATCCTCAAGCATTAAACAATTCAAGTAAATTGAACCATAATAGTAAAATTTTTTAAATCTTTAAACAAGTGAAGGTGAATATTCTTTTGTTAAATGCTATCAAATAGGTTCCCTCTTATGCCAAATTTTTGAAGGACCTATACACTACTAAAAGGAAATTAAATATGAAAAAGAATGCCTTTTTGGCTGAACAAGTAAGCTCCATTCTTCAGAATAATAATGCACTGAAATATAAAGACCCTGGTTGTCCTACAGTTTCATGCATTATTGGAGAACATAAAATTGAATGAGCTTTACTTGATCTTGGTGCTAGTGTTAATTTGCTTCTATATTCAGTTTATCAGCAACTTAACCTGGGTGAGTTAAAACTGACTTCTGTGACTCTTCTACTTACCGATAGATTAATTAAAATTCCAAAAGGAATAGTGGAAGATATGTTGGTATAAGTTGATAAATTCATATATCCTGTGGATTTTATTATCTTGGAAATTGAACCTATGGTTAATAGTTGCAAGTCAATTCTTGTTATTTTAGGTCACCCATTTTTAGCAACATCTAATGCTTTGATAAATTGCAGAAATAGAGTTATGAAGCTAACATTTGGAAATATGACACTAGAGCTTAATATTTTTAACATATGCAAGCAACCACAGGAAGTCTATGATGAAAATGAGGAAATTGAAGGGATAGAGGTCATTATAGATGATCATCTTCAAACTAGGAGTTTTCGTGACCCATTAAAAATTTGTTTAATTAATTCATTTGATTCTGCTATGCAATTAGATGATGATATTTCTAAAATATGCTCTTTACTTGACTATACACAAGTAATGGAATACAAAGGATGGAAGCCGAGATTCGAAGAGTTAAAACCCATGAATGATAATACCCATGAAGAAGCACCTATACTAGAACTAAAACCATTACTTGTTAGGTTGAAGTACACATTTTTGGGAGAAGAACTAAGCTTTCCAGTGATAATTTCCTCATCCCTTACTAAAGAGCATGAAGGTATGTTGATAGAAGTACTTAAAAGGCATAAAAGTGCAATTGTATAGACTTTAAAGAATATAAAAAGTATTAATCCATTAATTTGGACACATAGAATACATTTAGAGGATAATGCAAAAACATCTCAACAACCTCAAAGAAGATTAAATCCACACATGAAAGAGTTAGTTAGAGCAAAAGTTCTCAAATTACTTGATGTTAGAATTATCTACCCCATCTCTGATAGCTAGTGGGTAAGCCCTACACAAGTTGTGCCTAAGAAATCTAGAATAACAGTGGTTGAAAATGGAAAAGGTGAATTAATCCCTATGCGAGTCTCATCCAGTTGGTGTATGTGTATTGATTTTAGAAAATTAAATGCAGCCACTAGGAAAGATCATTTCCCCTTGCCATTTCTTGATCAGATTCTGGAAAGAGTAGCAGAACATCCCTACTATTATTTTCTTGATGGTTATTCAGGGTATAATTAAATACCAATTGCATTAGAGGATCAAGAAAAAACTACTTTTACGTGCCCCTTTGGTACTTTTACATATAGAAGAATGCTTTTTAGCCTTTGTAATGCTCCAATAACTTTCCAAATATGCATGCTAAATATTTTTAGTGACATGATTGAGCATTATTTAGGGATTTTCATGGATGACCTGACACTTTTTGAAAATTCTTTTGAAAATTGTCTTGATAATTTACAAAATATTCTTAAAAGATGTGAAGGAAAATGATTTGTGTTAAACTGGGAAAAATGTCATTACATGGTTACCTCAAGAATAGTATTAGGTCATGTGATATCTTCTAACGAAATTGAAGTTGATAAGTCTAAAGTTGAATTAATTGCTCATTTGCCTTTCCCAAAAAGAGTTAGAGAAGTTCATTCCTTTTTAGGACATGCAGGATTTTACAGAAGATTCATTAAGGACTTTAATGTCATATCTAGACCATTATGTAATCTTCTAACAAAAGATGCACCATTTGATTGGACTCAAGATTGTCAGAAATCTTTTGAAAAATTAATCGGTCTTCTAACATCTGCTCCTATCATGCAATCCCCTGACTTGTCTTTGCCTTTTAAGTTGATGTGTGATGCTAGTGATTTTTCTTTTGGTACTATTTTAGGCTAGAGAAAGAAAGGTAAGCCTCATGTAATTTATTACGCAAGTCAAACTTTGAATAGTACACAAATGAATTACACCACTACTGAAAAAGAACTACTTGCTGTAATTTTTGCATTGGATGAATTTTAAACTTATTTAATTGGTTCTTCTACTATTATTTTCACTAATCATGCTGTTATTAGATATTTAATGTCTAAGCAGGATGTCAAACCTAGGTTGATACGGTGGATCTTGTTGCTTTAAGAATTCAACATCACAATAAAAGATAAGAAATAAGCCGAAAATGTTGTTGCAGATCATTTGTCTAGACTTACAACAAGCTCACCTTTTGATCACACACCTATCAATGATTATTTTCTCGATGAATTTTTATTTTCTGTCAATTTCATGTCTTGGTTTGGTAACATAGTCAATTTTCTTGTAACAGGAAAGATGTCACCTTAATGGACGCACTAAGACAGAAAGAAGTTTTTGACTGAGGTGAAAAATTTTTATTGGGATGACCTATATTTGTTCAAATATTTTCCTAATCAAATCTTTTGGAGAAGTGTACTCGACAGTGAGGTAGGTAATGTCATTAAATTTTGTCACTCAAAAGCATGTGGAGGTCATTTTTCTTAAAAAAAATAGCTACGAAAATCTTACAATGTGGATTTTATTGGCCCACTTTATTTAGGGACAACAATACTTTTTGCAAAAGTTGTGAAAATTATCAAAAATTGGGTTCCATTTCTAAATGAGACATGATGCCTCTGAACCTTTTCATTGTCATTAAAATTTTTTATTATTGGGGAATTGATTTCATGGGTTCATTTCCATCATTATTTGGATTTGTGTATATTTTGGTTGTAGTTGATTATGTCTCAAAATAGATTAAGGTGACATATCGACACAATGATCATAAAATTGTTCTTAAATTTTTAAAAGAAAATGTTTTGAGTTAATTTGGAATCGCTTGAGCTATCATCAGTGATGGGGAAAACATTTTTGTAATAAACCATTTGAATCTTTAATGAAGAAATATGACATTACACATAAAATTGCCACCCCTTATCATCCTTAGACAAGTGGATAAGTAGAATTTACAAATAGGGAGATTAAACAAATTTTGGAAAAAATGATTAACGCAAATCGTAAAGATTGATCTTTAAGACTAAATGATACACTTTGAGCTTACCATACTACTTTCAAAACATCTTTAGGCATGTCATCCTATCAGTTCGTCTATGGAAAACCTTGTCACTTGCTTGTAGAACTGGAGCATAAAGCATTTTGGGTTATTAAAGCTTTCAACTTAAATCTTGATGATGCTTGTAAGTTACGCAAATTGTAATTAAATGAACTTGAGGAATTAAGAAATGATGCATATGAAAACTCAAAAATTTATAAAGTTAGAACAAAAGTTTTTTATGACAAATCAATTTTGAGAAAATATTTTGAAATTAGTTAAAAAGTTATGCTTTATAATTCTCGTCCTCACCTATTCCCTGGAAAATTAAGATCTAGGTGGAGTGGCCCTTTTATTATCAAACATGTGTATCCTCATAGGGCCATAGACATTGAGAACCCTAGGAATGATAATATGTTTAAGGTCAATGGACAAAGACTCAAACCATTTCTGAAAAATCAAGTTGTTGAGGTAGAATTCATCTCTCTTTTTAATCCATGTTATTAGAAGAATTTATTTTAATTTTGTTGCTTTCTTTTTGCAGTTCTTTGTGACCGTAGTTAAGTGGCAGATAATGGTACTCCGTGACTTTCAAGTTAGTTTGTTTTTCAATTTTTTATAATAACTGATTCCTTCTCCTTTAAAATGGATGTCATTCTCTTAAATTTAAGAAAGTATTTTCCTTTTCTTTTTCAAAATGCTCTAACAAAAATCTATAAAGCTAGGTGTGAAAGACTGAGACTTTTAACGCACAAGGGCATCCCAGAAGATATACGCTAGATAATCAAAGCAAAGGTTTGTTTAGTAAGTGAATCTTCAAATTCATTTGTCCCATACATGCCGAGTCTCGGTAAAAGTTTGTATTCTAAAAGGAGATGAGCAAAAAGAAAGTAAGTTTGTCACAAATGTGCGAGATAGAATTAGATGATTTTCGTAAACCGAGAAGATAAAATATACTTTATTAAGAATGGACTGAGTAAGGAGTCATTAGATGATATTTTATTGACTCTTGAGACGCATTCTTGTGGGGTTGTGAATCGTGAACTTCTTAATTTGTGAAATCTCTTTAGGGACTAACAAAAGCATTACAGCGTTGGGAATTTGACTCAAAAAGACTATGTTTGCAAATTTATAAGAAAATTGGATGGGAAGCTTATCCTAAACTCATAAAAGGCATTTAAGTCATTACTAGATGTAAAACTAGAGGAAGATGTGAGCTACAATCATAACAACAAGTATATATTATCTTGTTTATCTCTTAAAAAAGGAGAAAAAAGAGAAAAAAAAAGAAAGCAATTAGAAGAGTACCATGCTCTTAATTGAGTGTGGAGCTCCTGCCAGTGGCAGACCCGTCATTGACTCGGATGAACCTTTGCATGCCCGTCTGTAAATAAGGTTTGTGTGTTATGCTCTGTAGAGAGCCGCATTGTTCATTCCCAAATTTTTCCCAAGGTCTGGCCGATTATTGGACAGATAGAAGCATCCTGTCTTTACAGTGCATGTGAAACTGTCATTGAGCCATATACTTACTTTAATTAGTAGGCCTCTATGGTGAGTTTTGACTGGCTACGACAAAGTACCACCTTCTTAGAATACAGGCCTTTAATTAGGTTTACAAGAAGATAGGGCTGTTATTCCGTAAGCGAGACGGAAAGGGCTCAAAGTTTTTGTAGCCTATTTTGGCAAGGTGTTCCCAATCCTTGTGGAGTTCTTATGTTACACTGGTGACATGCAACTCAAAGACATGCCGCCATTTGTTATTATAATGTTTATTTCTTTTATCTTTGTATGATTTTGTTATATTTTGGTTTTGGATAAATGATCCTTTGGGCGGGGTCCTTCAGGGTTTCTAAACTTTTTTACCCTGATGATTTTCTTAAAGTCTAAAAAAAATAAAAAAATAAAAAAATAGTGTTTCTTAATTTCAAACTTTTCTGACAACAGCTAACCTACCCATTTAGATGTTATCATTACCTTTTTTATTATCTTCCCTATTTAATCACTTCATTTTCTTCATTTTCCTCTAACTCATAATCATTCAAAGGGAGTGTAAGTGTAGAAATAGAGGGAGCTTCTGTTTGTAGACTTACCAATATCTGTATATTTTGTGGGTCAAGTTATGGGAATGGTTTAGAGTTTGTAAATACAGCAAGCACTATTGGTCAAACACTTGTTGCGAGAAACATTCATGTAGTATATGGGGGATGTAGCATTAGGTTAATGGAGGCTATATCACTTTCTGCACATCTAAGAGGTGGTCAAGTCTTAGGTATCATTCCTGAACTTTTAACTCAAAAGAACATCATTGGAAAGACAATTGGAATGGAACTTCAAGTATCATCTATGCATGGATGAATGAGGACAATGCTTGAAAACTCTAATGCATTCATTGCCTTATCGGGTGATTTTGGTACTTTGGAAGAAGTTTTTCAAATTATCCCTTGGGCCCAACTAAACATCCACATAAACCCATAGATTTGTTGAATGTTAATAATTTCTTTGGTAATTTGTTATCTTTTTTTTACCATGTTGTGGAACAGAACTTTATTATACCTTCGGCAAGACAATTCCATATATCTGCTTTCACTATTGATGAATTAATCGATAAATTACAAACTTTTATTTGTGAACCTAATCCAGTAATAGCTCAGATAAATTGGTCAGAAGGAAGCAACAAGGGAGGTAGCAAGGAACGTGGGTTTGATCTGACACTTCATCTATAACTTTCCTTTACCTTTGGTTTTATTCATCGTACTTTATTTCTGTTTAAATTTGTGTAAGGTTTCTCTTTTTTGTAATTGCAACAACAGGTAATATCTTCTATCCTTTACCTATCTATGTTTTGACATTGAGGACAATGTTGTGATCTGGTTGGGGGGAAGGATAGTTGAAGTGAAAAAAAAAACCAAAAAAAAAATTAGGCAAATGTGTTTATTGATATGTTTGTTAGCAACTTACTAACAACAAAACTAATTAAGGATGGTAGAGTAATGAGTAAATTATGCCCTTGAGCTAAATTTACTCTTGAGACGCATCGGCAGAGTAAAGAGTAATTAGGTAGATAACTATTTTGTGTAGAAGTAGTAATTCAAATTTAGGGAGCATAACATTATTGAATAAATTATCTTCTTTCTTAAAAATCACATGTTTGGTTATGGATGTTGAATTAGTGGATTGAGAATGATCAAAATATGTTTTGTGAGATTTTGAGCCTATTGGTGAATGGATTGAACATTTGCACCATTCTTTTCTTTCTTATGTGATTTTCACTCATAGAATTGTTACTCTAGAACTTGCTTAGACTCTATTCGAGGCTACATTTTCATATGCATACATAGACATAGTTGAGGTATTTTTCTTGAAATAGCTACTTTAAGCAAATAGCCAACCTTGTATATTTTTCCTTGCTTAACCCCTTTGAGCTTATTCGACCATTCCTTGTTTTTAGCTCATTATATGCCTTAAAAAAAAAACATGTTCTTACCTAACCTTAGGGAATAAGAGAGCATTGACATTGGATGAGTTCTTGAACAAGTGTGGGGGTGTTTGTACAAAACGGTTGATGAAAAAAGAAAAAAGTAGTCATCTTAAAAAAAAATTAAAAAAACATTAAAAAATGTGTAAAGAAAAGTCAATAAGGTAAAAAAGGGAAGCAAAAAAAATATGTAAAGGGAATTTGCATTATGTTGCGATGAACTTTCATGTTTGTTATTTTAACTCAACCCTAATGCTCTTTTATTCTCTTTGATATTTAACTTGTTATATCCATATTATCAATTTCCTTTACCTTGAACCCATTACAACCTTGAATAAAGTCCTCTTGATTTTTGTGTGCATGTATTTTGAGTAGTGGACAAGTAGAAGATAAGCAAGCTTATGGTAGTGCAATTTTCATGGGTTGAATTGAGTGAAATACCTATCTTTTAAACACTTGAGGGATTGAGAGTGAATCTTGTGAAGATCTATCATTCTTGACTCATGCTTTTCAATTGAAGTTTTCTTGCTTGTTGGTGTGAGATGTGAAGAAACGTTATCTCATAAATGTTTTGATCCCTTGAATCTTTTGTTGCTTTTCATGCTTATAAACTTTTGCATTCTTGAGTATTATTGGAAATTAAGTCTTTTAGAATTTCTAGCTTTTGATTTTGTGTTATTTTTCCTTGTTCCCTAGCTTTGTTATGTGTTTTGCCCGGGAGTACAAAAGCTAAGTTTGGGAGAATTTGATAGCAATATATTTTATTTATTTTATAATCCTTTCACTGGGCTTCTTAAGGTTCAATTAAGCTTAATTAAATTAGTTTTGTTACATTTATTGATATTGAGCTTAATTGGATCATTGAAAGAATTATTGCTTAAATTGGCTTTAATTTGTCTATTTGACAGTGTTTAGTAAACTGGCTATAATTTGAGTTTCAAATATCTGATTGATGTAATTCTAGTATTGTAGAAAATTTAAGACAATTCTCTACAATTTTCATGAAGACCTCAAAGTCAAATCACACGTTTGGATAATTTAAATTAGAGTTGAAGTAAGATCCAGAGTACTGATCCTGACAGCTTGACCTCTGCGTACTCATCAGCCCATTTCTTGAGCTATAAGAGTTCAATTGATACTAAACTAATGGTATTCAAAATTTAAAACCCAAATCTATAACTTTTATGAAGAAAACAAGAGTCAGATTGGAAGTATAATAGGCCATATTGGGCCTAGAAGTCAAAACAGAGGAGTTGTAGCTGGACCTGAATAGTGTGCAAAGATTGTATCCTATCTTGAGTTGTAGGAATGTTATTGGGCTAAAACTAGCGGCATTGGAAAACTAAGACAAAAGCCTACAACTTTCATGAAGACCACTTTTCCATTTTCTGATGGCAGTCATGAGTTCAGTACCAAATCATTTCAGAGATAAGCATTTCAATAATTTTTCACTTATTCACAATTATCAAACAACTCCTTTGACATTTTCCACTCATTCACCCATTCATCCACTCACTTATTAAACAACTTCATTGTCATATTTTGCTCCTCAAGCTCTATAAAAGGGAGCATTGGTTGCTCATTTAATCATCTTGGCTTAGAGATCAAGATCATGCTATTGTGTTATTTTTGTTTTTCTTATTGTACTTTTTTTTTTGTTCTAAATAGAAGGTATGTTCATCTTTTTCTTATTCTCTCTTTCTTTCTTCTTGTTCATGAGTAACTAATTTTCATTTTTCTTGGGTGAAAGACTAAAGCTTTTAGTAATAAATTAAGGTTAGATTAATTTTTTTCTTGTGCTTAAAAGATATATTATTAAGTGGTCATTATATGTGTTGTATTTTGTTTTCAATCAATTTAGAAATTCTCCTTGTAAAGTGGAGATTTTGATTCATTGTAGACAAGAGGTTGGCACAATGAATACTTGAGCTCATTTACAAGTGTTGGTGTTAGTAAATAATTAAAGGAATTATAATATAATTACATATATAATCTTAAATGAACTTTGAATGTTGTATTTTTCGATTAGAACCTCCGTTATGCATGGATTCTAATTGAGTTATAAAAAGAATTAATCTTATCCTTAATTTACTTACTAAGAGTGAATCTCCTAATCTAAGTAAATTCTTGTTATTTGAGACTAAGTTTTATCACCTTTACTATTGTGACAAAATATTTTCCTTATCTCAAAGAATTTTTCTTCATTAATTCCCAGTGGATCGACCTCGGACTCCCAAGAATTTATTACTTGAGATAACATGCACTTTGGTTTGTAACTTATAATTCACATCAGTGATCTAGGAACCATTAAAAGACAGTGAATTCCATTTGTTTCACAAAATTCATTAAATTCTTTATATGTAAATTCGCCTCCTTTATTGGATCTTCGAGATTTGATTATATAACCACTCTCTTTTTTCTGCAAGAGTTTTGAAATTTTTAAAGGCTACAAATACTTCAAATTTTTGCTTTATAAAATAAACCCAAGTCTTTCTACTATAATCATTAATAAAAATAAGAAATATTTATTTTTACCAAATGAGGAAGGATTGATTGGGCCACACACATCGATGTGAACATGTTACAATGGCTTGGTTGCTCTTGTAATTGCCTTATTTAGAAAGCTTTCTCTTGCATACTTGACAAGAAGACATACTTCACATAATTAATTAGGATGGATAATTGAGGGCATCCTTTTCACTATCTTCTATCCTCCCAAGGCTTTGAGTGCTTCAAAATTCTAGTGACCAAATTGTATATGCCAACACCATGCTTCATCTTCAACATTCGCCTTCAAACACTTTGATTCAATTTGTATTGAGATTCAACATGAACATTCTATTTTTTGTCGTAGACACCTTAGCAACCAAATTAGCATTATGATCTCTAAGCTAAAGATAACGATCTTTCATATGAATTTTATATCCCTTCTCAACAAGTTGTCCCAAACTCAAAATATTATATTTAAATTTAGGTACATAGTAAACATTGGTAACTAACTTGTGACCACCATCTTTAAGAGAAATTAAAATGTAACCTTTGCCTTGAATTTGGACTTTTAAGGTGTCTCCAAATGAAACATTGCCCTTTACCTTCTCATCAAGCTTTAAAAATTTTTCTTTGTAGCCACACATATGATTGCTTGCACTATTGTCAATATACTATAAGCTCTTGTCATTATTTTCATCATCTTTAAGTGCTAACAATAGGGTTGGCTTTTTCTTTAACACTATTAGTACCATAACGACATTTCGATGCATAATGTCTAAATTTATGACAAATGAAACATTCAATATTAGACTTGTCATACCTCCTCTTATTTGTTCTCGGATAGTTGCCTCTTCTTCTAGTCACTCATCTTCCACAGCCCCTAGTTGAATGATGACCTATCTTTTGATTGTTAGAATTGTCATGGTTGCCTCTTCCTCATCCACATTGGCCACGACCATGCCATCTTCCTTGTCCACGTCCATGTCCTCTTTGACTCTTGTCTCATCCATCTTCTTGCAATGAAACCTTGACTTTGAGGGCTTGCTCCAAAGGCTCCTTTTGCCTTTTTAACAATTTTTCTTTTTCGCCTAGTATAGCCCCAAGCAACTCATCAATGGTCATGGTGTCTAAATCATTTGAATTCTTAAAAATGCAAGTCATATAATCAAACTTTGGAATCAAAGAGTGAAGGATCTTATCTTTCACATGATCATCTTTAATGTTTTCACTATACCCTTTTCGTTTGATTAACATTGGCCAACACCTTTAAGCTATAATCTGAAAAAGTTTTGGATTCCATTATGTGCAAAGCTTCAAACTCACGTTATAAAATTTGAAATCGCACCTTCTTCACATTGTCTGCACCTTGAAGAGAATTTTGTAAAATTTCCTAAGCTTCTTTCGCGAGGACTGATCAATCAATTTTGAGGTATTCATTATTGCTTTATATTTGGCCTAATTGATGATAATTGTATCCAATATTATGTTTGTAGATGAGTTTTAGATGATTGGTCTTCATTGAGCTTAATTGTAAAAACTTCATTAATTTTCAGATTTTAACTCATTTTGACCTTTCTATCTTGTACAGGCCATATCTTAGGCTACAAATGTCATATTTGGATGATCTTGGTGTCTCCTGAAAGCTGAGACAAAGATACACAATTTTGCATCTAATGCAGTTTTTCTAATTCAGCTGGATTCAGGGCAAAAATTGAGCCTCAAAGTTAGGACGCTGTTGCTGTCATAAAGCTTGGACCTTCCCTCACTGATTTGGGCTTAACTCTCTCAATTTAAACCCAAATAAGACAAATTATATGTCTCTGAAAAGCTTATTCAGAGGGCTGCAGTTTGGGCTAGGGTTAGATTAGGAATTATAAAATAATTTTTAGTTACAAATAGGTTAAGGCAGAATACGAAAGTACACCTCTTTCTGAATCCTGATTTTTGAGTTTTACGATAGGAATCAAGAAACCTTTTTTCTCTCTTTTCATTTTCTCTATTTCGTTTTTAGCTCTTCTTTGATCTGTATCTTTTCAATGGCGATGGCCATAGAAGGCTAAAGATCCAATCAATCCAAGGAATTCAATGATTGTGGTTAGAGTTTTGAGTTCTTTTGTTTATTTGTGATTTCTAATTATGTTCTTTCCTCTTCTTCTTCTTTAATTGATTTATGATTATATTTCAAAATTGAAGATGGATTTGGATTGATTAATCTGAATCTAATGGAGAATAGATCATCGATTGATAATCTATGTTAATTCAAAATTGTGTTTAATTCAATCTTAATCAATAATTGCGATTGTGATTCTGTTTTAGTTGATTAAATTCTAGGTGATTATCTAGTTGAATTCGAATTAACAGAGTTAATTGCATAAATAATTTTATTCTCTTTGAACTATGATTTACTTTGCCACTTGATTTGAAGCCCTTGGATTCCAATGATGTTTTGAGATTTGTGAAGTCTATGAGTTTGAAGCAATTGAAATTCAAGGTTATGATTTATAAATTTCTTCTTTCATCTTGAATTTGGCATGCTTGGTTTTGATGTTTGATTGATGAATTGAGTTTGATAGATGTATACCTGGTGAGATTTTGAGCCTTTTGATGGATGGATTTAGCATTTATGCCATTCTCTTCTTTTTTGTGTGATTTTCACTCATGTCATATTAATCACTCTCGAACTTGCTTTGATTCTTTTTTTTTTTTGGCTACATTTTCACTTGCATACATGAACATGATTGAGACATTCTTTTGTGATTAACTACTTTGGTCAAATAGTCAACCTTGCATTATTTCCCTTTGATTAACCCCTTGAGCCTATTTGCCTATTCTTTGTCTTAGCTCATTATATGCCTTATGTGAAAAACCATGATTTTACCTTACCTTAGGGAATGGGAGAGCATTGGTTCATTTTCATTGGAGGAGCTCTTTTACTTGCAAGTGGTGAATAGGATAAGTGTGGGGGTTGTGCAAGTTGATGTGTAATATGCAAGGTGTTGGTGAAAAAAAAAATTACGAAGAAAAAGAAAAAAAATTCAAGAAAGGTTGTAAAAGAAAAGAAAGAAAAAGGAAAGGAATATGTACAGAGAATGTGCATTATATAGATTTGAGGGGATAAAAATTTCATGTTTATCAATTGAGTTCCTCCCCAATGTTCTTTTATTCTCTTGGGTGCTCATCTCACCATATCTATATTATTTCCATCCCTTACCTTGGCCCCATTACAACATTAAACAAAGTCCTCTTGATTTGTATGTGCATGTATTTGAGTAGTGGAGAAGTAGAAGATAAGCAAACTTATGGTAGTGCATTTTTCATGGGTTAAATTGAGTGAAATACTTACCTTGTAAACACTTGAGAGATTAAGAGTGTATCTTGTGAGGATCTATCATTCTTAATTCATGCTTTTCAATTTGAAGATACCTTGCATATTAGTTTGAGGTGTAAAGAATTGTTCTCTCTTAAATGTTGTGATCCCTTGAATCTTTTCTTGCTCTTTTTGCATACTTGAATGTCATTGGAATTTGAGCCTTTTAGAGTTTTTAGTTTATGAGTTTTTACTTTTCTTGCATTCTTGCATTTGTTTTTCTTTATTCCCTAGTTTTGGTCTCTTGTATTTTGCCCGAGAGTGCAAAAGTTCAAGTGTGGGGGAATTTGATCAATCAATTTTGAGGCATTCATTATTGCTTTATATTTGGCCTAATTGATGATAATTGTATCCAATATTATGTTTGTAGATGAGTTTTAGATGATTGGTCTTCATTGAGCTTAATTGTAAAAACTTCATTAATTTTTAGATTTTAACTCATTTTGACCTTTCTATCTTGTACAGGGCATATCTTGGGCTACAAATGTCATATTTGGATGATCTTGGTGTCTCCTGAAAGCTGAGACGAAGATACACAATTTTGTATCTAATGTAGTTTTTCTAATTTAGCTGGATTCAAGGAGAAAATTGAGCCTCAAAGTTAGGACGCTGTTGCTGTCATAAAGCTTGGACCTTCCCTCACTGATTTGGGCTTAACTCTCTCAATTTAAACCCAAATAAGACAAATTATATGTCTCTGAAAAGCTTATTCAGAGGGCTGCAGTTTAGGCTAGGGTTAGATTAGGAATTATAGAATAATTTTTAGTTGCAAATAGGTTAAGGCAGAATACGAAAGTACACCTCTTTCTGAATCCTGATTTTTGAGTTTTACGATAGGAATCAAGAAACCTTTTTTCTCTCTTTTCGTTTTCTCTATTTCATTTTTATCTCTTCTTTGATCTGTATCTTTTCAATGGTGATGGCCATGGAAGGCTAAAGATCCAATCAATCCAAGGAATTCAATGATTGTGGTTAGAGTTTTGAGTTCTTTTGTTTATTTGTGATTTCTAATTGTGTTCTTTCCTCTTCTCCTTCTTTAATTGATTTATGATTATATTTCGAAATTGAAGATAGATTTGGATTGGTTAATCTAAATTTAATGGAGAATAGATCATCGATTGATAATCTATGTTAATTCAAAATTGTGTTTAATTCAATCTTAATCAAGAATTGCGATTGTGATTCTGTTTTAGTTGATTAAATTCTAGGTGATTATCTAGTTGAATTCGAATTAACAGAGTTAATTGCATAAATAATTTTACTCTCTTTGAACTATGATTTACTTTGCCACTTGATTTGAAGCCCTTGTGAATGCTTATGTCTTGAAGCATATCAAATGGGTTTTTGATGATAACAAAGGCCAAAGTGAAGTTCAAGTGCAAAAGAGAAGATCAAGCGCAAAAGGAAAAATCAAGATCAAAGAAAGAAGTCAAGAGGTTTATTTAGTTATAAGACTTAGAACATTAATGTTAAATGCTCTCAAGATTTCTCAAATGGTTTTTCAATATATCATTTCAAAATAAATGAGAAATTTCAAAGTTAAACATGGCTTTCAAGAAAACTTAAGTTTCTATCTTGAATCTAACACTCTTAAAAGGATTTATGCTTAATCAAGTGTCTTGAGGTGTTAAGAATGACTTACAAGCTTTATTGGACTTGAAAAATGTGTTCAAAGGTCAATGTAATCGATTACATGATATTTGTAATCGATTACAAGAAAGCCATGTCGATTACATGAGCCAAGAAAGTCAGAGGCCATGTAATCGATTACACAATATATGTAATCGATTACATCAAGCCCAGAAAGGCAAGAACACGTTCAAAGAGTCATGTAATCGATTACACAGCAAGTCAGAAGTCATGTAATCGATTACATGGATATTGTAATCGATTACAAGCAAGTCAGAAGCCATGTAATCGAATACACAAATAATGTAATCGATTACACAGAGCCCAGAAAGCTAAGAACACGTTGGAACAACAATGTAATCGATTACATAAGTTGTGTAATCGATTACACGAACCCTGACAACGTCCAACGGCTATATTAAATGCATTAAATGCATGCCCAAACCACCCCAACGGCTCTATTAATTGAGAAACTTATAAATACCAAAGTTGGGTCTTCATTTGAGGTTGACCTTGAACCAAAAACTGATCATCAATACTTCCAAACGTGAATCAATCATCAAATCCATTTCTTGCTCTATTTTTTGTAAAAACATGAAAAATCTTTGAGAGTATATTAAGAGCTTCAATTTGTATTTATCTACTCTTTAAGAGAGTTTCTATCTTCTATACTTTGTGTAATCTGAAAAAGAGAGGGTGAGGTATCCCTCTAGAGTGAAAGGTGAGGTATCCCTTAGAGAGTGAGGTATCTCTCAAAGTTAGAAAAAGGTGAGGTATCCCTTGAGGGTGAGGCATCCCTCAAAAGGTTGTAAAGGGTGAGGTATCCCTGTTTTTGAGGCTCAAAGCACAAGGGTGAGGTATCCCAAGGTGTTGGTGAGTGCTCATCACATTGTGTAAAGGCTTTCAAGAAAATAAGTTTCAAGCTTGAAGTTTAGTGGAAAATCTCGAGTGGTTCGCTTGAAAATTATAGGACGTAGGTCACAATGGGTGGTTGAACCAGGATAAATCCTTGTGTTTGATTCTCTCAACCCTATCTCTTTACATTTGTGCATTTACTTTATATGCTTGCTTGAATATTATTCATCTTGGTTTATTTAATTTGTGAGTGAAGTATTCAATCTCATTTATCTATTCACTTCAATTATCAAAATAAGAGCTTCAACTACACCAAAAAATTGTTTAACAAACGTTTTACGAAAGATTTGTGAAAATATTTCATAAACTCAATTCACCCCCCCTCTTGAGTTTGAGGCCACTTGGCTAACAAGTGGTATCGATGTCCTTAACAATTATCATCATCAGGCTCTTGTGTCAAAAGGGCTTAGCAAGCTTCAAGAGAAAGTGATGGCCTCCTCAAAGGAGTTTTCAAATTTCGAGAAAGTTCTTCTATCTATAGACCTCCTTTTTCAATGGGGATGGGTATGCTTATTGGAAAGAAAGAATGAATTCCCTCTTCTAATAGCTTTTAGCTATCTTTTATACAATATGGCGGCAGACGATTTATCGATTGCAAGTAAAGAATCCATCATCAATTTTTTGAAGTTATTGATTTAGATGTATGGGATGCTATTGAAAATGGTCCTTTTATCCCCACTAAAGATGTTAATGGTGTAATGGTTAATACACCAAGAAGTGAATGGACCAATGATGATAAGAAAAAGGTCCAATATAATTTGAGTGCCAAAATGAAACATCATTACCACATCCTTGGGGTATGATGAATTCTTTAGAGTCTCAAATTGTAAATCTTGTTACGTTTTTAAAACTCCAAGAAATGTGGGACACTTTAGAAGTGACCCATGAGGGTACTAGTGAAGTGAAAAGATCAAAGATCAATACTCTCACTCATGAGTATGAGCTTTTTAGAATGAATCAAAATGAAAGCATTCAAGAAATGGAAAAATGTTTTACACATATTGTAAATCATCTTGCTTCATTGGGAAAGACTTTTCCTAATGAAGATCTTATTAACAAAGTGTTGAGATGTTTGAGCAGGCATTGACAACCTAAAGTGACGGCTATTGCGGAGTCAAGAAATCTCTTTTAATGAGTCAAGAAATCTCTCAACCATGACTTTAGCCACACTTTTTGGCAAGCTCCAAGAACGTGAATTGGAGTTGAATAGACTCAAACAAAATGAAGAAGTTGACAATAAAAAGAAGGAAATTGCTCTCAAAGCCATTTCCTCCATGGTGAATGAAGATGATAAAGATGATGAGGATGACTTGGAAATAGATGAGGAGAATCTTGCTCTACTAGTCAAAAAATTCAGAAGATTCTTTAAGAAGAATAGAGCTCATGGAAGACCTCTCTTTCCCTAAAAGAATGTCTATCACAAAGGGGAAGGAACCTCATCCACTCTTAAATGCTATGAATGTGGAGAGTTGGGTCACATGAAGATGGAGTGCCCAATTTATCAAAGTAAAATGGAAAAATACCACCAAAAATCCTCAAGGGAGAAAAAAGAAAGAAGAGCCTACATAGCTTGGGATGATAATGACATGGACTCAACCGATAGTTCGTATAATGAGAAAGCCAATCTATGTTTCATGGCTAGAGGAGAAGAGGAAGATGAAAATGACATAGAGGTAACATCTTCAAATTCTGAATCAAACTCTTCCCCTTCTTATGATGAATTACAAGATGCATTTGAAGAATTACATAATGAATCTATAAGACTTACAAAACTTGTTTCATCATCCAAGAAATCAATTTCCTCATTTGAAAAACAAATTTATGCTTTGAACAAAGAAATTGAGGAATTAAAATTAGAAAATGAAACTCTTGGATTGATAGATGCAAATTCTTCATGTATGACATGTTTATCACTTGAGAATGCATCTACACCCTCATCTTGCTCATCATGTAAAGCATTTGAAATTGAGATTGAGGACTTGAAAAACACTCTTTCAAAATTTACCTTTGGAAGAGATAATTTGAACATATTGCTTGGGAACCAAAAATGTGTTTTTCAAAAAGCTGGTTTGGGGTATAATCCCAATAAACAACAAAAGTTTCTCAAGAATTTCTTTGTTTCATTAAGTACATCAAGTAGTCCCTTTATTAAATGCTTTCATTGTGGTAGGAAAGGGCATAGTGCATCAAATTGTAATGTAAGGAAGAATATCAATAACAAGCTAGGAACTAAATTGGTTTGGGTTCCCAAAGGCACTTTACCAAAGACTAACACACAAGGACCCAAGAAAATTTGGGTACCAAAAGTCAAAAATTAAAGTGTGTTGTAGGTGTGCTTGAAGGCCAAGAATTAACTTTGGATATCTTGAAAAGTGGCTGCTCCAAGCACAAAATAAGAAAATGCTTCATGTTGTCCTCCCTGTCTCCAAGAAGCTTGAACTTGCATCCTTTGGTTAAGTGGAAACTTGCTCTATGTTTTACTAGTTTAATATCTTGAATATGTTAAATGAATATATTTTTTCATGTGAAATGACATGTATAATATCAATATCTTTGAACTTGTCATAATGGATCATCATGCATCTAATCATCAAACCCTTTTTTTTTCTATGTCCACAATATATTGGTCTAAGTGTGCATAATATGCTTATTGATCTAACAATGCATAAATTGGTCACCTTGTTGCATAATGTCTTGTTGCATAACATTTTGCTGCATAATGTCACAATCTTCTGCATAATACATCAACTTGATGCATAATATGTTGTTTTGCTGCATAATAATGTGTTTTGGATCATAATTCTAACCATTGGAATATATGCTTAAATGATGTTTGAAATCTGTCTTGGAATGATTTGGAACCTTTTTTATTGTTTCAAGTTTGGTCCTTCATGATGTTTTCCTTTTGCTTAATCTTTATCTAATCCCATATTGCTTTTGTATATGACTCTGATTTCTATTTGTTGGTGTATGCCCTAGAGGCTAATACATTTTCTGTATATACATATATTCTATTATGCTATTTTATATATGAGGCATTTCATTTATTGTGTTCAATTTTTGATAAACATAATAAAGTCCTTAGAATAGTAAGTTTGATGCCATAGGACATCAAGTGGATGACTTGATCGTGAGATCCTTTTGGTTACAACACTATTCTTAAATGTCCCTAGTCAAGTATTATTTTAATTACGAGAAAGGACAACAAAGACTCAATTTACTAAACAATAATACATTGAGATATAGGTAAGTCTATTGTGTAAAGGTTTTCAAGTAGGTTCAAGCTTGAAGTTTAGTGGAAAATCTCGAGTGGATGAGATTTGGACGTAGGTCATGAAGGGGTGGAACAACGGGATAAATCCTTGTGTTTGCATCTCACTTGCTTGGTCATGGATATGAGATATCAAGTCTTCACATTGGTACATATTAGAGTAATGATGTACGAAAGATTTGTGAAAATATTTCGACCCACCATGAGAACGCTACATGGATCGTTACGTGTAAAGGGCTTAGCGACTTCAAGAGAAAGTGGTCCTCAAAGCGAAAGTTCTCATCTAGTGACAATGGTGTTTGTGGTCCTATTGATTGATTTAGATGTATGAAATGCACTACGATTCCCTACATGAGGAGTTGTGTGTTTTAATGCCATCAAACGTCATCCAATGATGATAAGAACAAGGTGATTATAAAGTTGGTTATTGGACATGAATTCTTTAGAGTCTCAAATCATGCCAAGAAAGAGGGATGTGAGTGACCTAGATGGAATTTGTCACTCCTGAATCATAATTCAAGAAATGGAGCGATATCTTCATTGGGAAAGACCCCCGATTAACAAAGTGTTGAGCGCATTGACAACCTAAAGTGACGGCTATTGCGGAGTCAAGAAATGCATGGCTATGCTCAAATGAGTCAATATGAGATATTGATCTCATTTGTTGTTACAAAGTCTACTGAATGAAGTGATAAAGATGATGAGGATGACTTGGAAATAGATGAGGAGAATCTTGACTGAAAATTGAAGATTCTATAGAAGGGTGATGCATTCCATGCTATCTTGAAGGTTCAATCTAGATATCTTGACAAAGGGACTAAACGACAAAGTAAACATTAGTCACGGAAAAGGTTATGTCAAATCATCAACCGACATTCTTATTACAATTGTTTAATAGTAGAGGAGAAGACGAAGTTGCTAGTAACATCTTCAAATCTGAATCAAACTCTTCCCTTCCTATGATGAATTGTAATATTAAAATGAGATTTGCAAAACTTGTTTATCATCCAAGAAATCAATTTCCTCATTTGTAATACAAATTTATGCTTTAAACAAAGAAATTGAGGAATTAAAATTAAGAACTCTTGATTGATAGTCACATGTATGACTTGAGAATGCATCTACACTAAATTGGAGCAATAAGGATCCAAGTTGGACTTGATTCAAAATTGTAGGCCTAACTCATACTTGGGAACCAAAAATGGGTTTTAGGTTTTGTATAATCCCAATAAACAACAAAAGTTGCTCAGAACTCACTTAAGTACATCAAGTAGTCCATGCTTTCATTGTATTATAAATAGTACTATTAATGGGGCAATGCTATAGATGTTACATCATAACCCTAGGCCCAAGAAAATTTGGGTACCAAAAGTCAAAAATTAAAGTGTGTTGAGGTGTGCTTGAAGGTTCTTTGGATATCTTATTGGCTACTAGCACAAAACAAGAAAATGCTTCAAACGCCTCCAAGAAGCTTGAACTTGCCTCCTTTGCAAGTGGAAACTTGCTCTATGTTTTACTAGTTTAATATCTTGAATATGTTAAATGTGGATACATGTATAATATCAAACATCATCGCATATTATGGTGTTGGTGATTCACCTTGCTTGTGTTAATGTCTTGTTATCACGCTTCAAGAGGTAAATTTAAAAAACTTGATCATAATATGTTGATTATGGACTTTTGTTTTGGATCATGGATGCTTAAATGATGTTTGTGGGAATCCTATTATTCAAGTTTGGTCCTTCATGAGATATTTTGATCTTTATCGTAATTGCCCATGACACTATTGGCATAAATGATAAATACTATCTAAGTTTCTCTTCATATGCATTTGCTATTGGTATCACATCTTGATGTGCTAAACGATTATACTCTTATATTGATCTTGATGGGCTGAAATAAATATATCAAATCTGAATGCTTATGTCTTCTTTTTGATAATGCCAACGGGGGAGAAATAAGTGAAATATATTGCATGTGTACGGATTGCATGTGTACGGGGGAGTTTTGCACTTTCACATATTCTATCTCATGCATACATTACGGGGGAGTGTTGCACTTAATTATCTGATAATCAAATAAATGTATATATTGCTCATTCTGTTGAATGTTTAGTTTGTCATCATCAAAAAGGGGGAGAATGTGAATGCTTATGTCTTGAAGCATATCAAATGGGTTTTTGATGATAACAAAGGCCAAAGTGAAGTTCAAGTGCAAAAGAGAAGATCAAGCGCAAAAGGAAAAATCAAGATCAAAGAAAGAAGTCAAGAGGTTTATTTAGTTATAAGACTTAGAACATTAATGTTGAATGCTCTCAAGATTTCTCAAATGGTTTTTCAATATATTATTTCAAAATAAATGAGAAATTTCAAAGTTAAACATGGCTTTCAAGAAAACTTAAGTTTCTATCTTGAATCTAACACTCTTAAAAGGATTTATGCTTAATCAAGTGTCTTGAGGTGTTAAGAATGACTTACAAGCTTTATTGGACTTGAAAAATGTGTTCAAAGGTCAATGTAATCAATTACATGATATTTGTAATCAATTACACAGCAAACAGAAGCCATGTAATCGATTACATGAGCAATGTAATCGATTACAAGAAAGTCAGAGGCCATGTAATCGATTACACAATATATGTAATCGATTACATCAAGCTCAGAAAGGCAAGAACACGTTCAAAGAGTCATGTAATCGATTACATGGATATTGTAATTGATTACACAATAAGTCAGAAGTCATGTAATCGATTACATGGATATTGTAATCGATTACAAGCAAGTCAGAAGCCATGTAATCGATTACACAAATAATGTAATCGATTACACATAGCCCAAAAAGCCAAGAACACATTGGAACAACAATGTAATCGATTACATAAGTTGTGTAATCGATTACACGAACCCTGACAACGTCCAATGGCTATATTAAATGCATGCCCAAACCACCCCCAACGGCTCTATTAATTGAGAAACTTATAAATACCAAAGTTGGGTCTTTATTTTAGGTTGACCTTGAACTAAAAACTGATCATCAATACTTCCAAACATGAATCAATCCTTAAATCCATTTCTTACTCTATTTTTTGTAAAAACGTGAAAAATCTTTGAGAGCATATTAAGAGCTTCAATTTATATTTATCTACTCTTTAAGAGAGTTTCTATCTTCTATACTTTGTGTAATCTGAAAAAGAGAGGGTGAGGTATCCCTCTAGAGTGAAGGGTGAGGTATCCCTTAGAGAGTGAGGTATCTCTCAAAGTTAGAAAAGGGTGAGGTATCCTCGAGGTGAGGCATCCCTCAAAAGGTTGTAAAGGGTGAGGCATCCTTGTTTTTGAGGCTCAAAGCACAAGGGTGAGGTATCCCAAGGTGTTGGTGAGTGCTCTATTGTGTAAAGGTTTTCAAGCATCAATTCAAGCTTGAAGTTTAGTGGAAAATCTCGAGTGGTTCGCTTGAGGACTAGACGTAGGTCACAAGGGGTGGCTGAACCAGGATAAATCCTTGTGTTTGATTCTCTCAACCCTATCTCTTTACATTTGTGCATTTACTTTATATGCTTGCTTGAATATTAGTCATCTTGGTTTATTTAATTTGTGAGTGAAGTATTCAATCTCATTTATCTATTCACTTCAATTATCCAGTAGCTTCAACGAAAATTGTTTAACAAACGTTTTACGAAATATTTGCGAAAATATTTGATAAACTCAATTCACCCCCCTATTGAGTTTGAGGCCACTTGGCTAACAGCCCTTGGATTGGTGTTTCTAGTTTTGAATTTATTCTTAATTACTATCGAATTTGCATTTTGTTACTTGATGAATAAAACCCCCTTTTTACTTTTATTGTTTATTTTTCATCAGAGTTTAATTTAGGAATTAGATTGATAGTGTCAATTGAATTAGTTCTCTATGGATCAACCCTTGCTTACTACAACTAGTTGTAAGGTTTTTATATTTTTGGTGAAACTTGACAACTATTTTTGATATAATTCTTTATCATATTCCATACCACACCAGTGACATATTGCTCACCTTATCGAACATCAAATCATCCAACCCTTGATGGATAAGGGACAATTGGTTCTTTTTCTTTGACTTTGCCAATGCTTCCTTCTCATTTTGAGACAAAATGACCTTGTTTTGTGGCTTAGTGTAGCCATTCTCTACAATTTCCCAAGTATCTTGTGATTCAAGCAATGCCTTCAAGCGATCAGACCAAGCTTCATAGTTATCTTTTATAAGACGGAGGAATTGAAACGGAACCATTCCATTATTTGTCATCACTCAAATCTCACTAGCTCCTAATACCACTTTGTTAGTGTGGAAGAATAATAGAAGAGACACTTTATAATTTTTATTTCTTATTCAACAAACTCCAAAGTACATAGGATACTTATAGAAGTGAAAGGGGCCTTACACATTCTATAACTCTCCCTAATTAACAATAGTAATTTTCCTTTAACTCATGAAATAAGTCATTCTATAACTACATAATTCTAATAAAATAATTCTCCCTAATGACATATAACACACCATAATTCTTCATTACTCATAGAATAACTCTCATAACTTTCATAACTTACAATAGCTACCATATCAAAGATCACATAACCACCAAAATTCTATTAACTTCAAATTATTATTATTTTTAATCAATAGAGTCAAGCATAGCTTTCACAGATTGAATTTCTGCCATGTTAGTTCCGGTGAGAATGACATCATCAACATAAATGGGGAGTGCTATGAAGGATGTGGGAGAAGACTTCTTGACAAATAAGGAATGATATGCCTGAGATTACTTGAAACCAGAGCTAAGTAAGGCAATGGAGAGCTTGGAAAAGCACTACCTATTTAAGTCCAAAGAGGGACTTTTGTAGCTTACACACTAGATTCAGGTTGGAAGAGTGCAGTCTAGCAAGCAACATCATGTTAACTTCTTTATGCAAATCACTATGGAGAAATGTGTTGTTTGCATGGAGCTATTGAAGGTGCCAATGGTTCACAGTAGTAAGAGCTAGGAGCAGCTTGATTGTAGTCATCTTGGCAACAAGTGAAAAGATTTCTAGGTAGCCTAACCCCTTTGTTTTTGTAAAGCCCTTGGTAACCAAGTGAGATTTATACCTTGAATCGAACCATCCGCTTTACATTTGATGCAATAAACCCACTTGTATCCTATGGCCTATTTTCTAGGAGATAATTCAGTTAACACCCAGGTATTATTCTGCTATAGAGCCAATATTTCAGCTTCTATGACCTTTTCCCAGTAGTTATGCTGAACTGCTTTGGCATAGGAGATAGGTTTAGATATGAAGCAAATGGCAAGGGTAAATGCTTTATGGGATGGGCTAAGTTTAGAATAAGAAATGTAACTTGAAAGCGGGTAAATTTGTGAATACCTAAAGAATGCTTGGATGTCGTAGAAATGCTAGACAATGTGTAATGATAATCATGCAAGTTTGTGGGGGGGGGGGGTTTGCGAGATCTAGTGGATTATCTAGGTGGAGGAATATTGATTTGTGAGGGTGAAGATGGATCAGTAGAAGAGGAGTGATCATTGATAGTGTTGGATGGAAAAAGGTCAATATCAGGATGTGGTGGAAAGGATGTTAAAGTAAAAGAAAAAGATGAATTGATTAGTGAAAGGAATGGTAATGTAGTTTCATGAAAAAGTACATTTCTGGAAATGAAAGCCTCTCTAGTAATTAGATCAAATAAGATAGAACATTTGGTGTTGCTTTTAATTCCAAGGTAGATACACTTGTGGGCTCAAGGGTCCAAATTCTTTCCTATCTAATGTGAGAGGAAGCAAAACACTGTCAACCAAAGATTATGATAGCACTGAGGTTGAGAAGTTAACCATATAATGTTTCATAAGGGGAATTCCTTCCTAAAGAAGTGCTAGGAATTTGATTGATGAGGAACACAACACGTGAGATAGCATAGTTCTAGAAAATTTTTCTAGAAAATTTTTGGAGTATGGGATTGAAATAAAAAGGATCTGGCCATGTTGAGAATTTATTTGTGCATTCTCCCCACCACTTCATTATGTTGTTGGGTCTCCACATAGGATGTCTAGTGAAGAATGCCTTTTTTAGCATAATAACTATGTAGGAGGAATTCAAGCCCATTATTAGACCTCATGGGCTTGACTTTGTGATCAAATTAAGTTTCAATGAGAGACATAAAGGATTTTATATGAGATGTAATTCCTGATTTTGTTTTCATAAGGAAAACCCAAATGTGCCTAGAGTAGTTATCAACTACTGTGAGGAAGTATTAATGATCATTGATAGATGTGACAGATAGGGGACCCCGAATGTCTATATACAACAGATAAATGCCTGAGTAGCTTTATTATCACTTCAGGAATAAGGCAGTCATTTTGTTTGGCCTGAGGACAAATCTCAAACAATTTATTTGAATGACATAAAATATAAAGAAATGATTTATTCATTGCATTAATTTTATGAATGAATAGAAGTATGACATATTCTATAGTGCTAGAGGTCTACATCAGTAATAGAAACAGAAGAATTAATAGAAAATTGGGAAATCACACAATTATAGGATAAGGAAAGCACATAAAGTCCATTGCTTGCCTTAGCTGACCTAATCATCTTCGATGTATCCCTCTCCTATATCATGCATTTATCCTTAGAAAATATGAGTTTACAGTGCAGATATTGAGTGAGTTTACTTATGGAAATTAAATTGAAGTTAAATCGGGGTAGAAAAAGGACATCAGTAATATAAAAAGAATAAGAGAAATACATGTTCCTGAATGATTGTTAATGTGATTAATTATAATTGAGATTATGATTGATCACGATTGATTTTAAGAATGATTATAATTGATTTAGTATATAATTATATTTTATTATTTTCTTTTTCTGTACAACAACCTTCTTGTATAAATAGAGGTTAGCCCTCCTATATTCATTTATTCAGAAATATACACAAATTACTAATATTTATCTCACTATTCTTATTTTTCACATGGTATCAGAGAGGTATCATATTTCGTGACCTGTCCCTATTTCTCTATTTCTAACTGGTATCAAAGCCATGATATCCACCTTAAGGAGAATTTCTAACTTGGTATAAAATCGTCTAGGCTCTCGGTCCAATCCTAGATTCCAGACTTTAGACTCTAAACTTTGTCCTAGATGCTAGACTTTAGACTCTAGACTCCAGACTCCAGACTTCGTCCTAAATTCCAGACTCTAAACTCCAGATTTTGTCCTAGATTTCAGACTCCAAACTCAAAACTCTAGACACAATCATCATCCAGGCTGATTTCACACTCTGGTTTCCAAACTCGAGTTAGTTTCTTTTATACCCATTTGAGTTTGAGGGAGATATTAGCGTGATTAATTATAATTGAGATTATGATTAATCAAAATTGATTTTAGCGATGACTGTAATTTATTTAGTACATAATTAGATTGATTTAGTACATAATTATATTTTATTACTTTCTTTTTTTTGTACAACAGTCTTCTTGTATAAATAGAGGTTAGCCCTCCTATATTCATTCATTCAAAAATATACAGAAATTACCAATATTTGTCTCCCTGTTCCTATTTCTAACATGGTATCAGAGAGGTATCATCCTCCATGACCTATCCCTATTTCTCTATTTCTAACATGGTATCAAAGCCATGGTATCCAAGCCACGGTATCCATCTTTAGGAGAATTTCTAACTATGTGCATGAACAAGACTTCCATTTGGAAGTTTTACCAACATAGGTTTAATGGTTTTGTAGGATGTGTAGAGCTTCAGTGAGCAACAAACATGATTTATTGCCCCTAAGTCTAATATGACTTCCATTTGAAGAACACGATCTAGCTTAATCACCTTCAAGCTTGGAGTTTGATCAAGAGTGCATAACAGAGTTCTCAAGGTGAAAGCTCTAATACCATGCTAAATGTGAAGGAAGAAGTCAATAATTGTATTGAGAATCAATCATCTTAACTTACAAAAAGTGTTATTAGAGTTTATATACATCAATGTAGAGAAGGTGGACTCTAACAGATTCATAATATGTCCACATGTACAACTGGGATAACTAACTGCTTCTAATGTGTAAACTACTAGCTACTGCAACTGTAAGTTACATACATGAGGCACAAACGTGTGAACAAGGGGATCATCCAGCACTGCCATACCAGGTTGGAGCTGGGAAGCTCTAGTTCACTAATAGATCTGCACACTGGTTGGCCTCACGGTAGATGTGCAGCACTTTTACTTGCCAATCTTGTGAAATCAGAGATCTAATGGCATGTTTGTTTTCAGCTTCCCAAAAGCTATTTTTACCCTCTTTTCTTTTTGAAAAAAAAGTTGTTGGGAACTATTTATAACATGTTTGACAATTTATGCTTCAATTTTTGCACAAAATTCAATACATTATGATAGCTTTTTTTTCATAAGCTTGAAGTTTGAAACTTTTGATTCTTGATTATAGATTATTCCAAAAGTTTTGAGATGTAAATACTATTTTGTCGTCAATCAAATAACTTTTTTAATCAATCTATACTTCTTTTGGTAATTTAATGCATAAAAGTAATTTTTTTATATCATCTAAACTAAACAAATTATTTTAAAATCACTTTTTAAATAATAAATCCAAACATAAAATTGATTTTGTTATAACCGATTATACAATAATCGATTATTGAAATAATCAAAATTTTCATAGTTGAACTAAATGCACACTACTTCTCTGAAGCAAACTACGACTAGAGACACAACCAATAGTCTTCCTTGCCAAACACGCAATGATTGTTGATGAGTTCATGTGGAGCTCAACTTTCTTAAACCCCAAATGCCAAGCAAGGATCAACCCCTTCCATTCTACCATTAAATATGTAAACCATAGTTTGAAAACTTCATTCCTTCCATCCTATTCTTTTACATTTCATTCAATTCATAAAGTATCCAAAAGTGTTATTAACTGCTTTAAGACATTTTTACTTATATATACTAGTTATCTTGTGCTATACATGGCTCATTTTATATTTTATATTTATAATTTACACACAAATAAAATGGTTAAAATTTAATCTTAATTTTGATATATGTTATTACTTTTATTTAATATTTTTTCTTATCAACACTTTTACCTTAAACATTTAATGATATTATTATTTACTTTTCACAACAATTTAATAATAATAATATCAAATCAAGCCCATGTAGAATGCATGAAATCATTGGTGGGGATGAGAGGAGAATTTTAGATGACATGAATACCTTCCTAACTATGTCATTCTTGGCCACGGAGATTAGGGAGGCTTCATTTCAGATGGGTGCAACTAAATCCCCATAGACTCGAAGGTTTGCTAACTTTAATTTTTCAAAAATATTAGGAAGTGGTGGGCCATGAAGTTACTAAAGCAATGTTGAGTTTCCTGAATGAGGTTGCTCCACTAGGTGATATCATAAAGTGACCCATGTAAGACTTCCTTTTAATGTTTAAATCATTTCATCCTCATCATAGATCATATCATTTGATCATAAATCATATCATTTCCATCATAGATCATTTTCATCATAAATCATAAACCATTTCAAAATAAATCATTTTTATTTCAAATTATTTTCCTTGATCATTCTCTTTGATTCTATTTGAATAGGCTAAGTGAGCTATTCGAATGGCATAAGCCAAAATGAAATGGTTTCGATTCTATTCAAAAAGGCTTAAAGAGCTTATTCGAATAATATACTCCAAAATGACATATTTTCAATTCTAGTCAAAAAGACTTATGTAACTTATTCAAATAATATACTCCAAAATGATATATTATTGATTCTATTCAAAAAGACTTATATAGCTTATTCTATGGTATAATCTAGAATGACACATTTTTTATTTTCTATTCGAAAATACTAAGTGAACTATTCACTTAGTTCTAGCCTTATTTAGGCCTCTTGCTTCCAACTTCACCATCAATTTCATTTTAAATACTATGTTACACAAAACTTCCAATTTAATAAAATCAAGAATCCTATTTATTAAATCAATTCGAATTTATCTTAACTTCTCAAATTTAAAAACCATTTCTATGCTTTTTAAATCATCAATAACATTTATCCTCACTAAACTTCCATTGAAATTCGTCAAACCATTAAGAATACAAAATATGGTCTTACTAACCTAGAGTTTGAATCTATCAAAACAAGCATCAACAAAATTTCTATGGATTAAAATCATGCTTCTTAGCCATAGTAAAATACTTCTATAAGAAGAACAACTCAAGGAAAATAAAATAAGTATGATTCCCCTACCTTTTGGTCTTGAGAAAACTTGAGCAAAAGAAGAACTTGAAGCTTGATCTACTTGAAATCTCCTTGTTTCTTTACTAACTTGAAGATTCCTATTTCCTTCAAATTTCTCTCTTATTTTTCATCTTTTCTTCCTCCTTTCTCCTTGCTTGGCCGAACTTTCTAGCTTCTTTGGGAGTGTTCTTCTTGTTTATTTTCTATTTGTTTCCTTTTATATTTTCTAGCTATCCAATTAGATTTTAACTAGTGACCAAACCATCCAATTAGAAATTAACTCATGTCTAACTAAGTGGTTAGTTTCTTTTGGCTAATAATTATTTTAGTAATTTTTTAAACTAAGTCATGATTACTTAATTACTCTAACTAGACCATTATCAATTTAGTTACATTTTTAGTTAGGCATCTAGTTACTCATTATGGGAATTTCTCTAATTACCCCTCAAATTTCTATAATTAATAAATTTTTCAATAGCAAACTTATATCTTAAATAACTTACAAACATTTTTCATAATTTTCAGTGTTCTGGAAATTCTTCTATTAATCCTTCGAACTCATTGTATAAGAATCATTCAATTTATACGCAAAAATTTTTAATTTCACGTACATCTTTCCTTACTCAAAAAATTAATTTCCTTCTATGTTCCCTTGATATAAAATACAAATAAAATAATGACTAACTGAATTAAATATATAGAAATTTAATCTGGAAGGAATATTACAACACTAATAGTACATAATATCCATTGCAAAAATAACATATGCACTATTTACTAGAATCAGTCAAGCAAGTCATAAGCTAAGATAATAATCATCATGTCCAAAAGATAAATCCACTGTGGTTAAATGGGCATTACTAAGTAGTCAACATAGTTCAAAAATAATTTAGCTAAAACAAAAATAGATTAGCTAAAAAATGTGATTCATGCCTAACCCTCATCATCCTCCAGTGGTGGAAGGCAACACTCAATCCTATCCAAGCGGTCATCCATAGCTCTTAAGAGGTTATAGATAACTCCATTGTCATGCTCTGTATAGACCTAAAAATCTGTAAGGTGAGCATGTAGATTTGCAATGGTAGCTAGAATCTGGTCTTCATTCGTAGAAAGGGCCTCTTCCATGACTACATCAGTAGGGGCAATGGGCATTCCTCCTTCTGGTGCAGTTGCATCATGCCCAACACCATAAACCCAAACATTATTTACTTTCTTCATTTTCATACAATTGAGGGTGGCCTTTGCGAACTTGTTGTGACCTGTAAGACAAATAACTCCTTCATCACTCAAGCTCAGCTTATATTGAATTAGGATCTTGGAAACAACCAAGGCAAAAGGGAGGTCCATCATCAGCTTTCCTTTTGCCTTCATGATGTAGTGCATGATATAAAAAGGCCAGTTGATATGCGTTCCCTATTTTATGGCTAATAGCAATATATTTCATTCATTAAATGATTCTCTCACTAGGTGTCTTAAGGTTCAATTTGGCTTGATTGATTTGATTTTGTCACATTTTATGATATTGGGCCTAACTGGATCATTGTGGGAATTATTGCATGAATTGGTCTTGAATTGTCTATTGAGCAGTGTTCAGTATTTTGGCTATAATATAAGTTTAAAGTATCTAATTGATGTGATTCTAGTCTTGAAGGAAAGCTAAGACAAATCTATACAACTTTCATGCAGACCTTAGGAGCTCAATCACATGTTTGGATAATTTAAATTGAAGTTGAAGTAAGAGCCAGAATGCTGATCCTGATAGTTTGACCTCTGCGCACTCATCAGCCCCTATTCTGAGTTATAAGTGTGCAATGGACGTCACCCCAAGCCCAAATGAAAGCTAAGGTCCAAAGCTACAACTCTTATGATACTCCTAAGCTAAACTACATTGTTTTGGGCACGTAATTGAAGTTGGAAGTCAGATATGAGTTGTTAATGAGTTTATGTTACTTAAATGAGCATAACTTAAGTTGTAGGCCTCTAATTAACATAGGACTTGGGCCTAATGATTCCTAATGGATCCAACTTTTTAAATAAAAGGTTTATAATTATTTGGGGCCAAATTAGGGGGTAGTTATATAGGATAGAGGCAGAAAACTGAGAATCAAGTTTTTATTCTACACTTTTCATCCTCTTTCTAAATCTAGATCTTTCTCTCTTCTCTTCCTTCTCTTTAGATTTTTTCTTCTTTTTTTGAGCTCTTCTCTCCTATTCATGGATGGGTAGGGCATTTAATCAATCCAAGGGATTGAATATTCTTGATGCTTAATCTTGAGATTCTATTTTAATTGTTTACATGAATTGTTAATCTAGTTTTTCTTCTTCTTCTCTTTTTCTAATTCTGATTGGGTGCTTAATTTGATTGGGATTTGCATTTGATAATTGTGTAATTACAATATGCTAAGAGGGGAATTCAGAGACTAAACAAGGCATTGAAGGTGTTTGATGACATGTTTAGCTTGGTTGGATCTTGGTTTTTAAGTTAATTTGGGTTTTAGATGGATGCTTAATTTGTCTAACATTAATTAATTGAATTCGGGAAGCGTTTCTAGTAGAAGATCCATGGATCATTGGGAGGCATCTTGATGTGATCTAAGACTAAGGATTTGATTGATAATTGAATGGACCTTTAGTGATCAAGGATGGATTAAGATTAAGATTGGTTAATTCTCTTGAATTGGTTGTTTTCCAAATTTTGTTTACTCTTTTTAATTACTTTCTATTGTTTAATCTTACAAATCCTTTCCCCCTATTTATCAACCTCTTAATCTGATTGTGTAATTAGAGTGATCTACGGGCTCGAGCCGATGTTACCATATACTGCAAGTAGTTTTGGTAATTTGGTTATAAATTGATTTCAATTTGGTCGCCTCGACAGTTATCAGATTTTTGACGCGATTGCCAGGGATCACTCTAACTTTGAACAATCATATTAGGAGTATATTTGCACACTAACCCCTCACTAACCCCTATGTTACTGTGTTTTTGTGGTTTTCAGGCGAAAACGGGTGATTACGAGTCACTTTACAGAATTTTGTACTAACGACAAACGTGCCTAGAATGAGCTGAAAATTGGTCACTTAAAGGAAAACAGTGTAATAAACAAGACACACAGCTAGCTATGATGTCACCCATGGTTTTCCCAAACTCTGTCATTTACCACTTTTTCAAAATTTAAATATTTTTTATTGCATTTTTTAGTTTCATTTTTGTGTAGTTTTCATGCTGTTCAAGTCCCATAATTTTTAAAAATGTTCAGATAGGTTAACTAGATTTATTTTGGTAAATTTTTAGTATTGTCTAGTGTATTCTGCTTGTTTGCTATTTTTGTGCTTTATGTGCTTTGGATAATGCATTACTAGGTTTTCTACTAGCCAATTACTTGATATTGATTCTGAGATTGATAGGACCTTGCATAATAGGGCACAGACTAGAGGAATTGATTTCTTTGGTGAGATAGTTAGTAGTGGGACAACAATTAACTGTACAGATAGCTGCAACTGTGTGTGACATTTGTTCTTGTTCATCTCATCCCATAGATGCATGCCCTACACTTCAAGATGGTAGTTCTATTTTTCCAAATCAATCTATTGCTGCAGCAGGTGTCTTTCCTGGTAAACCACCATACCAGCAATAGCCGCAGTCGAGATATGATCCATACTCTAGCATATATAATCTTGATTATAGAGATCATCCTAACTTGAGATATGGGAATGCAACACCTCAACAATAATACAAGCAACCCTTCTAACAACCAATAAGATAGCATCAATTTCAACCTCAAGCTGGACTAAGTATTAACTTAGACTTTTTGATCAGCTTTGCTTTCTTTGTAGAACATGTTTTGAACTTACTAATGCAATTATGATATTTTGTTGCTTTGCACAACTTATTTGTTGGGTTTTTTGTTTGGATTGAAATATTTATACAAGTATAATTTTAAAATATACTAATTATCATTATAAAATTAATCTGGGTTAGCTTTAGAATAGCTACGAATTTCTAGCGATTTAGCTACACAATAGCTAGGAAATAGCTATGCAATTGCTAGCAATTTAGCAACACAATAGTTATGGATTTGATGCGCAACAACTACAGACTGTCATGTGTTTTGTTTTGATCTAGCTACGAATTTACAATAAACTTGCTATGGATTGTTAAAAATTAGCTACAGAATCAAGTATAGATATTTCATAGCTAAATTGATTAGCTAGGGATTAACTACGGATTAGCTACGGAATCCATTAATTTGTTGTAGTGAATGGAGACTGCATAAAAAGAAATGATTCTATTCCTCAAATTAATATTTGAAATCAAACTATTGATTAGTTGACAAAAATTAATGGAAACATAGTGCTAATATACACATTAATAAAGTAGGTTATTAGATTCTCCTTTGTTAAATTGATAGACAACAAAGTTGAATTTTTGGTATAACTAGATTTTGCACTCGTGCGATGCACAGGGTGAACAATGAATAAAATAAAAGAATAAATATAATTATAAATAAAGTAATAAAATTAATAATATTAAATAAAATATATGTATTATAATTATATAAATCTATAATTATAATTATAATTACAAGAGAAACCCAATAATGAGACACCAACAATACTTTGTATTGTATAATTCTATAAATAAATGAAAATATGATAAAATTAATATGTAATGAATTAGGACATGAGACAATTCATGTAATGAAGCGATCACTTTATATATTATAATAAATAATAGATAAAATAAAATGGAATCAAAACACGAAAACAAAGATCATATAAGAAACCTTCAACAATAATAACAACAACCAAACCTTTTCCCACCAGGTGGGGTTAGCTACATGGATCAAATGACGCTATTGTGTCCTATCATAAACCAAATATAAGAAACCTTCATCAAAACTATTTTCAGTCACTTAACTCTACAAATAGATAATAATATGGTTGGTACTTTTGTTTCACATCATTAGAAAAAATTGATTAAAAAATAAAATTAAAAAGCGATAAAAGAAATATCTATGAAGCAATCACTTTTATATACTATAAAAAATAATAGATAAAATAAAAAGCAATCAAAACAAGAAAACAAATGAAAGTCACGTAGTGAAAGGCATGTGTTTAACATTAATATATCCTAAACGATCACACATATGGTAGAATGAGTCAAAATTTGGTAAAAAACATGTATTCAACATTAATATTGTCACTTAGTGAAATTTCACAAATTAAATGTCAAATTTAATAATGATTCAAATAAATAAAACTAATTATTAAGTGCAAAAGGAGGTTAGGTACAAAGAAAGAATTTGACCATGTATACAATAAATACTACATACTAAATTACCTACAAAGAGAATATTTGACCGTGCACAATAAATACCAAATTTGATATAAATGCTAATTCAATAGTAATATTTTCAATTAATATAATTTATTCTTATATAAGAAACTTTCTAATATTGTAAAACACAAAAAAGAATGTCATTTATCATGAGATCCAATGTCAATCATGCTTAAAAGAATCAATAAGAAATGTGAGATAAATTACATTTACTTCCATATTCTTTATGACTTATTTTTTTTCCATATGAAAACATGAAATAAATATAAAAAATTCAAAACAATAAAAATTCAAACTCTAAAATTAAATTGAATGACATTATGTATTAATTGTTGTAATTTTTAGGACTAGAGCTGTATAATTTGAAATTGAAGATAATGCTTCATATTAAAAATTTGACAATAATTACTGCAATTAAGTAAAACTAAAAGAAAAAAATATTTTTAGTAAACAAAAAATAAAAATAAAAGGTATGACAAAGTCTTAAATGGTCTCCCTTTATTAGAAATTACAATTACAATTATAATTACGTATTAAGTAATAATTTGAGTGTAGCAATTAAATCAGTAACATTGTATTTGGTTATAGAGTTTACCAATCAGGCAAAATAAATTTCAAATCAATTTGGATAATTACCTAAATTATTTAACCAAAATATTTGACCCAGAATAAATGCTTGATTAATATCTTTTGATATTTGAATAGATGAAAATCAATTCAAATTTAAAATAAGTGATTGAAAAATTTCCTAATTTAATTAGTAGCAATATTGTGATTGAAAAATAAAATAAGTGATCTTTATTTTCCATATTAAAAGTATCATAATTGATCAGAAATAAAATGGAATCAATCAAATAAAAATTAAATTTTGAGAAAAAAAATTAAACCTCAAATACAATCCATCAATTTACTAATTTATAGGCATTTTTAGAAAATAAATTAATTACCTCTTCCCCATTATTTCGTTCTAGGTTTGCCATGAACATGTTGAAGGTTTTGTTGGAGTTTAGCTGAATAGCCATTTGTTTTGGCAACATGATCACTGGGAAAGAGTTTATGCGAATGAGATGGCAGACTGCCCAGATATAATGTTCTAGCGAGCTGGTTAGAAGCAGTTCCTCTAAAAGATGAAGGTGAAGGTAAAGATGAACCATGAGTATATGGTGAAGTAGAGTGGTAATCCGAGATGAACATTGAGTATGTGTTGAAGGTCTCATCGCTTGTTCTTTCTATGATTCAGAGTCAAAAGATGAACTTTGAGGAGATAAAGACCCACCTATGAAAACCCATCAACCGAAAATAGTAAAGGAAACAAGGATGTAGATGGTAGCCATCGTACTATAAAATTTTAAGGAGATGGGCTTTTGTGGAGATGAACTTTAAATTCGATGCCAGAAGCTCAATCTAGAAAGGCATCAATAGGTCTTCAAACTTCTCTTCAATGAATCTTTTTCATTTCGTTGCTATTTCATGTTTCTATTTTATTTTTTTAGCTCTTTTTTCAAAATTTTAATAATTTATAATGTTAATAAATAAATTCCAATTTTTATTTATTTTCTAGTTTTTAAAGAAAATTTTCCAGTGAGGCATAATTTTTTTTATGTAGAGACATATTTGCACTATTTATTTAAATTGTAGCATGATATGCCACAAGACAGTTATTGAGAGCACATATTTGCTGTAACATCCAAAATACTAGTACTAATAACGTATTCAGTTTACGCATCAGTAATTAAGATTTGGTACATTACTTACTAATATCAACAATTTTTCAAATAAAACATTTGATTAAATATCAAAATATGAGCCTTACACAAATGCATAACATACATATATTAAGAAATGAAGTTTATACAAATTATACATTATATACATAAGGATGCCTAATGGCACAAGATCGATATCACTATTTCCAAGTATCTAAACAAAGAACTAAACTTAACTCTTCATGCCAAATCTCCATCTTGCTTGGCTGCCTAGGTCTTACCTGGAATCATCATGGAAAATCATAGAAGTAGGGGGCGAGAATTATGAAATTCTCAGTAGTTTATCAAAAATCGTGTCATCATATTAATTCTAACTATTTTGGGGAAAAAATATTTCAAATCATTAATATATGTAATCCTTAGAAAGATAGCTAAAGTTAAATCAAGTCATTTCTCTTCCTGAAACAGGGTTCATTTTATATCCTTTATCAAAATCATTTGAATGACCAAATCGTTCATCAAATCTTATCAAAATCTCAAACTCATATCAAGAGATCTCATTTCTTGAAATTCACGTCTCAAATCATAATTCATTTTATCAAATCTCATCGAATCTCATGTCATCAAATCATAATTCCAATCATCAAATCTCGAGTCATCAACTCATAAATCATTTCATCAAATATCAAAAAATCTCAACTATATCATTGATTATCAATCATATCAAGAAATCTTCTATCAAGATTCATATCTCAAATCATTAGGACACATGTGTCATCTCAAATCAAAGGTATGGATGGTGTACTAGCCTCACAATACCATTTACTTGGTAGTAGTCTATTTTTAGGTTAGTGCACATCAACCTATTTATGATGATCCATTTGCCACATAGAGCTACTTCGAAGTTAGAGTAACCCAAACCACAACTTATGAGATAATTATCAATCCTCATTCCAGAGTTATGAGTAGAGAGGGAGCACAACTTATGAGAGAATTATCCGTCCTCATTCTAGAGTTGTGAATAGAAAGGGAATTATCCGTTCTCAACTACTTTGATAGGGAGGGTATCTTCTTTCCTCACACTATCCCCTTAACTACTTAGATAGGGAGGGTATCTTCTTTCCTCACACTTCCTATAATCCAGGAATACCTCAAGGAGAGAGAGAATTATCCATCCTCAACTATAATTTCATCCAGGGAGAGCTCAAGTAAAGAGGGAGGGAATTATTCGTTCTCAACCTCAATAACTCAGGTGGTAATGGAATATCCATCCTCAACCATTATTTCCAAGTCTCTTCCTAGGACCAAGGATATCCAAGATAATTGGTTTCATATGTAAATCAATTATCAATCTTAATCATCATTCATCAAACATGCAATAGTATGCATATAAAGATCTATCTTATCATTAATAATTAAATCCATCATTCAATCTCATTTGATGCAATATCATCATGAAAATAATTTCTTAAATCATCAATCACATTTGGTTCCATATCATCATAAAATCACTTATCAAGTTTGTTTGGGTGCATAATCATATCATATTTAATGGAATCATAATCTTTCAATCTAAAGTTTAAGGTTTGTATTTAGGTTACATAGGATAAAGAACTATGTTTCTATCATTTTCAGATCAAAATCCTCAAATTAGAGCCCTAGTAATCAATTGCATGCCCTTGGTAATCGATTACCAGCTTGGCAGAACCCTGGTAATTGATTACAAGGGTGATGTAATCGGTTACATCTTACCGAGAAGCCTGGTAATAGATTACATGCACTGTGTAATCGATTACCAACTGCCTAAAAGCACATTTCATAGCTCTAGAAGCTTGGTAATCAATTACAAAGGCTATGTAATAGATTACAACGTAGAAATTTGTACAAAAATAGAGTTTTTAACCCCTTTTAACCCAACCAAACCAATAAACATCATCATCAACATCAAACAATCAGAAATATGCATCCAAATCACTAATAAAACAACAAATCTCAATATGGGCATGAAACTCATTTCCAAAATCTTAAAACTTATCAAGAGTTAAATCAAAGAATCAAGTTCTCAAATCACAATCATCATACAATCATCTTTTTCATTTCAAAATCATCATTCAAATCTCAAGTTTCCAAAACTTTGGAAAACAAAGGAAGAAATAGAAAAGTAATGATAACCACCTACCTCAACTCCATTGCAAAGCTCCTTCCTTTCTAACCTTGGATCTTCCTTCTTTCTCTCCTATCTTTTTCCTCTTGATCTTTTTTTCTCCTTCCTTTTATTCCTTCTTTCTCTCTTTTTTGTTTCTTGTGGGAGCAGCTGAAGGAACATGAGAACATGAAAAAGGAGAAAATGAAGATGAGAGGTGATGAGAAACAGGAAAAAAAGGGGAAAAGGGAAATCCAACTAGAAATATTATATCTATTAAGAATACTTTAATGTTTCCTTAACGGGTTTTCTAGCCTTCACAGGTATTATCGAAAATTCTAGGATTTCCTTCATTTCCTAATTTTATATATCCATATATGTCCTTATACATCTATATCAAACATTAAGCTTCACTATTCATCGTTTGGTTGAGTTAAGCCTTATGGAATTGAACTAAGAGGGTTTTAAGTGTTTAGTTTAATATGTTTTCACCTTCTCATTTTAATCTTCATCCATTGTTTAACATTTGTTCATAATCTTATGATTTTTTGAGCTACTTGTCTGTTTAGTTTGGTCTTTGAACACTATCTTAGTGTTATTAAAAATGCCAAACTAATTCACTTGATCTTCCAGCATTTAATATAACTCGTTCCAATCCTTTATGACTAAGAAATAAATGTCCCATATTTATTTCTATCTTCTCAGCTATCTAAACTAATTTCTGAGCTCTTTCTCAACTTCAGTGTTATAGATTTATGATCAAATCAATCCAAATCATCATCAAAATTATAAAATAACTTCTAATAATTTTGTTGAGCTACTATAACCCTGATTAAGTCCATTGGTTAGAGAGAATGATACAATTCTCCCCATTTTTATAAATTTTGTCCTCAAAATTTGATTTACCTCATTCAAAAAGCTCTGGATAACCCTGCACCAAAGTGGTTTCCAGCTCCCATATGATATCCTTTTAGTCACCTCCATCCCATAGCAGTGTCACTAATGGAATTTGTTTCCCTCTAAGTTCTTCTATCTCTCCATCCACGATCCTTACAAGTCTAATCGTATATGTTAAATCATTTTTCAACTGTACAGATTTATTCTCTATGATATGTGAAGGATCAGGAGTATACTTTCAAAGTTAGGAAACATGGAAAACATTGTGAAGGTTGGGTAGGTTGGGTGGTAAAGCTATTTCATAGGCTATTGGTCCGATCCTTCTTAAGATCTAGAAAAGACCAAAGAATTAAGGATTCAACTTTTTGGTCTTTAGGGCTCTACTAACCTCTGTAGTTCGAGTAACTCTAAGAAACATATGTTCTCCTTCCTTGAACCTCAAGGGTCTTCTTCTCTCATTCACATAACTTTTCTGCATACTTTGGGCTGTTATAATCACATCCTTGATCTTTTTTAACCTATTTAGTAGTCTGTTAAACCAAAAACTTTTTGCAAGGCTCCCCAAAATCTAGAGGAAAATTTAGGATCTCTATATGATATTATACTAGAGGGGATTCAATGTAATTTGACAATCTTTTGGAGATACAATAGGGTTAATCTATCTAATGGCCAATTAACCTTTATGACAAAAAAGTGTACAGATTCTATCAATCTGTCCACTATAACCCAAATGGCATTATGGTCAGACTGAATCCTTGGCAATATAATCACAAAGTCCATTGATATGCTTTATCATTTCTGTTTAGAAATTTCCAGGGATTGTAGAAGTCGGTTGGGTCTTTGGTGTTCTATTCTCACTTTTTTTTTACGAACTAAGCATTTGTACACATATTTTGCTATATTTCTTTTCATGTTTAGCCACTAAAGCATCTCTTTTGAGGTCTTAATATATCTTTGTAGCTTCAGGGCAGATGGTGTACCTATTCTTATAGGCTTCTTCTAAAATATTCTCTTTGATTTCATCTTCTCTTGGAACACGTAGTCTATTTCTAAACATAAGTATTTTATCTTGAGCTTTCTTAAAATTCTTTTTCTTTCCTGATTGGATTATTTTTCTATTATCTCTTAAGCTTCATCTTCCTTTTGAGCTTCTCTAATTTGAGCCCTTAAATCATTCTGAATCTCTAATATATTCAAACACAGTCACGATTCAAATGGGGTAAGCTCTCAGGAGTTCCATTGTACCATCGATATCAAAAATTTTTATGTTGAAGCTGACTCACCTAGATGATAGTTCCATATTTTTTACAAAATTGTACCATCATTTATGACAACTCTAATCAAACAAATATTTCAAATTTTTATGATCACTAAAGACCTCAAACTTGACCCCATATAGATAGTAGCTCCAAATCTTCAAAACAAACACAATTGCAGCTAGCTCCAGGTCATAGGTTAGGTAGTTTTCTTCATGGTTTTGGTGTCACTAGCATAGGTGTTTTTTACAAAATTCTTGGAAGCATCTCACCTTCTATGTCCACTTTGTCTCGTAGTTAACCTAACTAAGGCAAAACCATCAGGAACAAATATTTCAAATTTGAAGCTCTTAACTTTAGTTACAGTGGTAGGTCTCTCCCATTGTAACACTACCTCTATCTTACTAGTATCCATAGATATTCTATCTCTAGATATCATGTGTCCTAAAAACTGCACCTCTTTCATCCCAAAGCTCACATTTTGATAACTTGGCAAACAATCTCTACTCTTTCAGGATTTCTAGAACTACCCTAGGATGCTCCCCATGTTCCTCAGTTGTCTTTGGATAAATGAGAATATCGTTTATAAAGACAATAACAAATTTATCAAGGTATGGTCTAAAAATCCTGTCCATATTGTAATACCCTTAATTACATGTTAGACTTGTATATGTATACAAAGGTAGCATATGACTTGATTAGCATGCCTATTTAATTTTGTGACAAGTTGAGTTAGTTTAGGCACTTTGTTGTAACTTAGAAGGTGAAAAGTAGCTTAAAACAACTCAGATAACAACAACAACAACCAAGCCTTTTCCCACTAGGTGGAGTCGGCTACATGGATCAAACGATGTAATTGTGCCCTATCATAAACCAAGTCTTCAGAAATATCATTTAAATCTAAATCTTTTTTAATTGTTTCACCTATAGTCTTTCCTGGTCTTCCTCTACTTCTAGCTGTTGTGCTATTCTCCGCCTGATCTACTTTTCTTATAGGGGCTTCTAAGGGTCTTGTCCTTACATGTCCAAACCACCTAAGGTGATATTCTCTTATCTTTTTCACAATAGGTGCTATCCCTACTTTCTCTCTAATACATTCATTCCTAATCCTATCTTGTCTGGTATGGCCACACATCCAGTGCAACATCCTCATCTCCGCGACACTGATCTTATGGTCTTGTTGGCTTTTTACCGCCTAACATTTAGTATCATACAACATCGCGGGCCTTATAACTACGCGGTAAAATTTACCCTTAAGCTTGAAAGGCACTTTTCTATCACAAATAACTCTTGAAGCGCTCCTCTATTTCATCCATCCAGCTTGAATCCTATGGTTTACATATCCCTCTACCTTTCTATCATTTTGTATGATAGATCCAAGATACCTAAACTGTGTGACTTGTGGTATAGTATGATCTCTAATTTTTACCGCTAAGCTAATATTAACATGTCTTTTACTGAACTTACATTTCATATACTCCATCTTACTCCTACTTAGACGAAAGTCATGTTCTTCTAAAGCTTGTCTCCATACCTCTAGCTTTCTATTTGTTTCCTCTCTCGACTCTCTGACTAAGACTATATCATCTGCAAAAAGCATGTATTGTGGCACTAGCTCTTGGATGTGCACAGTAAGCACATCCAAAACCAAGGTACAAGATATAGACTCAAAGTTGACCCTTGGTGCAGTCCTATAACTATAAGAAAATCTTCTATGACCCCACCCTGTGTTCTCATGCTAGTTTTAGCCCCATCATACATATCTTAGATTACTCGAATATAGGCGATACGAACACTTTTCTTCCCCAAAGCCTTCCACAAGACCTCTCTCAGTACCTTATCATAGGCTTTTTCTAGATCAATGAAAATCATGTGTAGGTCTTTTTGCTTCCTCCGATACTTCTCCATTAATCTTCGTAGAAGATAGATTGCTTCCATGGTTGACCTTCCAGGCGTAAAATCAAATTGATTCTATGAAATATGAGTCTCTTGTCTTAATCTCTATTCAATTACTCTTTTCCATAACTTTATGGTATGACTCATGAGCTTAATCCCTCTATAATTTACACAGTTTTGTATCTCTCCATTGTTCATATAAATAGGGATTAAAGTGCTTCTCCTTCATTCGTTTGGCATTTTCTTAAACTTCATTATCTCGTTAAACAACTTTGTGAGCCAGCTTATACCTTTCTCTCCTAGGCACTTCTATACCTCAATAGGTATATTATCCAGTCTGACTGCTTTTCCATTATCCATCATCTTCAATGCTTCTTTTACCTCAAACTCTCAAATTCTATGATAAAAGGTTTTATTTTGGTCCTCCTCTTTAGTATTTAGAATGTCCGAGTCCCCTAATGTCTCATGTTCCTCATTAAATAACTTGTGAAAATAACCCTTCCATCAATCCTTGATGTCTTGTTCCATAACCAAGACTTTACCCTCTTCATCCTTGATCCATTTCACTTGATCCAAGTCTCTTATCTTCCTTTCCCTACTTTTAGCAAGCCTGTAGATATTCCTTTCTCCGTCTTTGGTGCCCAACGATTGATATAACTCGTTGAACGATTTAGCATTCGCCTTGCTCACAGCCTTCTTAGTATGTTTTTTAGCTGCCTTATATTTTTCCTAATGTTCATCATTTTTACACATGTGCCAAGCTTTATAACATTCCCTTTTAACATTAACCTTATCTTGTACACTTACATCGCACCACCAAGATTCTTTGTCCTTGGGGCCAAAGCCTCTTGATTCACCGAGTGTCTCTTTTGCTACCTTCCTAATCCCTTTAGTCATCTCGTCCCACATATCATTAGCACTCCCTTGTACCTCCCAAATCTCTTCCTCCACAATCTTCCTCTGAAAAAGCATTTGTTTTCCTCCTTTCAGTTGCCACCATTTGATCCTTGGCTATTTGTCTCAACAATTTGTCCTTACTCTCATCTTAACTCGTACATCCATAATCAAAACCCTGTGTTAGGTAGTCAAGCTCTCTCCAAGGATGACTTTGCAATCCATGCAAAGCTTTCTATCATATTTTCTTATTAGAAAGAAATTAATTTGAGAACAAGAACCTCTACTTCTATATGTAATCAAATGCTCTTCCGGCTTCCTAAAATAAGTGTTAACTATTGTAAAATCAAATGCTACCAAAAAATCTAGAATTATTTTGCCCTCTACATTAACTACTCCTAGACCATAACCCTTATACAAACCCTCATACTCCCTAGATTCGCTCCCTATATGACCATTTAGGTCCCTTCCTAGAAAAATCTCATCTCCTAATGGTATCCCCTAAACTAAACCTTCTAAATTCTCCTAAAATTTTATCTTGTAGTATTCATCTAACCCTATTTGGGATGCATACGCACTGATAACATTAAAAGTCTTCTGTTCCACAATAAACTTCAAAGGTATGATCCTATCTCTAAGCCTTCTCACATCCACAACATTATTCTTCCAATTCTTATCTACTCTTATGCCTACCCCATTTCTAGACTTTACCTTGCCGGTGTACCAAAGCTTAAAACCTGAAGTGTTGAGTTCCTTTGCCTTTTCTCCAAACCACTAAGTTTCTTATAGGCACATAAAATTAATCCTTCTCCTAATTATGGTGTCAACTATTTCCATTGATTTACCTGTAAGTGTGCCTATATTCCAAGTTCCAAAATGCATTCTACTCTTGTGAACTAGCTTCTTTACCCACACCCGTTCATGAAAATGTGGGAACCCTTGCTTATTTTTCACTACACACAGGCGACGATACAACGACCCTTGCTCATTTGACACTATACTCGAGCCATACATCGCGTTGCTTAGGAGCAACGACCTAGCATTAACACAATCACTTCGTTGATCCATGTCATAAAGATTCGACAAGGTTTTACGTTAGTTGTTGACTGCCTAACACAACCCTCCACTTTTATCTTGACTTAGGACTGTCTATGTAGGGATTTGCAACAAAGCTTAGCATAGGCATAATTTTAAAATGACTCAAATAATAGCATAAATTGAATAGATGAGGGAAAATGAATATAGGTAATTTATTTTTAGGTCACAAATGTGTGAAATAAGATGTGGTTAAAGTTTCAAGTTATGTATTTTATGCCAGATTGACTAGCAGCAGATATGAAAAAAATAAGATAATGGTGAAACAAATATTTTAATGAATCTTAGTATTTATTTTAAATTTGTTAGAAGCTTGAAATCTTGATTTAGCTAAATTTAAGTATTTTTAACAGATCAGGATTTATCAGTTATAGCCTTAAGGGCCTAATGAGTCTTTTAGAACCTCTTTATAAGTCCTCATCCACGATTCTCTTTGCTACAAAATCAGAAACAGAAAACATGAGAGAGTAAAGGAAAGAAGAGGAAATAAAGGAGAAGTAGGAAAGGAGGAAAGCCAAAGGAAAATCCAAGGTTTGATCATCTAAGCTTGAACTCCATTTTTAGCTGTCGAGGTAAGTTGCACTTTTGGTGCAAAACAGGTTAAATTGAGTTTTTGAGGTGTTTGATGTGTTTTAATTGATTGAATGTGTTTCAATGGTTATTTATGACTTGTTCATAGCATAAGTTTGAGTTAGGAACTTAGAACATCTCATTTAGACCTTTGATGCATAAAAATGAGTTTTAGGTCAAAGTGTGTGTGATTTTGGTTCATAATCCAAATTTAGTGGTTTAAGTTGATGATTGATGATTCCTATGTGTTAATGAACTGACTAGGGACTTAGGATCACCTAGAAACTATTTTGGAATAGCTAAATCTCAAGAAAAGAACTAATGGAACAGTGCACAGTTCTGCAAAATTCTACAGAACCCAATTTCTGCTATTTACACCACGACGTGGAGAGGTCACACCGAGGTGTGTGTTGCAGAGCATATGCACCTAAGAGCAGGGTGCTATGATGTGATATGCACCACACCAAGGCATGAAAACTAGAGAGCTATGCGTCGACGTGAGAAGGGCTACGCCGAGATGTGAGCTCCAAAATTTCTCAAAAATGAGATTTTGATGTATTGACGTTTCCTACTAGTTGGAATCATTTATTTATGTTTTCTAATGTGTGTTAAGACACAAATTGGGATATTTCAAGAGGGAAATTATCACCTAACAATTATGAGAAAGTTTAAGCCTTTGAACATCCAAGAGAAATGGTTTGCCTTAGGTAAGTATCTAGCACCTTATGCCACTTTTTGTGGTGTTTGTATCACTTAAGATGTAATGAGTGATGATGTGGTGTATTAGATGCTTATGAACTAGATGGACTAGTAGTGTTTTTCTATGAATATGACCTTACTTGATATTTATTGTCAGATTGGCCAGAAGGAAAGGAATCAAAAGTTCCTAAGGGGACAAGTTATTCTTGACCAAGAGCTAGGGTTACATATAGTATGAGGATAAGGTTTTTCCTCTCTATAATAGGTAAACATAAGAAGCTAGAGTTCCTAGTAAAATAGGCTTGGGTCTTAAAAGAACTAAGTATGTAAGTATGAATGAATGCATGATTAACTTGGTTTATCTAGTTATTTAAGTTAAACCTAGTTAAGACTTTAAACATATTATATTAGTGGCATATTGTAAGATTATGTTACTTGTACTATGTATGACTAGTTTTGGTTTACTCATACTGAGAATTGTTGAATCCCACCCTGCTGTGTTACCACGTAATTCCAGGTGAAAGTTTTTCAAAGAAAACGAAGAAAAAGGAAGCTAAAGATTAGTCTAGTTATAGTTTTATGGTTTACATTACAACTGTTGTATCTATTTGTACCTCTTTTGTAATGTAAAGAATTATGTAATACTTCAAGTCTTTGCTAAGGCTAATGTTGTATATAGATATATATGTATTTTGCTTTGAGCTTTATGTTTTCTACATTTCATATGGCTCTCTATAATGTTTCCAATGAATATTATAGATATATGATCAGGTTATTATGTATGTAGTGACATTGTAATGTTGTATTTCTCTTTGAATGTTATTTATATCGAGATATTAGTATTAGGACATTACATTATGGTATCAGAGCAGTTCATCCTATTGAGTCGTGGTATGGACTGACTATTCTTAGGCATATTTAAGAGTTCCCTTTTATGAATTGTACTTCTTTAGTCTCTTGTACGAGATGCTTTGATAGAATTGCATGATTTGTCTTAGGTTAGTTTGTTGTTAGCTACTGTTGCATGGTTACATGACATTGAGATTGCAACTCAATATATGTTGTTTTTGTTTGTACAGGAAACTATGGCACTGCCAAGGTGAACTCGAGAAACAAGGAACTTAACCTCAGAAGGACCTAATATGGCCGAACTAGTTATGGCTATGGCCAATGCAATAAGAGACCAGATGATCATTACTTCTAATGCCATGAGGGACCAGGCGACTGTAACCGCCAATGCTATAAGAGAGCAAGCAGTAGTTACGACAATAGTGCTTGAGAGAAGGGAAGCAAATCCACCTCAGCCACCTATACCACCCGTGCAACCAGTGCATAAAGGACAAGTTGGGAAGAATCAAAACTTCTAGGACTTGTTAGCTTTTCGTCAAATGAACCTTCTAACTTTCAGAGGTGAGTACAATCCCACTGAGGATGAGGAATGGCTCAATGAGATGGAAAAGATCTTTGAGGTAATGGTTTGCTCGGAGAAGCAAAAGGTATCCTTCACCTCCTATATGTTGAAGGGGGAAGTAGAGCATTGGTGAAAAAGTACCAAGAGGGTACTAGGAGCCACTGGAACTCAGATGTCTTGGGAAGTCTTCAAGATAACCTTTTTGGAAAAATATTTTCCGCAAACTCTACATGATGACAAGGAAGTGGAGTTTATGCGTTTGGAATAAGTAAGCTTGTCAATGGGCCAGTATGTGGCCAAGTTTGAGGAGTTGTCGAATTTCTCTTCACATTTTCGTTATCATCTGGACAAGAATTGGCGATTTGAAATTCAAAACTAGCTTAAGAAGTGAGATCAAAAGTATGGTGACATCTATGGAGATCATGGATTTTCCTTCTCTGGTCAACAAATGTAGGATTGTGGAGTCAAGTGTTCATAGGCCTCAACTAAAGGAAAAGGCACAAGACTTCTAAAAAAGAAAGTGTGAAGATGACAAGAGCAAGCAGGGTGCTTTAAAAGCAAGCAACCCCAAAGGAAAAAACAAGACGGGCTCTGAGGTACCAATGTGCCCTAAATGTAAGCAAATGCATGGAGGCAGGCCATGTTTGGCAGGCCAGTCTATGTGTTTTATATATGAGCAACTAGGACATTTCTCCAAGGATTGTCTTCAGAATAAGGAAGAAGCGTCTACCCCAAAATCGCTAGCTAAGGGACGAGTTTACTCTCTAGGCGGAAAAGAGGTGGCCTAGTCTTCAGACCTCATCCAAGGTAAAGGCATAATTTATAATCGTTTTTTAAATGTCATGTATGATTTAGGAGCATCCTACTCCTTTGTTTCTTATGGTTGTGTAAGGATGTTCGATTTTCCTATGTTAGAGTTACCATATGACCTATTTATTTCCATACCCACTAGTAAACTAGTCATAACTTTAAAGGTATGTCTTGATTGTTGTATAAGGATTGAGGATAGAGTCTTCTTTGTTAATCTTATCTGTTTACCCCTTGTGGACATAGATGTCATTCTTGGTATGGATTGGTTATTGTCCAATCATGTGGTCTTAAACTGTTCAGATAAGACTCTAGTTTTTCTGTCTGATGTTCCTACCAGAGTTATTTTTTCTGAGTCTATCTATCTTAATGCTAATCAGGTCAATCACTGTTTGGTAAAAGGAGCTCTAGGATATGTTCTTCTTTTCTCATTAAGTGTAGAGGTCATTAAGTGTAGAGGTTGGGCAAAACCTAGATAGTATACCTGTGCTGAGGGAATACCCAGAGGTATTTTTGAGTGACGTATACCAGAGAGAGAAATAGAGTTTACAATAGATTTAGTGCTAGGTACAGGACCTATATCTATAGCACCCTATAGGATGGCACCTCTAAAGTTAGAAAAACTCAAGAAATAATTAGAGGATTTATTGGACAAGTAATTCATTAGGCGTAGTGTTTCTCCATGGGAGCACTAGTATTACTATTGAAGAAGAAAGATGGTACCATGAGATTATGTGTTGACTACAGACAGTTGAACAAGGTAACCATCAAGAACAAGTATCTGTTACCTAGAATAGATGATCTATTGGATCAATTGAGAAGAGCTTTAGTGTTTTCCAAGATTGATCTAAGATCTGGGTATCATCAAATCAGAGTTAAGGGAGATGATATCCCTAAGACCACTTTTAGAACTAGGTATGGGCATTATGAGTATCTTGTGATGTCCTTTGGGTTGACAAATGCTCCAGCAGTATTTATGGATTATATGAACAGATTTTTTAGACCTTACCTAGATAAGTTTATGGTAGTGTATATTGATGACATCCTTATTTATTCAAAGACAAAGGAAGAACATGGGCAGCATGTTAGGATAGTTTTAGATATCCTTAAGAAAAAGAAGCTGTTTTCCAAATTGTCTAAGTATGAGTTTTGACTAACAGAAGTTTTGTTTTTAGGCATGTTATTTCTAAAGGAGGAATTTCAATGGACCCTAGCAAAGTAGAAGCAGTGCTACAATGGGAGAGACCCACCACTATGATCGAGATCAGGAGCTTTATAGGCCTGGCTGGGTATTATAGATGGTTCATTAAGGGTTTTTCTCAGTTAACATTACCTTTGACTAGGTTAACTAGGAAGGGTAGTACTTTTGAGTGGACTCGGGACTGTAAGAATAGTTTCTAAGAGTTAAAGAAGAGCATGACTACTATGTCAGTGTTGATAATTTCGGATCTCCTGAAGAACTTTGAAGTATACTGTGGTGCTTCCAAGATGGGACTAGGGTGTGTTCTAATGCAAAATAAGAGAGTAATACCCATGCATCAAGGTAGTTAAGGCCACATGAGGAGAATTACCCTACGCATGGTTTAGAGTTAGTAGCTATAGTGTTTGCCTTAAAGATTTGGGGGCATTATCTCTATGGAGTCTAGTTTGAGATGTTCAACGATCATAAGAGTTTAAAGGACTTATTTGATAAGAAGGAGTTGAACATGAGACAAAAAAGATAGATGGAATTCTTAAAAATTATGACTTTGAGTTAAAGTATCATCCGGGTAAAGCCAATGTAGTGGCTGATGCACTAAGTAGGAAGTCCCTACATGTGTCCCGAATGATTGTCCTGAATGATGGTCCAAGAGAGTGAACTTCTCAAGAGTTTCAGGGATTTGAGTCTTGCGGTGACTGTGATGCCACATAGTCTCTTTGTGAGTAGAATAGACATAGTAAATGACTTAAGGATTCATATTTTAGAAGCTCTAAGGGATATAAATGAGTAAATCTTTTTAGGAACCCATGAGGATTTTGATATGATTGATGATGGAATGATAAAGTTTAGAAACAAACTTTGTGTTCCCAGAGAGTCAAAGATCAAAGAGAAGATTTTAGAAGAAGCTTACAGAAGTAAGTATACCATCCATCCCAAAACCACTAAGATGTATCAAGATTTAAGGAAAATGTTTTGGTGGTCTGGTACGAAGAGAGACATAGTAGAATATGTCTTAAGATGTTTTGTTTGTCAGAAAATAAAGATTGAACATCAGAAGCCTGCAGGACCATTGCAGTCTTTGGTAGTCCCTGAATAGAAATAGGATAAGATCTCTATGGACTTTGTAATGGGTCTACCTAGGGCTCATTCAGGACATGACGCAGTTTGGGTCATAGTGGATAGATTAACCAAATTTTCCCATCTTTTTACCAATGAGAGCTAACTATCCTTTAGAGAAATTAACTCAGTTATATCTGAAGGATATAGTTAGGTTGCACGGAGCCCCTATAAGCATAGTTTCAGATAGGGATCCTAGATTCACATCTAGATTTTGGGGAGCCTTGCAAAAGGTGTTCGGGACTAAATTGAGCCTTAGCACAACTTATTACCCACAAACAAATGGGCAAATACAAAGGACTATCCAAACCCTTGAGGATATGCTTAGAGCATGTGTTTTAGAACAACAGGATAGTTGGGATAAGTCTTACCTTTAGTGGAGTTTTCTTATAATAATAGCTACAATTCTAGCATAGGTATAGCAACCTATGAGGCTTTATGTGGAAGAAAGTGTAGATCGCTTTTATGTTGGTATGAAGTAAGTGAGAGAACCATACTAGGTCAAGAGTTGGACCAGTAGACCGCAAATTAAATTAAGATGATTAAGGATAGGTTGGTTACTGCTCAAAAAAATAGCAGTGCTGATAAGAGAAGGAGACTTCTTGAGTTTGATAAGGGAGATAATGTCTTTTTAAGAGTTACTTCTACTATAAGGATTGGTAGAGCATTGAAAACTCGAAAGTTAAATCCTCGTTTTCTTGGTCCCTACCAAATTCTGAAGAAAGTTGGACCTATAACTTACCCGATAGCCCTTCCTCCCAGTTTGTATAACCTTCATGATGTTTTTCATATGTCTTAGTTGAGAAAGTATAATCCAGACCCTTTGCATATCATAGAACATGAATCTGTACAATTAAGGCATGATTTGCCTTATGATGTACAACCGGTAAGGATTATAGATAGAGAGGTCAAAGAGCTTAGAGGTAAGCAGATTCCTCTGGTGAAGGCTATATGGGGTGGCTTTAATACCGAGGAGGCTATTTGGGAGCTAGAGTCCCACTTACCGCAGGACTTTCCAGAATTATTCTTTGCAGGTAAGTAATTTTGGGATCAAAATTTTAAAAAAGAGGGGAGAAATGTAATACCCTTAATGGCATATTAGACTTGTATATGTATACAAATATAGCATATGACTTACTTAACATGTCTGGTTAATTTTTGTAACAAACTGAGTTAGTTTAGGCACTTTGTTACAACTCAGAAGATGAAAAGTAGCTTAAAATTACTCTGATAATAGCAATTTGAAAAGTAACTTAAAATTACTCTGATAATATCATAAATTGCTTAGATGAGGAAAATGTATGGATAATTTATTTCTAGGTCACAAATGTGTGAAACAAGATATGGTCAAAGTTTCAAAGTAAACTGAGTTAGTTTGACATTTTTTGGCACACTGGTTGTGCATTTTATGCCAAGTTGACTAGTAACTGATATAGAAAAATAAGATGATGGTGAAACAACAATTTTAATGAATCTTAGTATTTATTTTAAAGTTGTTGGAAGCTAGAAATCTTGATTTAGCTAAATCTAAGTGTTATTAACATATCAGGATTTATTAGTTATGGCTTTAAGGGCCTAATGAGTCTTTTGGAATCTCTTTACAAGTCCTCATCCACGGTTCTCTTTGTTGTAAGATTAGAAATAGAAAACGTGAGAGAGCAAAGGAAAGAATAGGAAAGAAATGAGAAGGAAGAGGAGGACAAAAAGAGGATAGCCAAAGGAAAATCCAAGGTGTGATCATCCAAGCTTGAACCTCAATTTTCAGCTGCCAAGGTAATGGATTAAAGTTGTTTTCACTTCTATTCTTTACTTTCTCCATTGATGTACTTTTGGTGCATAATAGGTCAAATTGAGTTTTAGAGGTGTTTGATGTGTTTTAATACTTGAATGTGTTTTAATGGTTGTTTATGATTTGTTCATAGTATGAGTTTGAGTTAGGAACTTAGAACATCTCATTTAGACCTTTGACGCACAAAAATGAGTTTTAGGTCAAAGTGTGTGTGATTTTGGTTCACAATCTAAATTTAGTGGTTTAAGTTGGTGATTGATAATTCTTATGTGTTAATGAACTTATTAGGGACTTAAGAACACCTAGAAACTATTTTGGAATAGCCAAATCTCAAGAAAAGAACTAATGGAACAATACGCAGTTCTGTAGAACCCAGTTTTTGCTATTTACGCCGCGGGGTGGAGAGGTCACCCAAAGGCGTGCATTGTAGAGTATATGCACCCAAGAGCAGGGTGCTATGGTGTGAGATGCACCATGCCAAGGTGTTAAAACCAGAGAGTTATGCGCTATGGCGTGACAAGAGCTACGTTGAGGCGTGAGCTCTAGAATTTCTCAAAAATGAGGTTTTGATGTATTGATGTTTCCTACTATTTGGAATCATTTATGTATATTTTCTAATGTGTGTTAGGACACAAATAGGGATATTTCAAGAGGAAAATTATCACCTAACAAGTATGAGAAAGTTTAAGCCTTTGAGCATTCAAGAGAAATAGTTTGCCCTAGGTAAGTATCTAGCACCTTAGACTACTTTTTATGGTGTTTGTATCACTTAAGATGTAATGAGTGATGATGTGGTGTATTAGATGCTAATGAACTAGGATGGACTGGTAGTGTTTTCGTACTAATTTGACCTTCTTGATATTTATTTTCAAATTAGCCAAAAAGAAAGGAATCAAAAGCTCCTAAAGGGACAAGTTATTCTTGACCAAGAGCTAGGGTTACATGTAGTATGAGAACAAGGTTTTTCCTCTCTACAATGGGTAAACATAAGAAGCTAGAGTTCCTAGTAAAATATATTTGGTTCTTAAATGAACTAAGTATGTAAGTGTAACACCTTAATATAATTTATCGTAAAATAAATGAAATATTTCAAGATAAATCGCATTAAGCATGTCACTTTTAAAAAAACATAAAACATAAATCCACAATAACCTATATTGTCATTATTGAGAGCCACGAAGATGAAAAAAGTCATATGTATACATTATGTATTCATAAACTTCTACAAACAACTAGAAAAGTACAATAATACAATCTGATTCAAAAAGAAATAAAGTTACTAAACTAAGCCTCTTACTTCTTCTTTTTCTTGCCCTTTCCCTTTCCCTTTGGAAGGACTTCACCTGGATTTACATGGAACACACAAGGGTGAGAAATCACAATTTCTCAGTATATGCATACCAAGATCATTAGTTAATCATTTACAACAAATAAATCAACTAAACACAAATAAACACTCTACGTAATAAAATATTTGAAGATCAATAACATCAAAGAATCGTTTATACAATCCTAAGATACCATCGACAAGCAACCAAGCAATCAACCGATCAAGTAAGACAACTGCTCATACAATTGTCAACCATGCAATGCTTTATGTTATGAAGTATGATTATGCTCAAACAAAGTCCTAATATTATGATTATGCAATGCTAATGTAGTTTTAAAGTTTGAAAACACAAGCTACTTACTTATTTCCTAAAAACCTTTGTTTCTTGTATATACAAAGTAGGATAAGCGTAAAAGCCTAAACCCACTTAGTAATAGGTAGACACTTTCCCCTCACCAACGTAAGAGTACTATTGCCACCCTTATACCAGTAACCCTGACCATACAAACATAAATGCAATGAGAATTTAGATCCAATACCTCATTCTCATGTCAAATGATTGTGAACGCCATCTAAGGTCACGATACATAGGAAATTAGCAAATTCCAAGTTTGAAAACCAAATATCACAATCACATTTTAAACACTAAAACATTGGAATCTTAGCCTCACTTATTTAATAAAGTAGTAAGATTCACATTTCTAGCTAAACAGTATCTAGAACATCACACAATCACCTCAGAAGTGATTTAGAAATCAACCTCGTGTTGACTAAGGTTCTAAACACTAACCTAAGCATTCTATCACACTTTGAATGTTTAAGAATTCCCAAACTTTTCATATATGCAAGTTGATAATTCTCTCCAAGAAATATCCCTAAAAATGTCTCTTTACACCATAAAAGGCTTGCACAAATGATCCCATCAAAGTAGGGAATTAAATTAGCATCACAATGCTAAAACATATTGCTGCCCTGTCTCGGCACTTGAGTGCGTAACCTCGAGTGCTTGAGTGCGCGAGCACTATTAGAACATAGATCCATTGGTGCAGAATTCTATAGAATTCTATAGATGTGTGCACTGTTCCATTAGTGCAAAACATGAAATTTGATTACTTCAAATTAGTTTTTAGGTGATTTTAAGTCCCTAACAAGTTCACTAACATGAAGGAATCATAAAACACCAATTCATTTAATAAAAAATGGATCCAAAATCCAAATCACTCACCTAAACTTCAAAATCTACACTTTGAGCATTTTAGGTCCAAATGGAGAATTTTCAATTTCTAATCCAAACTCTTAGCATGAATAAGTCGTAAACAACATTCAAAGCTTATCCAAGCAAGGAAATCACTCAAAACACTACAAAATCTCATTTTGGCATATCAAACCTCAAACAAGCTAAACATGAAAAATGAGAAGGAATGGAGTTTCAAGATCAAGAACCCCTACCTTAAGTTGACTTGATGTTACAGATTTGAGCCTTAATCCAGAACCTTGGATTTCCCCTTTTTCTTGTGCTTCTTAGCTTCCATTTTCTCCACTTGAGCTTCCACTCTTTCTGCTATTTTTGGGGCAGCCGTGAAGAGAAGAGAGAAAAGTGAGAATATAAGTAACAAAAGCAACCAAAAAAAGTCCAAAATATAGGCTAAAACTATGACTGGTTATAAGCCTTATGTTATAACACTGATACTTCCTGATATGCTAAGAACACTCAGATTTATCTAAATCAAGATTTATAATTTTCAACAACATTAAAATAAATATTAAGTTTCATTAAAAATGTCGTTTCACCAGTATCATATTTTTTCATATATGTGATTAGTCAATCTGACATTAAAACACACAACCAGTATGTCTAAAAATACCAAACAGAATCTGATTATTCTCAAACTTTAACCACATCACAGAATACATATTTGTGACTTAGAAATAAATCATCCACATCTATTTCCATTAGCTAAGCCATTTATGCTAATATCTAGGTCATTTTAAGCTACTTTTAATTTGCAGCAAAGTACCTAAACTAACTCAGATTGTCGTAAAATTAAACAGGCAGTTAAGAAAGTATTAAGCTACCTCTGTAACTATTTATAAGTCTAACATATTGAAGAGAATGTTACAATAAATATGAATGAATGCATGATTAACTTGGTTTATCTAGTTATTTAAGTTAAACCTAGTTGAGACTTTAAACATATTATATTAGTCGCATGTTGTAAGATTATGTTACTTGTACTATGTGTGACTAGATTTGGTTTACTCATACTGAAAAATGTTGATTCTCACCCACTCTGTTACCATGTAACTCCAAGTGAAGGTTCTTCAAAGAAAACGAAGAAAAAGGAAGCTAATGATTAGTCTAGTTCTAGTTTTATGGTTTTACTTTTTTTGTATTACAAAGAATTATGTAATACTTCAAGTCGTTGCTAAGGCTAATGTTGTATATATATATATATATATATCTTTGAGTTTTATGTTTTCTGCATTTCATATGGCTCTCTATAATGTTTCCAACGAGCATTATAGATATATGATCATGTTATTATGCATATAGTGACGTTATAATGTTGTATATCTCTTTAAATATTATTTATATCGAGATATTAGTATTAGGACGTTACACATATAATCCATAAAAAGGTAAGTGCATTTGTCAAACCAAAAAGCATTACAAGATACTCATAATGCCCATTCTTGGTCCTAAAGGTAGTCTTAGAAATACCTTTTTCTTTAACTTTGATTTGAGGGTATTCTGACTTTAATCTTTGAAACACTATAGCTCCCCTTAACTGGTTCATCAAATCATCTACCCTAGGTAGTGTATATTAGTTCTTAATTGTGACTTGATTTAATTGTCTATAATACACACATGATTTTATACTACCATCCTTCTCTTCACCAGGAGCACAGGGGCTCCCCAAAGTGAAACTCTAGGTCGAATAAACTTTTTAGAGTTCTATAGGAGACATCCTATAAGGTGCTATGGAGATAGGCCCTAATTTTGGCACTAGGTCTATAACAACTCAATCTTTTTCTCAGGTGGCAATTCACTTATTCCATATAAGAATACCTCTGGGTATCCCTTCTCACTACAGAAAATGTGGTCCTTTGTCATCCATCTTTAACTGTTTTTCTTTCCTTTGTTGGTTCTTGAACTTCAAAAATTTCTTCTTAGAGTCATCATCTATCTTCTTTCTCTTTCGAAAGCCCTGAGGCTTTTATTTCTATTGAGGCTATGTCTCAAACTATCTGATTATATTATTCTACATTTATTCCTAAAAGGGTGAAAGTCCCTGATCTTAAGGGGCCTCACCATCTTCCTCACTTTGCCCTTCAATCTAGACTCAAACTTCACGCACTTCTAGTTCTCATCTAAATGATATTGGAAGTACAAAGAGAACTTTGATAATTCCTCCAATCTTGCCACATCCTGACCCACTATCATGTTTCTTTGTTCAAGCTTCAAAAATTCCAACTCTTCCTCTGCTTACAGATTCCTAGGAAAATTCTTGTCGAAGAAAGCCATCTTAAATATCTTCTAAGTTATCTCTATCTCAGTTGTCTCCTTAATTCTTCTCACGTCATTCCACCAATATTCAGGTTCCCCCCTTCATCATGAAGGAAGCAAAGGGCACTTTCTGATCATCTGTGCATCTCATCTCAGCAAAGATCTTCTCCAACTCTCTCGATCATTCCTTAGCCTTAGCTGGATTATACTTTCTTTGGAATGATGGAGGGTTAGTCTTCTCGAACTCAGAAGGATCATGAAAACCCTTATTTCTCTTGATTGCTGCTTCATTCTTTGGTTATGGATATAGTTATTACCCATCCTTTCCAAAACTTTTATTTATGACAGTCGTCTATTCCCTCATGGCTATGGCCAGCTCTCCTTACTTTCTCTTGACAGTTGTCATCTCTTTGATTATCTCTATTATATCTGTCGTTCTATCACTAGTAGGCACTCTATCTCTTCACGTACGCCTGGATCATGCCATAGTCTTTTGTACACATTTAACATTAGATATTGAGTTGATTATGTTGGTGTATGCCCTAGTGGCCAATACATTTTGTTTGTATTGACATACATTATATTATGCTATTTTTTGATATATGAGGCATTTCATTTATTGTGTTCTTTTTGATAGACATAATAAAGTCCTTAGAATAGTAAGTTTGATACCATAGGACATCAAGTGGATGACTTGATGGTGAGATCCTATTGGATAAAATACTATTCTTAAATGTCCCTAGTCAAGTATTATTGTTAATTAGGACAACAATAATGCATTGAGACTAGTATGTGCGAAGACTGATGACCACATCTCACGGGTCATGGATATGAGATATCAAGTCTACACATGGATACATATTAGAGTAATGATGTATTGGATGACCGCCATGAGAACGCTACGTGGATCGTTACGTGAGTGTCATGCGATTCTCATAGTGATAATGGTGTATGTGGTTCTTTGACCGAAATCACTACGATTCCTACATGAGGAGTTGTGTGTTTTAAATGCCATCAAACGTCATACGTAACAAGATGATTATAAAGTTGGTTATTAGACATATTGCGATGCATGTGGAGGAATGTGAGTGACCTAGATGGGATTTGTCCCTCCTACATAATAACAGAGTGATATCTTGGGCCCCCGATTGAGTGAGACTATGAAATGCATGGCCATGCTCAAATGAGTCAATATGAGATATTGATCTCATTTGTTATTACTATGTCTACTCGGGAATCAAGAAACTGAAGATTGAATTAAACAAGGGTGACACGTTCCATGCCTTGTGTTCAATCTGGATATCTGGACAAAGGGACTAAACTACACGGAAACATTGATCACGGATAGGTTATGTCAAATCACTGACATTCTCATTACTTGGGTAGCATGATGTGTTGCTAGATACACATCGTTTGTAATATTAAAATGAGATTTTAATATTACTACCAACGTCATGAGAACCTGCAGTAGGGTCGCACACTTAGAACAGACTAAATTGGAGCAATAAGGATCCAAGTTGGACTCGGATTCAATTGTGGGCCTAACTCATGACAGATGGGTTTTAGGGTTGCACTGACTTACCTTGCTCTACATGCTCACACTCACTTAAGGCAGCCACTATTATAAATAGTAATGTTAAGGGGGCTGCTATAGATGTTACATCACAACCCTAGCCGCACCTAAGAAAGTGAGTGAGAGACGGTGAAAGGTTCTTCTCTTCTATTCGCACTAGCACCGCGAAACGAGGCGTGACTCCTTTTGCAAGTCTATTCGTGTGGATACCCGTAGAAACATCGTCACTATTACGGTGTTGGTGATTCACCTCGCTTGTGTTTATCACGCTTCAAGAGGTAATTTTAAAAAAACTCGGATTATGGACTTTTCGCATGGATCCTGTGTGGGAATCTTATTATTCCATTGCGAGATATTTTGATCCGCAATTCCCAACAAGGGTATCGAGCCACTTGCGAAACTATGATTCGGTTTTTCTCGCTTTTCTTGTTATATGCGATAACATGATTCGTTGCTTTCCTTTCATAAAAGATATGATCTTTATATGTTATTTCTGAATTCGAAATAATGATGTATGAAACCGTGTTCTGTTTTATTTGTTGTTTACGAAACATGTTGATGTTTTTGAAACCATGAAGATGTTCATATAATTCTGTGAAAACGGTTTTGAATGCTTTCTGTTTTTGCGTTTTTCTGATATCTATATATGTGATATGTATGATTCTGCGAAAAACGATTTTGAATGCTTTCTATTTTTGCATTTTTCTGATATCTATATATGTGATATGTATGATTCTACGAAAACGATTATGAATGCTTTCTGTTTCTGCATTTTTCTATATGAATGCGATATACACAGCAGCGCGACACAAGGTTTTGGAAACCTTGTTTCCATTTTGCGACGGCTATGAAGCTTCCTCGTGAAATGAAGTATTCATGTCTTCACGAATTCTGGAAACCCTGTTTCTGGATAGGTGATGGCGGCTGTGAGTTACCCCTGCGGCACATGAAGCGTTCATGTGTTTGCAGGCCTTAGGGTTCAAATGTTGTTGCCCTAGCCGTCATGGAGGCAGAAGGGTCCAACTCGAATTTTTCTCCAAGAAACCGTCGGGGCGCTGCCCCGAACCCCGTTGCGTGGTGTGTGATATTCGAAAGCGCGATATTCAAATCTTTGTTTTTATAATTCACAAAATAATAATGTGTTATTTCTTTGTGTTTATGTATTCTTAGAGATGCATGGTGCATGGTTATGGCCTTAGTCTTTATTTTATGCTATTTTGGTTATTTTAAATACGACTGCGTGTCGTGCCTTTCTCTCTACATTCGATTGTACATTCTCTTCTCATCTAACTCCCTCGAATGTAAAAGAGGTTTCTATAATGTAATCATCATGTGGAGACAAGGAGATGGCATCAAGTGTGGACGTTGGTGGGAGACGCTTGGTGAAGCTGGCTTTTTTAAAGCTAATCTCTTAGAGGCCATAACCATGTCACATTTATTATATGCTTTATATGTATGAGATGCATGGATGATGTTTATGGTATGTTAAACAAGTTTAATAAATGGTGAGATCTAATAATAAAATTCCTCAAAGAAAATATTAAGTCATTATGTGATGCCTTCCAATGCGTGGCACTCATCAAGACTAATATCGATTAAGTGTAGGTCTGCCAAAGCAGGGTGCCTTTATCTATATTAGTAAGATGCGATGGGATAAGAGTAATATCCAAATGCCAACCATTGGGTCTGACTTAACTAGGCCATTTCAATAGGATTGAAGGCTTAGAGGCATGAAGTTGGGCTTTGGTCCATCTAATGGACTTGAATAAGTGTTATTCACCCAACTATCCAAGAGTTACATGTGATGTAATTGGAAAGTGTTTCCTACCTAAATAACTCGAATTTTGGGTGATCACCAAAGCCGACTCAAAACTAGGTGAAATATGGATCTTGGCCTACTAGGAAATCTTACGATGGGATTTTCCGAGTCAATCCGAGGGTCATTGACTTGAATAAAATAGTGGGAGGCATATTTAATTAAAAGACCTCATTAAATATGTTTATGGCATGATACTTATATTTTTGCATGTTTCTGTTAATAGATAACCATGGCAACAAACACATCGGGTACTTTATCATTGCGATCCGTCCTTGAGAAGGACAAGTTGTCTAGAACAAATTTTCTAGACTGGTATAGGAATTTGAGGATTGTCCTCAAGTAAGAGAAAAAGCTGTATATTTTGGAACAGCCTATTCTTGAGCCACCTGCTGCTAATGCCCCTAGAACTGAAAGAGATACTTATAAGAAGCATCAAGATGATGCCTTGGACATTGGATGTCTAATGCTGGCCACCATGAACTCTGAGCTCCAAAAGCAACATGAGAACATGGATGCATACGATATGATCGTACACCTTAAGAAGCTTTATCAAGAGCAGCCGGCATACATGAGAGATTTGAGGTCTCTAAAAACCTTGTTTCAAAGGCAACCGGTAGAAGGAAGCCCTGTTGGTGCTCATGTACTCAAGATGATTGGGTACATTGAAAACCTAGAGAGACCGGGTTTTCCTTTGGGCCAAGAGTTGGCCATCGACTTAGTCCCGCAATCGTTCTTAGGAAAGTTTCGATCAATTTGTCATGAACTACAACATGAATGAGATTGACAAATCACTACCGTAGTCATTAGGCATGTTGAGAACCGCCGAGCGAACATCAACAAAGGTAAAGGGAAGGCCATAATGATGGTCCAAAAGAATAAGGGCAAGAAACAAAGCAGAAAAAGCCCAAGGACAATCTGGAAGGGCAAGGGCAAGGACAAGTCCAAGCCTAGCACTTCTAGCTTGAAACCAATGGGTGGAGTGGCTAAGGAAGGTACATGCTTCCATTGCGGTCGACCGGACATTAGAAGAGGAACGTGCCAAGTTCTGGAGGAGCTCAAAGAAGAAGGGAAGTGAGACTTCCACTTCGTGTATTTTTGTTATTGAAGTCAATTTATCTACTTCGCATCATGGGTATTAGATCTTGGATGTGGATCTCACATTTGTGTAAATGTGCAGGATCTAAAAAAGCAAGAGACCATTGACGAAGGGCGAAGTCGACCTACGAGTTGGAAATGGAGCAAAAGTTGCTGCATTAGTCGTAGGGACTTATTTATTATCTCTCGCCCACCTTTGGGCTTGTAATAAAGTTAGAGAACTGCTATTTTGTGCCTCGCTATTAGTAGGAATATCATTTCTGTTTCTTGTTTGGACAAGAAAGGTTTTTCTTTATAATAAAGGACAAGTGTTGTTCTATTTATATGAATGATATTTTTATGGTAGTGCACAATTGAGTAATGGACTTTATGTACTTGATCTCGAAACGCCCATTTATAACATAAATACAAAGAGGTTTAAATCAAACGATCCGAACCCAACTTTTCTCGGCATTATCGCTTGGGCCACATAAATGAGAAACGCATCTCCAAACTCCATAAAGATGGATTCTTGGACTCATTTGATTTCGAATCATATGAGATATGTGAATCTTGTTTATTAGGGAAGATGACAAAGGCCCCATTCATCGGACAAGGTGAAAGGGCTAGTGATCTTTTAGGCCTTATACATAGTGATGTATATGGGCCACTAAACACGATCGCTAGAGGTGGTTTTCAATACTTCATTACATTTACCGATGATTTCAGTAGATATGGATTTGTATATCTTATGAAGCACAAATCGAATCCTTTGAAAAGTTCAAAGAGTTCAAGAATGAAGTACAAAACCAACTTGGCAAGAGTATTAAAATCCTTCGATCGGATCGAGGAGGAGAATACTTAAGCCAACAATTTGATGATCATCCGAAAGAGTGGGATAATATCTCAACTCACTCCACCAGAACACCACAATGGAATGGTGTCTCGAAAGGAGGAACCTGACCTTGTTGGACATGGTCCGATCCATGATGAGTCATGCAAACCTTCCAGGCTCCTTACGGGGACATGCTCTATTAACAAAGCAGCTTTCACACTTAACCGTGTTCCATCTAAGACGGTTCAACGAGACACCATATGAGATATGGACTGGGAGACGGCCCAGTATGTCTTTCATGAAGATTTGGGGTTGCGAAGCTTATGTGAAACGTCAAGTTTCTGATAAGCTTGGCCCTAAATCAGATAAATGCTTCTTTGTGGGGTATCCCAAGGAAACCAAGGGATACTATTTCTATAATCTTATCGAGGGCAAAGTGTTTGTCGCACGGACTGCTGTGTTTCTAGAAAGGGAGTTTATCTCCAAAGGAACCAGTGGGAGAAAAGTAGAACTTGAAGAAGTTCAAGTTTCACAAAGCAAAGAATGAACCAATGGTGGAAATAGAGTGCCTCCACAAAATGTTGTGGAACAAAGAACTGCTCTAGTAGCACAAGACCTCGCGTAGGTCTAACGGGATACGTCATCAACCGAGAGAGATATGGATTTCTCATGACCCAACAAGGTGACGTATTGCTCATGGATCAAGATGAGCTGTGACTTACCAAGAAGCCATTATTGGCCCAGACCGAGAAATGGCTTGAGGCCATGAGATCCGAAATGGATTCCATGTATGCCAACTGGGTATGGACCTTGGTTGACCCACCTAAAGGGTAAAACCCATTGGTGCAAGTGGGTTTTCAAGAAGAAAACCGACATGGATGGTAATGTGCATACCTTTAAGGCGCGATTGGTGGCTAAAGGTTTCAAACAAATTCATGATGTAGACTATGATGAAACTTTTTCCCGGTTGCTTGCGATGCTTAAATCCGTTCGGATCTTGCTTGTCATTGCATAAAGATACCATGATTATGAAATCTGGAAAATGGATGTCAAACTGCTTTCCTTAATGGAAATCTTCTCGAAGATGTGTACATGACACAACCTGAGGGTTTTGCCACTCCAGAGGATGCTAGAAAAGTATGCAAGTTGCAACGATCTATTTATGGATTAAAGCAAGCTTCCAGAAGCTAGAATATTCGTTTTGATGATACAATAAAACAGTTTGGTTTCATCAAGAATGAAGAAGAATCTTGTGTCTACAAGAAGGTTAGTGGGAGCACTATTGTCTTTCTGGTATTGTATGTTGATGACATACTACTTATTGAAAATGACATCCCTACCCTACAGTCCGTAAAGACTTGGTTAGGGAACTGCTTCTCTATGAAGGACTTGGGCGAAGCCACCTATGTATTAGGTATCGGGATCTATAGAGATAGATCACCGAGACTGCTTGGCCTAAGTCGAGTACATACATAGACAAAGTGTTAAGACGATTTAACATGCATGAATCCAAGAAAGGACTCTTGCCTATGTCACATGGTGTAAGCTTATCTAAGGCTCAATCCCCTTCCACCCGGGATGAGAGGGATCGCATGAGCAAGATTCCATATGCATCCGCAATTGGATCTATCATGTATGCCATGTTATGTACTCGACGGACATCTCGTATGCTTTGAGCATGACGAGTAGGTACCATCGATCTCGGTGAAAGTCACCGGATCGCTATCAAGAACATCCTTAAGTACTTAAGAAGGACTAAGGATTCGTTCTTAGTATATGGAGGCGAGGAAGAGCTAGTCGTAAAGGTTACACCGATGCTAGCTTCCAAACCGATAAGGACGACTCCGGATCGCAATCGGGTTATGTTTTTTGCCTAAATGGTGGGGTGTGAGTGGAAGAGTTCAAAGCAGGAGACAATCGCCGATTCTACCACAGAGGCTGAGTATATTGCTACCTCCAATGCAGCAAAGGAGGCCGTTTGGATCAGGAAGTTCATTACTGAACTTGGCACTATTCCTAGCATTGTGGACCCAGTGGACCTCTATTGTGATAATAATAGAGCCATTGCACAAGCTAAGGAGCCTAGATCTCACCAGCGATCCAAACATATACTTAGGCGCTTCCATCTCATTCGAGAGATCATCGATAGAGGAGATGTGAAGATATGCAGAGTACCAACAGATGATAACATTGCTGATCCACTGACGAAGCCTCTTGTACAGCAGAAGCATGAGGGTCACACTAGGTCTTTAGGCATTAGATATATGCCTGATTGGCTCTAGTGCAAGTGGGAGATTGTTGGTGTATGCCCTAGTGGCCAATACATTTTGTTTGTATTGACATACATTATATTATGCTATTTTTTGATATATGAGGCATTTCATTTATTGTGTTCTTTTTGATAGACATAATAAAGTCCTTAGAATAGTAAGTTTGATACCATAGGACATCAAGTGGATGACTTGATGGTGAGATCCTATTGGATAAAATACTATTCTTAAATGTCCCTAGTCAAGTATTATTGTTAATTAGGACAACAATAATGCATTGAGACTAGTATGTGCGAAGACTGATGACCACATCTCACGGGTCATGGATATGAGATATCAAGTCTACACATGGATACATATTAGAGTAATGATGTATTGGACAGACCCGCCATGAGAACGCTACGTGGATCGTTACGTGAGTGTCATAGCGATTCTCATAGTGATAATGGTGTATGTGGTTCTTTGACCTGAAATCACTACGATTCCTACATGAGGAGTTGTGTGTTTTAAATGCCATCAAACGTCATCTGTAACAAGAAGATTATAAAGTTGGTTATTAGACATATTGCGATGCATGTGGAGGAATGTGAGTGACCTAGATGGGATTTGTCCCTCCTACATAACAGGAGTGATATCTTTGGGCCCCCTGATTGAGTGAGACTATGAAATGCATGGCCATGCTCAAATGAGTCAATATGAGATATTGATCTCATTTGTTATTACTATGTCTACTCAAGAATCAAGAAACTGAAGATTGAATTAAACAAGGGTGACACGTTCCATGCCTTGTGTTCAATCTGGATATCTGGACAAAGGGACTAAACTACACGGAAACATTGATCACGGATAGGTTATGTCAAATCACTGACATTCTCATTACTTGGGTAGCAGTGATGTGTTGCTAGATACCGCTCACTGTTTGTAATATTAAAATGAGATTTTAATATTACTACCAACGTCATGAGAACCTGCAGGTCGCACACTTAGAACAGACTAAATTGGAGCAATAAGGATCCAAGTTGGACTCGGATTCAATTGTGGGCCTAACTCATGACGAGATGGGTTTTAGGGTTGCACCTGACTTACCTTGCTATCTTGCTCACACTCACTTAAGGCAGCCACTATTATAAATAGTAATCTTGTTAAGGGGCTGCTATAGATGTTACATCACAACCCTAGCCGCACCTAAGAAAGTGAGTGAGAGACGGTGAAAGGTTCTTCTCTTCTATTCGCAGCCTAACACCGCGAAAGCAGGCGTGACTCCTTTTGCAAGTCCTGTTCGTGTGGATCGCAGAAAACATCGTCGCTATTACGGTGTTGGTGATTCACCTCGCTTGTGTTTATCACGCTTCAAGAGGTAATTTTTAAAAAAAACTCGGATTATGGACTTTTCGCATGGATCCTGTGTGGGAATCCTATTATTCCGCTGCGAGATATTTTGATCCGCAATTCCCAACAGATTAGACTCAACATTCATGTAACAGTAACCATGAACATACATACATAAGGATGTCATGCAATTCTATCTATACTTCTCAGTATCAAGAAAAGAAAATGTACAACATTAGCTTAGCTAGTTCATACCCTAGTTCAACAGGATGAACGACTCTAATACCATAATGTAACATCTCAAATACTAGAACTAATAACGTATCTGGTTTACGCATCAGTAATTAGGATTTGGAACATTACTTACGAATATCATCAATTTTTCAAATAAAATATTTCATTAAATATCAAAATATAAGCCTTACATAGAAGCATGACCTACATATATTAAGAAATGAAGTTTATACAAATTGTACATTATATACATAAGAATGCCTCATGGCATAAGATCGACATCACTACTTCCAAATATTTAAATAAAGAACTAAACTTAACTATTTATATCAAATCTCCATCTTGCTTGGCTGCTAGGGCCCTACTCATCATGGAAAATCATAGAAGTAAGGGGGTGAGAATTATGAAATTCTCAGTAATATATCAAAAATTGTGTCATCACAAAAATTACAGTTGTTTTGGGAGAAAATCATTTCAAATCGTTAATATATGTAATCCTTAGAAAGGTGGCTAAAGCCAAATCGAGTCCTTTCTTTTCTTGAAACAGAGATTCATTTTATATCATTTATCAAAATCATTGGAATGATCAAATCATTCATCAAATCTTATTAAAATCTCAAACTTATATCAAGAGATCTCATTTCTTGAAATTCACGTCTCAAATCATAATTCATTTTATCAAATCTCATTGAATCTCATATCATCAAATCACATTTCAAATAATCAAATCTTGAGTCATCAACTTGTAAATCATCAAATATCAAGAAATGTCATCTATATCATTGATTATCAATCATATTAAGAAATCTCTTCTATCAAGGTTCATATATCAAATCATCAGGACACATTTATCTTCTTGAATCAAAGGTATGAAAGGTGTACTAACCTCACAATATCATTCACTTTGTAGTAGCCTGCTTTTAGGATCATGCACATTAACCTATTTATGATGATCGATTGGACACACAGAGCTACCCTGGAGTCAAAGTAGCCCAAACCATAACTTATGAGGGAATAATTTGTCCTCATTCTAGAGTTATTAGTGGAGAGGGAACACAACTTATGAGGGAATTATCTATCCTTATTCCGGAGTTATGAGTAGAGAGAGAATTATCTGTCCTCAACTACTTTTATAGGGAAGGTATTTCACTTCCTTACATTATCCCCTTAACTACATAGATAGGGAGGGTATCTTCCTTCCCCACGTTACCTATAATCCAGGAATGCCTCAAACAGGGACAAAATTATTTGTCCATAACTACAATTTCATCCAAGGAGAGCTCAGGTAAAGAAGGAGGAAATTATCTGTTCTTAACCTCAATAACTCATGTGGTAAAGGAATATCCATCCTCAACCACCATTTCCAAGTCTCCCCCTAGGACTAAGGATATCCTAGATAATAGGTGACTTATGTAAATCAATTATCAATCTCAATCATCATTCATCAAACATGCAATAGTATACATATAAAGACTTATCTTATCATCAATAATCAAATCTATCATTCAATCTCATTTGATGCAATATCATCATGAAAATTATATCTCAAATCATCAATCTCATTTGGTTCAATATCATCATAAAATCATTTCTCTAATTTGTTTGGATGCATAATCATATCACATTTAATGGAATCGTAATCTTTCAATCTAAGGTTTAAGGTTTGTATTTAGGTTATATTGGATAAAGAACCCTATTTCCATCATTTTTAGATCAAAATCCTCCAATTAGAGGCCTGGTAATCAATTATATGCCCTTGAAAATCGATTACTAGCTTGGCAGAATCCTAGTTATCAATTACAAGGGTGATGTAATAGATTTCATCTTACCCAGAAGCTTGGTAATCGATTACATGGGTTTTGTAATCGATTACTAGCTGCTTAGAAGCATATTTCGTAGCTCTACAAGCTTGGTAATTGATTACAAAGGCTATGTAATCAATTACAACGTGGAAATTTGCAGAAAAACAGAGTTTTTAACCGCTTTTAACCTAACCAAACAAATAAACATCATCATCAATGTCAAACAATCACAAATATGCATCCAAATCACTCATAAAACAACAAATCTCAATATAGGCATGAAAGCCATTTCCCAAGCCTTAAAACACATTAAGAGTTAAATCAAAGAATCAAGTTCTTAATTCATAATCATCATACAATCATCTTTTCCATTTCAAAATCATCATTCAAATCTCAAGTTTCCAAAACTTTGGAAAACAAAGGAAGAAATAGAAAAGTAATGAAAACCCCCTACCTCAATTCATTTGCAAAGCTTCTTCCTTTCTAACCTTGGATCTTTCTTCTTTCTATCCTATCTTCTTCCTCTTGATCTTTCTTTCTCCTTCCCTTATTTCTTTCTTTCTCTTTTTTCTGTTTCTTGAAGGAGCAGCTGAAGGAACATGATAGAGGAGAGTGACAACGTGAAAAGGGAGAAATTAAGGGTGAGAGGTGGTGAGGAACAGGAAATAAAGGGGAAAAAGAAAATCCAATTAGAAACATTATATCTATTAAGAATACTTCAATATTTCCTTAACGAGTTTTCTAACCTTCACAGGTATTATAAAAAATTCTAAGATTTCCTTCATTTCCCAATTTTATATTTCTATAAATGTCCTTATACACCTATATCAGACACTAAACTTCACTATGCATCCCTAGGTTAATATAAACCTTATGGAATAGAACTAAGAGGCTTTCAAGTGATCAATTTAATCTGTTTTCACCCTCTCATTTTTATCTTTATCTATTGTTTGACATTTGCTCATAATCTTATGATTTTCTGAGTTACTTGTCTATTTAATTTGGTCTTTGAACATTATATCAATGTTATTAAAAATGTCAAACTAATTCATTTGATCTTTTAGAATTTAAGACAATTCATTCCAATCCTTTATGACCTAGAAATAAATGTCCCATATTTATTTCTATCTTCTTAGCTATTTAAACCAATTTCTGAGCTCTTTCTCAGCTTTGTCGTTATAGATTTATGTTGATTTCAATCCAAATCATCATCAAAATTATCAAATTACTTCTATCAATTTTATTGAGCTATATAACCCTGATTAAGTCCATTAGGTTGGAGAGAATGTTACAATTCTCCTTCCCCCTTTTTATAAATTTTGTCCTCAAAATTTGATTTACCTCATTCAAAATGCTCTGGATAACCCTGCACCAAAGTTGTTTCCAGCTCCCATGCGACATCCTCTGAGTGACCTCTATCCCATAGTACCATCACTAGTGGAATTTTTTCCCTCTAAGTTCTTATATCGCTCCATCCACGATCCTTACAAGTCTAACCATATAAGTTAGATCATCTTTTAACTGTATAGATTCATTCTCTATGATATGTGAAGGATCAGGAGTATACTTTCAAAGTTAGGAAACATGGAAAACATTGTGAAGGTTAGGTAGGCTGGGTGATAAAGCTATTTCATAGGCTACTAGTTCGATCCTTCTCAAGATTTGGAAAAGACCAAAGAATCGAGGATTCAACTTTTTGGTCTTTAGGGCTCTTCCAACCTTCATAGTTGGAGTAACTCTAAGGAACACATGTTCTCCTTCCTTGAACCTCAAGGGTCTTCTTCTCTCATTCACAAAACTTTTCTACATACTTTAGGCTGTTATCATTATATCATTAATCATTTTAAACCTATTTAGTGGTCTATTGAACTAAAAAGCATTTTGCATGGCTCCCCAAAAATCTAGAGGTAAATTTAGGATCTCTATATGATATTATACTAGAGGGGATTCGATGTAATCTAACAATCTTTTGGAGATACAGTAGGGCTAATCTATTGAATGACCACTTAACCTTTATGGCAAAAAAGTGTGCATATTCTATCAATCTGTCCACTATTACCGAAATGGCATTATGGCTTGACTGAGTCCTTGGTAATCTCATCTCAAAGTCCATTGATATGCTTTATCATTTCCATTCAGAAATTTCTAGGGATTGTAGAAGTTTGTAGGGTCTTTGGTGTTCTATTCTCATTTTTTTTTTACGAACTAAGATTTGGACACATTCTGCTATATCTCTATTTATGTTTGGCCACCAAAGCATCTCTTTTGAGGTCTTAATACATCTTTGTGGCTTCAAGGTGGATGGTGTCTCTATTCTTATGGGTTTTTTCTGAAATCTTCTTTTCGATTTCATCTTCACTTGGAACACGTAGTCTATTCTAAACATAACTGTTTCATCTTGAGCCTTCTTAAAATTCTTTTTCTTTCCTGATTGGATTATTCTTCTATTATCTCTTAAGCTTCATCTTCTTTTTGAGCTTCTCTAATTTGAGCCCTTAAATCATTTTGAATATCTAATCTTTTCAAACACAGACCATGGGGTAACACAATTGTTACCAGACTCAAATTTTTGAAGCTCTCAAGGAGTTCTATTTCTTATACCATCATTTATAACACATGCAGAAATTTTTTGCCATGTGCATCGACCATGACATTGCCCTTATCTAGATGATACTTTAACTCAAAATCATATTCTTTACAAAATTCTATTCACCTCCATTGCCTCGCATTCAACTCTTGATCAAATAAATATTTCAAACTTTTATGATCACTAAAGACCTCAAACTTGAACCCATACAGATAGCACCTCCAAATCTTCAAAACAAACACAACTACAACTATTTCCAAGTTATAGGTTAGGAAGTTTTCTTCATGGATTTGGTGTCACTAGCACAGGTCTGGTGGTCAGTATCTCTTCAGCTCTTAGAAGCTACTTTCACCTCTCTGTGTCCACACAAAAGCGTTGTCCTTCCTAGTTAATCTAGTTAAGGCAAAATCATCTGGGAAAATCCCTTTATGGATCTCTTGTAATACCCATCTAAACCCAAGAAACTCTTAACTTCAGTTACGATGGTAGGTCCCTCCCATTGCAACACTGCCTTTATCTTACTGGGATCCTTGAATATTCCATCTCTAGATATCACATGTCCCAAAAACTGCACCTTCTTCATACCAAAACTCATATTTTGATAACTTGGCAAATAATCTCTTTTCTTGTAAGATTTATAGAACTACCCTAGGATGCTCCACATGTTCCTCAGTTGTCTTTGAATAAATGAGAATATCATTTATAAAGACAATAACAAATTTATCAAAGTATGCTCTAAAAATCCTATCCATATAATCCATAAAAATGGCAGGTGCATTTCTCAAACCAAAGGACATTACAAGATACTCATATTGCCTATTCATGGTCCAAAGGCAATCTCAATAATACCTTTTTCTTTAACTTTGATTTGAAGGTATCCTGACTTTAGGTCATTCTTTGAAACACTGTAGCTCTCCTTAATTAGTTCATCAAATCATCTACCCTAGGTAGTGGTATTAGAATCCACTAGTTCTTAATCGCGACCTTATTCAATTCTCTATAATCCATACATGATTTTTTACTGCCTTCCTTCTCTTCACCAGGAGCATAGGGGATCCCCAAGGTGAAACTCTAGGTCGAATAAACATTTTATCCAACCACTCTTTTATTTGTTTCTCAAGTTCAAAGAGTTCTACAAGAGACATCCTATAGGGTGCTATGAAGATAGGCCCCTATTTCTGGCACTAGGTCTATAGCAACTCAATCTTTCTCTCAGGTGGCAGTTCACTCATTCTATCTGAGAATACCTCTAGGTATCCCCTCACACTTCAGACATTGTGGTCCTTTGTCATCCATCTTTAACTATTTTCCTTTCCCTTGTTAGTTCTTGAACTTTGAAAATTTCTTCTTGGAGTCATCATCTATCTTCTTTCTATTTCAAAAGCCTTAAGGCTTTTACATCTATTGTGGATATGGTGGTCTCAAACTATCTAATTCTATTATTCTACATTTATTCACAAAAAGGTGAAAGTCTTTGATCTTAAGGGGGCTCACCATCCTCCTCACTTCGTCCTTCAAACCAGACTCAAACTTCTCGCACTTCTAGTTGTCATCTAAACGATACCAGAAGTACAAAGAGAATGCACAACATTAGCTTAGCCAGTCCATACCCCAGCTCAATAAGATGAACAAATTTGATACCATAATGTAACATCTCAAATACTAGTACTAATAATATATCCGGCTTATGCATCAATAATTAGGATTTGATACATTACTTATGAATATCATCAATATTTTAAATAAAACATTTGATTAAATATCAAAATATGAGCCTTACGCAGAAGCATAATATACATATATTAAGAAATGAATTTTATACAAATTGTAAATTATATACATAAGAATGCCTCATGGCACAAGATCGATGTCACTACTTCCAAATATCTAAACAAAGAACTAAACTTAACTCTTCATGCTAAATCTCCATCTAGTCTGGCTAGCTGGGTCCTGCTTGGAATCATCATGGAAAATCACAAAAGTAGAGGGGTGAGAATTATGAAATTCTTAGTAGCTTATAAAAAATTGTGTCATCACAATAATTCCAGCTGTTTTGGGAAAAAATAAGTTCATATCATTAATATATGTAATCCTTAGAAAGCTGGATAAAGCCAAATTGAGTACTTTCTCTTCCCGAAACAGAGGTTCATTTTATATTATTTATCAAAATCATTTGAATGATCAAATCATTTATCAAATCATATCAAAATCTCAAACTAATATCAAGATATCCCATTTCTTGAAATTCATGTCTCAAATCATAATTCATTTTATCAAATCTCATATCATCAAACCACAATTCAAATCATCAAATCTCAAGTCATCAACTTGTAAATCATTTCATCAAATATCAAGAAATCTCATCTATATCATCGATTATCAATTATATCAAGAAATCTCATTTATCAAGATTCATATCTCAAATCATTAGGACACGTGTATAATCTCGAATCAAAGGTATGGAGGGTGTACTAGCCTCACAATACCATTCACTCAGTAGTAGCCTGCTTTCAAGTTAGTGCACATCAATAAATTTATGACGATCCATTTACCACATAGAGCTACTCTGGCATCAGAATAACCCAAATCATAACTTATGAGGGAATTATTTGTCCTCATTCCAAAGTAGTGTTTAGAGAGGGAACACAACTTAAAAGGGAATTATCCATCCTCATTCCAAAGTTGTGAGTAGAGAGGAAACACAACTTATGTGGGAATTATTCATTCTCAACTACTTTGATAGGGAGGGTATCTCTCTTCCTCACACTATCTCCTTAACTACTTAGATAGGGAGGGCATCTTCCTTCCACACACTACCTATAATCAAGGAATGTCTCAAGTAGGGAAGGAATTATCCGTCCTTAACTACAATTTCATCCAAGGAGAGCTCAAGTAAAGATGGAGGAAATTATCTGTTCTCAACCTCAATAACTCAGGTGGTAGGGGAATATCTATCCTCAACCACCATTTGCAAGTCTCCTCCAAGGTACAAGGATATCCTAGATAATGGGTTACTCATGTAAATTAATTATCAGTCTCAATCATCATTCATCAAACATGTAATAGTATGCATGTAAAGTTTTTTTTATCATCAATAATCAAATTCATCATTCAGTCTCATTTGATGCAATATCATCATGAAAATCATTTCTCAAGTTTGTTTAAATGAATAATCATATCACATTTATTGGAATCATAATCTTTCAATCTAAGGTTTAAGGTTTATATTTAGGTTATATAGGATAAAGAACTCTGTTTCCATCATTTTCAATCAAAATCCTCAATTTAGAGGCCTGGTAATCGATTACAAGGGTGATGTAATCGATTACATCTTATCCAAAAGCCTGGTAATCGATTAATGGGTTATGCAATCGATTATCAGCTGCCTAGAAGCACATTTCACAGCTCCAGAAGCTTGGTAATTGATTACAAAGGCTATGTAATCGATTATAACGTTGAAATTTGTAGAAAAAATAATGTTTTTAACCCCTTTTTCCCCAACCAAACTAATAAACATCTTCATCAACATCAAACAATCACAAATATGCATCTAAATCACTCATAAAACAACAAAGCTCAATATGGGCATGAAACCCAATTCCCAAATCTTAAAACTCATTAAGAGTTAAATTAAAGAATCAAGTTCTTAAATCATAATCATCATACAATCATTTTTTTCATTTCAAAATCATCATTCAAATCTCAGGTTTCCAAAACTTTAGAAAATAAAGGAAGAAAAAGAAAAGTAATGAAAACCCCCTACCTCAATTCCTTTGCAATGCTCTTTCCTTTCTAACCTTGGATCTTCCTTCTTTTTCTCCTATGTTCTTCCTCTTGATCTTTTTATCTCCTTCCCTTATTTCCTTCTTTCTTTCTTTTCTGTTTCTTGTTGGAGCAGCAGAAGGAACGTGAGAGCGAAGACTGAGAACATGAAAAGGCAGAGAAAAGGGAGAAAATGAGGGCGAGAGGCAGAGAGGAACATGAAATAAAGGGAAGAGGGGAAATCCAATAGGAAACATTATACCTATTAAGTATACTTTAATGTTTCCTTAATAAGTTTTCTAACCTTCATAGGTATTATTAAAAATTCTAGGATTTCCTTCATTTCTCAGTTTTATATTTCCATAAATGTCCTTATACTCCTATATCAGAAACTAAGCTTCACTATTTATCCTTAGGTTAAGTTAAACCTTATAGAATTAAACTAAGAGGTTTTCAAGTGTTCAATTTAATTTATTTTTCCCTCTCATTTTAATCTTCATCCACTGTTTGACATTTTCTCATAATCTTATGATTTTTTGAGCTACTTGTCTATTTAGTTTGGGCTTTGAACACTATCTCAGTGTTATTAAAAATGCCAAACTAATTCACCTGATCTTCCAGAATTTAATACAACTTATTCCAATCCTTTATGTTTTAGAAATAAATGTCCCATATTTATTTTTATCTTCTCAGTATTTAAACCAATTTCTGAGCTCTTTTTCAACTTCAGTGTTATAGATTTATGCTCAAATCAATCCAAATCACTGTCAAAATTATCAAATAACTTCTATCAATTTTATTGAGCTACTATAACCTTGATTAACTCCATTTGGTTGAAGAGAATGTTACATTTCTCCCTCTCCCTTTTTATAAATTTTGTCCTCAAAATTTGATTTACCTCATTCATAAAGCTCTAGATAACCCTGCACCAAAGTGGTTTCCAGCTCCCATGTGACATCCTCTGAGTCACCTCCATCCTATAATATTGTCACTATGGAATTTGTTTTCCTCTAAGTTCTTCTATTGCTCCATCCACGATCCTTACATGTCTAACTATATAAGTTAAATCATCTTTTAACTGTACGGATTCATTCTCTATGATATGTGAAGGATCAGGAGTATATTTTCAAAGTTGGGAAACATTGTGAAGGTTGGGTAGGCTGGGTGGTAAAGCTATTTCATAGGCTACTAGTCTAATCCTTCTCAAGATCTGGAAAAGACCAAAGAATTGAGGATTCAACTTTTTGGTCTTTTGGGCTCTACTAACCTCCGTAGTTGGAGTAACTCAAAGGAACACATGTTCTCCTTCCTTGAACCTTAAGGGTCTTCTTTTCTCATTCACATAACTTTTCTACATACTTTGGGCTGTTATCACCATATCCTTGACCATTTTTAACCTGTTTAGTGGTCTATTTCACTAAAAAACCTTTTTGCAAGGGTCCCCAAAAATCAAGAGGAAAATTTAGGATCTTTATCTAATATTAAACAAGAGGGGATTCGATGCAATCTAACATTCTTTTGGAGATACAACAGAGCTAATCTATCTAATGGCTAGTTAACCTTTTTGGCAAAAAGGTGTGCATATTTTATCAATTTGTGTCCACTATAACCCAAATAGCATTATGGCTTGACTGAGTCCTTGGAAATCTCATCACAAAGTCTATTGATATGCTTTCTCATTTCCACTCAAAAATTTCTAGGGACTGTAGAAGTTTGTAAGGTCTATGGTGTTCTATTCTCACTTGTTTTTGACGAACTAAGCATTTGAGCACATATTCTGCTATATCTCTATTCATGTTTGGCCACTGAAGCATCTCTTTTGAGGTCTTAATACATCTTTGTGGCTTAGAGGTGGATGGTTTATCTATGCTTATAGGCTTCTTTTAAAATCTTCTCTTTGATTTCATCTTCTCTTAGAACACGTAATCTATTTCTAAACATAAATGTTTCATCTTGAGCCTTCTTAAAATTCTTTTTCTTTCCTGATTGGATTATTCTTCTATTATCTCTTAAGCATCATCTTCCTTTTGAGGTTCTCTAATTTGAGCCATTAATTCATTCTGAATCTATTATCTTTTCAAACACCGACCATGGGGTAACACAATTGCTTCCAGACTCAAATTTCTAAAGCTCTCAAGCAATTCCATTTCGTGTACCATCATTTAGGACATAAGCAAAAATTTTCTGCTAGGTGCATCGACCACAACATTTCCCTTACCCAGATGATACTTTAACTCAAAATCATATTCTTTACGAAATTCCATCCACCTCCATTGTCTCGCATTTAACTCTCTCTGATCAAACAAATATTTCAATTTTTTTTTATCATTAAAGACCTCAAACTTGACCTCATACACATAGTACCTCTAAATCTTTAAAACAAACACAATTGCAACTAGTTCCACGTCATGGCTTGGGTATTTTTCTTTATGGGTTTGATGTCACTAGCACAAGTATGGTGGTCAGTATCTCTTTCAGCTCTTGGAAAGTACTCTCACTTTTCTGTGTCCACACAAAAATGCCCTTCCTAGTTAACCTAGTTAAGGCAAAACCATCTGGGAAAATCCCTTTATGGATCACTTATAATACTCATCTAAACCCAAGAAACTCTTAACTTCAGTTACGGTGATAGGTCTTTCCCATCTCAACACTGCCTCTATTTTACTGGGACCCATGAATATTCCATCTCCAGATATCATGTGTCCTAAAAAACTACACCTCCTTAATCCCAAAACTCACATTTTGATAACTTAATAAACAATCTCTTCTCTTTCAGGATTTCTAGAATTACCCTAGGATGCTCCTCATGTTCCTTAGTTGTCTTTGGATAAATGAGAATATCATTTATAAAGACAATAATAAATATATCAAGGTATGCTCTAAAAATCCTGTCCATATAATCCATAAAAATGGCAGGTGCATTTGTCAAATCAAAGGAAATTACAAGACATTTATAATGTCCATTCTTGGTCCTAAAGGTAATCTCGAGAATACCTTCTTCTTTAACTTTGATTTGAGGGTATCCTGACTTTAGGTCAATCTTTGAAACACTGTAACTCCCCTTAACTGGTTCATCAAATCATCTACCCTAGGTAGTGGGTATTAGTTCTTAATCGCGACCTTATTCAATTGTCTATAATCCACATATGATTTTATACTGCCATCCTTCTTTTCACCAGGAGCACAGAGGCTCCCCTAGGTGAAACTCTAGGTTGAATAAACTTTTTATCCAACCACTCTTCTATTTGTTTCTTAAGTTCAAAGAGTTCTATAGGAGACATCCTATAGGGTGCTATGGAGATAGGACCTGTTTCTGGCACTAGGTCTATAGCAACTCATTCTTTCTCTCAGTTGGCAGTTCACTCGTTCAATCTAAGAATACCTCTGGGTATCCCCTCACACTTCAGACATTGTGGTCCTTTGTCATCCATCTTTAATTGTTTTCCTTTCCCTTGTTGGTTGTTGAACTTTGAAATTTTCTTCTTGGAGTTATGATCTATCTTTTTTCTCTTTTGAAAGCCCTGAGGCTTTTACTTCTATTAAGGCTGTGGTGCTCTCGAACTATCTGACTCTATTATTATACATTTATTCACAATAAGGTGAAAGTCCCTGATCTTAAGGGGCCTCACCATCCTCCTCACTTCATCCTTCAATCCGGACTCAAGTTTCACGCATTTTCAATTCTCATCTAAATGATACTGGAAGTGCGAAGAGAACTTTGACAGTTCCTCGAATCTTGCCACATCCTGCCCATTGTTGTAACACCCCAACTTTTGGGATAAGTACGATATTGTCCCAAATGTACTGTTTTATCATTTCTGTGAGTTATAAATTGAATTTGACTGTTTCGTGAGTGTATTTGACTGTTGTGTGTGATTTGCTTTGAGCCAAGAAAATAATAATTTTCTGGCCGAAAAAATCTTATTTTAATTATTCGGAGCTGGGGGATCTTACTAAACCCAATTCCGATTGATATATGTATTAATCTTTTAACTTTTAGGATTTAACTGTGTGATAAAATAATTTTATATTATTATAATATTATTTTATTTGACAGTACCTACTGTCTCAAAAATAGTAGGAATCTACTCCAAAATGACCATGGACCCTGAAAAGTCTGTGGGACCCACGTTTAGAGTAGCAGTCAACGATTCTGACTAGACTGAATTCTAAGCCAATAGGAACAAGTCAACAAAAGTGGCTTGAAAATTCTAAACCAATAAGAATTGGTCAAATAAAGAGGCATGAACTTCATTAAAGACCATTGGATGCAAAGTTTGATTAAGATGTCTTCGATCATAACCGTTGATCAAATCAATGGTGTGAGAATAATCTTAATAAAATCACTAAGTGATATCCGTCTTAGATTAAATCAATGGATAGGAAACAAAGTTAAATTTAATGGTTAGATTTGAGTCAAATATAGTGGCTTGACTAATTAGCTAAGTAAACCTAATTTGATTATTTTAATTGCCTAATTAGGAAACTAAGTGGACTAACCTAATTACTAATTAGTTCTAATCTAGTTACTAATTAGATATTCTAATTCTATCTAGAAGTCATGACAAAGCATGACATATGCAATGACCTAGTTAATTAATTAGTTATGTAATTAGGAAACCTAACCTAATTAATTACCTATCTAATTAGCATGTGATTAGCGTTTAATTGAAGTCAAATTAAGTCCCTAAACCCCTTAGTACCCCACGGCCAAGAGGGCCAATTTACCATGTTCCATAAGCTTCTAGGTCCATCTAAGTGACCATTGCATGACCAAGTGTGACATAGGCCATGTGCTATCAAGTGTGAAACCAATTGTGATATTTTACTATCCAAGTTTATCTCTCAATCTCTCCTACAAGCTACCTCACGGCAGCACCACTCCATTTCACTCTTGTTATTCACTTTTTCACTCATCTAAAACTTAGCCTAATATTCTCTCTAAAATTCCCAAGAACACCAAGCATCTTTTCTTTCCATTTTTCTCTCTAAGTTTCGGCCTCTCACCCCAAATCCACTACCTATCTTCTATAATTTTTCCTCTTAGCTTTTCTTAAACCTAAACTATCTCCTAAACACTTTTTATTTAGAAGGTTTTGTCAAAAACCTACTCCTTCTACTTCAAAATCCAAGTTTATCTTACTTCCCTAAGGGTAAGTTTTTGATTTTATGGTTTAAAATTTGATTTTTGATTTTCTAAACCATGATTGTTCCATGGTTCTTCAATATTAAACCTTGTTTGTGATTTTTCTAATTGTTTAATAATTTTAGGGATTTGTTTTGAAAGCCACACGAAAATCAAAGAGGAGGAGGAGACTAGGAGATCCTTGTCTTCAAGAGGTAAGAAGGAGATTTAATCTCATCGACCCTAAGTGGTGATGAGAAAATGGATTGTATGTGTGTGAAGAATCCATAAGGATTCATTTGTGTGGATGTTTAAAGCTTTCTTATTTGTTATTGATTTTATTTGTGAGCATGTCTATAGCTTTAAAAATATTGTATGTGTTTATAGATGTATGATTATTATGGTAGGATGTGAATAACATGCAAGGATTGTATGAGTATTCTAAAGAACACAAAGAGGCTCGTGACTTCTCCAAGAAAAAGAAAACCAAAATGTTCTCAACTATTTTCTAAAACAATGATTTAAAGAATCTAGGTAAAATAATGAATTTGAGAATGATTTAGGTTAAGTTTGGCTAACATGCCATTAAATGAACATTTGATTTCCAAAATTATTTTCTAAGGTACGTTAAGTAGCTAATTAGAATTCTAAATTATAAGAATTTGTTATAAGTAAGAATTAAAGAGAACACTTGAGAAATACTAACGTAGAGCTCACTCTATGAGTTTTGAAGCGCGTTAGCAAGTTTCAAGGTGTAAATAATGGTTAAGGTTACAATGAACAATATTTAGAGAAAGACGTAGGAAATACCATTTAAGGGATTTTTTAGGCAAAATGCTGCCGAAATTTACTAAAATCTGACAAATAAAAAGAAAAAGTACCATAGTATATTTATAACGTAAGGAAAATATTCTACGTAGTTTAAAACTACTAGAAATAGCTTATACATATTTGAAATAATGGTTTTTAAGCTATATGGTTAAGAAAATGATTTAAAAATCTTACGCAATTGAGAAAATGATTTAAAAACATTATGCGATGTTCAAAAATGTCAAAATATATTGATGCGATTTAAAAATGTTCATAAAAGTGACGCGATTGTAAAAACACGATAAAATTTCTATGTGACTAAATAGAACAGTGAGTTTTACTGTCGGGCCAAAGTGGTGGACCCGGACATGTTGTGAGATAGTACTGTCAAGTGGAGACATACTATATTTTGGAATATTGTGACTAAGAGTATTTTTGTAAATATGATAATATATCAAGACTAAGGGTAGTTTTGTAATTGTGATTCTTAATCATGCATTGAGTTGTGTCAATTTGGTTGAAAATTGGCAATTAATTGACGAGACAAATTACACTATGTTGTGGGTGTGATAGGATAGTGTGGTTCATTATTTGAACTTGGAAGCGTTAGTGTGCAAAGAATTCCACATGTGGATAGTTGGTAGCTCCTCTGGGCCGTGGTAACGGGCAACACACTAATGATCTCGACAAGCACTATTTGTAATCAAGATCTAGTGGAGACTATTTGGTACAATGCCTGTAGTGCACGATGTTTTGGACTGTGTACTACTACACGATGTTTTGGACTGTGGACTATAGACACGACGTTGGACAGTGTAATAGTTTGGTTGGGCAGCCTGAGGTACTAATAGTTCTTTTCAGATCATTTTCTCTGATGTTTGTGTTTAGCTCCATGGAGTGAGTCAGTGTGTGTTAGCATTCATTATCTGCATTTTAAATGTTTTACTATAATCTGTGATAGCATGTATGATGGGTTAATTTTGTAACACCCCAACTTTTGGGATAATTACAATATAGTCCCGATTTGTACTGTTTTGTGAATTCTGTGAGCAGTAAATTTAATTTGACTGTTCCGTGAGTGTACTTGACTGTTGTATGTGATTTGCTCCGACCTAAGAAAATAATAATTTTCTCGGTCTGGATAAATCTTATTTTAATTAATTGAGTCGGGGATCTTACTAAACCCAATTGATTGATATATAAATTAATATCGTAATTTTTTGGATTTAATGTGTAATAAAATAATTTTCTATTTTTATAATATTATTTTATATTACAGTACCTACTGTCTCAAAAATAGTAAAAATCTGCTTCGATTTGACCACAGATCTTTAAAAGTGCTGTGGGACCTGCGTTTAGGAAAAACAGTCAACTATGCTGACTGGATACTTTTTAACCAATGAGACCAAGTCAACAAAAGTAGGCTTGACTTTCTAAGCCAATAGAAATTGGACACCTAAGGGAGCATATGTTTTCATTTGGACCGTTGGATGAAGACTTAATGATGAAGCCTTTAATTTAAGCCATTGATCTAATCAATGGTGAGATGAGAATGATAGGTTTATGATCAAGTGATATCTACCTTAGATCTAATCTAGGGCTAAGGATTAAAGATGAACCAAGGGTTAGGATTAAGTCAACAATTGTAGGCTTGAAAATGGTTAGTAACCTAATTAAGCTTAATTCAACTAATCTAATGACTTAATTAGCATACTAAGTGAACTAGCTTAGTTATGAATTAATTATAATCTAAATACTAAATAGATATATAAATATTAATTAAAGGTTATAATATATGTTAATATATACTAAATTAATTAGTTATGTTGTTAGTATGTTAATTTAGATTGGTTAGGATAATTAACCTAACTAACTATCTAATCTATTACCATGTAATTAGGTGTAATTGGAAATCAATTAACCCCCTAATAAGATGAAGGAGTGCACGGTTTTTGGGCTGCATAAGGAGGCAAGGTGGCTTGGTTCTACATGGTTCTAGAAGGGTTCAATGACCTAAGCCATGTGCTTGGCCATATGAACACATTTTGGGATATTTTCACATGCAAACTCAAACACTCAAGCTCTCACACACTCTCTCACGGGCTGCTGCACTTCATATTCACTTTCACTTTAGTTTTCCACCCTTATCACATTTTGGCTATTCACTTCTCTCTCTAAAATATCAAAAGCTCAAGCAAACATTTCTCTCCTATTTCTCTCACTAGGTTCACAAACCCCTTTCATACTCACCCAAGCCTTCATAATTTTTAGCTCATCACATTTCTTGAACCCAAATACCATTCTAAGCATCTTTCATTCACAAAGTTTTCCCAAATTCCTACTCCATCTTGCCTAAAATTCCACATCTTGCTTACTTACTTAAGGGTAAGTTTGGTTTCTATGGTTCAAAAATGAATTTTTAATTTTTCTAACCATGATTGTTCTATGGTTTTCCTATTTTGTACCTTGTATGTGTATTTTCTAATTGTTTGAGAATTTTAGGAATTGTTTTGGAGCTTGTACGAAATTTAGAGAAAAAGAAGGAATCTTATCGATTGTTTTGTCTACAAGAGGTAAGAGGGAGATTTAATCTCATCAACCCTAAGTGGTGATGAGAAAATGGATTTTGTTTGTGTGTAGAATCCATAAGGATTCGGTTGTATGGTTTATTTGTGATTTTTATTGTTTTTGATTGTTTAAATGCTTTACTAATTGTGATTTTAATTGCTATGCATGATTATAGTTTTTATTATTTTTGCTATGCATGATTATGGCTTAAAATATATTGTATGTGTTTTATATGTGATTACATAATTGTATGTATTTATAATTGTGTATTTATTTAAGTAGGATGTGAATAACATGTACGAAATGCATAAGTGTTCCAAAGAACACCATCAGGCTCACAGCCTTACATCCAAAAAGAGAACCAAAATGTTCTCAGCAATTTTCTAAATAACTGATTTAAGGAATTTAAGTAGAATAATCAAAGTTAAAAATGGTTTAGATTAATTGTGGCCAAAATGCTATTTAGTGTATAACCAAATGCCATTTTATTTTGATTTGGCCAATATGCCATTTTATTTACTAAGATAGGTTAGGTAATTGTTTTATAACATAAATTGATTCCAAAGAATCATTGAGAAAATCAAAGGAATTAATTGCGTTTCTAGAATTTTAACTTAGCGTAATTCGGTTTAAGTAAGAAATTAATAGACACTTGAAAAGTACTAACGTAGAGCTCATACTATAAATTTTGAAGTCGTTAGTGAATTTCAAGGTGAAACTATTGGGTAAAAATAAAATAAACTATATTTAGAGGAAAACGTTAAAAATACCTTATACTGATTTTATAGGCAAAATGCTGCCAAAATTTATTAAAATCAAACGCATAAAATAAAAAGATTCCATACTATTTGTAGAACACAAGGAAAATACATTACGTATTTTAAAAGTACTAGATATAGTTTTACACATATTAAAAATGATAATTTTAAGCTATTCGGTTAAGAAAATGAATTAAAAGTTCTACGCGATTGAGAAAATAACTCAAAAACAATTTACGATGTTTGAAAATGTCAAAATATCTTTATGCGATTTAAAAATGTTTGTGAAAACGACGAGATTGTGAAAATGCGATAAAATTCTTACGCGATTGAACAATACTGTGAGTTTTGCTATCGGGCCAAAGTGGTGGACCCAGACATGTTGTAGTGTAGTACTGTCAGGTGAGACGTACTATACTTTGTTATCTGGTGACTAGGGGTATTTTGGTAATTTCTCGTAAAATTGGTAAAATTTGGATAATAGTGGTATTTCTATAATTTTAGCTCATGTTTAGAGTGTTGTGCCAATTTGGGTTATAATTGGTGATTGATTGACGAGGCAAATTACACCGTGTTTGGTGTGATAAGCGTAGTGTGGTTCATTTATGAACTTGGAGGCATTAGTGTGCGGAGAATTCCACATGCGGACAGTGGGTTGCTCCTCTGGGCCGTGGTAACGGGCAACGCACTAATGATCTTGACAAGCACTATTCTTAGTCAAGATCTTGAGGGGACTATTAAGTACTATGCCTGTGGTACACGACGTTGGACTGTGTACTGCTACACGATGTTTTTGGACTGTGGGCTATAGACACAAAGATTGGACTGTGCAATAGCTTGGTTGGGCAGCCATAAAGTATTTTTAGTTTCTTTTCAGATCATTCTCTCAGATATCCGTGTTTAGCTCCATGGAGTAGGAACGAGTCAGTGTGTGTATCATTCATCATCTGCATTTTTAATGTTCATGCATTACCTGCATTTTATTGCTTACCATAATCTGTGATAAATTGTATGATTTATTATGTATTATTGTTATATATTGCCTGATATATTATGCATGATGTATTGGTATGTACTATTGTGATAATTGTTTTGTACTGTCGTTTTGTTTATTGCCCTGTGGGTAGTGATGTAGATTGTCTCACCTCTCTATATGTTTTCTCGATATTATTGTATTGTTTCCGTAAAGAGTTAGAGGAAGAAGAAGATCAACCTCTTGAGATACAGTACCCTGACGAGCAATAGTCGGGCGATGTGTACGAGGAGGAGGAACCAGTAGATCATGCTGATCGTCAAGACTGATCTTGAGATCATGGCACTGCCAGGATTCTTCGGGTTCATGCGACTGGAGTGTCATGGGGGTTCCGAGGCGTGGCGTATGCATGCTGACCGAGGGACAGTAGCTTATGTGGGACGATTGACTGTGTCCCTATGTAGGGAGTATGACGGGGAGGTCATATTCACTACTATGCTTTATTTACATTTAGAGTTACCTTTGACCATTAGGCATTATTGGCAGGGAGTTTTCCAGGCGCCTAGTGAGTTGAGTAGCGAGTCGACAGCTCGGACTCGTGTCCGAAGTGCTGTGAGATCTCATAGATGCACACTTTTTGATGGTTATTCTGGAGGCGATGGACGATGATTTATCGGAGAGTTTGATATCTACTGAGATGCATTTGGGCAGTATTATGTTTTAGCTTTGTGTCAACTCTTTATTACTTTATTAAGTACTTGTAGTTTGTGAATTATGTTTGTACTAAAAGAGAATCTTATGTATATTATGGTGAGTTTATGTTTATATCTTGTGTTTCGTGTTATTTTATTTAATGTTAATAATTATAAAAAGAAAAAAAATATTTCACAAATATTATGTAAGTATCAAATGTTTTACAACTTGGGTAGAGTTTTATTTTTATTTTATTTCATTGCATTCATAAATGTGCCATCCCCACAAGGGTGTTACATTAGTTGGTATCAGAGCCCAAGTTAGAGTCTTTTGGGGTTGTGGTTAGGTCTGTTTTTGCTTGTGTTGTGTGAATCTCTGTGATTTGTTTCCGAAAGGTTACATCTGACATTGTTTTATCTTGTTGAAGAAAGAAGATGTCTGGAGGAAGAGGAAGGCGTGCAAACGTGGCACCTAATGTGGACCCAATGGTTGCAGTTGCTGAGGCTATTCAGCAAATGGCAGCAGTAATTGCTTAGCAAAATCAGCAAAATCAAAGAGCAGCCCAACATCAAGATATGATTGCTGATGCTTTGAATTTGTCTGAGTTCAGACGCAACAATCCGCCATAATTTAGAGGCGAGTTTGACCTTGAAAAGGCAAGTCTTTTCAAGACTTGGAGCGAATATTCGAAGGAATGGGGTGCGCAGAGAATAAGAAGGTAACATTTGTTGTTTATATGCTGAGAGGAGATGCCGAAAATTGGTGGAGGAATACCTGCCAGCTATTGCAAGCAGAAGGAACTGAGATCACCTGGGAGGTATTTTGTGAAGTATTTCTGGAGAAGTACTTTCCAGGTACTGCTCGACATGCCAAGGAAATAGAATTTCTTGGTCTACGTCAAGGGAATATGACCGTTGGAGAATATGCTGCAAAATTTGAGAGTTTGTCACAATTCTCGAGGTATTTCCAGAACCAACCAGATGAGGTATGGAAGTGCCAGAAGTTTGAGGATGGGTTAAGAATGGAGTTGAGACGTGCAGTGCTACCGATGAGAATGAGGGAATTTCCTGTGTTGATAGACACTTGTCGAAGACTCGAGGCATTGGAGCCGTCCCGAGATCAAAGGAATCGTAATTTTGGGCCGACTAGGTTCCAAAGAGGAAGTAGTAGCAGTGGTGGTAGATTTCAGAGGAAGCCTTATGCGAGACCGTCTGGGAGTCAACCTCAACGTCCATCTGTTGGGGGAAGTTTTGGTGGAAATCAAGCTAATCAGAATGTGGCGTTTACGCCGACCTGTTTCAAATGTGGCAAGAAAGGCCATATATCTACAGATTATCCGATCAGGGGAACGATCTGTTTTAACTGCAAGAAGCCTGGACATGTTTCTAGAGATTGCACTCAGCCTGAGAGGAAGCCTGCAGTGAGGAATGTCCGTGCTACACAACCGAGATCTGGAGGGAGAGTGTATACAATGACCAGAATTAAAGCTTCTCAGTCTGAGGATCTTATACAAGGGGAAGGTGTCATTGAAGGTAATCACCTGACTTTGCTATATGATTCGGGTGCAACATACTCATTTATTGCATATGATTGTGTGGAACGTTTGAAACTGCCTGTGTCTTCTTTGAGTTTTCAATTGATTGTTTCTACACCGACTGCCAAGCCTGTTGTTACATCCAAGATATGCATGAACTGTCCTATTGTCATAAAGGATCGTAAGTTTTCGGTCAACTTGATTTGTTTACCTCTTGTTGAGATAGACATAATATTAGGAATGGATTGGTTATCTTCTAACCATATCCTTATAGACTGTGCGAGTAAGGCCATAGTTTTTCCTAAGGAAGAAAGTTCTGGATTCTTGACTGCTGTAAAGGTCAAGTCATTATTGAGGGATGGAGCTCAAGGGTTCATGTTACTGTCTTCTTTGGAAGTCAAGTCTGAGAAGGATGTGAGCACTATTCCTGTCGTCAATGAGTTTCCAGAGATTTTTCTTGATGATGTACCTGGTTTGCCACTGGAAAGGGAGATCGAATTCTCTATCGATTTAGTACCGGAGCCTGGCCCTATTTCGATTGCACCGCACCGAATGTCACCCGTAGAGTTGGCGAGTTGAAGAAGCAATTGGAGGAACCGTTGGAGAAGCAACAGTGCGACCGAGTATTTCCCCATGGGGAGCACCAAGTCGCTAGTCAAAAAGAAGGATGGAACTTCGCGTCTTTGTGTAGATTATTGACAGCTGAACAAGGTGACTATAAAGAACAAGTATCCGCTACCAAGGATTGATGATTTGATGGATCAATTGAAGGGAGCCGCTGTATTCTCTAAGATAGATCTGCGATCAGGTTATCATCAGATTCGTGTCAAGGCCGATGATGTACCCAAAACAGCTTTCCGAACTCGTTATGGGCATTATGAGTATCAAGTAATGCCATTCGAAGTGACGAATGCTCCTGCGATATTCATGGACTATATGAATAGGATATTTCATCCGTACTTAGACAGATTTGTCGTTGTCTTTATCAATGACATTTTGATCTATTCTCAAAGTCAAGAAGAGCATGCTGAACATCTCAGTATAGTTCTCCAGATTTTGAAGGAGAAGAAGCTGTTTGCGAAGTTGTCAAAGTGCGAGTTTTGGTTGGATGAAGTTCAATTCTTAGGTCACGTAATTTCCAAGGAAGGTATCATAGTACACCCATCAAAGGTAGAGACTGTTTTACAGTGGGAAAGGCCTAAGACTGTGACTGAGGTTCGAAGCTTTGTCGGATTAGCCGAATATTATAGAAGATTTATTGAAGGTTTTTCCTAGATAGCTGGACCACTTACACAACTCACAAGGAAGAGTCAAGCTTTCGATTGGACGGAAGAACGTGAAGCGAGTTTCCAAGAGCTGAAGAAGAGGTTAACGACTGCACCGGTGTTAATTTTGCCGGATCCTAACAAATCTTTTGAGGTGTATTGTGATGCATCTTATCAGGGGTTAGGATGTGTGTTGATGCAGGATCGGAACGTGGTAGCTTATGCTTCAAGACAGTTGAAGGTCCATGAGAGGAACTACCCAACGCATGATTTGGAGCTAGCTGCAGTAGTTTTTGCGTTGAAAGTGTGGAGACATTTTCTGTATGGGGCTATGTTCAATGTCTTTAGTGATCACAAGAGCTTAAAATACTTGTTTGATCAAAGATAATTGAATATGAGGCAGAGGCGATGGTTGGAATTTTTGAAGGACTATGATTTTCAGCTTCAATACCATCCAGGAAAAGCGAATGTGGTGGCGGATGCCCAAGCGAGTAAAGGTAGTAAGTGTTTCTACTATGATGATTAAAGAGAAGGAGTTGATGAAGCAATTCAGAGATCTATGGTTATCAATAGAATTGGTACCTGGAAAGATTCGTCTAAGTAGAGTTGTGGTTTTGAATGACTTGTTGGAGATAATAAAGGAGAAACAAGATGTAGATGCGTTTTTACAGAACGAGAAGGAATTGTTGAAGCAAGGTCATAAAGCAATGGTGGAGGAAGGATCTGATGGAATCATGAGGTTTCAAGGAAGAGTTTGTATGCCTGATGATCCCGAACTCAAGAGAGCGATTTTGGATGAAGCTCATACAAGTAATTTGAGTATGCATCCGAGGATGACGAAGATGTATCAAGACTTGAAATGACTGTTTTGGTGGCCAAGAATGAAGAGAGATGTAGCTGAACGTGTGGCGTCTTGTCTTGTCTTTCAGAAGGCAAAGGTGGAACACCAAAGGCCTACTGGTATGTTACAACTTTTGACTATTCCAGAGTGGAAGTGGGATAATATCTCGATGGATTTCGTTACTGGATTTCCAAAGACGAGGAAAGGTCATGATTCGATATGGGTTATAGTTGATAGGCTTACGAAATCAGCACATTTCTTGCCGATCAATATTAAGTATCCGTTGGAACGCTTAACCCAGATATATATCGACGAAATTTTTAGACTTCATGGTGTGCCTGCAAATATAGTTTCTGATAGAGATTTGAGGTTTACGTCAAGACTCTGGCAAAGTTTGCAAGAAGCTATGGGGACTAAATTGCGATTGAGTTCTGCATATCATCCGCAGACTGATGGTCAGACGGAGAGAACGATTCAGTCGTTGGAAGATCTGTTACGTGCTTGTGTGTTGGAACAGCAAGGGAGTTGGGATGAATTTCTGTCTTTGATAGAATTCACTTACAACAATAGTTTTCACTCGAGCATAGGAATGGCGCCCTATGAAGCACTTTATGGACGACGATGCCGAACACCTTTGTGTTGGTATTAGGATGGAGAGAGTATGACTATTGGTCCTGATCTTGTGCAGCAGACTACAGAAAAGGTGAAGATGATACAAGAAAAAATGCGAACGACTCAGAGCCGTCAGAAAAGTTATGCTGATAAACGAAGACGACCTTTGGAATTTGAAGAAGGTGATCATGTGTTCTTGCGGGTTACGCCTACGACTGGTGTCGGAAGAGTTCTTAAATCAAGGAAGCTTACACCTAAGTTCATAGGACATTATCAGATTATTCGTCGGATTGGTCCTGTAACTTATCAGATAGCTTTACCGACTTTTCTATCCAATCTTCATAATGTATTTCATGTGTCTCAGTTGAGGAAATACATTCCCGATCCAACCCATATGATACAACCTGATGAGGTACAGCTGAAGGATAATTTAACGTATGAAACACTTCCTGTTAGAATCGAGGACAGGAGAGTGAAACAACTTCGAGGGAAGATGATAGAACTGGTGAAGGTAGTGTGGAATGATGTAACGGGAGATGCTACATGGGAATTAGAGGATAGGATGAGGGAGCAATATCCTCAATTGTTTGATGTATGATGAATTTCGAGGACGAAATTCTTATTAGTAGGGGAGAGTTGTAACACCCCAACTTTTGGGATAATTATAATATAGTCCCGATTTGTACTGTTTTGTGAATTCTGTGAGCAGTAAATTTAATTTGACTGTTTCGTGAGTGTACTTGACTGTTGTATGTGATTTGCTCCGACCTAAGAAAATAATAATTTTCTGGTCGGATAAATCTTATTTTAATTAATTGGAGCTGGGGGATCTTACTAAACCCAATTCTGATTGATATATAAATTAATATCGTAATTTTTTGGATTTAACTGTGTAATAAAATAATTTTATATTTTTATAATATTATTTTATATTACAAGATCTACTGTCTCAAAAATAGTAAAAATCTGCTTCGATTTGACCATAGATCTTGAAAAGTGCTGTGGGACCTGCGTTTAGGAAAAACAGTCAACTATGCTGACTGGATACTTTTTAACCAATGAGAGCAAGTCAACAAAAGTAGGCTTGACTTTCTAAGCTAATAGAAATTGGACACCTAAGGGAGCATGTGTTTTCATTTGGACCGTTGGATGAAGACTTAATGATGAAGCCTTTAATTTAAGCCATTGATCTAATCAATGGTGAGATGAGAATGATAGGTTTATGATCAAGTGATATCTACCTTAGATCTAATCTAGGGCTAAGGATTAAAGATGAACCAAGGGTTAGGATTAAGTCAACAATTGTAGGCTTGAAAATGGTTAGTAACCTAATTAAGCTTAATTCAACTAATCTAATGACTTAATTAGCATACTAAGTGAACTAGCTTAGTTATGAATTAATTATAATCTAAATACTAAATAGATATATAAATATTAATTAAAGGTTATAATATATGTTAATATATACTAAATTAATTAGTTATGTTGTTAGTATGTTAATTTAGATTGGTTAGGATAATTAACCTAACTAACTATCTAATCTATTACCATGTAATTAGGTGTAATTGGAAATCAATTAACCCCCTAATAAGATGAAGGAGTGCACGGTTTTTGGGCTGCATAAGGAGGCAAGGTGGCTTGGTTCTACATGGTTCTAGAAGGGTTCAATGACCTAAGCCATGTGCTTGGCCATGTGAACACATTTTGGGATATTTTCACATACAAACTCAAACACTCAAGCTCTCACACACTCTCTCTCACAGCTGCTGCACTTCATATTCACTTTCACTTTAGTTTTTCACCCTTATCACATTTTGGCTATTCACTTCTCTCTCTAAAATATCAAAAGCTCAAGCAAACATTTCTCTCCTATTTCTCTCACTAGGTTCGGCCAGCCCCCTTCCATACTCACCCAAGCCTTCATAATTTTTAGCTCATCACATTTCTTGAACCCAAATACCATTCTAAGCATCTTTCATTCACAAAGTTTTCCCAAATTCCTACTCCATCTTGCCTAAAATTCCACATCTTGCTTACTTACTTAAGGGTAAGTTTGGTTTCTATGGTTCAAAAATGAATTTTTAATTTTTCTAACCATGATTGTTCCATGGTTTTCCTATTTTGTACCTTGTATGTGTATTTGCTAATTGTTTGAGAATTTTAGGAATTGTTTTGGAGCTTGTACAAAATTTGGAGAAAAGGAAGGAATCTTACCGATTGTTTTGTCTACAAGAGGTAAGAGGGACATTTAATCTCATCAACCCTAAATGGTGATGAGAAAATGGATTTTGTTTGTGTGTAGAATCCATAAGGATTCGGTTGTATGGTTTATTTGTGATTTTTATTGTTTTTGATTGTTTAAATGCTTTACTAATTGTGATTTTAATTGCTATGCATGATTATAGTTTTTATTATTTTTGCTATGCATGATTATGGCTTAAAATATATTGTATGTGTTTTATATGTGATTACATAATTGTATGTATTTATAATTGTGTATTTATTTAAGTAGGATGTGAATAACATGTACGAATGCATAAGTGTTCCAAAGAACACCATCGTGCTCACTACTTACATCCAAAAAGAGAACCAAAATGTTCTCAAGAATTTTCTAAATAACTGATTTAAGGAATTTAAGTAAAATAATCAAAGTTAAAAATGGTTTAGATTAATTGTGGCCAAAATGCCATTTAGTGTATAACCAAATGCCATTTTATTTTGATTTGGCCAATATGCCATTTTATTTACTAAGATAGGTTAGGTAATTGTTTTATAACATAAATTGATTCCAAAGAATCATTGAGAAAATCAAAGGAATTAATTCTGTTCTAGAATTTTAACTTAGCAGAATTCAGTTTAAGTAAGAAATTAATCAGACACTTGAAAAGTACTAACGTAGAGCTCATACTATAAATTTTGAAGCGCGTTAGTGAATTTCAAAGTGAAACTATTGGGTAAAAATAAAATAAACTATATTTAGAGGAAAACGTTAAAAATACCTTATACTGATTTTATAGGCAAAATGCTGCCAAAATTTATTAAAATCAAACGCATAAAATGAAAAGATTCCATACTATATGTAGAACACAAGGAAAATACATTACGTATTTTAAAAGTACTAGATATAGTTTTACACATATTAAAAATGACAATTTTAAGCTATTCGGTTAAGAAAATGAATTAAAAGTCCTACGCGATTGAGAAAATAACTCAAAAACAATTTACGATGTTTGAAAATGTCAAAATATCTTTACGCGATTTAAAAATGTTTGTGAAAATGATGAGATTGTGAAAACGCGATAAAATTCTTACGCGATTGAATAATACTGTGAGTTTTGATGTTGGGCCAAAGTGGTGGACCCAGACATGTTGTAGTGTAGTACTGTCAGGTGGGACGTACTATACTTTGTTATCTGGTGACTAGGGGTATTTTGGTAATTTCTCGTAAAAATGGTAAAATTTGGATAATAGGGGTATTTTTGTAATTTTAGCTCATGTTTAGAGTGTTATGCCAATTTAGGTTATAATTGGTGATTGATTGACGAGGCGAATTACACCATGTTTGGTGTGATAAGCGTAGTGTGGTTCATTTATGAATTTGGAGGCATTAGTGTGCGGAGAATTCCACACGCGACAAATGGGTTGCTCCTCCGGGCCGTGGTAACGGCAACACACTAATGATCTTGACAAGCACTATTCTTAGTCAAGATCTTGAGGGGACTATTAAGTACTATGCCCGTGGTACACGACGTTGGACTGTAACGCTACACGATGTTTTTGGACCGTGGGCTATAGACACAAAGATTGGACAAAGGCAATAGCTTGGTTGGGCAGCCATAAAGTATTTTTAGTTTCTTTTCTGATCATTCTCTCAGATATCCGTGTTTAGCTCCATGGAGTAGGAACGAGTCAGTGTGTGTATCATTCATCATCTGCATTTTTAATGTTCATGCATTACCTGCATTTTATTGCTTACCATAATCTGTGATAAATTGTATGATTTATTATGTATTATTGTTATATATTGCCTGATATATTATGCATGATGTATTGGTATGTACTGTTGTGATAACTATTTTGTACTGTCATTTTCTTTATTGCCCTGCGGGTAGTGATGTAGATTGTCTCACTTCTCTATATGTTTTCTCGATATTACTGTATTGTTTCCGTAAAGAGTTAGAGGAAGAAGAAGATCAACCTCTTGAGATACAGTACCCTGACGAGCAACAGTCGGGCGACGTGTACGAGGAGGAGGAACCAGTAGATCACGCTGATCGTCAAGACTGATCTTGAGATCATGGCATTGCCAGGTGTTGATACCCAATTTTATCCATTTTCTTTATTTTTGTTTTTATTTATTTATTTAATTTAATTTCCTGTTGTATGGGTCAACCAATGACCCATTTCTCTTCTCAACCCATAACCCATTTTCTCAACTCTTCCCCTTCTCCTGCTGCCACCGAACCATCAATAGCTTGCATTGATTTGGATTAAAGCTTCTATCAGTTTTCGTTTCCATTGGTTTTCCAATCATCATTGAGGAGCATTATTTCTGCCTGTTTGCATTTCAAAATGTAAAAGCAAATTGATTGTGAATGTGAATCAAAGCAAGAATAAAAGGGGAGAGTCGTTCAGAAATGGGAGCTGCAGAGGATTAAAAAAAATGCAGAACATCAACAAACACCCACCCAAAAATAGAACCATCACAAACCATTCTCCACCATAACAGCTACCACCATTAGCAAGCCAACTGAGTCAACTCGGTGAAGCCACTATCACCCCTTCATCTTCATCACTTCCTTCACCACCCATCTTCAAAGCTCACCATCCCACAACCAACACCCACGTGAAGCCACCCCGCCGCACGGCCTCCCCAACCACCGAACTCCCCATCACCGCTCAACCGACCTCCGCAGCCCCCGCACCGTCCGTCTTCGCTACCCGCCGCCGCACCGGCTCCACCCCAACGAGAACACCGCCGCTGTCCCGCACCGTCCTTCCCTCCATATCCGCCCTTCGCGACGCCGAACCCGACCGTAACCCCACCGCCGCACCGGTCCGAAAGGTCCGACCAGTAACCCCCACCGCCGCGCGGTCCGAAGGTCCGAACGTAACCCCGTCGTTGCGCCGGCCCATCACGGGCCCGTCCGTAACCTCGCCGTCGCCGCGCCGCGCTCTCCCCGAACCCGCATCCGCCGGATCTGTACCGAGCCCCGCTCCCTTGTCCTCCACCGATCGTGAGTTTCTTCTCTCCTTCCTATTTTGCTTCTTTCTTTTCCCGATTCATAACTGTGATTGCTCCTTTTTTTATTTGCCGCTTACTTCTTCGTTTTTTTTCTCTCTCTCTCATTTGGGCCTTCGTTTTTTGCCGGTTTGGGCTTATTTTTTTTTTTTATATCTTATTCATTTATTATTTGAATTGATTTGTAGTTATTAATTTGGAATTTACACTTATTTGTATTTTAATTTAATACATTTTTCTTTAGTTAATTATCTTGTTTTTATGAGGTTGATATGTGACTTTAATTTAATTATTATAAATTAGATAATTTAAAACTTGCCTATGACGGAAAAATTGGGAGAGGATCGGAGCGCCGATCAGATTACACTCTTCCCGATAATCTTGAGGCTTTATATTAGATTTTGCCAGGAGGGCCGGCGAAGTCTAATCCCCACATAAAAATTAAAATAATTATGTAAATTAAAATATAATTTTTTTTAAATAAACCAAAATAAACTTTTCTTTTTGTAAAATAAAGTATTCAAATAAAAGTGAACAAATTCATGTAGTTTTAGCATTATGATTGTGGTGACTTAAAACTTTATTTTTCATGAAGACATTTTTTAGAAATTAATGCAAAAATCTCATTGTGCCAAAAAATATTTTTCTCCTTGATTGCAAAAGAGATTTTATTTGGCCATTTACTTAAAGAAACATTTTCCTACCTTAAACAAATTTCTTTGAGTTAAAATTATTCATTGAAATTTTTTTTTATTTGGCCATTTTATTTTAAAAATTACTTCTCTTCAAAAAGATAAAATTTTAATTCACCACTTTTATATAATATGCTGTAGACTTAGAATTTGTTCTAAAATAATGGCTATTTAACTATCCATTCCATGTCTTAGTCATTTATCATATTTGATATTATGCTTGACAAAATGGGACATGTCAAAATAAAAAAAATAAAAAATATTTTCTTTTAATTAGTTAAGGACCAATTAAATTAATCTTGCAAATAACATTAGATTAAATAGGTAACCGTTTTAGAACGGACGGTGTAGGTGCTAACACCTTCCCTACCCGTAATCAACCCCGAACCTCAAACTCAAACGTAGACCATCTTTTAGGTGTCCAATTGCGCCATTCCATTTAATGGATAAAGCGATTGGTGGCGACTCCTAACACCCCGAGGTCCATTCCTCTTCTTTCTTTTTTATTTTCGCAACGCCTTCGGATTTGACAATGACATAAACCGGCGACTCCACCGGGGACAAACTAGAGGGTTAAACTTTTTTTATCTTATGTGATTTGCTCTTTAATTATGTTGGTCCATTTTTGTTTTATTTGTTTTATTTGTTATTGATTTCATATTAATGTACATTTTGTTTGTATTATATTTATTATATTTCTACTTTGTAAATAAGTTTTCTCATGTACACTTCCACACACAAGCTCTCTACCCGAGCTCAGTACCTTGTAGGCTTAGACAGAGGGTGAAGTAGTGTTGCTTTGTGGGACCATTGGTCTCCGTTTAGGCATATGAAAACCCCTCGCTCAAATTGAACTCTTTCTGCTTGTAACCTATCATGGGTGAGGATGGAGGACCCTTGCTAGCTAAAGTGTTGGTGACAGCAAGGGACAATTTGGGGACCTTTTGTCCGATAGGGGTCTAGAACCAAAGCTCTCACTTGTAGATATAATCTTAGAGCTATCACCGTTCATAGAACTTATCCTGCTGATCGGGTACCAAGATTAGGTACCCCTTTTCCTCTAACATATGAGGAATTTCTGTTTGTCTTTTATTTTGTAGTTGTTAACTTTTCTTTTATCTTGCATTTGCATATGTGGTCCAATCTTGTGAAGATATCGATAAATCTCAAGCATGAATAAGGGAAAAATGACTCTAATGTCTGAGGTGGCAGAGAGTATCAGGGTTGTCGGTGAAGAGTCTACAAGAATTCAAGCCAAGGAAGGAAATAGTTTACATCATGAGGATGTTCCTTTACCTCCCTTAAAGGGGAGCCATGACTTTGAGCAAAACGACCTAAGGAGGCTCCGTAATGTGTGGTGTAGCATGAGAAGACAAGAAGAGTTCAATAACAAGTATGGAGATATTGTAGCTCTTATGTTCATCACCCCTGACCTCCAAATGTTGAAAGCTATGCTCCATTTTTGGGACCCCTCATATCGGTGTTTTACTTTCCAACAATTTGACTTGGTACCCACGATTGAGGAGTATGCTAGGCTTCTTAATAGAGACGACGTGCCAAAGGACAAAGTGTACTCACATGACCCTAAGAAGACGCCCAGAAGGATGCTGTCCAAATTAATAGGGATTCATGCCAATGAACTGGACAAGTACATGGTGGATGAAGGACGAAGTCTAGATTCAGAGTTCTTGCTTAGGATGGTTGAAGCTCAAGTTGATCAAAGGTTTGGTTTGGTAGCACTAGCCTTCGCAATTTATGGGTTAGTAATTTTCCCAAGATGGAAAAATCAAATAGATGGACATGTGATCAATTTGTTCGAGCAGATTGAGCATGGGGTACACCCAGCCCCACCAATTTTAGCCGAGACAATTCGATCTCTGAACTACTGTCGAGTCCATCAAAAAGGAAGGTTTTGGGGATGTGCACCATTACTTGCAGTATGGATGCTTAGTCATATGCCAACGTTGAAGTGCTTTAACCATCCAGAAATTGATCTGAAATAGTATGTCATACCTAAGCACCCGCTCTCTCTATATGGTCGTGACAATTGGCCTCCCCGAACTCCGACGATGAGGCAATGGATCAGTTTTTTCATGGAAATAAAAGAAGTGGTCTGGAGGGCCAAGTGGCTTCCTCACACTTATACCATATATAGATGTGGAAGCAAACCTTGGGTTCCACTTATTGGCCCATAGGGAGTAGTGGGCTATGCTCCAGCTATGGTCCGAAGACAAATGGCATCCTTGCAATTCATTCCGATGACTCATGGACTGTCCAAATTTGAATTCTCGTATGACGATGAAGGAAGCAGTCATAAAATAAAAGAAGTCATTGAAGATTGGAAGGACACAAGAAGTGTGAAGCCTGGTCTTCCATCATCTGAAACGACACCAGAATACCCAATTTGGCAAGCTAGTAGGAAGAAGGGATTTCTTGATCCCAAAGTACAGGGTCCAGAGTTACCAATGCACCAATTTAATGAACCCAATGACTACTATGTTGAAGCAGAGGGGCGGTACGAAATCATTTATCGGTAGTGGACCACTGAGAGAAGGTCCTTGGAAGATCAACTTAGCACTGCAAGAAGAAAAATCCAAAGTCAAGAACAAATGGCCTCTAAAGATATTGAAATAGGGAGGTTAAGGAACACATGTCAAGCCCTCGAAACAATCATTCAGGGGAAGGATGGTCAACTTCAAGAATTCAATAATGAAGTTAAAATCTTGAATCAACATTTGGAAAAGCATGTTGAATGGTCTACTTTCTTGGAAAGTAAGAAGAATCGGTTAGAGGATGATGTTCTTTTCTTGACTAATGAAAAGAATTTCTATCGTAATGCAAGCCAAGAAATGGAGCGGAAAGCCGAAATGGTTCTTGATAATATGAGGGAAATCTCCAACCATTCAAGAAAGAGGGCAAGAGAAATCATCAAAGTGGAAGCCAAGCTAGCACCAGGAGAAAACCAAGATATTCCGACTCGGGTTAGAAAGGACCTTGACTTCCTAGGAAAATTTCACTGAAATTAGTTTCTTGTTCTAGGAATGCTGATGTAATGACTCTTTCCATCTTATTTTGTAAAGCTAACTCCTCCATCTGACTTGAGGAGTAGCAAGAATCAACCTGTGTAAAACTCTCTATAGAGCTTTTCCCTTTGAATAAATGAGGTTTATCGATATCGCTTGCTGCTTTGGATCACGTCTCTATATGCATAGTTTTATTTTTGTTTGCATTTTCTTTTCCTTTTTCATATTTTCTAATAAAAAAATGAATACAGAAAGGAAAACTGTCTCTACGACACCCGTATAGGACTCGCTCTCAATCAAGAATCACGGATGAACTGGGTCAGTCACAAGAAGAGTTGAGAAGTGAAGTAAGCCAGCTCAAGGAACAAATGGCCAAGATCTTGGAAATTCTAGAAAAAATGAAGAACACAGAGGGGACTCCTTCAAAGGCAAATGATGATCCTTCTGCCACGCCTGCTCACCCGCCTGGCTTTACGCCAGTTCCTTGGCAATATCCTAGTGTCACCTCTCAAGGGACCATGATGCCGCTCAGCATCTACTCAAATAATCCTGAAACACAGGCATCTTCATTCCCACCATATGACCTTCCACCTGGTTATGTGCCACCATTATCCACCAATATTCCAGAGGGCAGTGCACCGACAGTCCCAACGAGTTCAAACCCTCTCCAAGGATCTCAACCAAATACCGGTGAGATTCCTCGCATCTCCGGTTTCTATTCCACCTTATGGCATTTCTCCGGTTTTATGCCATCCCAAATTACCAACCCTCTTGAGATCGGCTCATCATTGGTAATACCTACTTCAGGCCACAAGGCTCGACTCAGCCCAACCTCCTTCTCTACATGCCACGCTTTTTCCCCATAAAGTCGCTGGAACTTCTCCGCTGAACCCTTCAACTGAAGGCATTCAATCCAAGGGAAAATTAGAAGTTCTGGAAGAAAGATTGCGAGTCATAGAAGGAGCAAGTAGCTATGGTCTTCTGGATGCCGCAGAGCTCTGTCTTATCCCAAATGTGGTGATTCCTCCAAAGTTTAAGGTCCCGGATTTTGAAAAATATAAGGGAACCACTTGCCCAAAGAATCATCTGACCATGTACATCCGCAAGATGGCATCCCATGCTCATGATGATAACCTGTTGATTCATTTCTTCCAGGATAGCTTAGTTGGGGCAGCTTCTAATTAGTATACACACCTAGAACGTGCTCATATACGATGTTTCAAGGACTTGGTTGATGCTTTCTTGAAGCAATATAAGTACAATATCGATATGGCACCAAATAGGCTACAATTATAGAATATGGCTAAGAAAGGAGCTGAAACCTTTAAAGAATATGCTCAGCGGTGGAGAGAAATAGCTGCTCAGGTTGAACCCCTATTGACAGAAAGAGAAATGGTGGCCACATTCATTGACACTCTCCAATCACCCTTCTATGACAAAATGATAGGGAGTGTGTCGTCGAATTTCTCAGACATGGTCATCATTGGGGAAAGAATTGAAGGAGGAATGAGAAGTGGAAAGATAGCTGAAAGCTCAATAGGGACATTTAGTGCAAAAAAAACCCCAGCAGGGAAGAAAAGAGAAGGAGAAGCCCATGCTGTGACTTTCGATCAAAGGAGTTTTGCCCAAGGGAGACATAGCCAGGCACCTGTTAACCCTCAACCTCCCTACATGCCTTATTATCCATACATTGCTAATGCCTCTCAAGCTCCATACCCTCAGCCTTATCACCTAATGATCCCTTATCGTGCACCATCTCCTATCTCAAACCAAACACTCCCTACCATGCCATATCAACCAACCCAACCATGGGCCCAAACCCAAATACCAACCAAAGAAGGCCGCCACTAACCAAGAAAAGAAACTCCGTCCAATTTGACCCAATTCCCATGACCTATACCGAATCAAGCTACCACAACTCTTCCGAAATTCCTTATTGGCTCCTTGCCCAATGAAGCCATTGGAACCTCCCTACCCAAGAGGGTTTGACCAGAATGCTAAATGTGAGTACCATCTTTGGGCCAGTAGGTCACTCAACGTAAAATTGCGAGCCTTGAAGTTCAAAGTGCAAGACTTGATTAATGCCAAATGGTTAAACTTTAAGGAAAAAACTCCTAATGTAGGCCTCAATCCCTTGCCTGATCATGGAGGTCCAGTAGTTAATGCCATAGAGAAGTCTTCTGGACGATGCCTCATAAGTCAGGTAGCTGAGGTGAAAACTCCCATGAGAGTAATTTTTCAAGAGCTTTGCAAATATGGGTTGATACAAAACCAAGCTGAGATAAAAATGGTCAATGAAGATGAAACTGTGTGCAAGATCCATGGGGAAGTTAGGCATTCTATTGAGGAATGTGATGAATTCAAGCAGATCCTCCAAAGTTTGATGGACAGTCACCTAGTGCAAATAAGCAATCAGTACGATAATGGTGACATCTATATGGTCAAGGAAGTTACACCTCCACCAGTTCAAGAGGCTGCCAATACCTATGCAACGCAACCAATCATAGGGAAAGCTCCAGGCATACCAAGGCCATTGACAATTCATTATAGTAAAGAGGTGTCTCCGCAAGTCTCTTTTGGTCGGAATCCTATCACTATCCAAGTGCCGACTCCTTTTCCCTATAAGGATACCAGAGCTGTGCCTTGGAAATATGATGTGCAAGTCGTTGTAAATGATTTCCAGGACAATCAAATGAAAATCCCATCAGCTATCTCTAGCATATCTGGGATTGGTGGAATGACTCGGAGTGGTCGTATTTATACACCTGAGGATCTGCGTAAAGACCAAGTGGAGGAAGTGGAAAGAATTCGAAAAGGGAAAGGCAAAATGGGGGAAACTTCTACTGAAAAAGTCTTGAAAGAGAAGGAAGAACCAAAGACAACACGACAAGAGGTCTATAAAAAAGAAGTGACCGAGGAAGAAGCTTGTGAGTTCTTAAAATTCATAAAGCAAAGTGAATATAAGGTGGTGGATCAACTGAACCGCACCCCTGCAAGAATATCACTCTTATCCTTATTCTTGAACTCTGAGCCACACAGGAAGGTGCTAATGAAAGTGCTTAATCAAGCCCATGTTTCTCATGATATAACGGTTGACAAGTTGAATGGCGTTATCAGCAACATCACAGCAGATAATTACATCACTTTCACCGATGATGAAATACCCAATGAGGGAAGAGGACATAATAAAGCACTTCATATCTCAAGAAATGTCAAGACCATATCATGGCTGAAATCGATGGACAATGGCTCTTCCTTGAATGTGATGCCAAAGTCAACACTCTCCAAATTGCCTTTTGATGGGTCACACATGAAATCAAGTGCGATGATAATAAGGGCATTTGATGGCACAAGGAGAGAAGTCATAGGGGAAATTGAAATACCAATTCAAATTGGTCCTTGCACTTTCAACATACTCTTTCAAGTGATGGACATTGCACCATCATACAGTTGTCTCCTAGGACGACTATGGATTCATTCTGCTGGAGCTGTGCCTTCCACATTGCACCAAAAAGTCAAATTCATAGTCGATAACAAGATGATTACTGTCTTTGGTGAAGAGGACCTACTGGTGAGCAAGCCACTAGACACCCCTTATATTGAAGCTACAGAAGAGGCTTTGGAGACTGCTTTTCAAGCACTCGAGGTTGTTAATACCATTTATATAAAGGAAGGAGCTCCAATTTCTAAACCGCAGTCGTCTGTTGCATCTGTAATGATGGCTAAAGTTATGCTAGAAGGGGGTTATCAGCATGGAGAAGGGCTGGGCAAGAAACGACAAGGTGCCACAAGACTTTTTCAACCATTTGAAAACAAAGATAGATTTGGGCTGGGGTACAAACCCACCAAGGCCGATAGGAGGAGGATAATAGAAGAGAAAAAAGAGAAAAGGCTGGCTCGCTTTGAAAATCGAGAACCTAAAGTGAAGGAAGTCCCCATCTGTGATATACGACAAAGCTTTCGAAGCGCAGGAGTTGTGTTCGTAGACCAAGTGACCGCAGTTGAAGATGATTTTATCAGTCATACGGACCTGGTGTATGCATGTTCTTCAGATACAAGACTCGACAATTGGGAGATCTCCGAGTTTCCTATAACCTTAGAGTCTCTTTCAAAGTAATTCTGTAATGCTTTTCCTTTAGCTCTGCCCAAGGCTTTAGGATTTTCATTTGTAAAATGGGCTCACATGTTTCATTTCCAATAATTGTTATTAATAAAATGCATTTTTGAGTTCTCTCATTTTTCATTTCATTAGCTTTCATCCCTCCATTATCATGGCCTTCTATTCATTTCATTTTTCTTGTGCCAACATCACTTATTGCAGATCTGAAAATGACTCTCTTGAAAGTGACAGTGTCAATATCTCATCATATAATTTTGAACACCCTGTTAATCATGCTGATGAGGATAATGAGGATGATTGGGAAACTTCACCTGAGTTAATGAGATTACTTGAACAAGAAGCTAAAGAAATCCAACCCCATGAGGAACCAATTAAAGTAATTAATTTGGGGACTGAAAATGATAAGAAAGAAATCAAAATTGGTACCTCGATGAAAGACGATGAGCGTAACAAGTTGATTAAACTCTTGTTTGAATATAGTGATGTCTTTGCATGGTCATACCAAGATATGCCTGGGCTAGACACTGACATAGTTGAGCATAAATTGCCACTAAAACCTGGGTATCCTCCGATTAAGCAAAAGTTGAGACGAATAAAACCTGAGATGTCCCTAAAAATTAGAGATGAAGTAAAAAGACAGTTTGATCTGGATTTCTTGCAGTTGTAAAATACCCACAATGGGTTGCCAATATTGTTCTGTCGCAAAGAAAGACGGAAAGTCCGAATGTGTGTAGACTATCGAGACTTAAATAGGGCTAGCCCTAAAGATGACTTCCAGTTACCTCACATTGATGTTTTGGTGGACAACACACTCAAAGATTCATTTTTTCCTTTATGGATGGTTTCTCGGGATATAATCAGATCAAGATGGCACCTAGGAAGACATGGAGAAGACCACATTCATCACTTTATGGGGCACCTTCTCGCTACAAAGTGATGCCTTTTGGTTTAAAAATACCGGGGCAACGATCGAGAGCTATGGTGACATTGTTCCATGATATGATGCATAAAGAAATAGAAGTTTATGTGGATGATATGATTGCAAAGTCAAAAACGAGAAGAAGATCATATAATCAATGCGCAATGACTTTTTGAGCGATTAAGGAAGTTCAAACTCGATCGAATCCCGCAAAATGCACTTTTGGTGTCGATCGGGCAAACTATTGGGGTTTGTGGTGAGTCAAAAAGGAATAGAAGTTGATCCCGATAAGGTCCGAGCAATATCTTGGACATGCCGGTACCCCTCGACCGAAAAAGAAGTTCGGGATTTTGGGAAGGTTGAATTACATCGCTCGTTTCATATTCCACCACAAAGAACATGCGAGCCGCTTCTTCAAGTTATTACGCAAGAATCAGCACAGTCAAGTGGAATGATGATTGCCAAAGAGCCTTTGAAAAAGTCAAGCAGTATTTACAAGAACCCCCAGTTTTGGTGCCTCCAGTGCCAGGGAGACCTCTCATTATGTATTTGACGGTGCTTAATGAGTCTATGGGCGCATCTTTGAGGCAAAGCATGATGAATCCGGTAGAAAAGAACGCGCCATTTATTACTTAAGTAAAAAGTTCACCGATTATGAGGCAAAGTACTCATTGTTAGAGCGAACTTGTTGCGCCTTGGCATGGGCTGCCCATCGATTGAGGCAATACATGTTGTGTTACACTACTTGGTTGGTGTCCAAAATGGATCCTATCAAGTATATCTTTGAGAAACCCGCTCTCACTGGGAGAATCGCGCGATGGCAAGTTCTGTTATCAGAGTATGAAATTGTTTATGTCACCCAAAAGGCAATTAAGGGAAGTGCCCTTGCAGATTATCTGGCTAACCAGCCTATAGAAGATTATGGGTCGATGCAATGTGAGTTCCCTGATGAAGATATAATGGCTCTATTTAAAAATGAGGAATCCTTTGAAAAAGAAAAATGGACCATGTGGTTTGATGGAGCCTCTAATGCACTAGGGCACGGCATTGGAGCCATCTTGATCTCCCCTGAAAATAAATTCATCCCAATCACAGCAAGATTGTGTTTTGACTGTACTAACAATATAGCAGAATACTAAGCATGTGCTTTGGGTATTCAGGCAGCAATAGAATCAAAAGCGAGGATCTTGGAAGTATATGGGGACTCTGCCTTGGTCATTCATCAACTAAAAGGAGAATGGGAGACCCGTGATGCCAAACTAATTCCATACCATGTTTACATCAAAGAATTGATCGAGCAATTTGATGAAGTCACTTTTCATCATGTTCCTCGAGAAGAAAATCAGTTGGCTGATGCTTTGGCCACACTATCATCAATGTTCCAAGTAAGTCATGAAAGAGACCTACCACTTATAAAAATGGAAAGTCGTGGCTATCCTGTATATTGTCAAGTGGTTGAAGATGAGCCTGATGGGAAGCCATGGTACCATGACATTAAATGCTTCATCAAGAATAGGGAGTACCCTGCAGGCGCTTCAGAAAATGACAAGAGGACCCTGAGGAGGCTCGCAATGGGTTATTTTCTGAGTGGGGAAATACTTTACAAAAGAAACCATGATATGGTGCTTCTAAGATGTGTTGATGCAATGGAAGCAGAAAAGATTATTGAAGAAGTACATGAGGGTTCCTTTGGAACTCACTCCAATGGACATGCAATGGCAAGAAAAATCCTAAGATCTGGTTATTATTGGTTAACCATGGAAACTGACTGCTTCAATCATGTGAGGAAGTGTCACAAGTGCCAAACATATGCTGATAAGATCAATGCGCCTCCAGTCCCCTTGAATGTCCTAGCAGCACCATGGCCATTCTCCATGTGGGGTATGGATGTCATAGGACCTATTGAACCTAAGGCCTCAAATGGGCATTGCTTTATCCTTGTCGCGATAGACTACTTCACCAAATGGGTTGAAGCTGCTTCTTACGCCAATGTGACTAGGAATGTGGTGATCAAGTTCATCAAAAGAGAGTTGATATGTCGTTATGGTCTACCGAATAAGATCATCACCGACAATGCGACCAACTTGAATAACAAAATGATGAAGGAAATGTGCGAGAATTTCAAGATCCAACATCATAACTCCTCGCCATACCGCCCAAAGATGAATGGGGTTATTGAGGCAAACAAACAAAAATATCAAGAAAATCATCCAAAAAATGGTTGTGACATACAAAGATTGGCATGAGATGCTTCCCTTTGCTCTGCATGGTTATCGCACGTCTGTCTGTACCTCAACTGGGGCAACTCCTGTCTCTTTAGTTTACGGAATGGAAGCCGTACTCCCTATTGAGGTAGAGATCCCCTCATTAAGAGTACTGATGGAGACAAAATTGGAAGAGGCCGAATGGGTCCAAGCCCGACTAGATCAGTTGAATCTTATTGAAGGTAAAAGGTTAACTGCACTGTGTCATGGCCAGTTATATCAAAGGAGACTTATGAAAGCCTATGCAAAAAAAGTGCGCCCTCGACAATTCCAAGAAGGGGACTTAGTGCTCAAAAAGATCCTGCCAATTCAAAAAGATCACCGTGGAAAATGGACTCCAAATTACGAAGGACCTTATGTCGTGAAGAAGGCTTTCTCTGGAGGGTCCTTGATTCTCACAAAAATGGATGGTGAAGATCTACCACTTCCTGTAAATTCGGACGTTGATCAAGAAATATTATGCGTAAAAGCACCGCTTGTCAAAAAAAAAAAGGAAAAAAAAAAAAAAAAAAAAAGAAAAACATGGCTCGCTAGGTGGAAAACCTGGAAAGGCTACCTAGGCAAAAGTTAGAGCGACCGGTAGGTTGAAAACTCGAAAGAAGCGACCTAGGCAAAAGTTAAGGTCCAAAATAAAAGGACAAAGAGTGCTTGATATGACAAAGGAAGTGAGACAATATTGCTTGAGTCTCCATGCTAGGGAGAAGCAAATCTCTCGCTTTAGAGCAAACTAAGTTTCCATATTGGGGGTGCCAAATAATCTCAACCGGGGCAATCAAAGTCTTCATAGGTCAAGTTAACGGGTGTTCAAAATCGGGTATGCAAAGGATTGACGCTAATTACGATAAAGGGTTTCATTGGAAGAGTGAAGACCTTTGCCCTTATCATCCTCTGTAAATTTCATGTTGATGACCACAATAATACTTTCTTTTCACCATTCCCATTTCAATACAATATCATCATGTTTTTACCTTTGCCTCTTCTTTGACTCAATATGCATTTTTCTAATAATCATATATTAGAATGTGAAATGTGTGACATTGCTGTCCGAGCATTGAGAATTGCTAATGACTTGAAAGGTATGGGAAACACAATGATTCCTGATAAGAATGTTGATAAAAAAGGACAATCAGGTCACCTCAAGGGTCATCTAAAGAGTTTTCCTATTGCCCTTGTGTATCACATCTAATGCACACTTCAAGGGTCATTCTGGTTGGACATTTCAACCATCAGCTGAATAGTCAAATGAAAGGATGCCATTAAATCCTATTCCAGTTCATCTTAGAAAATGATTGCAATCATGTCCTCAAGGGTCGTGGAGACAAAAAAAAAATCATACTCTCATACATTTGAAGCATGCATTGCATAGTGCATTTGTTCTCATTTTGCTAGCCTTGACCTATAAAGGTCCAAATTGCTGTTTCCTTTTTGGGTCCCCGTACCCATTGCTTTTAAGTTTTTATTAAGCTTCAGCGGATACCTGACTCCGCAAGCTTTTTACCTTTTTGGGTCCCTGCACCCATTGTGTTCTCGTTTCCGAGCCCCGCGCCCATTGTGTTCTCGTTTCTAGGTCCTCGCACCCATTGTCTTTTAAGTTTCTAGGCCCCCGCGCCCCATTGTCTTTTAGTTTTTGGGTTCCTACACCCATTATTTTCTCGTTTTCGGGCCCCCGCGCCCATTGTGTTTTCCTTTCTGGGCCCCCGCGCCCATTGTCTTTTAGTTTTTGGGTTCCTACACCCTTGTGTTCTCGTTTCTGGGTCTCCGTACCCATTGTTTTTAAGTTTTCTGTTAAGCTTCAACAGATACCCGACTCCGTAAGCTTCTTACATTGTTTTGTTAAGCTTCAGCAGATACCTGACTCCGCAAGCTTTTTACCTTTTTCTGGGTGCCCGTACCCGTTGCTTTGTGTCCTCGTACCCATTGTTTATGTTTTCGGGTCCCCGTACCCATTGCTTTTAAGTTTTCTGTTAAGCTTCAACGGATACCCGACCGTAAGCTTCTTACCTTGTTTCAGAAGCTTCACGGATACCGACCCGTAAGCTTTTACCTTTTCCGGGTGCCCGTGCCGTTGTTTCTGGTCCTCGTACCCATTGTTTATGTTTTCGGGTCCCGTACCCATTGCTTTTAAGTTTTTGTTAAGCTTCAATGGATACCCGACTCCGTAAGCTTCTTACCTTGTTTCTGTAAAGCTTCAGCGGATACCTGACTCTGCAAGCTTTTTACCTTTTTCTGGGTGCCCGTACCCGTTGCTTTTGGGTCCTCGTACCCATTGTTTTTGGGTCCCCGTACCCATTGCTTTTAAGTTTTCTGTTAAGCTTCAATGGATACCCGACTCCGTAAGCTTCTTACCTTATTTTTGTAAAGCTTCAGCGGATATCTGACTCCGCAAGCTTTTTATCTTTTTTTTTTTGGGTGCCCGTACCCGTTGCTTTTGGGTCCTCGTACCCATTGTTTATGTTATCGGGTCCTCGTACCCATTGCCTTTAAGTTTTCCGTTAAGCTTCAACGGATACCCGACCGTAAGCTTCTTATGTTGTTTTTGTTAAGTTTCAGCAGAGATACGACCGACTGCAAGCTTTTGGGTCCTCATACCCATTGTTTTAAGTTTTCGTTAAGCTTCAGCAGATACCGACTCTGCAAGCTTTGGTCTCCGTACCCATTGCTTTGAAGTGTTCTCGTTAAGTTTCGGCGGACATGTGAATCCACGAGTTTTTATCCGTCTCATGGATAAAATTGAATCAATTCCTTTATTTTTCATTTATTCTAAATGTAAAACAAAAAGGGGGCAGCTATTGATACCCAATTTTATCCATTTTCTTTATTTTCATTTTTATTTATTTATTTAATTTAATTTCCTGTTGTATGGGTCAACCAATGACCCATTTCTCTTCTCAACCCATAACCCATTTTCTCAACTCTTCCCCTTCCTGCTGCTGCCACCGAACCATCAATAGCTTGCATTGATTTGGATTAAAGCTTCTATCAGTTTTCGTTTCCATTGGTTTTCCAATCATCATTGAGGAGCATTATTTCTGCCTGTTTGCATTTCAAAACGTAAAAGCAAATTGATTGTGAATGTGAATCAAAGCAAGAATAAAAGGGGAGAGTCGTTCAGAAATGGGAGCTGCAGAGGATTAAAAAAAACGCAGAACATCAACAAACACCCACCCAAAAACAGAACCATCACAAACCATTCTCCACCATAACAGCTACCACCATTAGCAAGCCAACTGAGTCAACTCAGTGAAGCCACTATCACCCCTTCATCTTCATCACTTCCTTCACCACCCATCTTCAAAGCTCACCATCCTACAACCAACACCCACGTGAAGCCACCCCGCACGCACGCCTCCCCAACCACCGAACTCCCCATCACCGCTCAACCAGGACCTCAGCCCCGCACCGTCCGTCTCTTCGCTACCCGCCGCTGCACCGGCTCCACCCCAACGAGAACACCGCCGCTGTCCCGCACCGTCCTTCCTCCATATCCGCCCTCCGCGACGCCGAACCCGACCGAACCCCACCGCCGCACCGGTCCGAAAGGTCCGACTGAACCCCCACCGCTGCGCCGGTCAGGAAGGTCCGAACAGAACCCCGTCGCTGCGCTGGGTCCCGTCACGGGCCGAGTCCAGAACCTCGCCGTCGCCACCGCGCTCTCCCTCGAACCCGGATCCGGCCGGATCGTACCGAGCCCCGCTCCCTTGTCCTCCACCGATCGTGAGTTTCTTCTCTCCCTCCCATTTTGCTTCTTTCTTTTCCCGATTCATAATCTGTGATTGCTCCTTTTTTTTTTCACGCTACTTTTTTTTTTCTCTCTCTCTCTCATTTGGGCCTTCTCGTTTTTTTTTGGTTTGGGCTTATTTTTTTTATATCTTATTCATTTATTATTTGAATTGATTTGTAGTTATTAATTTGGAATTTACACTTATTTGTATTTTAATTTAATACATTTTTCTTTAGTTAATTATCTTGTTTTTATGAGGTTGATATGTGACTTTAATTTAATTATTATAAATTAGATAATTTAAAACTTGCCTATGACGAAAAAAATTGGGAGAGGATCGGAGCGCCGATCGATTACACTCTTCCCGATAATCTTGAGGCTTTATATTGGATTTTGCCAGAGCGCCGAAGTCTAATCCCCACATAAAAATTAAAATAATTATGTAAATTAAAATATAATTTTTTAAATAAACCAAAATAAACTTTTCTTTTTGTAAAATAAAGTATTCAAATAAAAGTGAACAAATTCATATAGTTTTAGCATTATGATTGTGGTGACTTAAAACTTTATTTTTCATGAAGACATTTTTTAGAAATTAATGCAAAAATCTCATTGTGCCTAAAAATATTTTTCTCCTTGATTACAAAAGAGATTTTATTTGGCCATTTACTTAAAGAAACATTTTCCTACCTTAAACAAATTTCTTTGAGTTAAAATTATTCATTGAAATATTTTTTTTTATTTGGCCATTTTATTTTAAAAATTACTTCTCTTCAAAAAGATAAAATTTTAATTCACCACTTTTATATAATATGCTGTAGACTTAGAATTTGTTCTAAAATAATGGCTATTTAGCCATCCATTCCATGTCTTAGTCATTTATCATATTTGATATTATGCTTGACAAAATGGGACATGTCAAAATAAAAAAAATAAAAAATTCTTTTCTTTTAATTAGTTAAGGACCAATTAAATTAATTTTGCAAATAACATTAGATTAAATAGGTAACCATTCTTAGAACGGACGGTGTAGGGTGCTAACACCCCTACCCGTAATCAACCCCGAACCTCAAACTCTGAAACGTAGACCATCTTTTAGGTGTCCAATTGCGCCATTCCATTTAATGGATAAAGCGATTGGTGGCGACTCCTAACACCCCGAGGTCCATTCCTCTTCTTTCTTTTTATTTTCGCGATGCCCTTCGGGACGGTTGCGACACCAGGATTCTTCGGGTTCGTGCGACTGGAGTTTCACTGGGGTTCCGAGGCGTGGCGTATGCATGCTGACCGAGGGACAGTAGCTTATGTGGGACGATTGACTATGTCCCTATGTAGGGAGTATAACGGGGAGGTCATATTCACTGCTATGCTTTATTTACATTTAGAGTTACCTTTGACCATTAGGCGTTATTGGCAGGGAGTTTTCCAGGCGCCTAGTGAGTTGAGTAACGAGTCGACAGCTCGGACTCGTGTTCGAAGTGCTGTGAGATCTCATAGATGCACACTTTTCGATGGTTATTCTGGAGGCGATGGACGATGATTCATCAGAGAGTTTGATATCTACTGAGATGCACTTGGGCAGTATTATGTTTTAGCTTTGTGTCAACTCTTTATTGCTTTATTAAATACTTTTAGTTTGTGAATTATGTTTGTACTAAAAGAGAATCTTATGTATATTATGGTGAGTTTATGTTTGTTATATCTTGTGTTTCGTGTTATTTTATTCAATGTTAATAATTATAAAAAGAAAAAAATATATTCCGTAAATATTATGTAAGTATCAAATGTTTTACAACTTGGGTAGAGTTTTATTTTTATTTTATTTCATTGCATTCATAAATGTGGCATCCCCACAAGGGTGTTACAAATTTAGGGTACTATATGTGATATACTGGTATGTGTTATGGTGATATTTATCTGTATTGTAGTTTTCTTCATTGCCATGCGGGTAATGATGTAGATTGTCTCACCTCTCTATACGTATTTCTCTGTATTGTTATTATATTCTGTAAAGAGTTTGAGGAAGAGGAAGAGGAACAGCCTCTTGATATTCAATATCCGGAAGAACGCCAGCTGACTGAGCATTGTGAGGACGGCGAGCCATTAGATCACCCTTACCATCTGGATTGATCTTGTGATCATGGCGTTGTCTGGATTCTTTGGTTTTGTGAGACTTGATTTCTATGGAGGCTCGGAAGCCTGGCGACTGCGTGAGAATAGAGGATCGATAGTTTATGTGGGATGTCTGATAGTGTTTTTGTGTAGAGAGTTTGACGGGGAGATTATCTTTACTACTACTTTGTATTTATATCTTGAGTTACCTTTGACTCTTAGGCATTATTAGGGAGGGATTTTCCATGCGCCTAGCGAGCTTAGTAGTGAGTCGACAGCACGGACTCAGGTCTGTTGAGCTACGAGACTTCCTAGATTTCTGCTATCCAAAGATCTATCTGAGAGTGATCATTCAGAGGGTTAGGAATCTTTGATGTGCACTTGGGCATGTTATGTTTTAGTATTATGCTGACTCTTTACTGTTTTGTTAAATATTTGTAGTTGTACATTATTTGTATACTTAAGACAAAATCATATGTATATTATGGTGTGTGATTATGTTTTGTCTTATTTTGTGTTCTGTGTTATTTTATTTGACGTTATAAGTATAAAAGGAAAAAATTTTACCACTAATATTATTTATGTATCAAACGTTTTACAACTTGGGTAAGAATTTTATTTTATTTTATTTTATTAAAAATGTGACATCCCCACATGGGTGTTACAACTGTTATGTTTCTTTATTCTAGATTTAAAAATTCCAACTCTTCCCCTGCTTGTAAATTCCTTGGAAAATGCTTGTCCAAGAAAGCCATCTTAAATATCTTTAAGTTATCTCTATCTCGGTTGTCTCCTTAATTCTTCTCGTGTCATTCAACCAATATTCAGCTTCCCCCCTTCATCTTGAAGTAAGCAAAGGACATATTCTGATCATCTATGCATCTCATCTCAACAAAGATCTTCTCCAACACTCTCGATTATTCCTCAACCTTATCTGGATTATACTTTCTTTGGAATGATGGAGGGTTGGTCTTCCTGAACTCTGAAGGATCATGAAAACACTGGTTTCTCTTGACTGCTACTTCATTCTCTGGTTACAGATGTGGGTTATTACCTATCCTTTCCAAAACTCTTGTTTATGACAGTCGTCTATTCCCTCATGGCTATGGCCAACTCTCCTTACTTTCTCTTGACAGTTGTCATCTCTCTGATCATCTCCATCATATTTGTCGTATTATCACGGTAAACACTCTATCTCTTCGTGTACCCCTGGATGAAGCCATAGTCTTCTGTACGCCCCGAACATTACATATTAAGTTTATCAGGCTCAGTATTTATGTAATTGTGCAATAGCAACCATGACCATCTATACTTTTTAGTATCAAGATAAGAAAATACACAACATTAGCCTAGCTAGTCCATACCTTGGCTCAAAAGGATGAACGACTCTAATACCATAATGTAACATCTTAAATACTAGTACTAATAATGTATCTGGCTTACGCATCAGCAATTAGGATTTGGTACATTACTTACGAATATCATCAATTTTTCAAATAAAATATTTCATTAAATATCAAAATATGAGCCTTATGCAGAAGCATAACATATATATATTAAGAAATGAAGTTTATAGAAACTGTACATTATATGCATAAGAATGCCTCATGGCACAAAATCGATATCACTACTTCCAAATATCTAAACAAAGAACTAAACTTAACTCTTTATGCCAAATCTCTATCTTGCTTGGCTGCCTGGGTCCTGGCTGTAATCATCATGAAAAAATCATAGAAGTAGGGGGTGAGAATTACAAAATTCTCAGTAGTTTATTAAAAAATCAAGCCATCACAATAATTCCAGCTATTTCAGGAAAAAATCATTTCAAATCATTAATATATGTAATCCTTAGAAAGGTGACTAAAGTCAAATTGAGTCCTTTTTCTTCCAGAATCAGAGGTTCATTTTATATCATTTATCAAAATCATTTGAAGGATCAAATCATTCATCAAATTTTATCAGAATCTCAAACTCATATTAAGATATCTCATTTCTTGAAATTCACGTCTCAAATCATAATTCATTTTATCAAATGTCATCGAATCTCATATCATCAAATCACAATTCAAATAATCAAATCTCAAGTCATCAACTCATAAATCATTTCATTAAATATCAAGATATCTCATTTATATCATTGATTATCAATCATATCAAGAAATCTTATCTATTAAGATTCATATCTCAAATCATCAGGACACATGTGTCATCTCAAATCAAAGGTATGGATGGTGTACTAGCCTCACAATATCATTTACTTGGTAGTAGTCTGTTTTTAGGTTAGTGCACATCAACCTATTTATGATGATCCATTTGCCATACAAAGTTACTCCAGAGTGAGAGTAACCCAAACCACAACTTATAAGGGAATTATCCTTCCTAATTCCAAAGTTGTGAGTAGAGAAGGAACATAAATTATGAGAGAATTATCCGTCCTCATTCCAGAGTTATGAGTAGAGAGGGTATTATCCGTCCTCAACTACTTTGATAGGGAGGGTATCTTTCTTCCTCACACTACCCCCTCAACTACTTAGATAGGGAGGTTATCTTCCTTCCTCACACTACCTATAATCCAGAAATAACTCAAGTAGAGAAGGAATTATTCGTCTTCAACTACAATTTCATCCAGGGAGAGCTCAGGTAAAGAGAATGGGATTTATACGTTCTGAATGCCAATAACTCAGGTGGTAAGGGAATATCCATCCTCAACCACCATTTCTAAGTCTCCCCCTAGGATTAAGGATATCCTTGATAATGGGTTACTCATGTAAATCAATTATCAATCTAAATCATCATTCATCAAACATGCAATAGTATGCATATAAAGATTTATCTTATCATCAATAATCAAATCCATCATTCAATCTCATTTTATGCAATATCATTATGAAAATCATTTCTCAAATCATCAATCTTATTTGGTTTAATATCATCATAAAATTATTTCCCAAGTTTGTTTGGATGCATAATCATATCACATTTAACGAATTCATGATCTTTCAATCTAAGGTTTAAGGTTTGTATTTAGGTAACATAGGATAAAGAACTGTGTTTTCATCATTTTCATATCAAAATCCTCAAATTAGAGGCCTGATAATCGATTACATGCCCTTGGTAATCGATTACCAGCTTGGTAGAACCTTGGAAATCAATTACAAGGGTGATGTAATTGATTTCATCTTACCCAGATGCCTGGTAATCAATTACATAGGTTGTGTAATTGATTACCAGTTACCCAAAAGCACATTTCGTAGCTCCAGAAGCTTGGTAATCGATTACAAAGGCTATGTAATCGATTACAACATGGAAATTTATAGAAAAATAGAGTTTTTAACCCTTTTTAACCCAACCAAACCAATAAATATCATCATCAACATCAAACAATCACAAATATGCATCCAAATCACTCATAAAATAACAAATCTCAATATAGGCATGAAGCCCTTTTCCCAAATCTTAAAACTCATCAAGAGTTAAATAAAAGAATCAAGTTCTCAAATCATAATCATCATACAATCATCTTTTCCATTTCAAAATCATCATTCAAATCTCAAGTTTCCAAAACTTTGGACTCATAATCATCATACAATCATCTTCTATAAAATCATCATGAATGATTATGGTTTCTTTGAGCATTTTATTTTTATTTTTTGTATTTATTACATGCATAAAAGCCGCCCTCACGATGGCACTTTTGTGAACAAAATTTATTTATTTTTAAATATAATGTTTGAAAACCGCCATCAACCATGGCGACTTCTAAGCTACTTAACAAAAAATATAAATAAATGTACAAGTAAGAAGTACCCATCACCCATTGCAGTTTTTGAACTACTTACTAAAAAATATTACACAAGTCAAAAGTCGCCATCACCCATGACTACTTCTAAACATGTTATAAAACAAGCGTATTTTGGTACATAATCTAAAAGGTAGGTTAGAATAATAAATTAAAAAAATATCTATATTATGATAAAAAAAGCCAATTTTTGAAACTGATATTGTTGATAATAAGTTGTATTTCAATTGTTTACGTTAGCATATTTTAAATCAAGTTTCAACACAATGGACTTAGTTTTCCTCTATCATGTGTGGACTTTCTGTATTTAAGCCCATAATTTTTTTTTAATTAGTTGCTAGAATATTATGTTGACATTTTATGACACTATTAGTAAATAATTAAGGCAGAACCTATATTCCAACATTGTTTACATTAGTTATAATATTTGGATATCTTGAAATCTCAGATTTATGAGAATCCCAATTTTGAGGATTGTTCACATATCCATATAAATATCATTCTTTTTTCTCTTGTTCCCTGTACTCTTAGTTTTCTTTGCTTTTGTCCATCGTATATATCTATCCATTTGTTAGTATAAAAATAAGACATTTCGATTTAGGAGATTTCAATGTGCAGTTGAAGACTTACTTCAAAAATTTATATGATTCTATTAGAATCAAAAGGAAATAAGGTTATCAAGATAACATTTTTTATTTGGAAACTACCAAAATGGTAGTTTCAATTTGACATTAAAAAAATAGTAGTTCAAGTTGAAATGGTAAGTATTGAAACTATCGAGTATTAGTTTCGATTTACTATTAGAAATGATACTTTCGACTTCATACCATAAGTGGTGACTTTGAGTAGGACTTGAACATTGAGACCACTGACTTTAGTTTTATTAGAGTCGAAGTTGTAGTTAAGCCTCAAAATTATCAAAATGACAGTTTCAATTTGAAACCAGGAAAGGTCATTTCAATTTCATATTAGGATTGGTAATTTCGAGTTAGAGTCAAAATGGAGATTCGAAGAAGTAGCTATACTTAGCAAATTTTTGAAAATAGAAATAAGGGGTCTTGACCAAAAGCCAGTAAATGTTTGAAGATTCAAGTTTGAAATCAAAAGAAATGATTTGAAATGGGAATAGAAGTTAGCAACAGTTGCAAGTATAAGATCAAGACAATATGAAGATTACTGATAGAGATTGAGCAATTACTTGTAGCACGAGGATTTCTAACAAAGATATGGCAGTTGCTTTGGCGGTTGCTTGACAAGTATCACTAATAATCATTAGGTAATTATCTTTGTTTTAGACATATGTCAAGATCATGTAGAAAGGGTAGTTACTTAGAATGCCCATAAATACCAAAAGGATGGAAACACATAGGAGTTGGAAATTCTACACTCACAAGCACTTGTAACTCACTCTTTCACGTCCTCACCATCTCAAGAAAATAGCATGAGTCAAGTCCAGTATGTTTCCATCCACTTTCATTCTAGTACCCTTTACAAATTCAATGTAACTTTAAATTTAGTTCATTTATATTCAGTCATTTTACTTTATTATAAAACTTTTTTCTACTCCCAATCGAGTGTTCTTTTAGGGTCATTTGATTTCTTTTTAATTGCTTTCATTTACTTGCTTTCCTTACTTTTCTGTAAATTTACTTTCCTACACTTTACATACTTTCAAGTTTATTTTTCATTGTCTTTTTACATTGCTCTACGTTATTTCTTATTCTTTAATTTCAGCACTTTACTTTATTTGTCAAGTTTACTTAAATGCACTTTAGTTCTATTATTTACACTTCATGTCATTTAACTTGCTTTATTTTACAAATCTTTTTACTTTTCAAAGCAAAGTCTTTTTCATTTTTACTTATTTTCTATAAGTTACTTCTCACGTGTAAGTACTTTGATTTCGATTTACACCATTCTATGTTTCATTTAAAATTAACCTTTGATATTCTTACTCAAAAGATCAATTTACGAGCTAGAGAATCCCAAGAGGCACTGATTCCCTTCCCTAGATTGAGTTTGTAAATCAAATTTATCGTTAGACAAAATTTTGCATAAACAAATTGGCACACCTAGTGAGACTAGTTGATGTGTGAAATCCGCAAGTGTACGGTTTCATCGTCAATCCAAGAGTGCCTCCCTCTAACCAAATTAGAACCCCCTAATTATATTCAGAACATCTATTTATACTCTAAGGTTTTAATTGGCTAAAAAGCCCCAAAAGAAATAAAAATAAAAACTAAAATTCTACCTCGTATTACGATCCACGGCCGTGGATCATTCTGCCAAAAAGCCAAATCTGAGTCATTTGAGTTCCACAGCCGTGGATGGTTCCACGGCCTGGCCGTGGAACTCTCTGGAATCTCTATTTCCTTCTTCAAGTTGTTGCTCGATTCATGGCCGTGGTTTGATCCACAGGTAGGCTGTGGATCCCTCTGGAGTGGTCTTTTTGCACCATTTTGCTATCCGTTAAGCTCTAACTTCAATTATGCAAGAATTCCATTCAATTCAAGGCCAATTCAACATTAATCCTGCACAACAACACCAAAAACACTGCAGTTATCTGAACTAAGGGAAAATCAAACCAAAAAGGGAAACTAAAATGCCTAAAATGCCCAAGAATGCATGCAAAACAAGAACAAAACATTATGTTATTTCACACACATCACTAGTCGAAAGACAGGTGTTTTGAAGAATTCAATTTGTTTATGCACTTGAGAAGTGGTAAAATATTGCCAAGAATGTCAGATAATTCATCAATAAGTGCTCAAAACCCTCAATTAGGGAACAATTGAGCCAATGGCAGAAGAGACACCATAGTCCTTAGAAGTTTGCCACAACCTTTGGAACCTGTGATTAGTGAAATCACAGGGGTCCCTATTTCTAACTTAAAAAATAGAACTCTTGGGATAAATATAACTGCACCCTTATATGGGTTGCCTCCAGGGTTTACTCCCCAAAACGTCACACAAAATATAGGCACTACCCAAGCCATATACATAAGTCAAATACCCAATGTTTCACTAAGAAACCAAGTGATAAATGTTAATGGCCAAGTTGCAGGAACCAATGCAAATCGAACTGATAGACAAAATTTAGGAACACCAGTATTCTCTAATTTGGCCAAGGATTTGTTTTCGATTCCTTCAAGGAATACAAATACATCCTTGAATAACCTTAGGCAGCAGATTGATGAAAGCAACCACGAGATGGTCCACATGCTAACTCAGCATATGACCACTGTGATAACCCCACTCATAGAATCAAACAATAACACCTACACCACATTCGCTAAGCAAATGAGTGGAATTGCATATATCTTTGGCAACCTAGTGGAATCTATAGGGAATCAAAGGGGAAACAATTAACTTGTTTGTCAAGAAAATGCCATATTCGTAAATAATCCCAATGTTTATAACACAATTAAAGATAACTAGCCAAGAGAGAATCCAGGCCCAAATGCAGGATTTTGAATAGTCAATCAAAATCAAGATGTTGAAACCTCCTAGAAAGAGTTAGGCTAAGTAATATTAGGGGGCATTAAAACATCAACCAAGCAATTGAGAAGGTGCACAATAGGTATGACTTTAATGTGGGATACGCAAATAGACCTTATTTTTTTTCAGCCTTCCCTAAATTCATCCAACAAGTAGAATTGCCCAGAGGATGGAAAGCACCTAAGATCTCTAGCAAATTTCTGGGGAGAGTGGAGAACCTATAGTAGAGCATATTGCTCGAGACACAATCGAAGCAAGGGATGTAGCCACAAATGAGCACTTAAAAATGAAATAATTTCCTAGCTCTCTAACCAAAAATGTTTTTGCTTGGTTTACAACTCTTCCACCAATAAGGGGCAATAAGGTTATTGAGATAACATTTTTGATTTGGAAATTACCAAAAAGTAGTTTCGATTTGGCATTGAAAAAGTGGTAGTTCAGGTCGAAATTGTAAGTTTTGAAACTATCAAGTATTAGTTTCAATTTGTTATCAAAAATGATACTTTTAACTTCATTCCATAAGTGGTGACTTCGAGTAGGCCTCGACCATTGAGACCTTTGACTTCAGTTTTATTAGAGTTGAAGTTATAGTAAAGACTCAAAATTATTGAAATGATAATTTTGATTTGAAATCAAGAAAGGTCATTTCAATTTCATATCAGGAGTTATAATTTCAAGTTAAAGTCGAAATGGAGATTCGAAGAAGTAGCTACACTTTGCAAATTTTTCAAAATAGAAACAAGGGGTCTCGACCAAAAGCCAGCAAATGTTTGAAGATTCGAGTTTCAATTCAAAAGAAAGGATTTGAATTTGAAAAAGAAGTTAGCCGCAGTTGCAAGTATAAGATTAAGACAATATGAGGATTACTGATAGAGATTGAGCAGTTACTTGTAGTGTAACACCCCTTTTCGGAAGGGAACGTCACATTGTCAATTACAATACGAAAATAAAATTGTATAAGTTAAGACCCGGTTCTTTTGCAGCATTATGTATATTTACTTGATTATAGTTGGGTAATTAAATTGGTGAGTGTATATTTTTTTTTTGTAATAGCAATAATTAATAATGACAAGAATTAATACACCACGGTGACGAAACATACATGGAAATAAGGAAATAAAGGCAAAAGTAAAGTATACATCGGAATTTAACATTTCATATTTATATATATTTATCTGTCAAACTGTTTAGTTACAAACTTGGTATATCAAAAAGCAAAACTATACCTGCCCCCAAAGGATTATACATAAATATCCCCACGATATTAGAATATACAGCCCACAACAACAAAACATCAAGCCCCCAAAATCAAATACTGGTAGCCCTCAGTAGCTACAAGTAAAGTCAATCCCTCAAGTGAGGAGGAATCGTGTCAGGATCCTCTTCAGGATCCTCCTCGGGGTCGTCCTCAGGGACTTCCTTGGGATCTTCCTCAGGATCTTCCTCATCAGAGGAAATCACCATAGGAATCGCAGAATTACGGGACGGGGCCCGAGCTGTGGAATGAAAGGAGTCTTCCTGCAGGGTGTAATAACGGTCACCCCACATCTCGCGTATCGGAAGTTGAAATTCCAGATGTAGGCTAACACAGCGGGTGAAAACGGGTGGCTCATGGCGCCTCCAGGCTAGAGATAATGATACATCCCCCCAGTAAACGCAATGCTCAGAGTCAAAGTTGATGTGCCAGCACTCTGGCCCTCCTAAGAAGGTCAAGCGCACATCTCCCAAAAATCTATGCGTGCGTGTCTCCATATTCTTCAGCAGTCACTTAGTCGAGGTAAGGCCAAAAACCGGGGAAGTAGGGCTTCAGCTTCCTTACAGTCGTCTTCATTGGGATGCAATATATAGACAAACAATAATGGAAAGACAGGAAAGAGGTAAGACATCCTACCATCATTACCAATTATAGCATCAAGAAACCAAACGGCGCAAAGCGCCCACATAGCATTTATGATAGCAATAATAGTAATAAATCATTTATCAGTAGTTAAAATCAAACAAATAGTTCCAGGCAGTTATACGTATATGTATCGATAAAACAACAGTCCCAATATAATAACAATAAATGCTAGATAATTCATGGACTCACTATACATATGCATTCAATAGTCAAAATCCTACTCCATGGAGCTAGACACAAAACAGTCGGAGAGAATGATCAGGGAGATATGCCAGTATCTCGTCAGCCATAAAACAAGTGCTTTCCAGAAAATAATCAGTCATTTTGCGCAACAAGGCTTTATATAGCGGCATTCTCACAAAATCTCGATATAGGACTGTGGCCAGTTAGGATCGTCGGTGCGTTTGCATTGGTTTGTCCTACAGTCCAGAGGGGCTACCACTGCCCTTTGTGAGACACCGGTGCCCCGATGCCCTCAAGGCCGACTACAGGACCCCACTTGTCTATTTGCACCCGCACTAAGGTGTGATCATCTCCTAGGCAACTCGGCCTTAACAAAGTCCAACGGACATTCTTTTTTTTCTTTTTGTGCAATGCATGACTCAATCATGCTCCTCATGACAACTAGGTCAATCATGCTTCAAATGCATGTCATATGATTTAACAACAAGGTTTGATCCCATTCACGGATCCACATCAAGCCAACAGCACATTTCAAGGATAACCACAATCCCATTCAGAGTCAAAATAAAAGTCAATCATCAGGTTCATCATGTTCCTCACGGCCTCACCTATACTCATGTTTTTCCTCTATTCAAAATTCTCACTAGTTATAAGGCATGTTCACGTTCCTTGTTTTCCCCTATTTATGAATCCCTAATTAGTTTCTAGTCATCCAATTATTTACGATTAATATGGTTATATTTCTCCAAAAACCTTGAGTCTAGGAAGATACACGGCTGGAATCACCAGCAAAGCCACAAATTTAATTGTTAGGTGTTGGGTGATCAAATATGCTTGTGAATTCGACAGAGACAACGTATTTAATGAAAAATTGAGGCTGCCATTCGACGAAAAGTGACTTGAAAGATGGGAGAACATTATATAACAAGATTGGCTAAAGATCAATTCTGTCTGCAGTGGAGGTTCGTCGAACGAGAGATGAAAGATGGGAGAAGTCCCTCTACTAAATGGTTAGAAACTCTAATTCGATTGATATTGACACGGCACTAAATGATTAGTGTAACACCCACCTTATGATGTCACATTTATGTTACATTATTACCAAATCAACCTTATTTAGATAACGTACTTTGTAGGAAAAATACAAAATTCAAAAATTCTTAATAACAAGAAAATAAACTTAGCAGAAAATAAAACATCACAAAGATCATTACAAATAATTTACATCATTTATACATATCCAAGTCTCTTGTTATACATATACAAGTCTTTAACACTATCATACTGTAAATATTACAAACTAGTCACTCCAAAAATTTTAAACACTATTTACATTGACATCTTTGCCCAAGTACTACTAGGCAGCTGAGCCCTCAGAAGTAGCCGGACCCTCAGATGGGTCCTCCTCAGACTCCTCGGGTGGGGGAATTCCAACTCGACGTAAAGTTCAGGGAACAAATGTCCGAGCGGACGATACGACACTACTCTCTCTAGGGGTGCGATTGTACGCTCCCCAGTGCTGCCTGATGGATATAGGGAACTCTAATTGTACATAGATAGTAACAGAAAAGTAAGGGTTCCCTGACTGTAGCCTACTCAATCTAATATTTACATCTCCCAGATAATATATACTCTCTCTCAAGATCTTCAGTCCATGCCTTGTCCCCTCCGATGAATGTCAGTCTCATGTAACCCAAGAAACTAGGGATCTCTACCGTCATCAAAACTCGAAGTTCTCAACGGAATCTGGACCTTTCTCTGCTTCTCGCTCTACGTCTGGCTCAGTGTCTTAACAACAAATAAACATAATACAACATATACATACAAGAGGTGAGATCACCTACGCCAATACCAGTATGGTAGCAATGAAGATAATCACATCCAAAATATCATACAGATGTCATACTATAATTACAGTTATGCCACTAACATTGTATATCATCATTACACAGGAAATAATACAAGAATTACGATTATGCTATTTTCAATATTCAAATATTTAACATTTTAATTATTACGAGCAAGAATTACACATGAGCAAGAATTACAATAATATATCCTTTATGAATGCAAATGTACACTGACTCAATATCCTACTCCATGGAGCTACAACTCAAGTCGGAGAGAGTGACTGAAAAGATTTGTCGGCACCAACATGCTTCAGACCACGTGCTCAATTTCTGCACATCTAGCATATGCACGACAGTCTGTATCAAATCATGATTAGGGATAGTGTCTCGGTCCGGATCATTGGTGTGTTGCATCGGTCTAACCCACGGTACAGAAGAGCTATCAACTGTCCATTGTAGGCAACCCGCATCCCAATGCCCCCAAGGTCAACAAGTGACCTACACTACGCTTATCGCACCCACTCAGGAGGTGTAGTCTCTCCTAGGCAACTTGCCTTACGCAGTCCTTTGGACCTTTCTAATGCATGTACTATGCACTATTCACAATTTCCATTAATATCGCATATGCAGGGTTTATATAATAATTTAACAGCATTATTACTGTAATTTAATCGCATAGTCATATTTTCATATTTTCTCACTCGCGACCCAATTCTGTCGCTTTTTCAAATCATGTAATGATTTTTCAATGTTTTCCAATCGCGTGAATATTTTTCATACGTTTGAATTAGAATTACTGTTTTACTCATTTTAATACTAAATTTTACTGTATTTTCCTCATATTTGCAAAATAGTCCCTCAAAACTCATAAATTATATTTTTGTCCCTCAAAACAGATTAATTATGTTTTCGTCCCTCAAAACACATAATTTACATTTTTGTCCCTCAAAATATGGTATTTTCACTATAGCCCCTCAAAATTTTATATTTACATAATGACCCCATATTTCCATAACATTTACAATTGAATCCCTTTCTCATAAAATTTACAGTATAAATTTCACATACATACAGTATAAGTTTCTTTACAGTATATATTTCACATACATACATATTATCAGTTACTTAGGCATTACAGCAAGGTGCAAGCAGTGAAATAAAATCATATCTCACAGATACTACACATACAAACATAGAAACACAAGCAGGCACATCCCAAATACAGTCAAGAACCTCAAACAATAGGTGAATAACCTCAAACAATAGGTGAATAAATCCTTAAGGATTTTTCACCGAACAAACCATCCTCACACTACCAGAACATGGGTGGTGAGGTTGAATCTCCCTCTTACCTCTTGAAGACAAGCTTTCTAAGCTTTCCTCCTTTCCTTGAAACTTTGTTCACCTCCTAAACAAACCCCAAAGTTCCAAGAAAATTTGTAAATGCACATACAAGCATCAAGATTGAAATAAAAACATGGAGAAATCATGATTAACAAAAATTAAAATCAAACTTTGAATCATTAAATCAAAGCTTACCCTTTAGGAAAAGGTTTATGACAAACTTGTGAAGGAGAAATGGTTAGAACATAACTTGAGTCAAAATAAAATCAAGAGATGAATTTTTTTAAAGGCTTGATGGTGTGGGTTTAAGGTGATGACCGAATGTGAAGAAAGAAAATGGAAGAGAAGGTGCGTGATCTCTTGGCACTTTGAGAGAAATAAGCTTATATTTGATAAGTATAAAAAGCAAAAGGATGAGGACGTTTCAAAGAAGGTCTTGGCAGTGTAATAACTTGTGAAATTTGGAAAGAATTACTTGAGTAATTATCCAATTTTTGAGTGCATAAGGACAATTGCTTGCCTTGAGGAATTGTGAGGATAAAATAAAGAGATTTATTTGTATAATTGTCCAATCCTTCCAGCTGCTGCCGTGTGACTTGTGAGGAGAAAATGAAGAGAATTACTTGGATAATTCTCCCATTTTACAGCTGCTGCCATGCTGTCTTGGTGAGTGACCGTGAGTGACTTTTGCTTGAGTAAGTATCTATTCTTTAATTGCATAAGGACACTCACTTGTCATTGGTCACCAACTTGACTTTGCATGACATTTGAGTATTCAAATATTACTTGGAAGCTTCTCCAAGTCTTTGAACCGTAATTTCTTCGCCGCTTCTTTGGACCATCCCCATCCCCATTCTGCTGCTCCAAATCTGCTGCTGGACCGTGGAGCTTGGTGAGTTTAAACTCTTCAATTTGTTACTAATCCAAGCTTAATTACTAGTTAATTAATTAGCTAATTAGTTAAGTTTAATTTCCTAATCATTCCTACTTAATTATCCAAGTATAAAACTAATTTAGTTTAACATATTTAGCATGTATCATCACCTCTAATTAGAATTAGGATATTAAATTAAAGATTAAATTATAACTAATTACTAGTTAAGTTAGTTTACTTAGTTTCTTAATTAGACCATTAGGTCCACTACATTAAGGTTAATTAGTTTCCTAAGCAAAAGTCAAGCAATTTTTGTTGACTCAATCCTATCCATTGAAAATCAATTTGATTTCCTATCCATTAATTTTATCTATGGTGGATATTACTTGATAGTTTTGGTAGGATTTGTTTTATACCATTGATTAGATCAATGGTGAAGATCAAAGCTTCTAAATCAAGCTTCAAATCTAATGGTCCACAAGAAGGTCTAAGCTTCTTTCCTTGACAAATTCTCATTGGTTAGAAAAGTCCAATCATTTACGTTGACTACTTCCTATTATTTCATTTTAATTTTGATTACAGGAAATATTCTAAGCGCCTTTTCTGCTAGTTAAAACTTATCGGGTCCAACATTCATAGCAACGACTGCTATAAATATAACCACAGATATTTATTAGTACAATATTTTTATTTTTATAGATATTTTCTAAAAATTAAAAGATTCTTTTCTGTGTCACTCAGATTTGGGTTTAGTAAGATCCCCTGTCTCCAAATGAGGCAGATCAAAATTTTCCCTGCCTGAAAATTATTATTTTTCCTGGCCAGGAGCAAATCACACAAAATGATCAAATATGATCTCAGAACAGTCAAATTATTTTTGTACCACACAGAAAATACAAAACAGTATAATTCTGCTATTATTATTCATATAGCCAGAATTTGGGGTATTACAACTCTCCCCCTCTAAAATAAAGTTTCGTCCTCGAAACTTGACATACACTTAACATAAAAACGGATACTGCTCTCTAATCTTTTCTTCCAACTCCCACGTGGCTTCACCGCTTACATCGTTCCAAACTACTTTAACTAATGCAATGTCCTTTCCTCGAAGCTGCTTTATCCTTCGATCTTCAATCTTGTCTGGAACTGTTTCATAGGTCAAGTTCTCCTTTAGTTGTACAGTGTCTGGTTCGATAATGTGAGTCAGATCTGGAATATATTTCCGTAGTTGTGACACGTGAAATACATTATGAAGATTTGATAAAAACGGTGGCAGTGCAACTTGATAAGCCACCGGACCTATCTAACGAAGTATCTGATACGGTCCGATAAACTTGGGAGTAAGCTTCCTCGACTTGATTACTCGTCCAACTCCAGTCATAGGCGTCACACGTAAAAATACATGGTCACCTTCTTCGAATTCCAGTGGTCTTCGCCTTTTATCTGCATAGTTCTTTTACCGCGTCTGAGCTGTCCTCATCTTGTCTTGGATCATCTTTATCTTCTCGGTTGTTTGCTGCACAAATTCAGGTCCTATCACAGTACTTTCACCATCCTGGTAACAACACAATGGTGTCCTACATCTTCTCCGATATAAGGCTTCATAGGGTGCCATCCCTATACTTGAATGGAAACTATTGTTGTAAGTGAACTCTATCAATGGCAGAAATTCATCCCAAGAACCAGTTTGCTCTAGAACGCAAGCCCTCAACAAGTCCTCCAACGACTGAATTGTTCTTTCTGACTGACCATCAGTTTGTGGATGGTAAGCAGAACTCAAATGTAGATTTGTTCTCATCGCTTCTTGTAGACTAGTCCAAAATCTTGATGTGAATCGCGGATCTCGGTCAGAAATTATACTGGATGGTACACCATGAAGTCTAACAATTTCATTGATGTATATCTGAGTCAACTTCTCCATTGAGTACTTAATATTAATCGGTAAAAAGTGCGTCGACTTTGTAAGCTGATCAATAATTACCCATATAGAGTCGTGACCCTTCCGAGTTATTGGTAGCCCCGTGACGAGATCTATTGCTATGTCATCCCATTTCCATTCAGGAATGGGCAAAGGTTGCAACATTCTTGATGGTCGTTGATGTTCCACCTTGGCCTTCTGACAAGTCAAACAGGATGATACGTACTCAGCTACATCTCGCTTCATTCCTTGCCACCAATACAGCTGCTTCAAATCTTGGTACATCTTCGTGGCTCCTGGATGTATACTCAACTTACTTCTATGAGCTTCATTCAAAATCGATCTTCTAAGTTCTGGATCGTTTGGCACGCAAACTCTCCCTTTGAACTTCAAAATTCCATCAACACCTTCGCTGAATTCTAATTCTGCTCCTTGACTTCTTGCTTCCTTTGCTTCTTACAGATATTGATCACTATTCTGTCCTTCTCGTATTTTATCCATCAGATCATTCGAAATAGTGATTATATTCAAACACATCTTCCCCGGTGTCAACTTCACAGATAATCGCATATCCCGAAATTCTTCTATCAATTCCTTCTCCTTCATCATCATAACAGAAGCATTAAGCGATTTTCTACTCAAAGCATCCGCTACGACATTCGCTTTTCTGGGATGATATTGTAACTGAAAGTCATAATCTTTTAGAAACTCGAGCCAACGCCTTTGTCTCAAGTTCAACTCTTTCTGGTCGAACAAATACTTCAAACTTTTATGGTCACTAAACACAGTGAACATTGCCCCATAGAGAAAATGTCTCCATACCTTCAACGCAAACACCACTGCTGCTAGCTCCAAGTCATGAGTTGGATAATTCTTCTCATATACTTTCAACTGCCTCGATGCATATGCCACAACTTTACGGTTCTGCATAAGTACACAACCCAATCCTTGATAAGAAGCATCACTGTACACCTCGAAAGGTTCATTCGGATCAGGTAGAATCAAAACTGGTGAAGTAGCCAGTCGTCGTTTCAACTCCTGAAAACTTTCCTCACAGGCTTCAGTCCACACAAACGGTTGATTCTTTCGTGTAAGTTGGGTAAGAGGTCCTGTAATCTTTGAAAACCCTTCTATGAATCGTCGATAGTAACCGGCCAATCCGATGAAACTACGGATCTCTGATACAGTCTTCGGTCTTTCCTACTCAACAATTGTCTCCACTTTAGATGCATCAACTTCAATTCCATCTGCCGATATGATATGCCCCAAGAATTGTACTTCACTCAACCAAAATTCACACTTGGACAACTTGGCATATAGTTTATTTTCCTTCAAAATCTGGAGAACCACTCTGAGGTGTTCAACATGTTCCTCCTGACTTCGAGAATAAATCAAGATGTCATCGATAAAGACAACAATAAACTTATCCAAGTATGAATGGAAAAGTCTGTTCATGAAGTCCATAAATATTGCAGGTGCATTAGTTACACCAAAAGGCATCACTTGGTACTCATAATGCCCGTATCGAGTCCGGAACGCAGTCTTCGGAATATCCTCCACCTTTACACGTATCTGGTGATAACCAGAACGTAAGTCAATCTTAGAAAATATGGTGGCTCCTCGCAATTGATCCAGCAGATCATCAATTCTCGGTAAGGGATACTTATTCTTGATTGTAATCTTGTTCAGCTGCCGATAGTCCACACATAGCCGAGAAGTCCCATCCTTCTTCTTTACCAATAACACTGGAGCTCCCCAAGGTGATACACTTGGTCTCACAAATTTCTTTTCCAACAAATCTTCCAATTGCTTTTTCAGTTCGGCCAACTCTACTAGCGCCATTCTGTAAGGTGCCATAGATATAGGTCCAGCTCCAGGTACTAAATCAATAGAGAATTCAATCTCCCTTTCCGGTGGTAATCCCAGTATATCTTCAGGAAACAATTCGGGAAATTCATTCACTACAAAGATATCCTTCAGAACATCTTCACAGTGAATCTCCAAAGAATATATCAACAAGTACCCTAGGTCTCCTTCCTTTAAACAAGCTTCCACTTGAGTAGCCGTTAAGAATTTAGAATCCTTAACCTCAGGAAAAACTAACGTCTTACTTGAACAGTCAATCAGGATATGGTTAGAGGATAACCAATCCATTCTTAAGATTACATTAATCTTAGAAAGAGGCAAACAGATCAAATCCACATGAAAAATTCTATCCCTAACACATACAGGCCAATTCAAGCATACTTTTGTAGTTATCACAGGTTTATCAGTAGGAGTAACCACAATCAAATCATATGGCAATGTAGTCACAGTCAATCCTAAACGCTCCACACAATCACATGCAATGAAAGAATGTGTTGCTCCCGAATCATATAACACTGTTAAAGGGTTACCTTTAATGGCACACTCCTCCATTATCAAGTCCTCAGATTTAGCGGCTTCCTCCCCGCTCATAGTATATACTCGACCACCGCTGTGGCCTTGCAGCTACGAACATTGCCCACCGATGGTTACGCCTTCAGGCTGATCACAATCTCTGGAAAAATGTCCAGGCTTCCCACATCTATAACAAATCACCCCCTTATGCTGACAGTCTCTAGTAAGATGTCCTTTCCCACACTTAAAACATTTAAGTGCAGAAGTTCCAGTTGAAATTGCCTTACTACCACTTGAACTTCCCCCAACTGATTGTTGTTTATTCTGACCTCCTGCTGGTTTAGTGTAGGGTTTCTGTTGATAACGATTGCCACCGCTACCTCTTCCTCGTTGGAACCGTGCTAGTCCAAAGTTCTTAGTCCTTGCCGCCCGTTGGTTATCGATTTCCTCAATCTTGCGACACTTGTCCAATAACACTGGAAACTGATCAATATCCACTGTCGCTAAAGCTCTCTTGATGTCAAGCCTCAACCCCTCTTCGAATTTCCTACACTTCCATTCCTCATCTGGATGCATCTGAAAGTACCTCGAAAACTTAGATAAGCTTTCGAACCTTACTGCGTACTCGCTCACAGTCATTGCTCCTTGCCTCAGACTAAGGAACTCCATCTCCTTAGCATGTCGTACACTCGCTGGAAAATATTTTTCCAAAAACTTCTGTCTAAAGAGCTGCCATGTTACAATTCTTCCTTCAGCTTCAATTAATCTTCGAGCTCCTGCCCACCAGGCCTCTCCATCACCAACTAGCACAAACATCGCGAAAGTAAGTTTTTGCTCATCAGTACAACCCATACCATTAAATATCTTCTTTAGTTCCTTAATCCATAGATCAGCCTTCTCTGGATCAAACTCACCATGAAACTTAGGCGGATTATTCCTTCGAAATTCTGACAAGCTATGAGCATCGTCGGTTGCTTTCGATCTGGTTTGGACAACAACTTCAGCGATCCTTTGTATTGCTGCTATAGCTGCAGCCATATTCTGATTGTCATTGTCGGCGTTCTCATATTCCGCTCTAGTATTAACACGCCCTCTTCCTCGTCCAGCCATTTTGTCTTTCTCAAGTCAACTGGACAACACAAATAATAGTTGAAATCAATCTTCTAGTAATATGGTTTCCTTTCCGACAAACAAACACAGAGAAACACGCAACTTAAACAAGACAGACCTAACCACAACCCAAAAGACTCTAACTTGGGCTCTAATACCAACTAATGTAACACCCACCTTATGATGTCACATTTATGTTACATAATTACCAAATCAACCTTATTTAGATAACGTACTTTGTAGGGAAAAATACAAAATTCAAAAATTCTTAATAACAAGAAAATAAACTTAGCAGAAAATAAAACATCACAAAGATCATTACAAATAATTTACATCATTTATACATATCCAAGTCTCTTGTTATACATATACAAGTCTTTAACACTATCATACTGTAAATATTACAAACTAGTCACTCCAAAAATTTTAAACACTATTTACATTGACATCTTTGCCCAAGTACTACTAGGCAGCTGAGCCCTCAGTAGCCGGACCTCAGATGGGTCTTCCTCAGACTCCCGGGTGGGGGAATTCCAACCTAACGTAAAGTCCGGGGAACAAATGTCCGAGCGGACGATACGACACTACTCTCTCTAGGGGTGCGATAGTACGCTCCCCAGTGCTGCCTGATGGATATAGGGAACTCTAATTGTACATAGATAGTAACAGAAAAGTAAGGGTTCCATGACTGTAGCCTACTCAATCTAATATTTACATCTCCCTGATAATATATACTCTCTCTCTCAAGATCTTCAGTCCATGCCTCGTCCCCTTCGATGAATGTCAGTCTCATGTAACCCAAGAAACTAGGGATCTCTACCGCCATCAAAACTCGAAGTTCTCAACGGAATCTGGACCTTTCTCTGCTTCTCGCTCTACGTCTGGCTCAGTGTCTTAACAACAAATAAACATAATACAACATATACATACAAGAGGTGAGATCACCTACGCCAATACCAGTATGGTAGCAATGAAGATAATCACATCCAAAATATCATACAGATGTCATACTATAATTACAGTTATGCCACTAACATTGTATATCATCATTACACAGGAAATAATACAAGAATTACGATTATGCTATTTTCAATATTCAAATATTTAACATTTTAATTATTACGAGCAAGAATTACACATGAGCAAGAATTACAATAATATATCCTCTATGAATGCAAATGTACACTGACTCAATTTCCTACTCCATGGAGCTACAACTCAAGTCGGAGAGAGTGACTGAAAAGATTTGTCGGCACCAACATGCTTCAGACCATGTGCTTAATTTCTGCACATCTAGCATATGCACGACAGTCTGTATCAAATCATGATTAGGGATAGTGTCTCGGTCCGGATCATTGGTGTGTTGCATCGGTCTAACCCACGGTACAGAAGAGCTACCAACTGTCCATTGTAGGCAACCCGCACCCCAATGCCCCCAAGGTCAACAAGTGACCTACACTACGCTTATCGCACCCACTCAGGAGGTGTAGTCTCTCCTAGGCAACTTGCCTTACACAGTCCTTTGGACCTTTCTAATGCATGTACTATGCACTATTCACAATTTCCATTAATATCACATATGCAGGGTTTATATAATAATTTAACAGCATTATTACTGTAATTTAATCGCATAGTCATATTTTCATATTTTCTCACTCGCGACCCAATTCTGTCACTTTTTCAAATCACGTAATGATTTTTCAATATTTTCCAATCGCGTGAATATTTTTCATACGTTATGAATTAGAATTACTGTTTTACTCATTTTAATACTAAATTTTACTGTATTTTCCTCATATTTGCGAAATAGTCCCTCAAAACTCATAAATTATATTTTTGTCCCTCAAAACAGATTAATTATGTTTTCGTCCCTCAAAACACATAATTTACATTTTCGTCCCTCAAAATATGGTATTTTCACTATAGCCCCTCAAAATTTTATATTTACATAATGACCCCATATTTCCATAACATTTACAATTGAATCCCTTTCTCATAAAATTTACAGTATAAATTTCACATACATACAGTATAAGTTTCTTTACAGTATATATTTCACATACATACATATTATCAGTTACTTAGGCATTACAGCATACAGGCAAGCAGTGAAATAAAATCGTATCTCACAGATACTACACATACAAACATAGAAACACAAGCAGGCACATCCCAAATACAGTCCAAGAACCTCAAACAATAGGTGAATAACCTCAAACAATAGGTGAATAAATCCTTAAGGATTTTTCACCGAACAAACCATCCTCACACTACCAGAACATGGGTGGTGAGGTTGAATCTCCCTCTTACCTCTTGAAGACAAGCTTTCTAAGCTTTCCTCCTTTCCTTGAAACTTTGTTCACCTCCTAAACAAACCCCAAAGTTCCAAGAAAATTTGTAAATGCACATACAAGCATCAAGATTGAAAAAAAAACATGGAGAAATCATGATTAACAAAAATTAAAATCAAACTTTGAATCATTAAATCAAAGCTTACCCTTTAGGAAAAGGTTTATGACAAACTTCTGAAGGAGAAATGGTTAGAACATAACTTGAGTCAAAATAAAATCAAGAGATGAATTTTTTTAAAGGCTTGATGGTGTGGGTTTAAGGTGATGACCGAATGTGAAGAAAGAAAATGGAAGAGAAGGTGCGTGATCTCTTGGCACTTTGAGAGAAATAAGCTTATATTTGATAAGTATAAAAAGCAAAAGGATGAGGACGTTTCAAGAAGGCTGCTGGCCGTGTAATAACTTGTGAAATTTGGAAAGAATTACTTAAGTAATTATCCAATTTTTTGAGTGCATAAGGACAATTTCTTGCCTTGAGTGAATTGTGAGGATAAAATAAAGAGATTTATTTGTATAATTGTCCAATCCTTCCAAGCCGCTTTGCCATGCCGTCATTAGTGTGACTTGTGAGGAGAAAATGAAGAGAAATACTTAGATAATTCTCCCATTTTACAAGCATTTGCCATCTTTGTCTTGGTGAGTGACCGTGAGTGACTTTTGCTTGAGTAAGTATCTATTCTTTAATTGCATAAGGACACTCACTTGTCATTGGTCACCAACTTGACTTTGCATAACATTTGAGTATTCAAATATTACTTGGAAGCTTCTCCAAGTCTGAGCGAAAGGTATTGCTGCTTCTTCTTTGGACCGTCCCCATTCTCGCCGCTCCAAATCTCAGCTTTGGATGTGGAGCTTGGTGAGTTTAAACTCTTCAATTTGTTGCTAATCCAAGCTTAATTACTAGTTAATTAATTAGCTAATTAGTTAAGTTTAATTTCCTAATCATTCCTACTTAATTATCCAAGTATAAAACTAATTTAGTTTAACATATTTAGCATGTATCATCACCTCTAATTAGAATTAGGATATTAAATTAAAGATTAAATTATAACTAATTACTAGTTAAGTTAGTTTACTTAGTTTCTTAATTAGACCATTAGGTCCACTACATTAAGGTTAATTAGTTTCCTAAGCAAAAGTCAAGCAATTTTTGTTGACTCAATCCTATCCATTAAAAATCAATTTGATTTCCTATCCATTAATTTTATCTATGGTGGATATTACTTGATAGTTTTGGTAGGATTTGTTTTACACCATTGATTAGATCAATGGTGAAGATCAAAGCTTCTAAATCAAGCTTCAAATCTAATGGTCCACAAGAAGGTCTAAGCTTCTTTCCTAGACAAATTCTCATTGGTTAGAAAAGTCCAATCATTTACGTTGACTACTTCCTATTATTTCATTTTAATTTTGATTACAGGAAATATTCTAAGCACCTTTTCTGCTAGTTAAAACTTATCGGGTCCAACATTCATAGCAACGGCTGCTATAAATATAACCACAGATATTTATTAGTACAATATTTTTATTTTTATAGATAGATTCTAAAAATTAAAAGATTCTTTTTTGTGTCACTCAGATTCGGGTTTAGTAAGATCCCCCGTCTCCAAATAAGGCAGATCAGAATTTCCCCTGCCTGAAAATTATTATTTTTCCTGGCCAGGAGCAAATCACACAAAATGATCAAATATGATCTCAGAACAGTCAAATTATTTTTGTACCACACAAAAAATACAAAACAGTATAATTCTGCTATTATTATTCATATAGCTAGAATTTGGGGTGTTACAATTAGGAGATCAAACTCAACGGATATGTCACTCGACGGATGTTGACACTCAAACTCGACGAATATTGACTATGGGGAAGTTTCTGTGAAACGGACAGAAAATCTACTCGATGGGTATGCCACTCGACGGAAGTTGACATTCAAACTCGACGAATATTGATTTTGGAGAGGTTTCTCCTAAGTAGTCAGGAACTCTACTCGACGGATTTGGCATTGGAGAAGTTTCTCTCCTAAGTGGTCAGGAACTCTACTCGACGGATTTGGTATTCTAACTCGACGGATTTGGCATTGGAGAAGTTTCTCTCCTAAGTGGTCAGGAACTCTACTCGACGGATTTAGCCTGAAGATTAATTTTGACGGGCATGGTCTGGGGTTCATACTCGACGGATTTTGACATTCTACTAAATGGTCGGAAGATCAAGTTTGACAGATATTGGTACTCTAACTCGACGGATTTTGACATTGTGCTTAATGGTCAGAAACTCAAGTTATTACAATTTCTCACAAAGAATCCCAAAGTTTTAGTCTCAGAACCGTGGCCATCCGAAAACCAATCCGACGTCACTCCTTCCATATTATACGTTCAATACATTCAGATATATCAAAACACACAAACAATCAAATAGCACATATATATCACAAACAACATGCAAATGACCCTCAAAACCAATCACAGATGACGTTCCTTAATGCTAAAAGAGGTTGAGGAGGAATGTCTTCCTCTTACCTTAGAGAAGCATAAAGAAAGGTTGCTCCTTTTTGGTCAGAAATTTCGTGTTCAGCTTTCTAGAAATCCTTGAACATTTAAACTTGCAAAATCAGAACCAAATATTGAAATGGATAACCATGGTCACCAAAGTGACAGTGGGTTACGAAAATGAGAAGAGAGGAAGAAAAAGCTAAGAGCTTTACCTTAAAGCTCCAACCTTTAAGCTTCAAAGGTGGAAAGAATGAAGATGAAGAGAATGGAAGAGCTTTGAAGATGACTTCCTCTATGATGGTGCTCCTCCAAATACAAAATGGTGCAAGGAGTGTGACAGTTTTGAAGGTGGAAATGGAGGTGTGATTTGTAATGATGTTGCTGCTGTGGAGTGAAAAGAGAAGGGAGAAGATGAGTGAACAGTGAGTGAGCAGCGTATTGGGAGGAGGGGAAATGAGAGAAAAATGAAATATGCCGCCCTTTAGTCAACATGCAGCACCAAAAAAGGGAGGAGAGAGAAAGGAGTGGTTGGAAGAAGCTTCTTTGAGAAGCTTCGTGCGCTTCTCGATGAAGTGCATGGTAAGCTTGTCTCCTCGATTAAATACATCTAACAGATGATTAATTACACTATTCAAATTATTTTCTCAGTGAATAAAAGTCACAATTGATGAAAATAATATTTTGTTATTCATCAGATAATTTTATGATACTGTGATTTTATCAAGCAGATAAAACCTCGAAAAACGTAAACCTCACAAACTGTGCCCGGCCTCGGGTTTAGTAAGATCCCCCGTCGACGCGTTGACAGTTCAAGGTTTACTAGCCTCAAGGAAAATATTCTATTTTCCCGGCTCCGCTCAATGCACACGTAAAATGAGAAATATATTAAAATATTCATCATTTCTAGAAAAATCCACAAAATTTCCTAAAAATCATGAATATTGTAAAATGATTATTTATAATGAAATAAAGAAGTTTTGGGATGTTACAACACTCCCTTCTAAAAAAGAATTTCGTCCTCGAAATTTGCATACCTTAGAATAACTGTGGGTGCTGCTCCTTCATCTTGTCTTCCAGTTCCCAGGTTGCATCTCCAGTCACCTCATTCCAAATTACCTTCACCAATGCGATCTCCTTGCCTCTTAATTGCTTTATCCTTCTATCCTCGATTCTCACAGGAGGTGCCACATAAGTTAAGTTTTCTTTTAATTGTACTGTATCCGGTGCTATGACATGACTTGGGTCAGGAAGATATTTTTGAAGTTGCGACACATGGAAAACATTATGAATGTTTGAAAGGAAATGAGGTAAGGCTATTTGGTAGGCTACAGGACCTACCCGACGAATGATTTGGTACGGTCCAAGAAATTTTGGAGTGAGTTTTCTAGATTTTAAAGCCCGGCCCACCCCAGTCGTAGGTGTGACTTTTAGGAATACATGCTCGCCTTCCTCAAACTCAAGAGGCTTTCTCCTTTGGTCTGCATAACTCTTTTACCGACTCTGAGCTGTCCTCATCTTTTCCTGAATCATCTTAACTTTCTCAGTTTTCTGCTGTATAATCTCTGGTCCAATAGTAAGGCGCTTGCCATCTTGGTACCAACACAGAGGTGTTCGACACCATCGACCATATAGAGCTTCATAGGGTGTCATCCCTATGCTCGAATGATAACTATTGTTGTACGTGAATTCTATCAATGGTAGAACTTCATCCCAACTTCCAGTCTGCTTTATGGTGCAAGCTCTAAGCAAATCTTCCAAACATTGGATCGTCTTCTCAGATTGACCGTCGGTCTGCGGATGATAAGCAGAACTCAGTCGTAACTTCGTCCCCAACGCTTCTTGCAAACTCTCCCAGAAATTTGAAGTAAATCTCGAATCCCTATCCGAAACAATACTTGTAGGCACACCGTGCAGTCTGATGATTTCTCTAATATAGATCTGAGTCAATCTCTCCAGTCTGTATTTTATGTCGATCGGGAGAAAATGTGCTAATTTCGTGAGTCGGTCCACAATTACCCAAATCGAATCATGACTTTTTCTTGTTCTTGGCAATCCGACTACAAAATCCATTGCAATACTGTCCCACTTCCATTCAGCAATAGACAACGGTTGCAGTAATCCCGCTGGTCTCTGATGTTCCACTTTAGCCTTTTGACAGACTAGACAAGTCGACACACGTCTAGTGACGTCACTCTTCATTCCATGCCACCAGAACAACTTCTTCAAATCTTGGTACATCTTTGTTATGCCCAGATGCATACTTAGCTGGCTTGTGTGAGCATGGTTAATGATATATTCTCTAAGTTCTTAATCTCGGGGAATACAAACTCTTCCATGGAATCTCAAAATTCTGTCCGTCCCTTCCGTAAACACTGTTTCACCGCCTTGCTTTACTTGATCTCTCACTTCTTGTAAGAACTTGTCAACCTTCTACTTTTCCCTTATGTCGTCCATCAGCTCACTTGTGATGGTAACCATATTCATGCAAATCTTTCCAGGTTCTAACTCCATAAAAGACCACACATCTCTAAACTACTCTAGCATATCCTTTTCCTTGATCATCAAGGCAGAGACATTGATCATCTTCCTACTCAGAGCGTTCGCCACAACATTTGCCTTGTCAGGGTGATACAGAAGTTGGAAATCATAATCCTTCAAGAACTCTAACCACCTTCGCTGCCTCATGTTCAACTCCTTCTGATCATACAAATACTTCAGACTCTTATGATCACTGAAAATGTTGAACATTGCTCCGTAGAGAAAATGCCTCCATATCTTCAGAGCAAAAACTACAGCAGCTAACTCCAAGTCATGGGTCGGGTAGTTCTTCTCGTGCACTCGCAACTGCCTTGAAGCATAAGCCACTACCTTTCCATATTGCATGAGTACAGATCCCAGTCCTTGGTATGAAGCGTCACAGTACACTTCGAACTACTCATTCGGATCGGGTAAGACTAACACTGGTGAGGTAGTCAGCCAGTTCTTCAACTCTTGGAAACTTTGCTCACAGCTGTCAGTCCATTCAAACGCTTGGTTCTTCCTTGTGAGTTGTGTAAGTGGTCCAGCAATCTTGGAGAATCCCTCAATAAACCTCCGGTAATATCCTACTAAACCCACGAAGCTACGAATCTCTATCACTAACTTCGACCGTTTCCATTGTAGCACTGCCTCCACCTTTGATGGATCCACTGCAATCCCATCCTTCGAGATCACGTGACCCAGAAACTTAACTTCTTCCAGCCAGAACTCACATTTCGACAGTTTGGCATACAATTTCTTCTCCTTCAGAGTCTGAAGAACTATACTGAGGTGTTCAGCATGGTCCTCCCGATTTTAAGAGTATACCAGAATGTCATCAATGAAGACCACTACGAATCTGTCCAAGTAAGGACGAAAGATTCGGTTCATGTAGTCCATAAAGATAGCTAGTGCATTCGTCACGCCAAACGGCATCACGAGATATTCGTAATGACCGTATCGGGTACGAAAAGCACTCTTGGGTACATCCTCCGTCTTTACTCGTATCTGATGATACCCAGATCGCAGATCGATCTTTGAAAACACCGCTGCTCCCTTCAGTTAGTCCATTAAGTCATCAATTCTCGGGAGTGAATATTTGTTCTTAATCGTTACCTTGTTCAGCTGTCAATAGTCCACACATAATCTTGAGGTGCCATCCTTCTTGCGAACTAACAGCATTGGTGCTCCCCATGGTGACACACTTGGTCTGACAAATTGTTTTTCCAAAAGCTCCTCCAGCTGTTTCTTGATCTCAGCTAACTCTGTCGGTGCCATCCTATACGGTGCTATAGACACGGGACCAGCTCCCAGTACTAGGTCGATAGCAAACTCTATCTCTCGAGCTGGTGGTAAACCAGGTACATCCTCAAGAAAGACTTCGAGAAACTCATTCACCACTGGAATCGTGTTCACATCAACCTCGCTCTCGACTTTTAAAGAAGATAGTAGCATGTATTTGTGAGCTCCTTCTTTCAAGGGAGCTTAAACTCGGTTGGCCGTCAAAAATCTAGAATTCTCATCTATGGGAAAAACTATGGTCTTTCTGGAACAGTCTAACAGAACATGGTTAGAAGACAACCAGTCCATCCCTAAGATAATATCTAGTTGGGAAAGGGGTAAACATATCAGATCGATCGAAAAGGTTCGACCTTCAACAACTAATGGACAATTTAGACAAACTTTAGTAGTAATTACCGGTTTATCAGTTAGGGTAGAAACAGTCAAGTCAAAAGGTAAAGACGACACAGGTAGACCCAGTCTTTGCACACAGTCATAAGATATGAAAGAATGGGTTGCCCCAGAGTCATACAGTACAGTTAAAAGATTACCTTCTATGGTGCCTTCCCCTTGTATCAAATCTTTGGATTCGGAGGCTTCAGCTCCTCTCATAGTGTAAACTCGTCCTCCAGCTTGTGGTTTCTTGGCTTTTGCAGCATTCATTGAAGGTTCAACCTTCGCTTGATTGCAGTCTCTGTAGATGTGTCCAGGTTTTCCACATCAGAAATATATAATCCCTTTAATAGAACAATCCCTTGTCAGATGATCTTTTTCGCACTTCTGGCATTTGGAGGGGTACGTCACGTTTTGGCCAGTTCGGTTCCCAGTAAAACCTCCACCAGAACTTCCACCCATGGCCTGTTGCTGATTTCCCGTTAGTCGGGAGTATGGCTTCTTCTGGAAGCGGTTAGCACTATTACCGCCACCTCTCTGGAACCTCGTAGGCCCAAAGTTTTTGTTCCTCGTATCTCTAGATTGCTCCAGAGCCTCTACATCACAGCAAGTATCCAGCAGTTGTGAGAATTTATTGATCCTCAAGGTGATCACAGCCTTCTTCACTTCGTACCTCAATCCTTTCGTGAATCTTCGGTATTTCCATGCTTCATTTGGTTGATTTTGAAAGTACGTCAAAAACTGTGACAAGTTTTTGAATTTCGCTGCGTACTCGCTAATGGTCATACTTCCTTGTCGCAGGTTGAGGAATTCTGACTCCTTCGCATGCCTTGCGCTTGCAGGAAAATACTTGTCCAAGAACTTTTCCTTGAATAACTCCTAAGTAATCTCTTGGTTTGCAGCTTCCAGCATTCTCTGCACTCCATTCCACCAGTTCTCAGCGTTACCTATAAGCATAAAAGTAGCATAGTTCACCTTCTTATCCTCAGCGCAGTTCATTCCTCGAAAGACTTTCTCCAACTCCTTGATCCACAGACTGGCCTTGTCCGGATCAAATTCTCCTTTGAATTGAGGAAGGTTATGGCGTCGAAACTCCGCTAAATTCTAAGCATCAGCAGTAGCCTCCAGCTGTTAAGCAGCGCGATCTTGTTGTAGCGCAACTCTCTCTCGCTGTTGTGCAGCTTGCTCAGTTTGTTGTGCGATGGCCTCAGCCATCCTCTGCATTGCTGTAATAGTTGCTGCCATGTCTTCCCTTCGCGCCATCTTACTTTCTTAGATCGGATTAACTAAAAACATAGAAAAGTCAGTTGCATTCACTCAGAATACCAAACAATACACCTTTACACTGTTGGTGTAGGCCCTAGTGGCCAATACATTTTTGTTTGTATTGACATACATTATATTATGCTATTTTTGATATATGAGGCATTTCATTTATTGTGTTCTTTTTGATAGACATAATAAAGTCCTTAGAATAGTAAGTTTGATACCATAGGACATCAAGTGGATGACTTGATGGTGAGATCCTATTGGATAAAATACTATTCTTAAATGTCCTAGTCAAGTATTATTGTTAATAGGACAACAATAATGCATTGAGACTAGTATGTGCGTAGACTGATGACCACATCTCACGGGTCATGGATATGAGATATCAAGTCTACACATGGATACATATTAGAGTAATGATGTATTGGACAGACCCGCCATGAGAACGCTACGTGGATCGTTACATGAGTGTCAAGCGATTCTCATAGTGATAATGGTGTATGTGGTTCTTTGACCGAAATCACTACGATTCCTACATGAGGAGTTGTGTGTTTTTAAATGCCATCAAACGTCATCTGTAACAAGATGATTATAAAGTTGGTTATTAGACATATTGCGATGCATGTGGAGGAATGTGAGTGACCTAGATGGGATTTGTCCCTCCTACATAATAGGAGTGATATCTTCGGGCCCCCTAATTGAGTGAGACTATGAAATGCATGGCCATGCTCAAATGAGTCAATATGAGATATTGATCTCATTTGTTATTACTATGTCTACTCGGGAATCAGGAAACTGAAGATTGAATTAAACAAGGGTGACACGTTCTATGCCTTGTGTTCAACTGGATATCTGGACAAAGGGACTAAACTACACGGAAACATTGATCACGGATAGGTTATGTCAAATCACCGACATTCTCATTACTTGGGTAGCGAAGTGATGTGTTGCTAGATACCTCTCTTTGTTTGTAATATTAAAATGAGATTTTAATATTACTACCAACGTCATGAGAACCTACTGTGGTCGCACACTTAGAACAGACTAAATTGGAGCAATAAGGATCCAAGTTGGACTCGGATTCAATTGTGGGCCTAACTCATGACAGATGGGTTTTAGGGTTCACTTACCTTACTACTGCTCACACTCACTTAAGGCGCCACTATTATAAATAGTACTTTGTTAAGGGGCTGCTATAGAGGTTACATCACAACCCTAGCCGCACCTAAGAAAGTGAGTGAGAGACAAAGTGAAAGGTTCTTTCTTCTATTTGCAGCTAGCACCGCTAAAAGCAGGCGTGACTCCTTTTGCAAGTCCTGTTTCGTGTGGATACCGCAGAAACATCGTCCTATTACGGTGTTGGTGATTCACCTCGCTTGTGTTTATCACGCTTCAAGAGGTAAATTTTAAAAACTCGGATTATGGACTTTTCGCATGGATTCTGTGTGGGAATCCTATTATTTCGCTGTGAGATTTTTGATCCACAATTCCCAACATACACATACTATTCAGAGAACACACAGCACAAACAAGACAGACTCAATCAAAAGACCCAAAGAAACATAAACCGAGGCTCTGATACCAACTTAATGTAACGCCCCTTTTCGGAAGGGAACGTCATATTGTCAATTACAATACAGAAATAAAATTGTATAAGTTAAGACCCGATTCTTTTACAGCATTATGTATATTTACTTGATTATAGTTAGGTAATTAAATTGGCGAGTGTATATTTTTTTTTTTTGTAATAGCAATAATTAATAATGACAAGAATTAATACACCACGGTGACGAAACATACATGGAAATAAGGAAATAAAGGCAAAAGTAAAGCATACATCGAAATTTAACATTTCATATTTATATATATTTATCTGTCAAACTGTTTAGTTACAAGCCTGGTATATCAAAAAGCAAAACTATACCTGCCCCCAAAGGATTATACATAAATATCCCCACGGTATCAGAATATACAGCCCACAACAACAAAACATCAGGCCCCCAAAATCAAATACTGGTAGCCCTCACTAGTTACAAGTAAAGTCAATCCCTCAAGTGAGGAGGAATCGTGTCAGGATCCTCTTCAAGATCCTCCTCGGGGTCGTCCTCAGGGACTTCTCGGGATCTTCCTCAGGATCTTCCTCATCAGAGGAAATCACCATAGGAATCGTAGAATTACGGGATGGGGCCCGAGCTGTGGAATGAAAGGAGTCTTCCTGCGGGGTGTAATAACGGTCACCCCACATCTCGCGTATCGGAAGTTGAAATTCCAGACGTAGGCTAACACAGCAGGTGAAAACGGGCGGCTCATGGCGCCTCTAGGCTAGAGATAATGATACATCCCCCAAGTAAACGCAATGCTCAAAGCCAAAGTTGATGTGCCAGCACTCTGGCCCTTCTAAGAAGGTCAGGCACACATTTCCCAAAAATCTATGCGTGCGTGTCTCCATATTCTTCAGCAGTCGCTTAGTCGAGGTAAGGCCAAAAGCCGGGGAAGTCAGGGGCTTCAGCTTCCTTACAGTCGTCTTCATTGGGATGCAATATACAGACAAACAATAATGGAAAGACAGGAAAGAGGTAAGACATCCTACCATCATTACCAATTATAGCATCAAGAAACCAAATGGCGCAAAGCGCCCATATAGCTTTTATGACAGCAATAATAGTAATAAATCATTTATCAGCAGTTAAAATCAACCAAATAGTTCCAGGCAGTTATACGTATATGTATCGATAAAACAACAGTCCCAATATAATAACAATAAATGCCAGATAATTCATGGACTCACTATGCATATGCATTCAATAGTCAAAATCCCACTCCATGGAGCTAGACACAAAACAGTCGGAGAGAATGATCAGGGAGACATGCCAGTATCTCGTCAGCCATAAAACAAGTGCTTTCTAGAAAATAATCAGTCATTTTGCGCAACAAGGCTTTATACAGCGGCATTCTCACAAGATCTCGATATAGGACTATGGCCAGTCAGGATCGTCGGTGCGTTTGCATTGGTTTGTCCCACGGTCCAGAGGGGCTACCACTGCCCTTTGTGAGACACCCGCTCCCCGATGCCCTCAAGGCCGACTACAGGACCCCACTTGTCTATTCGCACCCGCACTAAGGTGTGATCATCTCCTAGGCAACTCAGCCTTAACAAAGTCCAACGGACATTCTTTTTTTTCTTTTTGTGCAATACATGACTCAATCATGCTCCTCATAACAACTAGGTCAATCATGCTTCAAATGCATGTCATATGATTTAACAACAAGGTTTGATCCCATTCACGGATCCACATCAAGCCAATAGCACCTTTCAAGGATAACCATATTCCCATCCAGAGTCATAATAAAAGTCAATTATCAAGTTCATCATGTTCCTCACGGCCTCACCCATACTCATGTTTTTCCTCTATTCAAAATTCTCACTAGTTATAAGGCATGTTCACGTTCCTTGTTTTCCCCTATTTATGAATCCCTAATTAGTTTCTAGTCATCCAATTATTTATAATTAATATGGTTATATTTCTCCAAAAACCTTGAGTCTAGGAAGATACACGGCCGAAATCACCAGAAAAGCCATAAATTTAATTGCTAGGTGTTGGGTGATCAACTATACTTGTGAATTCGACGGAGACAATGTATTTAGTGAAAAATTGAGGCTGCCATTCGACGAAAAGTGACTTGGTAGAATGATGAAAGATGGGAGAACATTATATAACAAGATTCACTAAAGATCAATTCCTGTCGAATAGAGGTTCTGTCGAACGGAGATCAAAAATGTCAAATTTTCCAGAAGGTCAGCAGAAGTCCTAATTCGACAGATGGGTATTGACGTTGAAGAAATCTTCCAAGTGTCGAACCGACGAAAACGCTATGGTCAGAAACTCTAATTCGACGGATCTGGAGAAGTCCCTCTACTAAATGGTCAGAAACTCTAATTCGACTGATATTGACACGGCACTAAATGATCAGGAGATCAAACTCGATGGATATGTCACTCGACGGATGTTGACACTCAAACTCGACGAATATTGACTTTGGGGAAGTTTCTGTTAAACGGATAGAAAATCTACTCGACGGGTATGCCACTCAACGGAAGTTGACATTCAAACTCGACGAATATTGATTTTGGAGAGGTTTCTCCTAAGTGGTCAAGAACTCTACTCGACGGATTTGGCATTCTAACTCGACAGATTTGGCATTGGAGAAGTTTCTCTCCTAAGTGGTCAGGAACTCTACTCGACGGATTTGGCATTCTAACTCGACGGATTTGGAATTGGAGAAGTTTCTCTCCTAAGTGGTCAGGAACTCTACTCGACAGATTTGGCTTGAAGATTAATTTCGACGGGCATGGTCAGGGGTTCATACTCGACAGATTTTAACATTCTACTAAATGGTCGGAAGATCAAGTTCGACGGATATTAGTACTCTAACCCGACGGATTTTGACATTGTGCTTAATGGTCAGAAACTCAAGTTATTACAATTTCTCACAAAAAATCCCAAAGTTTTAGTCTCAAAACCGTGGCCATCCGAAAACCAATCCGACGTCACTCCTTCCATATTATACATTCCAATACATTCAGATATATCAAAACACACAAACAATCAAATAGCACACATATATCACAAACAACATGCAACCAAGAATGACCCTCAAAACCAATCACAGACGACATTCCTCAATGCTAAAAGAGGTTGAGGAGGAATGTCTTCCTCTTACCTTAGAGAAGCACAAAGAAAGGTTGCTCCTTTTTGGTCAAAAATTTTGTGTTCAACTTCCTGGAAATCCTTGAACATTTAAACTTGCAAAATCAGAACCAAATATTGAAATGGATACCCATGGTCACCAAAGTGACAGTAGGTTACAAAAATAAGAAGAGAGGAAGAAAAAGCTAAGAGCTTTACCTTAAAGCTCTAACCTTTAAGCTTCAAAGGTGGAAAGAATGAAGATGAAGAGAATGGAAGAACTTTGAAGATGACTTCCTCAATAATGGTGGTCCTCCAAATACAAAATGGTGCAAGGAGTGTGACGATTTTGAAGATGGAAATAGAGGTGTGATTTGTAATGATGTTGCTGCTGTGGAGTGAAAAGAGAAGGGAGAAGATGAGTGAACAGTGAGTGAGCAGCGTATTGGGAGGAGGGGAAATGAAAGAAAAATGAAATATGCCCCCTTTTAGTGAACGTGCAGCACCAAAAAAGGGAGGAGAGAGAAAGGAGTGGTTGGAGGAAGCTTCCTTGAGAAGCTTCGTGCGCTTCTCGATGAAGTGCATGGTAAGCTTGTCTTCTCAATTAAATACATCTAACAGATGATTAATTATACTATTTGAATTATTTTCTTAGTGAATAAAAGTCACAATTGATGAAAATAATATTTTGTTATACATCAGATAATTTTATGATACTGCGATTTTATCAAGCAGATAAAACCTTGAAAAATGCAAACCTCGCAAACTATGCCCGGCCTCGGGTTTAGTAAGATCCCCCATCAATGCGTTAACAGTTCAAGGTTTACCAGCCTCAAGGAAAATATTCTATTTTTTCGGCTTCGCTCAGTGCACACGTAAAATGAGGAATATATTAAAATATTCATCATTTCCAGAAAAATCCACAAAAATTCCTAAAAATCATGAATATTGTAAAACGATTATTTATAATGAAATAAAGAATTTTCGGGATGTTACATGTAGCACGAGGATTTCTGATAAAGATCTGGCGGTTGCTTTGGCAGTTGCTTGACAAGGATCACTAATAATCATTAGGCAGCTATCTTTTTTTTTTACACATGTCAAGATCCTGTTGAAAAGGTAGTTACTTAGAATGTCTATAAATACTAAAAGGATGGAAACACTTCGGGATTGGAAATTCTATACTCCTAATCACTTGTAACTCACGCTCTCACGTCTTTAACATCTCAAGAAAACAACTCAAGTCTAGTCCAGTATGTTTCCATCCACTTTCATTCTTGTACCGTTTACAAATTCAATGCAACTTTATATTTAGTTCATTTACATTCAGTCATTTTACTTTACTGTAAAACTCTTTTCTACTCCCAACCAAGTGTTACTTTGGGATCATTTGATTTCTTTTTAATTGTTTTCATTTACTTGCTTTCCTTACTTTTCTGCAAATTTACTTTCCTACACTTTACATACTTGCAAGTTTATTTTTCATTGTCTTTTTACATTGCTCTATGGTACTTTTGTTATTTACACTTCATGTCATTTAACTTGCTTTATTTTACTAATTTTCTTACTTTTCAAACAAAAGTCTCTTTCATTTTAACTCATTTTTTCTAAGTTATTTCTCACGCTTAAATATTTCAATTTCGATTTACACCATTCTGTGTTTCATTTGAAATTAACCTTTGACATTCTTACTCAAAAGATCAATCTAGGAACAAGAGAATCCCAAGAGCCAGCAATTCCCTTCCTCGAATTGGGATCGTGAAACAAATTTGTCTTTAGACAAAAGTTTACCATAAACAAATTGGCACGCCAAGTGGGACTAATCGAAAGACTCGTGTTTTGAAGAATTAAAATTTGTTTATGCATATGAGAAATGGAAAAATACTGTCAAGAATGTCTGATAACACATCAATAAGTGCTCAGAATCCTCAATTAGGGAACAATTAAGCCAATGGTAGTAGAGACACCATAGTCTCTGAAAGTTTGCCACAATCTTTGGAGCCAGTGATTATTGAAATCATAGGGGTCCCTGTTTCTAAAGTAGAAAATAGAACTCTCGGGATAAATAGAATTGCATCCTTATATGGGTTGCCTCTTGGGTTTACTACCCAAATTATCACAAAAAATATAGGAATTGCCCAAGCCACATACACAAGTTTAATACCCAATGTTTCATAGAGAAACCATGTAGTAAATGTTAGTGGCCAAGTTACAGGAACCAGTACAAATCGTACTGATAGGCCAAATGTGGGAACACCAATATTCCCTAATTTGCCCATGGTTTTGTTTTCGATTCCTTCAGGGAATAAAAATACAGCCCTGAATAACATTAGGCAACAGATTGATGAAAGCCACCAAAAGATGGTCCACATGCTAACTCAGCAGGATCACTGTGATAACCTCACTTATAGAATCAACCAATAACATCTACACCACATTGGCTAGGCAAATGAGTAAGATTGCATGTCTTTGGCAACCTAATGGAATCCATAGGTAATCAAAAGGGAAACAATTAACTTGTTTGTCAAGAAAATGCCCAATTGGTAAATAATCCCAATTTTAATAATATAATTGAGGATAACTAGCTAAGAGAGAATCCACTTGCCCAAATGTTGGATTTCGAATAGTCATTAGAAATCAAGATGCTGATAACCTCTTAAAAAGAATTAGGCTAACTAATATTGGGGGCATCAAAACATCAACCAAGCAGTTGAGCTGGTGCTCAACAGGTGTGACTTTAATGTGGGATACGCAAATAGACCCTATTTTGTGCCAACCTTCCCTAAAGTCATCCAACAGGAAGAATTGCCAAGATGATGGAAAGCACCTAAGGTCTCTAGCACATTTTTGGGAGAGTGGAGAGTCTACAATAGAACATATTGCTCAATATACAATTGAAGCAGTGGATGTAGCCACAAATAAGCATTTAAAATTGAAATACTTTCCTAGCTCTCTAACCAAAATTGATTTTACTTGGTTTGCAATTCTTCCACCGATAAGGGGTAATAAGGTTATCGAGATAACATTTTTGATTTGGAAATTACCAAAGTGGTAGTTTTGATTTGGCATTGAAAAAATAGAGTTCAAATCAAAAATTGTAAATTTTGAAACTATCAAGTATTAGTTTCATTTGCTATCTAAAATGATACTTTCAACTTTATACCATAAATGGCGACTTCGAGTAGGTCTCAAACATTGAGGCCTTCGACTTCAGTTTTATTAGAGTTACAGTTGTAGTGAAGACTCAAAATTATCGAAATGATAGTTTCGATTTGAAATTAGGGAAGGTCATTTCGATTTCATATCAGGAGTGGTAATTTCAAGTTAGAGTCAAAATGGAGATGCGAAGAAGTAGCTACACTTAGCAAATTTTTGTAAACAGAAACAAGAGGTCTCAACCAAAAGCCAGCAAATGTTTGAAGATTCAAGTTTGAACCTAAAAGAAAGGATTTGAATTTGAAAGAGAAGTTAGCGGCAGTTGCAAGCATAAGATTAAGACAATACGATGATTACTGATGAAGATTGAGCAGTTATGTGTAGCACGAGGATTATTGACAAAGTCCTACTTGTTACTTTGGCATTTGCTTGACAAGGATCACTAATAATCATTAGGAAGTTATCTTTGTTTTAGACACATGTCAAGATCCTGTAGAAAGGGTAGTTACTTAGAATGTCTATAAATATCGAAAGGATGGAAACATTTAGTGGTTAGAAATTCTATACTCACAAACACTTGTATATCACGCTCTCACATCCTTAATTTCTTGAAAAAATAGCATAAGTCTAGTCCAGTACGTTTCCATCCACTTTCATTCTTGTACGCTTTTCAAATTCAATGCAACATTAAATTTAGTTCATTAACATTCAGTCATTTTACTTTACTACAAAACTCTTTTGTACTCTCAATCAAGTGCTATTTTGGGATCATTTAATTTCTTTTTAATTGCTTTCATTTACTTACTTTCCTTACTTTTCTATAAATTTACTTTCCTACGCTTTACATACTTGCAAGTTTATTTTTCATTATCTTTTTCCATTGCTCTACATTATTTCTTGTTCTTTAATTTCACCAATTTACTTTATTTGTCAAATTTACTTAAATGCACTTTACTTCTGTTATTTACACTTCATGTCATTTTACTTGCTTTATTTTACTAATTTTCTTACTTTTCAAAGCAAAGTCTCTTTCATTTTTACTTATTTTTACTAAGTTACTTAGCACGTGTAAATACTTCGATTTTGATTTACACCATTCTGTGTTTCATTTGAAATTAACCTTTGACGTTCTAACTCAAAAGATCAATATAGGAACTAGAGAATCCCAAGAGGTAGCGATTCTGATCCCCGAATTGAGATCGCGAATCAAATTTGTCCTTAGACAAAAGTTTACCATAAACAAATTGGCACGCCTAGTAGGACTATTCGAAAGACTAGGGTTTTGAGGAATTCAACTTGTTTATGCATTTGAGAAGTGGCAAAATACTGCTAATGGCAATAGAGACACCATAGTCTCTAGAAGTTTGCCACAACCTTTGGAGCCTGTGATTAGTGAAATCACAAGGGTCCCTATTTCTAACTTGGAAAACAGAGCACTTGGGATAAATTGAACTGCACCCTTTTATGGGTTGCTTCCTGCATTTACTCCCTAAAATGTCATGTAAAATATAGGCATTGCCCAAGCCACATACAAAGGTCCAATACCTAATGTCTCACTAAGAAACCAAGTGGTAAATGTTAGTGGCCAAATTACAGGAACCAATGCAAATCGAAATAATAGGCCAAATGTGGGAACACTAGTATTCCCTAATTTGCCCAAGGATTTGTCGTTAATTCCTTTAGAGAATTTGAATACAGCCTTGAATAATGTCAGGTAACATGTTGATGAAAGTAACCAGGAGATAGTCCACATGCTAACTTAGCATAAGACCACTATGATAACCCCACTCATAGAATTAACCAATAACACCTACACCACATTGGCTAGGAAAATGAGTAGGATTGCATGTCTTTGGTAACCTAGTGGAATCCATAGGCAATCAAAGGGGAAACAATCAACTTGTTTGTCAAGAAAATTCCAAATTGGTAAATAATCTCAATGTTAATAACACAATTAAGGATAACTAGCCAAGAGAGAATCTACTTGGCCCAAATGTAGGATTTCAAATAATCAATCAAAATCAACATGCTGATAAGCTCCTAGAAAGAATTAGGCTAAATAATATTAGGAGGCCTCAAAACATCAACTAAGCAGTTGAGAAGGTGCTCAAGAGGTATGACTTTAATGTGGGATACACAAATAGACCTTATTTTTGTGTCAGCCTCTCCTAAATTCATCCAACAATCAAAATTGCCCAGAGGTTCGAAAGCACCTAAGATCTCTAGCAAATTTCTAGGGAGAGTAGAGAGTCTACAGTAGAGCACATTGCTTAATATACAATTAAAGCAGGGGATGTAGCCACAAATGAGCACTTAAAAATGAAATAATTTCCTAGCTCTCTACCCAAAAATGCTTTTACTTGGTTTACAACTCTTCCACCAATAAGGGATAATAATGTTATTGTGATAACATTTTTTATTTGGAAATTATCAAAATGGTAGTTTCGATTTGGCATCGAAAAAAAAGTAGTTTGGGTTGAAATTGTAAGTTTTGAAACTATCAAGTATTAGTTTCAATTTGCTATCAAAAATGGTACTTTCAACTTCATACCATAAGTGGTGACCTCGAGTAGGTCTCGAACATTGAGACCTTCGACTTTAGTTTGGTTAGAGTTGAAGTTGTAGTAAAGACTCAAAATTATCAAAATGATAGTTTTGATTTGAAACTAGGAAAGGTCATTTCGATTTCATATTAGGAGTGTTAGTTTCAAGTTAGAGTCAAAATGGAGATTCAAAGAAGTAGCCATACTTAGCAAATTTCTGGAAAAAAAAACTAGGGGTCTCGACTAATAGCCAGCAAATGTTTGAAGATTCAAGTTTGAATTCAAAAGAAAGGATTTGAATTTTAAAAAGAAGTTAGCAGTAGTTACAAGTATAAGATCAAGACAATACGAGGATTACTGACAGAGATTGATCACTTACTTGTAGCATGAGGATTACTGAAAAAGATCTGGAAGTTGCCTTAGTAGTTGCTTGACAAAGATCACTAATAATCATTAGACAGTTTTCTTTGTTTTAGACACATGTCAAGATCTTGTGGAAAAAGGGTAGTTACTTTAAAATGTCTATAAATACCAAAAGGATGGAAACACTTAGGGGTTGGAAATTCTATACTCATAAACACTTGTAACTCTCGCTCTCAAGTCCTTAACTTCTCTAAAAAATAACACAAGTCTAGTCCAGTATGTTTCCATGCACTTTCATTCTTGTAACCTTTACAAATTCAATGTAACTTTAAATTTAGTTCATTTACATTCAGTCATTTTACTTTATTGCAAAACTCTTTTCTTCTTCAGATTAAGTGTTCTTTCGGGATGATTTGATATCTTTTTATTTGTTTTCATTTACTTGCTTTCCTTAATTTTTTACAAATTTACTTTCCTACACTTTACATACTTGCAAGTTTATTTTTCATTGTCTTTTTACATTGCTATATGTTATTTCTTGTTCTTTAATTTCAACACTTTACTTTATTTGTCAAATTTACTTACATGCACTTTACTTCTATTATTTACACTTCATGCCATTTAACTTGCTTTGTTTTACTAATTTTCTTAGTTTTCAAAGCAAAGTCTTTTTCATTTTTACTTATTTTTAAAAGTTACTTCTCACACATAAATACTTCAATTTTGATTTACACCGTACTATGTTTCATTTGAAATTAACCTTTGACGTTTTTACTCGAAAGATCAATCTAAGAAATAGAGAATCCCAAGAGGCAATGATTCGCTTCCCCGAATTGAGATCATGAATCAAATTTGTCCTAAGATAAAAGTTTACCATAAACAAATTGGCACACCTAGTGGGACTAGTCGAAAGACTCGTGTTTTGATGGATTCAATTTGTTTATGCATCAGAGAAGTGGTAAAATACTACCAAGAATATCTGATAACACATCAATAAGTTCTCAGAACCCTTAATTAGGGAATGATTAAGCCAATGACATAGAGACACCATAGTCTCTGGAAGTTTGCCATAACCTTTGGAGCTTGTGATTAGTGAAATCACAGCAGTCCCTGTTTCTAACTTAGAAAACAGAACTCTTGGGATAAATACAACTACACCCTTATATGGGTTGCCTCATGGGTTTACTCCCTAAAATGTCACACAAAATATAGGCATTGCCCAAGCCACATACAAAAGTCTAGAACCCAATGTTTCACTAAGAAACCAAATGATAAATGATAGTTGCCAAGTTGCAGGAACTAGTGCATATCGAATTGATAGGCCAAATGTGAGAACACCAGTATTCCCTAATTTGCCTAGGGATTTGTCTTCAATTCCATCAGGGAATATAAATACAGCGCTGAATAACATCAGGCAACAGATTGATGAAAGCAACCACGAAATGGTCCATATGCTAACTCAACATATGACCGTTGTGATAACCCCACTCATAGAATCAACCAATAAAACCTACACCATATTGGTTAGGCAAATGAGTAGGATTGCATATGTCTTTGGCAACCTAGCGGAATCCATAAACAATCAAAGGGGAAACAATCAACTTGTTTGTCAATAAAGTGACTAATTGGTAAATAATCTCAATGTTAATAACCTATTTGAGGATAACCAGTGAAGAGAGAATCCACTTGGCCCAAATGCATAATTTCGAATAATTAATCGAAATCAAGATGCTGATAACCTCCTAGAAAGAATTAGGCTAAGTAATATTGAGGGGTGATAACTCCCTAGAATGTAGTTATTTGTACCATATATCTGTGTTATAAATAATGATTAGTCCTTGTTTAAGATGTATATATGAAAGGTTTTAGGCTTATATTTGTCAAATTCTAATTTAGATATCTTCATATATAGTATTGAGCAAATTATACATATTTTACAAATGATTAAGTGGATTTGAAATTGTTATTAATTTGGTGATTTATCTTTTACAGGAAGGTTTCCGAGCATGTGGATTTGTGGAATACTTGGACCAAAAGTGGAAGAGAAAGCCAAGTTTGCATTTCAGCATCTCACACCGCGGTGCAGGTATATTAATTCCATGGCGTGATGCACTCCCTACTTTAATAATGAGAACCTGAGGCTTGAACACCACAGCGCAAATGAGCATATGTCACAGCATAAGTTACCTAAATTACATACGCGTCGCAGCATGATATGTGTGGCATCGCGGCATGACTCTACTTTCTGAGCCTATAAATACTATTTTATTAGTTTTAGTTGAGAGAGCTTTCTTAGGTTAGAGAAGCTATGGGTGGATTTCACATTTGATGCTGAGAGGAAGTTAGGGGAGTTAAGGTTGGAGGCCATCTTCCTCATGGAGGAGGATTTAAGCATCAAAGTTCACATCCATGAGCATCCTTCTCTTTTCCCTCTTCTTCCTTCTCTCATTTGTATATTGAGCATGGTTTTTGTTGTATATTTTCATGTTCAATGAATAGCTCAGCTGTATTAGGGATTACTTTGAATCCTTTTATGAACATTGATGATTTTATAAGTTTATATTGATGTTTGGTTTTGTTCAATCATATAGATCTTAATGCTCTTGATTGTTTGATCAACTTTTAAGTAATTTGTTGAAATCTGATGAACCTAGACATAGGAATTTGGATTTTAGATCATATGTATGGTTAATACATGTTCGATTTCATTTAATTAGCTTGGATAAGTTGATTTATTAATTAGATAGAAATATACCTCTTAGTCATGCATAGCGTGTGTTTGAGAATAGATCTTAATGAGTGAATTTTGTGCTAGCTCTCATGGAAATATAGTTAGTTAGGAAAATGAAGCATGGTTGATTGACCTAGACATAGGCTTTTAACTAAATTAGATTCTCAAGCTAAACTAACTATTTCATTAATGTTAATTTAGAGGATTGCATGTTATCAATTGAAGTAAAAGATGAAGAAGAATTTCCTAATCTCTATCCATTATCTTTATTTCCAATTTATCATTTTTCAGTCTTTAGGTTTAGTTTATATGCTTTTCTCTATTTTTTATGTTCTTGACTAGAATTATCTAAGTTATTGGTTGATACTTAGCATTAGCGGAGCCAATATCCTCTTGAGAATGAACTTTACTGATCACTTTATTACTTGAACGACCTGTGCACTTACGGTACACAAAAGGTCTAACAAGTTTTTGACGCTGTTGTTAGGGGGGATAATAATTTTTCTGTATTACTAATATCAACAACGAGGTTAGATAGTTCTAATTCAAGTTTTTTTAGTTTATTTTCATTTAAGTTTCCTTTATGTTTTGTTTTAGGTACAATAATAATGGTGGATGACTATAATCATGTGAGGTCCTTGTAGGAGTTCGCGACTCATCAAAAAGAAAACTTTCAATCAAGTTTAAAAAGACTACTCATCCGCACAAATAATTTTGATAAAGTCTTATCGAGACTATAAATCAGGCCTTTTTTGGGAGGAAACCCAAGTTTATGTTTTTGTTTTTACTTTTTACATTAAATAGGTAGTATGTTAATTTTGCAATTTTATTATATTTTTATTATAAATAGTGCAATTTAACCTTTTAAATAAGTTTTGCATGTGCTGGAGATCCAAGGGAAGCAGAATTGGCAGTGAAACTGTGTTTACTGCAGAATTTTGCAGGCTAATATTTCACACCGCGACGCAATAATCTTTATGCCGTGGGGCAAGAGTGATTTTTCTGTAGAATTCTTCAGACGAGTTATGTAACACCCACCTTAGGATGCCACATTTATGTTACATAATTACCAAATTAACCTTATTTAGATAACGTAAGTTGTAGGGAAAAATATAAAATTTAAAACTTCTTAATAACAAGAAAATAAACTTATCAGAAAATAAAACATCACAGCATCATTACAATAATTTACATCATTTATACATATCTAAGTTTCTTGTTATACATATACAAACCTTTAACACACTCATACTATAAATATTACAAACTAGTCACTCCAAAAAGTTTAAACACTATTTACATTGACATCTTTGCCCAAGTACAACTAGGCAGCTGAGCCCTCAGAAGTAGCCGGACCCTCAGATGGATCCTCCTCAGATTCCCCGGGTGGGGGAATTCCAACCCGACGTAAAGTCCGGGGAGGAAATGTCCGAGCGGACGATACAACACTACTCTCTCTACGGGTGCGATAGTACGCCCCAGTCTTTGCTTTCGATAGATATAGGAAACTCTAAGCGTACATAAATAGTAAAGAAAAATAAGGGTTCCACGACCGTAGTCTACTCGTCTAATATTTACATCTCCTAAATAGTATATACTTTCTCTCTCAAGATCTTCGGTCCATGCTTCGTCCCCTCGATAAATGTCGGTCTTATGTAACCCGGGAAGCTAGGGATCTCCACCGCCATCAAAACTCAAAATTCTCAACGGAACGGACCTTTTCTCGCTTCTCGCTCTACGCCCGCTCGGTGTCTTAACAACACATAAACATAAAACAACATATACCTACAAGAGGTGAGATCACCTATGCCAATACCAGTATGGTAGCAATAAAGATAAACACATCCAAAATATCATACAGATGTCATACTATAATTACAGTTATGCCATTAATCTTATATATCATCATTACAATAAATAAAAGAAGAATTACGATTATGCTACTTTCAATACTCAAGTATTCAATATATTAATTACCACAAGCAAGAATTATACATGAGTAAGAGTTACAATGATATATCATCTGGAATGCAAATATGAATGCAATGTACACTGACTCAATATCCTACTCCATGGAGCTACAACTCAAGTCGGAGAGAATGACTGAAAAGATCTGTCGGCACCAACGTGCTTCAGACCACGTGCTCATTTTCTGCACATCTAGCACATGCACGACAGTCTTTAACAAATCATGATTAGGGATAGTGTCTCGGTCCGGATCATTGGTGTGTTGCATCGGTCTAACCCACGGTACAGAAGAGCTACCAACTGTCCATTGTAGGCAACCCGCACCCCAATGCCCCCAAGGTCAATGAGTGACCTACACTACGCTTATCGCACCCACTCAGGAGGTGTGATCTCTCCTAGGCAACTTGCCTTACACAATCCTTTGGACCTTTCCAATGCATGTATTATGTACTATTCACAATTTCCGTTATATCACATGTGCAGGGTATAATTTAATCACGTAGTCATATTCTCGTATATTTTCATTCGTGACTCAATTCTGTCGCCTTTTCGAATCACATAGTGATTTTTCAACATTTTTCAATCGCGTGATTATTTTTCATACGTTTTGAATCAGAATTACTGTTTTATTCAATTTAATATTAAAATTTACTGTATTTCTCATATATTTGCAAAATAGTCCCTTAAAATACATAAATTATATTTTTGTCCCTCAAAACAAATTAATTATATTTTTGTTCTTCAAAACACATAAATTACATTGTTATCCCTCAAAAGCAGTATTTTCACTATAGTCCCTCAAAACTTTATATTTACATAATGACCCCATATTTCCATAATATTTCCAATTAAATCCCTTTCTCATAAAATTTACGAGAAATTTACAAAGTATAAATTCCACTTACATACAAAGTATAAGTTTCTCTACAGTATATATTCTACATGCATACATATTATCAGTTCCTAAGCATTACAGCATACAGGCAAGCATCGAAAATAATTTTATACCTCACAGATACTACACTTACAAACATAGAAACACCAGTAGACATATCCCAAATACAGTCCAAACATAGAAACACAATCAAGCACATCTCAATACAGTCCAATCAATACAGTTCAATCAATACAGTCCAAGAACCTCAAACAATAGGTGAATAAATCCTTAAGGATTTTTCACCGAATAAACCATCCTCATACTACCAAAACATGGGGGGTAAGGTAGAGTCTCCCTTTTACCTCTTGAAGACAAGCTTTGTAAGCTTTCCTCCCTTGCCTTGAAACTTTGTTAATCTTCTAACAAGCCCTAAATTTTTCAAGAAAAATTAGTGAAGGACTATACAAGAATCAAGGTTGAAAACCATGGAAAAATCATGGTTAACAAAATAAAAAAAAAAACAACTTTGAATCATTAACTCAAAGCTTACCTCTTTAGGAAGAAGATTGAATAAGCTTAGGACCTTGTGAAGAAGAAATGTTTAGAACATGACTTGAGTCAAAAACAAACTAAGAGATGAGTGTTTAAAAGAATGGATGGTGTGATTTCAAGATGGTGACCGATTGGAAGGAGAAGATGGAAAAGAGAAGCGTGAGTTTTCTTTGGTGTTTTGGAGAGAAATGGACTTATATTTGAGAAGTAAAAAAAAATGAAGATGAAGACGTGAATAAGTGGCACTTAAACCAAGGGTATTACTTGTGATATTTGGATGATTTTACTTGAATAATATCCAAATTCTGAATGTATGAAGACAGCTGCCAACCGTGGATAGTTTGTGACATTTGACCGTGTGAATGACTTGAGTAATTATTCAAATCTTGAGTGTATAAAACAGCTGCCAGCCGTGAGTCATTGTGGTGAAAAAAAATAAGGAATTCACTTGCAATTATCCCCCCATCCAGCTGCTGCCGTGTTGTGTCTTGGTGAATGACGTGAGTGACATTTGCTTGAGAAAATAGCCATGCATTAATTGCACAAGGACTCTTTCTTCTCATTGGTTACTCACTTGACTTTGCATGACATTGTGATATTCAAATATCACATAAAAGCTTCACAAATGTCTTTGAGCAGAACTACTATTTCTATTTGACGTGGCGGTATTTTCTTTGCTCCAAATTGTTGCTGGACCGTGGAGCTTGGTGCTGCTGTTGGGCCTCAAATTTTGCTGCTGGTCCATGGTGGTTTTAGGTGAGTTTAAACCCTTTAATTGGTTGTTAATTCCAAGCTCAATTCTGCTGCTATTGGGCCTCCAATTCTGCTGCTGTCCATGATGGTTTAGGTGCGTTTAAATCTTTAATTCATCATTAGTTCAAGCCTAATTACTAGTTAATTGGTTAGCTAATTAATTAAGTTTAATTTCCTAACCATTCTTACTTAATCCTTCAAGTACATAACTAATTTAACTTAACATATTTAGCATGCATCTAATACATATTTAACATGCATCATCACTTCTAATTAGAATTAGAATATTAAATTAAGGATTAAGTTATAACAATTCCCTAATCAAGTTAGTATACTTAATTTCTTAATTAGGTAATTAGGACAACTAAATTAAGGTTAATTAGTTTCCTAAGTAAAAGTCAAACAATTAATGTTGACTCAATCTTATCCATTAATCTTATCTATGGTAAATATTACTTGATAATTTTGATAGGATTTGTTTTACACCATTGATTGAATTAATGGTGAAGATCAAAGCTTCTAAGTCAAGCTTCAAATCTAATGGTCCACAAGGAAGTCTAAACTTCTTTCCTTGACTAATTCTCATTGGTTAGAAAAGTCCAACCATTTGTTTTGACTACATCCTATTGGTTCACTTTAATTTTAATTTCAAGAAATATTCTAAACATATTTTCTATTAATTAAAACTTATCGAGTCCAACGTTCATAGCAACGACTGCTATAAATATAATCACAGATATTTATCAGTACAATATTTTTATTTTTTATAGATAGGTTCTAAAAATTAAAAGATTCTTTTCTGAGTCACTCATATTCGGGTTTAGTAAGATCCCCCGTCTCCAAATGAGGCAGATCAGAATTTCCCTGGCCTGAAAAATATTATTTTTCCTAGCCAGGAGCAAATCACACAAAATGATCAAGTATGATCTCAGAACAATCAAATTATTTTTATACCACACAGAAAATACAAAACAGTGCAATTCTGCTATTACTATTCATATAGCCAGAATTTGGGGTGTTACAACTCTCCCCCTCTAAAATAAAGTTTCGTCCTTGAAACTTGACATACACTTAACACAAAAACGGATACTGCTCTTTGATCTTTTCTTCCAATTCCCATGTGGCTTCACCACTTACATCGTTCCAAACTACTTTAACTAATGAAATGTCTTTTCCACGAAAGTGCTTTATCCTTCGATCTTCAATCGATTGGAGCGTATCATAGGTCAAGTTTTCCTTTAGTTGTACGATTAATGCGGTTCAATAATGTGAGTCAGATCTGGAATATATTTCCGTAATTTTGACACGTGAAATACATTATGAAGATTTGATAAAAACGGCGGCAGCGCGACTTGATAAGCCACCGGACCTATCCGACGAAGTATCTGATACGGTCCGATAAACTTGGGTGTAAGCTTCCTCAACTTGATGACTCGTCCAACTCCAGTCATAGGCATCACACGTAAAAATACATGATCACCTTCTTCGAATTCCAGTGGTCTTCGCCTTTTATCTGCATAGTTCTTTTGCCGCATCTGAGCTGTTCTCATCTTGTCTTGAATTATCTTTAATTCTCGGTTGTCTGCTGCACAATTTCAGGTCCTATCACAGTACTTTCACCATCCTGGTACCAACACAATGGTGACCTACATCTTCTCCCGTATAAGGCTTCATAGGGTGCCATCCCTATACTCGAATGAAAACTATTGTTGTAGGTGAACTCTATCAATGGGAGAAATTCATCCCAACAACCAGTTTGTTCTAGAACGCAAGCCCTCAACAAGTCCTCAACGACTGAATTGTTCTTTCTAACTAACCATCAGTTTGTGGATGGTAAGCAGAACTCAAATGTAGATTTGTCCCCATCGCTTCTTGTAGACTAGTCCAGAATCGAGATGTGAATCGTGGAGCTCGATCAGAAATTATACTGGATGGTACACCATGAAGTCTAACAATTTCATTAATGTATATCTGAGCCAACTTCTCCATTGAGTACTTAATATTAATCGGTAAAAAGTGCGCTGACTTTGTAAGCCGATCAATAATTACCCATATAGAGTCGTGACCTTTCCGAGTTCTTGGTAGCCCTGTGACGAGATCCATTGCTATGTCATCCCATTTCCATTCAGGAATAGGCAAAGGTTGCAACATTCCTGATGGCCGTTGATGTTCTACCTTGGCCTTCTAACAAGTCAAACAGGATGATACATATTCTGCGACATCCCTCTTCATTCCTTGCCACCAATACAGCTGCTTCAAATCTTGGTACATCTTTGTGGCTCCTGGATGCATACTCAACTTGCTTCTATGAGCTTCATTCAAAACCGATCTCCTAAGTTCTGGATCGTTTGGTACGTAAACTCTCCCTCTGAACTTCAAAATTCCATCAACATCTTCGCTGAATTCCAATTCTGCTCCTTGACTTCTTGCTTCCTTTGCTTCTTGCAGATATTGATCACTATTCTGTCCTTCTCGTATTTTATCCATCAGATCACTCGAAATGGTGATTATACTCAAACACATCTTCCCCGGTGTCAACTTCACAGATAATCGCATATCTCGAAATTCTTCTATCAATTCCTTCTCCTTCATCATCATAACAGAAGCATTAAGCGATTTTCTACTCAAAGCATCCGCTACCACGTTTGCTTTTCTGGGATGATATTGTAACTGAAAGTCATAATCTTTTAGAAACTCGAGCCAATGCCTTTGTCTCATGTTTAACTCTTTCTGGTCGAACAGATACTTCAAACTTTTATGATCACTAAACACAATGAATATTGCCCCATAAAGAAAATGTCTCCATACCTTCAACGCAAACACCACTGCTGCTAGCTCCAAGTCATGAGTCGGATAATTCCTCTCATGCACTTTCAACTACCTCGACTCATATGCCACAACCTTATGGTTCTGCATAAGTACACAACCCAATCCTTGATAAGAAGCATCACAGTACACATCGAAAGGTTCATTCGGATCAGGTAGAATCAAAACTGGTGAAGTAGTCAGTCGTCGTTTCAACTCCTGAAAACTTTGCTCGCATGCATCAGTCCACACGAACGGTTGATTCTTTCGTGTAAGTTGGGTAAGAGGTCCCGCAATCTTTGAAAATCCTTCTATGAATCGTCGATAGTAACCGGCTAATCCGATGAAACTACGGATCTCCGATACAGTCTTTGGTATTTCCCACTCAACAATTGTCTCTACCTTCGAAGCATCAACTTCAATTCCATCTGCCGATATGACATGCCCCAAGAATTGTACTTCACTCAACCAAAATTCACACTTGGACAACTTGGCATATAGTTTATTTTCCTTCAAAATCTGGAGAACCACTCTGAGGTGTTTAGCATGTTCCTCCTGACTTCGAGAATAAATCAAGATGTCATCAATAAAGACAACAATAAACTTATCCAAATATGAACGAAAAAGTCTGTTCATGAAGTCCATAAATATTGAAGGTGCATTAGTCACACCAAAAGGCATCACTTGGTACTCATAATGCCCGTATCGAGTTTGGAATGCAGTCTTCGGGATATCCTCCACTTTTACACGTATCTGGTGATAACCAGAACGTAAATCAATCTTAGAAAATATAGTGGCTCCTCGCAATTGATCCAGCAGATCATCAATCCTCGGTAGGGGATATTTATTCTTGATTGTAATCTTGTTCAGCTTGTCGATAATCCACACATAGCCGAGAAGTCCTATCCTTCTTCTTTACCAACAACACTGGAGCTCCCCAAGGTGATACACTTGGTCTTACAAATTGCTTTTCCAACAAATCTTCCAATTGCTTCTTCAGTTCGGCCAACTCTACTGGTGACATTCTATAAGGTGCCATAGATATACTTCCAGCTCCAGGTACTAAATCAATAGAGAATTCAATTTCCCTTTCCGGTGGTAATCCCGGTATATCTTCAGGAAACACTTCGGGAAATTCATTCACTACAAAGATATCCTTCAGAACATCTTCACAGTGAACCTCCAAGGAAGATATCAACAAGTACCCTAGGTCTCCTTCCTTTAAACAAGCTTCCACTTGAGTAGCCGTCAAGAATTTAGAATCCTTATCCTCAGGAAAAACTAACGTCTTACTTGAACAGTCAATCAGGATATGGTTAGAGGATAACCAATCCATTCCTAAGATTACATTAATCTTAGAAAGAGGCAAACAAATCAAATCCACATGAAAGATTCTATTCCTAACACATACAGGGCAATTCAAACATACTTTTGTAGTTATCACAGGTTTATCAGTAGGAGTAACCACAGTCAAATCATATGGCAATGTAGTCACAGTCAATCCCAAGCGCTCTACACAATCACATGCAATAAAAGAATGTGTTGCTCCCGAATCATATAACACTGTTAAAAGGTTACCTTTAATGGCACACTCCTCCATTATCAAATCCTCAGATTTAGCGGCTTCCTCCCCACTCATCGTATATACTCGACCACCCGCCTGTGGCCTTGCAGTACGAACATTGCTCACTGATGGCTCTGTCTTCAACTGATCACAATCTCGGGAAAAATGTCCAGGCTTCCCACATTTATAGCAGATCACCCCTTATCTTTGACGGTCTACGGTAAGATGTCCTTTCCCACTTAAAACATTTAAGTGCGAAGTTCCATTTGAAGGCTGTCTTACTACCACTTGAACTTCCCCCAACTGATTGTTGTCGATTCTGACTTGTTGCTGGTTTAGTGTAGGGTTTTTGTTGATAACGGTTGCCACTGCTACCTCTTCCTCATTGGAACCATGCTGGTCCAAAGTTCTTAGTCCTTGCCGTCCGTTGGTTATCGATCTCCTCAATCTTGCGGCACTTGTCCAATAACACTGGAAATTGATCAATATCCACCGTCACTAAAGCTCTCTTGATGTCAAGTCTCAACCCCTCTTCGAATTTTCTACACTTCCATTCCTTATCTGGATGCATCTGAAAGTACCTCGAAAACTTAGACAAGCTTTCGAATCTTGCTGCGTACTCGCTCACAGTCATTGCTCCTTGTCTCAGACTAAGGAACTCCATCTCCTTAGCATGTTGCACACTCATTTGGAAAATATTTTGCCAAAAACTTCTGTCTAAATTTGCCATGTTACAACTCTTCCTTGACTTCAATTAATCTTTGGGCTCACGCCCACCAGGCCTCTCCATCACCAACTAGCACAAACGTCGCGAAAGTAAGTTTTTGCTCATCGATACAACCCATACCATTAAAAATCTTCTCTAGTTCCTTAATCCATAGATCGACCTTTCTACGGATCAAACTCTCCATGAAACTTAGGCGGATTATTCCTTCAAAATTCGACAAGCTATGAGCATCGTCGGTTGCCCTCTCGATTACTATTTGTACAACAACTTCAGTGATCCTTTGTATTGCTGCTATAGCTGCAGCCATATTCTGATTATCATTGCCGGTGTTCTCATTTTCTACTCTAGTATTAACACGCCCTCTTCCTCGTCCAGCCATTTCGTCTTTCTCAAGTCAACTGGACAACACAAATAATAGTTGTAATCAATCTTCTAGTAATATGGTTTCCTTTCCGACAAACAAACACAGAGAAACACGTAACTTAAACAAGACAGACCTAACCACAAACCCAAAAGACTCTAACTTGGGCTCTGATACCAACTAATGTAACACCCACCTTAGGATGCCACATTTATGTTACATAATTACCACAAGCAAGAATTATACATGAGTAAGAGTTACAATGATATATCATCTGGAATGCAAATATGAATGCAACGTACACTGACTCAATATCCTACTCCATGGAGCTACAACTCAAGTCGAAGAGAATGACTGAAAAGATCTGTCGGCTTCAGACCACGTGCTCATTTTTTGCACATCTAGCACATGCACGACAGTCTTTAACAAATCATGATTAGGGATAGTGTCTCGGTCCGGATCATTGGTGTGTTGCATCGGTCTAACCCACGGTACAGAAGAGCTACCAACTGTCCATTGTAGGCAACCCGCACCCCAATGCCCCCAAGGTCAACGAGTGACCTACACTACGCTTATCGCACCCACTCAAGAGGTGTGATCTCTCCTAGGCAACTTGCCTTACACAATCCTTTGGACCTTTCCAATGCATGTATTATGCACTATTCACAATTTCCGTTATATCACATGTGCAGGGTGTAATTTAATCACGTAGTCATATTCTCGTATATTTTCATTCGTGACTCAATTCTGTCGCCTTTTCGAATCACGTAGTGATTTTTCAACGTTTTTCAATCGCGTGATTATTTTTCATACGTTTTGAATCAGAATTACTGTTTTATTCAATTTGATATTAAAATTTACTGTATTTCTCATATATTTGCAAAATAGTCCTTTAAAATACATAAATTACATTTTTGTCCCTCAAAACAAATTAATTATATTTTCGTTCTTCAAAACACATAAATTACATTGTTGTCCCTCAAAACAGAGTATTTTCACTATAGTCCCTCAAAACTTTATATTTACATAATGACCCCATATTTCCATAATATGTCCAATTAAATTCCTTTCTCATAAAATTTACAGAAATTTACAGTATAAATTCCACTTACATACAGTATAAGTTTCTCTACAATATATGTTCTACATGCATACATATTATCAGTTCCTAAGCATTACAGCATATAGGCAAGCATCGAAAATAATTTTATACCTCACAGATACTACACTTACAAACATAGAAACACCAGTAGACATATCCCAAATACAGTCCAAACATAGAAACACAATCAAGCACATCTCAATACAGTCCAATCAATACAGTCCAAGAACCTCAAACAATAGGTGAATAAATCCTTAAGGATTTTTCACCGAATAAACCATCCTCATACTACCGAACATGGGTGGTAAGGTAGAGTCTCCTCTTACCTCTTGAAGACAAGCTTTGTAAGCTTTCCTCCCTTGCCTTGAAACTTTGTTAATCTTCTAACAAGCCCTAAATTTTTCAAGAAAAATTAGTGAAGGACTATACAAGAATCAAGGTTGAAAACCATGGAAAAATCATGGTTAACAAAATAAAAAAAAAAACAACTTTGAATCATTAACTCAAAGCTTACCTCTTTAGGAAGAAGATTGAAGAAGCTTAGGACCTTGTGAAGAAGAAATGTTTAGAACATGGGTTGAGTCAAAAACAAACTAAGAGATGAGTGTTTAAAAGAATGGATGGTGTGATTTCAAGATGGTGACCGATTGGAAGGAGAAGATGGAAAAGAGAAGCGTGAGTTTTCTTTGGTGTTTTGGAGAGAAATGGACTTATATTTGAGAAGTAAAAAAAATGAAGATGAAGACGTGAATAAGTCTTTTGCCAAAGGGTATTACTTGTGATATTTGGATGATTTTACTTGAATAATATCCAAATTCTGAATGTATGAAGACAGCTGCCAACCGTGGATAGTTTGTGACATTTGACCGTGTGAATGACTTGAGTAATTATTCAAATCTTGAGTGTATAAAACAGCTGCCAGTCGTGAGTCATTGTGGTGAAAAAAAATAAGGATTTCACTTGCAATTATCCCCCCATCCAGCTGCTGCCGTGTTGTGTCTTGGTGAATGACGTGAGTGACATTTGCTTGAGCAAATAGCCATGCATTAATTGCACAAGGACTCTCTCTTCTCATTGGTTGCTCACTTGACTTTGCATGACATTGTGATATTCAAATATCACATAAAAGCTTCACAAATGTCTTTGAATCGTGCTACTATTTATTTGGGACGTGGTGTTGTTTCTTTGCTCCAAATTGTTCTTTGGACCGTGGAGCTTGGTCTTCTTTGTTGGGCCTCAAATTTTGCTGCTTTGGTCCATGGTGGTTTTAGGTGAGTTTAAACCCTTTAATTGGTTGTTAATTCCAAGCTCAATTCTGCTACTATTGGGCCTCCAATTACGCTCTTTGTCCATGATGGTTTAGGTGCGTTTAAATCTTTAATTCATCATTAGTTCAAGCCTAATTACTAGTTAATTGGTTAGCTAATTAATTAAGTTTAATTTCCTAACCATTCTTACTTAATCCTTCAAGTACATAACTAATTTAACTTAACATATTTAGCATGCATCTAATACATATTTAACATGCATCATCACTTCTAATTAGAATTAGAATATTAAATTAAGGATTAAGTTATAACAATTCCCTAATCAAGTTAGTATACTTAATTTCTTAATTAGGTAATTAGGACAACTAAATTAAGGTTAATTAGTTTCCTAAGTAAAAGTCAAACAATTAATGTTGACTCAATCTTATCCATTAATCTTATCTATGGTAAATATTACTTGATAATTTTGATAGGATTTGTTTTACACCATTGATTGAATTAATGGTGAAGATCAAAGCTTCTAAGTCAAGCTTCAAATCTAATGGTCCACAAGGAAGCCTAAACTTCTTTCCTTGACTAATTCTCATTGGTTAGAAAAGTCCAACCATTTGTTTTGACTACATCCTATTGGTTCACTTTAATTTTAATTTCAAGAAATATTCTAAACATATTTTCTATTAATTAAAACTTATCGGGTCCAACGTTCATAGCAACGACTGCTATAAATATAATCACAGATATTTATCAGTACAATATTTTTATTTTTTATAGATAGGTTCTAAAAATTAAAAGATTCTTTTCTGAGTCACTCAGATTCGGGTTTAGTAAGATCCCCCGTCTTCAAATGAGGCAGATCAGAATTTCCCCGGCCTGAAAAATATTATTTTTCCTAGCCAGGAGCAAATCACACAAAATGATCAAGTATGATCTCAGAACAGTCAAATTATTTTTATACCACACAGAAAATACAAAACAGTGCAATTCTGCTATTACTATTCATATAGCCAGAATTTGGGGTGTTACAAGTTACACGTCACGGCGCAGGCAGGTTCATGCCGCGGCATGATACCCTATTTTGTACATATTTCTTTTATTTTTCATGTTATTTCATATTTCAGTATGCTCAAACTAACAGTGTGCATATTTTTAATAAGTTTAGGTACCCTATATGCCACGTAAAGTAAGGAAGTTGTCTCACTTTAGTTTAGGGGAGTATCATTACATGTTTTGGATATATAATACTTAATGTATAACATGTGATGATATTTACTATATGTAGTAGTGATAGCCACCATATTATCATGTTTTTATATTGCTTTGGCTATTACTAATGGGTTTTGAGAAAAAATTTCAATTTTTAACATTATTCACATGATGTTATGCATGCTTGAATTGAGAAAGTTAGATCTATTTGAATGCATGACATATTGCGAATTGTTGGTGTTGTTTTGGTTGTCTAATGATATGAAAGGTTGCTATTTGCCCCCTTTTTAGTGAAACCATTTGCAATCATGAAGCATGTGAACTAATTTAGTCATTTTTATGCATGATTTACATCCACTTAGATGCACGTGTAACTTTGAACATGATAAGAGTGCATGTCTAGAGAAAGTTTATGGATGTACATGTAGAGTTTTAATTATTCTAGAAATTGTTTTTAAACTCTGTTGAGGCAAAATCCTATATTATGCATGATTGAGGAAATGATTAGGCCATTGTTTGGACCGATTGAGCCTTTCGAGCTTACCCGGAAATGAAGTATCCATAGGTCCCCTTTTGAAGCCTTATAATTGTTTAGCCTTATATGCTTTTCATCGCCATTGTATTTGTTAACTTGTTAACCATTCTAATGCATGTGAAAGCATTGCATTTTCTTCCTACCATTATTGTTTGTTGAGTACATAATATGTTATTTCTTGAAGTGAGTCTAGTGATTAGGGGTATTAATGCATATTCAATACAAAATGTGCCTGAAGGAATCAGATGCAGTCAAAAGAAAGAAAAAGCATTACTTTGCAAAACAAAATAAAAAAAAAAGAAAAAGCAAAGCAAAGCAAAGGGATGACAAAAGAAAAGAAAAGTATGAAAAGCATTGAATGGTTCTAGCGAGTTTTCTTCATTCACTTTTGAATACCCTACTAATATCAGTTAGAGGCTCAAGTCTTTATATTTCTTAATGTTTGTATTGTATCCTTTCCATTTCTTTTCTTAATCCCATCACCATTGGCCTTACATTACAAGTTGTTAAAGTCCCTTTTGATCCTCAGTTGTGTGTGATTTGCATTAGTGGAGAGAGAATTTAGGATCAATTTTGTGGATTTTATGATTCATATACATGTATGCTCATAAACTTATCTGGATGTGTATGACTTGACTAGGAGAAGTTTATCTTGCATGTTTGTGAAAAATGTGAATTACATAGAAGGATGACTGGATTGTTTGCATGTTAAGGATTGTGTATATGTGGACCTGATTTTGACGTATTAGTACTTTTTAAGGACTATACAATCATTATGCACTGGTTGTGGTTTAAATGGAGAATTGAAATTTTATTAGATGTTGAATGAATGTTTAAGCATGAATGGTCAAGAAAGTTTACTTAGTCATACTTTGTTATACTCAAGGACTAGCAAAAATGTAAGTTTTGGGGTGTGATAACTCCATAGAATGTAATTATTTGTGCCCTATATCTATGCTATAAATAATGCTTAGTCATTGTTTACAATGCATATATGGAAGGCTTTAGACTTATATTTGTCAAATTCTAATTTGGATATCTTCCTATATAGTATTGAGCAAATTGTGCATATTTTGCAAATGATTAAGTGGATTTGAAATTGTTATTAATTTGGTGATTTCTCTGTTAAAGGAAGGGTTCCAAGCAAGTGGATTTGTGGAAGACTTAGACCAAAAGTGGAAGAGAAAGCCAAGTTTGCATTTCAGCATCTCACGCCACGGCATAAGCATATCAACATCGCGGCGTGGTGCATCTCCTACTTCAATATAGAGAACCCGAGGCTTGAACATCGTGACGCAAATGAGCATATTTCACGGCGTAGGTGACCTAAATTGCATATGGGACACGGTGTGATATATGTGGTGCCGTGGTATAACTCTATTTTTTGAGCCTATAAATACTATTCTTTTAGTTTTAGTCGAGAGAGCTTTCTTAGGTAAGAGAAGCTGCAGTTGGATTTCACATTTGAGGCTGAGAGGAAGCTAAGGGAGTTAAAGTTGGAGGTCGTCTTCCTCTTGGAGGAGGATTTAAGCATCAAATATCACATCCATGAGCTTCATTCTCTTTTCCCTCTTCTTCTTTCTCTCCCTTGTATATTGAGCATGGTTTTTGTTGTATATTTTCATGTTCAATTAATAGCTCAGCCGTATTAGGGATTACTTTGAATCCTTTTATGAACATTGATGATTTTGTACTTCTTTGAGTTTATATTGATGTTTGGTTTTGTTCAATGATATAAATCTTAATGCTCTTGATTGTCTGATCAACTTTTAAGTGATTTATTGAGATCTGATGAACCTAGACATAGGAATTTAGATTATAGATCACATGTATAGTTGATGCATGTTTGATTTCATTCAATTGGCTTGAATAAGTTGATTCGCTAATTGGATAGAAATATACATCTTAGCCATGCATAGCGTGTGTTTGAGAATAGATCTTAATGAGTAGATTTTGTGCTAGCTCTCATGGAAACCTAGTTAGTTAGGCAAATGAAGCATGGTTGATTGACTTAGATATAGACTTTTAACTAAATTAGATCTTTAAGCTAACCTAACTATTTAATAATGTTGATTAAGAGGATTGCATATTTTTAGTTGAAGTAAGAGATGAAGAAGGATTCCCTAATCTCTATTCATTATCTTTATTTCCAATTTATCACTTTTCAGTCTTTAGATTTAGTTCATTTGCCTTTCTCTATTTTTTATATTCTTGACATGAATTATCTAAGTTATTAGTTGATACTTAGTATTAGTAAAGCCAATATCCTCATGGGAATGAACTTTACTTATCACTTTATTACTTGAATGACCTGTGCACTTGCAATACACAAAAGGTCTAACAAGGGCCATCAAAACATCAACCAAGCAGTTGAGCAGGGGCTCAACAGGTATGACTTTACAGCGGGAAAAGCAAATAAACCTTATTTTGTGGCTGTCTTCCCTAAATTCATCTAATAATCAGAATTGCCCAGAGGATGGAAAGCACCTAAGATCTCTAGCAAATTTCTGGGGAGAGTGGAGAGTCTATAGTAGAGCATATTGCTCGATATACAATCGAAGTAGGGGATGTAGCCACAAATTAGCATTTAAAAATAAAATACTTTCCCAGCTCTTTAACCAAAAACGCTTTTACTTGGTTTACAACTCTTCCACCAATAAGGGGCAATAAGGTTATCGAGATAACATTTTCGATTTGGAAATTACCAAAATGGTAGTTTCAATTTGGCATTGAAACAATATTTGTTCAGGTTGAAATTGTAAGTTTTGAAACTATCAAGTATTAGTTTTGATTTTCTATCAAAAATGATATTTTCAACTTTATGCCATAAGTGGTGACTTCGAGCAGGTCTCGAACATTGAGACCTTCAACTTCAGTTTTGTTAGAGTTAAAGTTGCAGTAAAGACTTGAAATTATCAAAATGATAGTTTTAATTTGAAATCAGGAAAGGTTATTTTGATTTCATATTTGGAGTGTTAGTTTCAAGATAGAGTCGAAATGGAGATTCGAAGAAGTAGCCACACATAGCAAATTTTTGAAAACAGAAACAAGGGATGTCGACCAATAGCCAGCAAATATTTGAAGATTCAAGTTTGAATTCAAAAGAAAGGATTTGAATTTGAAAAAAAAGTTAGCAGGTGTTGCAAGTATAAGATCAAGATAATACGAGGATTGTTAACAGAGATTGAGTAGTTACTTGTAGCATGAGGATTGCTGACAAAGATCTAGCAGTTGCTTTGGCAGGTGCTCAACAAGGATCACTAATAATCATTAGGCAGTTATTTTTGTTTTAGACATATGTCAAGATCTTATAGAAAGGGTATTTACTTAGAATGTCTATAAATACCAAAAGGATGGAAACACTTAGGGATTGAAAATTCTACACTGAGAAACACTGGTAACTCTCGCTCTCAAGTCCTTAACATCTCTAGAAAATAGCACAAGTATAGTCCAGTATATTTTCATCCACTTTCATTCTTGTACCTTTTACAAATTCAATGCAATTTTAAATTTTCTTCGTTTACATTCAGTCATTTACTTTATTGCAAAACTCTTTTCTTATCTCGATTGAGTGTTCTTCTGGGATCATTTGATATCTTTTTAATTGCCTTCATTTACTTGCTTTCCTTAATTTTTTGCAAATTTATTTTCCTATACTTTACATACTTGCAAGTTATTTTTCTTTGTCTTTCTACATTGCTATACATTATTTCTTGTTCTTTAATTTCAACACTTTACTTTATTTGTCAAATTTACTTACATGTACTTTACTTCTACTATTTACACTTCATGTCATTTAACTTGCTTTATTTTACAAATTTTCTTACTTTTCAAAGCAAAATCTCTTTTATTTTTATGTATTTTTACTAAGATATTTCTCACGCGTAAATACTTCAATTTTGATTTACTCTATTCTTTGTTTCATTTGAAATTAACCTTTGGCGTTCTTACTGAAACGATCAATCTAGGAACTAGAGAATCCCAAAAGGTAGCGATTCCCTTCCCCGAATTGAATCATGAATCAAATTTGTTCTTAGACAAAATTTTACCATAAACAAATTGGCACACCTAGTAGGATTAGTCGGAAGATTAGTGTTTTGAAGAATTCAATTTGTTTATGCATATCAAAAGTGGTAAAATACTTCCAAGAATGTCTGATAACACATCAATAAGCTCTCAGAACCCTCAATTAGTGAATAAATGAGCCAATGGCAGAAGAGACACCATAGTCTCTAGAAGTTTGCAACAACCTTTGGAGCCTGTGATTAGTTAAATCACAACAGTCCCTGTCTCTAACTTAGAAAATAGAACTCTTGGGATAAATAAATTACACCTTTATATGGGTTGCCTCCTAAGTTTACGGCCCAAAATGTCATGCAAAATGTAGGCATTTCCCAAGCCATATACACAAGCCCAATACCAAATGTTTCACCAAGAAACCAAGTGGTAAATGTTAGCAGCGAAGTTGCAAGAACCAGTGCAAATCGAACAGATAGGTCAAATGTAGGAACACCAGTATTCCATAATTTGCCTAAGGATTTGTCTTCGATTCCTTCGTGGAATACGAATACAGCCCTGAATAACATTAGGCAATAGATTATTGAAAGCAACCTCGAGATGGTCCATATAATAACTCAGCATATGACCACTGTGATAACCCCACTCATAGAATCAACTAATAACACCTACACCACATTGGCTAGGAAAATGAGTAGGATTGCATATGTCTTTGGCAACCTAGTGGAATTCATAGGCAATCAAAGGGGAAACAATCAACGTATTTGTCATGAAAATGCCCAATTGGTAAATAATCTCAATGTTAATAACCCAATTGAGGATAACCAGCCAATAGAGAATCCACTTGGCCCAAATGCAGGATTTCAAATATTCAATCGAAATCAAGATGCTGATAACTTCCTAGAAACAATTTGGCTAATTAATATTGGGGGACATCAAAACATCAACCAAGCAGTTGAACAGGTGCTCAACAGGTATGACTTTAATGTGCGATATGCAAATAGGCCTAATTTTGTGTCAGCCTTCCCTAAATTCATCAAACAGGAAGAATTACCCAAAGGATGGAAAGCACCTAAGATCTCTAGCAAATTCCTGGGGAGAGTGGAGAGTTTATAGTAAAGTATATTGCTCGATATACAATTAAAGTAGGGGATGTAGCCACAAATGAGAACTAAAAAATGAAATACTTTCCCAGCTCTCTAACCAAAAATGCTTTTACTTAGTTTACAACACTTCCACCAATAAGGGGAAAAATGGTTATCGAGATAACATTTTTGATTTGTAAATTACCAAAATGGTAGTTTCAATTTGGCATCTCAAAAATAATAGTTTGGGTCAAAATTGTAAGTTTTGAAACAAACACATATTAGTTTTGATTTGCTATAAAAAATGATACTTTCAACTTGATACCATAGGTGGTGACTTCGAGTAGGTCTCGAACATTGAGACCTTCGACTTCAGTTTTGTTAGAGTTGAAGTTGTAGTAAAGACTCGACATTATCAAAATGATAGTTTCGATTTGAAATTAGGACAGGTCATTTCAATTTCATATCAGGAGTGTCAGTTTCAAGTTAGAGTCGAAATAGAGATTCAAAGAAGTAGTCAAACTTAGCAAATTTCTAAAAATAGAAACAAGGGGTCTTGACCAATAGCCAGTAAATGTTTGAAGATTCAAGTTTGAATTCAAAAGAAAGGACTTGAATTTAAAAAAGAAGTTAGCAGCTGTCGCAAGTATAAGATTAAGACAATATGAGGATTACTGACAGAGATTGAGCAGTTACTTGTAGCACGACGATTGTTGACAAAGATCTAGCAATTGCTTTGGTAGTTGCTTGACAAGGATCACTAATAATCATTAGGCAGTTATCTTTACTTTAGACACATGTTAAGATCTTGTAGAAAGGGTAGTTACTTAGAATGTCTATAAATACAAAAAGGATGGAAACACTTAGGGGTTAGAAAATCTATACTCACAAAGACTTGTAACTCTTGCTCTTAAGTCCTTAACATATCTAGAAAACCACACAAGTCTAGTCCAATATGTTTCCATCCACTTTCCTTCTTGTATCCTTTACAAATTCAATGCAACTTTAAATTTAGTTCATTTACATTCAATCATTTTACTTTACTGAAAAACTCTTTTCCTTTCCCTATAGAGTGTTCTTTCGAGATTATTTGATTTCTTTTTAATTGCTGTCATTTACTTGCTTTCCTTACTTTTAGGAAAATTTACTTTCCTACATTTTACATACTTGCAAGTTTATTTTTCTTTGTCTTTTTACATTGCTATACGTTATTTCTTGTTCTTTAATTTCAGCATTTTACCTTATTTGCCAAATTTACTTAAATGCACTTTATTTCTATTATTTACACTTCATGTCATTTAACTTGCATTATTTTACTAATTTTCTTACTTTTCAAAGCAAAGTCTCTTTCATTTTTACTTATTTTTACTAAGATACTTCTCACGCTTAAAAATTTTGATTTCAATTTACACCATTCTTTGTTTCATTTGAAATTAACCTTTGACGTTCTTACTCAAAAGATCAATCTAGGAACTAGAGAATCCCAAGAGGTAGCGATCCCTGAATTGAATCGTGAATCAAATTTGTTCTTAGACAAAAATTTACCATAAACAAATTGGCAGACCTAGTGGGACTAGTCAAAAGACTGGTGTTTTGAAGAATTCAATTTGTTTATGCATCTGAGAAGTGGTAAAATACTACCGAGAATGTCTATAACACATAAATAAGTGCTCATAACCCTCAATTAGGGAACAATTGAGCCATTGGCAGTAAAGACATCATAGTCTCTGGAAGTTTGCCACAACCTTTGGAGCTTGTGATTAGTGAAATCACAGGTGTCCCTGTTTCTAACTTAGAAAATAGAACTCTTAGGATAAATAAAACTGCACTCTTATATAGGTTGCCTCCTGGGTTTACTCCCCAAAATGTCATGCAAAACATAGGCATTGCCCAACCCACATACACAAGTCCAATGCCCAATGTTTAACAAAGAAACCAAGTGGTAAATATTAGTGGGCAAGTTGCAGGAACCAATGCAAATCGAACTAATAGGCCAAATGTTGGAACACTAGTAATCCCTAATTAGCTAAGGAATTTGTCTTCAATTCCTTCAGGGAATACGAATACAACCTTGAATGATACTAGGCAACAGATTGATGAAAGTAACCACGAGATGGTCCACATGCTAACTCAGCAAATGACCATTGTGATAACCCCACTCATAGAATCAACTAATAACTCCTACACCACATTGGCTAGGCAAATAAGTAGCATTGCAGATGTCTTTGGCAACCTAGTGGAATCCATAGGCAATCAAAGGGGAAACAATCAACCTGTTTGTCAAGAAAATGCCCAATTGGTAAATAATCTCAATGTTAATAACCCAATTGAGGATAACTAGCCAACAAATATTCCACTTGGCCCAAATGCAAGATTTCGAATATTCAATTGAAATCACGATGCTGATAACCTCCTAGAAAAAATTAGGCTAAGTAATATTAGGGGGCATCAAAACATCAACCAAGCAGTTGAGTAGGTGCTCAACAGGTACGACTTTACTGCGGGATATGCAAATAGACCTTATTTTGTGTCAGCCTTCCCTAAATTCATCAAACAAAAAGAATTGCCCAGAGGATGGAAAGCACCTAAGATCTCCAACAAATTTCTGGGGAGAGTGGAGAGTCTACAGTAGAGCATATAGCTTGATATACAATCGAAGCAGGGGATGTAGTCACAAATGAGCACTAAAAATGAAATACTTTCCCAACTCTCTAACCAAAAATGCTTTTACTTGGTTTACAACTCTTCCACTAATAAGGGGCAGCGCATCACAAAAAATAGTAGTTCGAGTCGAAATTGTATGTTTTGAAACTATCAAGTATTAGTTTGGATTTGCTATCAAAAATGATACTTTCAACTTGATACCATAAGTGGTGACTTCGAGTAGGTCTTGAACATTGAGACCTTCGACTTCAGTTTTGTTAAAGTTGAAGTTACAGTAAAGACTCGAAATTATCAAAAAGATAGTTTTGAATTAACACCAAGAAAGGTCATTTCAATTTTATACCATGAATGTTAGTTTCAAGTTAGAGTCGAAATAGAGATTCGAAGAAGTAGCCACACTTAGCAAATTTCTGAACACAGAAACAAGGGTTCTCGACCAATAACCTGTAAATATTTAAAGATTCAAGTTTGAATTCAAAACAAAAGATTTGAATTTGAAAAAGAAGTTAGTAGCGGTTGCAAGAATAAGATCAAGATAATACGAGGAATGATGACAGAGATTAAGCAGTTACTTTTAGCACAAGGATTGCTGATAAAGATCTGGTAGTTGCTTTGGTAGCTACTTGACAAGGATCACAAATAATCATTAGGCAGTTATCTTTGTTTTAGGCACATGTCAAAATGTTGTAGAAATGGTAGTTACTTAGAATGTCTATAAATACCAAAAGAATGAAAACACTTAGGGGTTTGAAATTCTATACTCACAAACACTTGTAATTCTCGCTCTCAAGTCCTTAACATCTCGAGAAAACAATACAAGTCTAGTCCAATATGTTTCTATCCACTTTCATTCTTGTACCCTTTACAAAGTCAATGCAACTTTAAATTAAGTTCATTTACATTCACTCATTTTACTTTACTGCAAAGCTCTTTTCTACTCCCGATCGAGTGTTCTTTCAGGATTATTTGATTTCTCTGTATTTGCTTTCATTTATTTGCTTTCCTTACTTTCCTGCAAATTTACTATCCTACACTTTACATACTTACAAGTTTATTTTTCATTGTCGTTTTACATTGCTCTACGTTATTTGTTGATCTTTATTTTCAACACTTTACTTTATTTTTCAAATTTACTTAAATGTGCTTTACTTTTGTAATTTACACTTCATGTCATTTAACTTGCTTTATTTTACTAATTTTCTTACTTTTCAAAGCAAAGTCTCTTTCATTTTTACTTATTTTTACTAAGTTACTTCTCACGCTTAAAAACTTTGATTTTGATTTACACCATTCTATGTTTCGTTTGAAATTAACCTTTGATGTTCTTACTCAAAAGATCAATCTAGGAACTAGAGAATCTCAAGAGCCAGCGATTCCTTTCCCTAAATTGAGATCGTGAATCAAATTTATCCTTAGACAAAAGTTTACCATAAACAAATTGGCATGCCCAGTGGGACTAGTTGAAAGACTGGTGTTTTGAAGAATTCAATTTGTTTATGCATCTGAGAAGTGGTAAAATACTACTGAGAATGTTTGTAACACATCAATAAGTGCTCAGAACCCTTAATTAAGGAATAATTGAGCCAATCGGAATAGAGATACCATAGTCTCCGGAAGTTTGCCACAACCTTCGGAGCCTATAATTAGTGAAATCCCAGGGATCCATGTTTCTAACTTAGAAAACTGAACTTTTGGGATAAATAAAACTGCACCCTTATATGGGTTGCCTCCTGGGTTTACTCCCCAAAATGTCACGCAAAATATAGGCATTGCCCAAGCCACATAAAAAAGTTCAATAGCCAATGTTTCACTAAGAAACCAAGTGGTAATTGTTAATGGGCAAGTTACAGGAACCAGTGCAAATCGAACTGATAGGCCAAATATGGGAACACCATTATTCCCTAATTTGCCCAAGGATTTATCTTCGATTCCTTCAAGGAATACGAATACTTCCTGAATAACATCAGGTAACAGATTAATGAAAGCAACCACGAGATGGTCCACAAGCTAACTCAGTATATGACCATTGTGATAACCTCACTCATGGAATCAACCAATAACACCTACACCACATTGGATAGGCAAAAGAGTAGGATTGAAGATGTCTTTGGCAACCTAGTGGAATCCATAGGCAATCAAAGTAGAAACAATCAACCTGTTTGTCAAGAAAATGCCCAATTAGTAAATAATCATAATGTTAATAACACAAATAAGGATAACCAGCCAAGAGAGAATCCGCTTGGCCCAAATGTAGGATTTCAAATATTTAATTGAAATCAAGATACTGATAACCTCCTAGAAAGAATTAGGCTAAGTAATAATGGGGGGCATTAAAACATCAACCAAGCAGTTCAGCAGGTGCTCAACAAGTATGACTTTAATGTGGGAAACGCAAATAGACCCTATTTTGTGTAAGCATTTCCTAAATTCATCCAACAGGCAGAATTGCCCAGAGAATGGAAAGCACTTAAGATCTCTAGCAAATTTTTGGGGAGAGTCGAGAGTCTACAGTAGAGTATATTACTTGATATACAATCGAAGCAGGGGATGTAGCCATAAATGAGCACTTAAAAATGAAATACTTTCCAACTCTCTAACCAAAAATGATTTTACTTGGTTAACAACTCTTCCACTAATAAAAGGCAATAATGTTATCAAGATAACAATTTTGATTTGGAAATTACAAAAATGGTAGTTTCGATTTGACATCAAAAAAATAGTAGTTCAGGTCAAAATTGTAAGTTTTGAAACTATCAAGTATTAGCTTCGATTTGCTATCAAAAATGATACTTTCAACTTCATACCATGAGTGGTGACTTCGAGTAGGTCTCAAACATTAAGACCTTCAACATCAGTTTAATTAAAGTTAAAGTTGTAGTAAAGACTCAAAATTATTGAAATGATAGTTTTGATTTGAAATTAGGAAAGGTCATTTCGATTTCATATCAAGAGTGGTAATTTCGAGTTAGAGTCAAATTGGTGATTTGAAGAAGTAGCTACACTTAACAAATTTCTAAAAATAGAAACAAGGGATCTCGACCAAATGCTAGCAAATGTTTGAAGTTACAAGTTTGAATTCAAAAGAAAGGATTTGAATTTGAAAAAGGAGTTAGCAGCAGTTACAAGTATAAGATCAAGAAAATATGAGGATTGTTGACAAAGATTGAGCAGTTATTTGTAGCACGAGGATTACTGACAAAGATCTAACAATTGCTTTGGTAGTTGCTTAACAAGGATCACTAATAATCATTAGGTAGTTATCTTTGTTTTAGACACATGTCAAGATCCTATAGAAAGGGTAGTTAATTAGAATGTCTATAAATACCAAAAGGATGTAAACACTTAAAGGTTGGAACTTCTATACTAAAAAACACTTGTAACTCATGCTCTCATGTCCTTAACATCTCGAGAAAATAGCACAAGACTAGTCCAGTATGTTTCCATCCACTTTCATTCTTGTACCTTTTACAAATTCAATACAACTTTAAATTTAATTCATATACATTCAGGCATTTTTCTTTACTGTAAAACTTTTTTCTACTCCCGATCGAGTGTTCTTTCGAGATCATTTGATTTCTTTTAATTGATTTCATTTACTTGTTTTCCTTACTTTTATGCAAATTTACTTTCCTACACTTTACATACTTGCAAGTTTATTTTCATTGTCTTTTTACATTGCTCTACGTTATTTATTATTCTTTAAGTTCAGCACTTTACTTTATTTGTCAAATTTACTTAAATACACTTTACTTCTGTTATTTACACTTCATTTAACTTGCTTTGTTTTACTAATTTTCTTACTTTTCAAAGCAAAGTCTCTTTCGGTTTTACTTATTTTTACTAAGTTACTTCTCACGTGTAAATACTTCATTTTTTATTTACACCATTTTTTGTTTATTTTTTAAATTAACCTTTGACAAGGAAGTAGAGAAATCCCAAGAGGCAGTTATTCCCTTTTCCGAATTGAGATCATGAATCAAATTTGTCCTTAGACAAAAGTTTACCGTAAATAAATTGCCATACCAGTGGGACTAATCGAAAGACTGTTGTTTTCTAGAATTCTATTTATTTATGCATCTGAGAAGTGGTAAAATACTACCAAGAATATCTGACAACACATCAATAAGTGCTTAGAACCCTTAATTAGGGATCAATGGAGCTAATGGCTGTTGAGACACCATAGTCTCTACAAGTTTGCCACAACCTTTAGAGCCAGTGATTAGTGAAATCACAGGGGTCCCTGTTGCTAACTTAGAAAATAGAACTATTGGGATAAATAGAAGTTCATCATTATATAGTTTGCCTCCTAGGTTTACTCGCCAAATTGTCACGCAAAATATAGTCATTGCCCAAGACACATACACAAGTCCAATACCAATGTTTTACCAAGAAACCAAATAGTAAATGTTAGTGGCCAAGTTATAGGAACCAATGCAAAACGAACTGATGAGCCAAATGTGGGAACACTAGTATTCCCTAATTTTCCTAAGGATTTGTCTTTGATTCCTTCAGGGAATATGAATACAACCCTAAATAACATCAGGCAACAGATTGATGAAAGCAACCACGAGATGGTCCACATGGTAACTTAGCAGATGATCACTGTGATAACCCCATTCATAGAATCAGCCAATAATACCTACACCACATTGGCTAGGAAAGTGAGTAGGATTACAATTATCTTTGGCAACATAGAGGACTCCATAAGCAATCAAAGGGGAAACAACCAACCTGTTTACCAAGAAAATGCCCAATTAATAAATAATCTCAATGTTAAAAACACAATTGAGGATAACCAGCTAAGAGAAAATTCACTTGACCCAAATAAAAGATTTCAATTAGTTAATCGAAATCAAGATGCTGATAACCTCCTAGAAAGAATTAGGCTAAGTAATCTTAGGGGAAATCAAAACATCAACCAAGCAGTTGAGCAGGTGCTCAACAGGTATGGCTTTAATGTGGCTATTTAGTTAAACCCTTACAAAACCTGCAACATGTTCATGGCAAGCCTGGAATGAAAGAATAGGGAAGTAGTAATTAATTTATTTTCTAAAAATGCCTATAAATTAGTTAATTAATGGATTGCATTTGAGGTTTAATTTTTGTTCCAAAATTCAATTTTTATATAATTGATTCCATTTTTATTTTGATCAATTATGATACTTTTAATATGAAAAATAATGATCACTTATTTTATTTTTCAATCACAATATAGCTGCTAATTAAATTTGGAAATTTTTTAATCAACAACAACAACAACCAAGCCTTTTCCCACTAGGTGGGGTCGAATACATAGATCAAATGACGCCATTATGCCCTATCATAAATCAAGTCTTTAGAAATATCATTTAAATCTAAATCTTTTTTAATCATTTCACCTATAGTCTTTCTTGGTCTCCCTCTACCTCTAGCTATTGGGCTATCCTCTACCTAATCTACTCTCCTTACTTAGGCTTCTCAGAGTCTTCTCTATATGTAACACCCTAATTCTAAATATTATAGTATACCCTAAGCATACTAAGTAAACATAATTAAGTATGCCACTTTATAACTTAAGCGTGAATTACGACCTGTTCCATATCTATTAACAAGTAAATATATATAGAGCCTTTACAAAAGGAAGAGAGCAAGACCTTTTACACCTTGTGAAACTTGCCCTTTTACTAAACATCTACCTGATATGTCTGAGATTACAACTTATACAAACTACATATATAAAATTAATTATAGAGCTATTAATATAAATACAGGGCTAAAATAATTACATTAACAACTTAACTAATTCTTCATCTTCTTGCTCTACGCATTGCTTGAATCCTCCTCTGGATTTATCATGGAAAACATAAAAGGATCTGGGGTGAGAATTAATAATTCTCAGTAGCAAGATTAAAATCATGACATCATGGTAAATCCAGCTGCTTTAGGGAAAAACCAAGTTCAACACAATATATAGAAAGGTGGCATAAGCCAAAAATTCAATTGTTTCCTTCCCGAGGCAGACAATTCATTTAATGATAAAAACATTCTACATGCCACTCTATGACCAACATAATTAAACATACTTGCTCATAAATTATAAAAGATAATTTAATGATTTCGTAACAATCAATTTAACTAACATTTACTATAAACATTTATCATCATTCAGGAACAATGCCTAACTCACTTCAAGTACTATTCCCAGCCTTTTACAACTAACTTTTATCTTCAATTTTCACATTTAAAGAATACAAGACAATTGCCCATACAATTGTCAATTTTATGCAATGCATTGTAATGTATGATTATGCCAAATAAAAGCCCTAAAGTATGCTCATGCAATGATTTTTTAAAAGATTTTATCTTTGAAAATACATGTTATTTGAACATTTCCAAGAAGCCCTTTTGTTCCAAGAAGCCCTTTTGTTCCTTGTATTGTTTCTGGGTAGGCAGGATGCCCTTTTGTTCCTTGCACTACTAAACATTTATAACTTTAGCACTTGGAGCCCTTTTGTCCAAGCCATACTTTACAATATATGAAAACATCAAATAACAAGTTTGAAAACAAAACATGCAAGAGTACTAAAAACCTTTCCTTCTCTCATGTTACATAATTATACTTTTCCTTACACAATAGAGAAGCAATACCATAATCATTAAACTTTCTCTTTATACATTATCATACATGCTTGGAAAGAAGGATTCGTTCAACCTCATCTAACTTTATCATTTCTTTCATATTACTTCCCAATATCATGCTTATCAACATCATTTGATAACATGTATAAATCATTGTATTTCTCAACATTCATCATATCATGGTTCAATGCCTCATCTTCATCATCATATAATACATGGCATTTAATGGGTTTTTTTCTCATCAATCCAACATTGATGAATCATAATATATCATTTACAATAACAACCTCATACATTTCATCAATGAGCTAATTGTTATGAATACTCAATACGAAGTTCATTCAAATGATTAATATAAGAACCCAATTATTAGATTTTCTAAGTATAGCCCAAAAATGCTATACTTATCAACCATATAATTGAATCACAAGAACAACTACCATTATATGTTTTCAATCACTAAATCTTTGATTAAAAATATATAATATTCAAGACTTCAAATATTTTTTTCTCTTCTTTCCAACGTATGACCATAATCTCAAGATCTCTATTAAGCCCATAACCAATACACACATATTTAATTCCTTCATAAAGATCATTAATTCAAAGAGGCAAAACAATAATATAAATCAAACAAGGTTCTTTCATTATTTTCATGTTTTGACCATCTAGCTATTTAGAACAAATATTGATCATGAGTTTCATCACTACAAATTACAACTTCCCTTAACATTCAATAGAATAAATAGCACAAATGAAAGTAAAGAAACGTCCTCTAATTTTCTCACAACTTGGCCGTGACACTCCATCCCTAACATAGTAGATTTTATCACTTCCTCATCATGAATATTGACACAAATTTAAGCAAAAATCCAATAGAAGAAGGATAACAAACTAGAGCAAAGAAATCTCCATTGTGGAAACATGGTTTGGCCGAAAATCAACACCTCAACACAACCAGAAATAGAACAACAGAATTTCATATAAAATCCATGGAAGAACATGACTACATAAGAAAGATGAAGCAAACATCCCCTACCTTTCCTCCTTCTTCTCAAGCTTTGGTTTCCTTCATTTCCTTCTTTTTCTTCACTTTTCTCCTTCTTTTCCTCTCCTTTTGGCTGCCGTGCTCTTGCTTTATTTTGTCTCTGCCCTCTTTTGTGTTGGGCTGGAAAACGTGAAGTGAAAAGTCAAAAAGATGAAGGAAAGAAATCAAGAATTGGTGGAATAAAAGCTATTTGTATTTGGCTTTGGAATTATAAGAAGAAGATAAAAATTTGGACCTGCTGTGACTGCGTGAAAACAGAGGAGAAAATAGGTGTGAAACGTGAAAAAATGAAGTGAAAGTGAGTAGGAGAAGGTAGAAAAGTCTAGACAAAGTATTGGCCGTGGAAATTGAAAAGAAAGAGTAAAAATTTTATGTTAGAACTTTTGTATCTATTAAGCACACTGTAATCTTTCACAACTAAGTTTTCAAGTTATCATAAGTCTTATAAAAAATTTTAGGACTCAACTTAGTCCTCAGATCCATTTTTCCCTAACTTTTCATAGATTGATATTTCTTAAAATTTTTTTTAAAGCAAGAAGGCATGCAAAGGCATCACAATAGAGAAAGGCATCTTAACTAGGTTGGCACCCCAAACCCTACCAATCATCTGCAGCACACCTCAATTTATTAAAAAAAAAAAGAAAAAAAGATACAAAGAAACATGGGAGGACATGAACCTTACCCATGAAAAATTAATGAAATCTATAATTTGGTAAACCAAACCTATTCCTGAAAAAATCCTCCCTAATAAAGTTAGGAATAAAATCCCACCAGGTAAAACCTATACTCCTAATACCAAAAAAAGCTAACTTATCTGCACAATGATTTCCTTCTCTATAAACACGAGACAAAAAAAACCACATTTGCTTGGTGAGTAAGACACAATTATTCCACCTATTTCTTAACTTCCAAGGCACTATGTTGCTATTTGTAAGAGCTAAAACTACAATTTGAGAGTCACATTCTAACCAAAGATTAAACCAACCCCTTTTAAAAGCAATCTCTATAGCATACATTGTGCCATGAAGTTCTACTTGAAGAGAAAATTGAGAACCAAGATTCATTGAAAAACACCCTAAATTGGCTGCATTGCTATCCCTAAAAAGGCCACCACATGCAACTGGACTAGGGGAGCCATGAGCACTGCCATTCGTGTTACATTTAATCATGCTTTGAGAAGGAGGGTTCCAAAACACTTCTTTTATCCGAGGAGCAAAGTTTGAATGACCTTGATTATTAAATGCCTTTAAAATAAACAATTCTACTATTGAATTAAACATGCAACCTTTGCTGGACATACCAGTAAGAGAAACATTAGAGGAAACTAAGGCAATTGTTGAATTAATGTGTACAGACTTATTTTCAAACCTTGCCTTATTTCTACAATGCCAAACAGCATAGAGGATATTTAGAATAGCCGCAATTACCATGTCATGGATCTGAGGACTCCAACCTCTTTGGCAGATTGAGAGAACAGAAACAAAACTTGAGCAATCGATAGAGCAATTCAGAATATTCATCAACCATTGCCATAAGCTTTTAACAAAATTGTAATCTAAAAATAAATGCATAGTAGTTTCATAGGCTTTCCCACAAAGGCTACACATTGAAACCACAACGCACCTCTACATTGCAAATTCTCATCAGTGGTCATTTTATTATGCATAATTCTCTAAAGAATAAAGGTTTTGGAAGGAGGAACATAGCTATTCCATATTATTTTAGCCCAAGGAACAACCTGACCTGTAGGATTTTGAAAGACAAAGGCATCCTTAAAACTGAGATTTCCATAATTTGATTTTGTCCACACCATTTGATCAGTACAAGGAAACATTGGGATAACAGTCTTCTCAATTTCATCTCTAATTAAAGGACATTGAAGAGTCAAAGATCTAGGAACACAACAATTGCCATCAACGATAAAGTCACTCACCTTAGCAGTCAAAACAGAATGCATATCAGAAGGTATATTCAGGAAGTCCGAAACAGTCTTTGTAAGCCATTTATCATTCCAGAAGTTGATGCCCGTGCCATTGCCTAATTTCCAAGAGACATTATCCAAAACTTCAGATAAACAGCCATGAATACCAGCCCAAATGGAGGAAGAAATATGATGATTGACTGGATTATTATTAAATAAGTTGCATTGCTTTTCAAATTAAACCGAACCTGTAAAATAGGTAAACATGTCTGCCTTAAATTATTCTCCATACCAAAATATTCTTCATATTCTATTTATCATCTCCATGTAATTTCATAATTTTCTGAGTTTCTTCGTTGTCCCGGCTATTTCTCAGTAGTATCCTTAAAAATACTAGATTAACCTAGTTGACTCTCCAAAATTTTCTACAACTCTTATAAATTATTTCCAGTTAGGAAATAAATTTTTTATATTTATTTTCAACATATCAACTGATTCTGGAGATACCTTAATTGTTTTCTTGTACTCAATATTATAGATTTACGCTCAAACTAGTTCAAAAAATTACTCGAATTAACAGATAATCTCTTACTAGTATTCTTGAGCTACTATATCCCAGATTAAGATCATTAGTTTAGGGAGGGTTTACACCTTACATGTCTAAACTACCTAAGGCGAGATTCTGCCATCTTTTTCACAATAGGTGCTACCCATACTTTCTCTCTAATGCATTCATTCTTAATCCTATCTTATCTTGTATGGCTACACATCTATCGTAACATTCTTATCTCCATGACACTAAACTTATGCTCTTGTTGGCTTTTTACTACCCAATATTCAGTATCATACAACATTGCGGGCCTTATAGTTGTGCGATAAAATTTACACTTAAACTTGAGAGTCATTTTTCTATCACAAATAACTCCTGAAGCACTCCACCATTGCATCCATCCAGCTTGGATTCTATGGTTTACATTTCCCTCTATCTCTCCGTCATTTTGTATGATAGATCCAAGATACTTAAATTGTATAACTTGTGGTATGGTATGGTCTCCAATTTTCACCGCTAAGCTAACATTAGCACGCTTCTTACTAAACTTACATTCCATATACTCTGTTTTACTCCTGCTTAGATGGAAGCCATGTTCGTCCAAAGCTCATCTCCATAGTTCTACCTTTCCATTTGCTTCCTCTCTCGACTCTCCAACTAAGACTATATCATCTGCAAAAAGCATGCATTGTGGCACCTACTCTTGGATATGCACAGTAAGCACATCTAATACTAAGGTAAAAAGATATGGACTCAAAGTTGACCATTGATGCAATCTTATAGTTATAGGAAAATCTTCTATGACCCCACCCTGTGTTCTCACACTATTTTTAGCCTCATCATACATATCTTAGATTACTCGAATATAAGCGATACGAACTCTTTTCTTCTCCAAAGCCTTCCACAAGACCTCTCTTAGTACCTTATCGTAGGCTTTTTCTATATCAATAAAAACCATGTGTAGGTCTTTTTGCTTCCTCCGATACCTCTCCATCAATCTTCGTAGAAGATAGATTGCTTCCATTGTTGACCTCCCAGGTATAAAACCAAATTGATTATCTGAAATATGAGTCTCTTGTCTTAATCTCCATTCAATTACTCTTTCCCATAACTTCATAGTATGACTCATGAGTTTAATCCCTCTGTAATTTGCACAATTTTGTATATCTCCCTTGTTCTTATAAATTGGGATTAAAGTACTTCTCCTCCATTCATTTGGAATTTTCTTAGACCTCATTATCTCGTTAAACAGCTTTGTGAGCTAGCTTATACCTTTCTCTTCTGGGCACTTCCATACCTCAATAGGTATATTATCCGGTTTGACTACTTTTCCATTATACATCCTCTTTAATGCTTCTTTTACCTCAAATTCCTGAATTCTCCAATAAAAGATTTTATTTTGGTCCTCCTCTCCAGTGTTTAGAATGTCCGAGTCCCCTAAAATCCTACATCTCTCATTAAATAACTTGTGAAAATAACCCTTCTATCGATCCTTGATGTATTGTTCTGTGACCAAGAATTTACCCTCTTCATCCTTAATGCATTTCACTTGATCCAACTCTCTTGTCTTCCTTTCCCTACTTTTAGCAAGCCTGTAAATATTCTTTTCTCCATCTTTGGTGCTCAGAGATTGATATAACTCATCAAACGCTTTAGCTTTCGCCTCGTTCACCACCTTCTTAGTATCTTTTTTTAGTTGTTTTATATTTTTCCTAATTTTTATCATTTTTACACATGTATCAAGCTTTATAACACTCCCTTTTAACCTTAACCTTATCTTGTACACTTGTGTCCCACCACCAAGATTCTTTATCCTTGGTCCAAAGCCTCTTGATTCACTGAGTGTCTCTTTTGCTACCTTCCTAATCCATTTGGCCATCTCATCCCACATATTAGCAGCACTTCTTTGTACCTCCCAAATCTCTTCCTCCATAATCCTCCTCTAAAAGAGTATTTGTTTTCCTCCCTTTAGTTGCCACCATTTGACCTTTGGGACTCTGTCTCAATAATTTCTCCTTACTCTCATCTTAACTCGTACATCCATAACCAAAACCAAAACCCTGTGTTTGGTAGTCAAGCTCTCTCCAGGGATGAATTTGTAATCCATGCAAAGCTTTCTATCATATTTCCTTATTAGAAAAAAAATCAATTTGAAAGCAAGAAACCCTGCTTCTGTATGTGATAAGAAGCCCTTCCCGCTTCTTAAAACAAGTGTTAGCTATTGTAAAATCCAACGCTATCAAAAAATCTAGAATCACTTTGCCCTCTACATTAGCTATTCCTAGACCATAACCCCCATGCAAACCCTCGTACCCCCTAGATTCGATCCCCACATGACCATTTAGGTCCCCTTCTAAAAAAATCTTCTCTTCTAATGGTATTCACTGAACTAAACCTTCTAAATCCTCCTAAAATTTTATCTTGTAGTGCTCATCTAACCCTACTTGGGGTATGTAACATCCCCTTGGGAATGCCCGGCCACCACCCAACTTAGATCCATGGGGCCGCTCCGCTTAATCCATGGAGATATACTTAGGTATTGTACAACCACGTCATGAAATTCCCCTTAGCTACAGCCTCCGCAGGGATCGAACCCGTGACAAGGTTCTTTACATTCCCAAGGGAATGCCTCTCATCAGTTGAGTTGGCGTTCCCTTTGAGGGAAACAAATACCTTGGTGTCATGAGTTCGATCCCCACAGAGGAAGGGCTGCAACCCGAGTAGGATTGAATGGCTGACCTAAGGATGACAATACCTGAGTAAATGTCTCAACGGCACCATGATAGACTGGTGGCTGGGCAGCCCTCAGAGGAGATGTTACAGGGTACATACATACTAATAACATTAAAAGTCTCTTGTTTCACAATAAACTTCAATGCTATGATCCTATCTCCAAACCTTCTCACATCCACAACATTATTCTTCCAATTCTTATCTACTATTATGCCTACCCCATTTCTAAATTTTACCTTGCCGGTGTACCAAAGCTTAAAACCCGAAGTGTCGAGTTTTTTTTGCCTTTTCTCCACCCCACTTAGTCTCTTGTAGGTACATAAAATTAATCCTCCTCCTATTCATGGTGTCAACTATTTCCATTAATTTACCTATAAGTGTGCCTATATTCCAAGTTCCAAAACGCATCATACTCTTGTTTAGCTTCTTTACCCACACCCGTTCATGAGAATGTAGGAACCCTTACATATTTTTCATTACATCCAGGCGCCGATGCAACGACACTTACTCATTTGACACTGTACTCGAGCCATACAGCGTTGCTTAGGGGCAACGACCTAACATTAATACAATCACATCATTTATCCATGTCATAAAGATTCGACAATGTTTTACGTTGGCTGTCGACTGCCTAACACAACCCTCCTCTTTTATCTGGGCTTGGGATCGGCTATGTAAGGATTTGCAACAAAGCTCAGCATAGGCAAAGTTGAAAGTTTTTTAATCACTTATTTTAAACTTGAATTGATTTTCATCTATTCAAATATGGAAATATATTAATTAGGCATTTATTCTGAGTCAAATATAAAAAAGTTTCGGTTAAATATTTCAGTTAAATAATTTAGGGTATTATCTGAATTGATTTGAAATTTATTTTACCTGATTGGTAAACTCTATAACCAAATATTATGTTGCTGATTTAATTGCTACACTCAAATTATTACTTAATACGTAATTATAGTTGTAATTGTAATTTCTAATAAAGGGAGACCATTTAAGACTTTGTCATACCTTTCTTTTTATTTGTTCTGTTTAGTGAAAATATTTTTTCTTTTAGTTTTACTTAATTGTAGTAATTATTGTCAAGTTTTTAATATGAAACATTATCTTCAATTTCAAATTTATACAGCTATAGTCCTAGAAATTACAGCAATTAATGCATAATGTCACTCAATTTAATTGTAGAGTTTGAATTTTTATTATTTTGATTTTTTTTATATTTATTCCATGTTTTTAAAGGGAGAAAAAAAAAAGAGTCATAAGAAATACGGAAGTAAGTCTAATCTATCTCAACTCTCTTACTAATTTTTTTTAAGCATGATTCACGTTGAGTCTCGTGATAAATGACATTTTTTTTGTGTTCTACAATATTAGAAAGTTTCCCATAAGAATAAATTATATTAATTGAAAATATTATTATTGAATTAGCATTTATATCAAATTTGGTATTTATTATGCATTGTCAAATATTTTCTTCATAGGTAATTTTGTATTTAGTATTTATTGTATACATGGTCAAATTCTATCTTTGTATATAATCTCCTTTTGCACATAATAATTAGTTTTATTTATTTGAATCATTATTAAATTTGATATTTAATTTGTGAAATTTCACCAAGTGACAATATTAATGTTGAACACATGCTTTTTACCAAATTCTGACTCATTCTACTGTATGTGTGATCGTTTAGCATATATTAATGTTAAACACGTGTCTTTCACTACATGTCTTTCATTTTTTTCCTGTTTTGATTTCTTTTTATTTTATCTATTATTTATTGTAATATATAAACGTGATTGTTTTACAAGATCTCTTTTATCGCTATTTAATTTTATCTATTTTTTTATCAAATTTTTCTAATGATGTGAAACAAAAATATCGACCATATTATTATCTTTTTGTAGAGCTAAGTGACTGGAAATGGTTTTCACTAAAACTTCTTATATGATCTTTGTTTTCAAGTTTTGCTTCCTTTTTATTTTATCTATTATTTATTATAATATATAAAGTGATTATTTCATTACGTGGATTGTCTTATGTTTTAATTTCATTACATATTAATTTTTTCATATTGTATGTTATCCATAGAATTATACAATACAAAGTATTGTTGTTGTCAATTGTTGTATTTCTACTATAATTAAAATTATAATTAGATTTATAAATTTATATAATTGTAATGCATATATTATATTTAATATTATTCCTTTTATTACTTTTATTTATAATTATATTTATTCTTTTATTTTATTCATTGTTCATCCCGTGCATCACACGAGCACAAAATCTAGTTTTAAATCAAGTTTCAACACAATGGACTTAGTTTTCCCCTTTCATACATGGACTTTCTGTATTTAAGCCCTTAACTTACATTTTTTATTAGTTGCTAGAATATTATGGCGACATTTTACGACACTATTAGTAAATAATTAAGACAACGTTGTTTACATCAGTTAAAATATTTGGGTAACTTGAAATCTCAGATTTAAGGGAATCCCAATTTTTGAGGATTATGTTAGAAAATTTTATACTCACATAATAAAATTAATATATCTACCTTTAACCTTAATCAATAATCAATATATATATATATATATAAACGATAATTAAGATTCAAGATATAAAATTACCTTATACCAAAGAGAAATGACATCTTTGAGGATATAATATGAGAGAAAGACAATTAAGAATCCTTGTCGTCATGAAGAAGAGAAACTATTACCATTTTCTATATGCACACAAAAATTTTGTGGTCTCAATGGGGCAACCATAATACATATAGAATGAAAATAGGGGTCACTACTTGTGTTTACAATATGGGTTAATCTACCCATCGTAGAAAACCTATACACAAGACCCACAAACCCAAAACAACATTATCCACATGAGTTTAAGTGTTTATAAGATACCAATAACAAAATTGATCACAAATGAGCTAAACCAATAGATGCTCCACAACATTTAACATTCAATTAATCTGGATTTTAGAAAATTGGTGACTATGTTAGTCCACACATATTTAAAAAAAAAAATCTAACAATCTCCCACTTGGACAGCATAGACATTTAATTTTAAATAAAATAACTCTCTAGATTAACGTGGCCACAAGAATGACAACTATGAGCAAGCACTTCCAACCATCGGCCCAAAATGGATTTCCAAGCACCTCAACAATGCAGAAAATCATACTTGATAGAAGTACTGATATCATACATGCAAGATACTTATAACTTGCTGACCTAACAAAATGTGGAATGTGGGTCAAAGGCAAAGCATAACAAAATTACATGTCAAAAGTGTGATTAATGTACAATTCCCTACAAAATGGCCCAGACATCTACCAAGGATGCCTATTGAGATTCAACAAAATAACTCAAAGAAAATATCTCAGTACAATAAAATGAGACTGAGTACTAAAGTCTCCAGCAATACGCCATATTATCACAAAAGCGTGCATAATAACAACATATGGCAACAACAGTTTCAATGAGCCTCGAGATAATATAATAACTATAATTATAATGTACACTCTCTCACTAATCCAACATATCAAAACAAAACAACAATAACAACCTTATTAGAGTTCAAAAGTTTCAAAATACTCTAATGATAACATCATCATTAGTGGGACTATTAGCTCTGTGGTAGAGTACTCAATGTGAGTCTGAAACTCACCATCCCTCTTCAGCAACACAAATACCCAAATAAAGATAAACACAATATTGTAGAGTTATCCAAAATGTGGTCATAACAATAAAAACAATATTAAGCAAATGTATACAAAATTTATCACTACAAACTCTACATTCATAATTGAGGAGATTACAAGTGTTCATATGACACTTTACAACAAGCCAACTTATCTTTATCATCACAAATACAAAACCATAATGACCACTCAAAAGACGACAACATATGAGTGACATCAAAATCCATGTCTTACACATATATGGGATCACTTGCAAGTTTTCAACAAATCACTCAAAACCCAAGTGTCACAATAACAAAAAATAATAAACACATGCACACTAGAACACAACATTAGATTACTAGTAGCAGAAGCACATGGAATCTATACTTAACCACTGTTGAGGACATAACCAAAAGACAATCTCCAACTCCCACTATAGTAAACATTAATGTTCAACAAGAACACAAACACTTTTTTAAAAAATTTATAACAATATGTGGCTTGTGAGTTAATCCGTCAATATAGTATGATTTAAAAGGTTTTTTTGCCTTAGACACAAAATGACATCACCAAGATTTTTCACATGACATACACAATTCAATATAGAATATTGTCTCTAATTTAATAATAATAGCAACACTGGCCATCAATATACAACTAGCACAAAGCACATTGTTACCAAGTGGCTTCCAGTATTCAAGAGGAGGGTGAATTGAGTGTAAAACTTTTTCACAAAACCTCTTTTTAACAAAAACAAATATTAAAAACTTAATAAATAAATGCACAGAAGGAATGAGAAGAAGAAAAGAAACAATAAAAATAGTGAAAAATAAATATACAGTAAATTAAAATTGCATAAAATAAAGAGATTAAGAAAAGAGAAGCAGGCACAGTATTTATCCTGGTTCGACCACTAACCCACTTGTGGTCTACGTCTAGTCCTCAAAAGCCGAGATTTTTCACTAAGTATACAAGCTTCAATAGGTGCTTGCTACTGTTACACAAAAGAGCTTTTTTCACACATAGGGAAACTTTACCCTTGTGCTAAAGTCTCAGCCTGCAGGGATACCCCACCTTTATACAAACCTTGAGGGATACCTCACCCTCGAAGCAGAATAAAAGAAAGTAAATGAAAAGAAACTCTCACTCAGAGTAAATTATACAAATTGAAGCACTATAGAGCTCTCTAAGAATATCTCAGAATTTTACCAAAAAGAGCATAGAGAGAAAGAGAGAATTATGTAAACAGCATTTTTGCACAACCAAAAATAATTTTAAGGATTCGTGTGTTTCAGATGTGAGGCAAGGTCTCTATTTATAGAGTCTTTGATCAGAAAATATCGTTGAGGGAATTAATAGCATAATAAATGCAAATCCATTTACGTATCAAATTCAAAAACCAGAAGCAGAAACTCGTGGGTTATTTGAATACCTTGTGTGGTATTCGAATACCACTGATATCAATATATAAAAAACAGTTTAGTCTTAGGTTATTCGAATACCATTATGAGGTATTCGAATACCACTGATATCAGTCTATATAAAAAATAGTTTAGACCTACAGTATTTGAATACCACACCAAGGTATTCGAATGCCACCATTTGAAACACGTTTGTAAAAGCAGTTTTAGAAGGGTTGTATTCGAATGCCTTTAATGGTATTCGAATACCTCTATTCAAAAACTGAAAAACACTTTTAGGAACCAGATTATGTAAGTTTAGAAAATCCACAAACACTTTGATTTATCAAAGCCACATTAAAACTTTAATTTAGTTTGTAGAAAAACATATTCTTAGATCTTTTGAGTTAAACACTAAGATATCCTATGAGAGCTCTGTACAAGAGAGATCCTAAGTCCTAATGCTAATCTTGAAGATCTTGGACTCGGTCTTCTCATCATCTCTATGTTTGTTATCATCAAAACTCATCATCAATGTTGCATGGTAATCATATTCTCCCCCTTTTTGATGATGACAAACGATCATTGAGAAAAGCATTAGTTTATATAAATTGGAATTCAAAAAGATAGGAGACTTACTCTCAGAGGTAATGTAATAATAAAACAAGCTCATTCTCCCCCTTTCTTTTGGAATCGAAGAGCTAATTTTAACTTGTCTTTTCTCAAATAAGATTGATTATTTTTCTCCACCTTTTGACATGATCAAAAAGGATACATTCATTCAATAAAGCACATTGATAAATATGTATGAGATAAATAATGAATGATTGTAATTGACAACAGATTGAAATACTCATTGCATTAAATGAAAGTGGCCAAGTTCATATACAATTGTAATTAAAAGACAGTCAATACAATAAACAGCCAAAAAATATAACATAAGCAACAGATCCTAAGACTAAGCAAGCCCTAGAAATAGGCATTAGGTGGTGGAGGAGGAGAGGCAAGGTCGTTGCCAGACAACAGAGCTCGAAGGGCAGCCTGTTCATGCTCAACACCAGCTATTCTGTCAAACAGAATAGTGAAGGTGTTCTCCATGTAGGTTCTGTTATCCAACAGAGAAGCCAGGATTTGCTCATTCGTGACGGGACAGAGCGAAGCGGGGGATATCAGCGGCAGCAGCAGGGGCAGCAGGATTGCCTTGAGGGTCATCCTCATCATCATCAACTTCCACTGGGAACACCCAGCCTTCATCGGTCTTGATCATCTTTATTTTGTTAAGGGTAAAGAACCCAAAAATGTGATGATGGGTTAGCGGGGTTGCTCGCTCGGTTTCCAGAATATGTGGATACTTGCCTAAAAAGGCAGTAATGATCACGCCGTAGGGAAGTTCACACCACTCTTTACCTTTTGCCCTCATCATGTGCTTCATAATGAAGACGGGCCAGTTAATCTGATGGCCTTGCTTTAGAATCCACAGCATGAACACATCATCTTCACTCATGTAGGCGTAGTTCCCACCTCTAGGAGCGAGGATGTGGGCATAAGCATAGTGTAGGAGCCTATCCTGGCTCTTCATTATGCCCCCTTTGACTCCCTTTTGAGTTGAAGGTAAAGCCAACCCAGGTCGGAGAGCATCTTCAAGTGTATGACAAAGCGCCTAAGCTGTTGCTCATTTGAGGAGAGCCTGCAAAGGTCCAGCGGGTTGTTGCATGGAGCAGTCTTTGTACGAGGACGCTTAGAGCGAGAGGAGGATGAGGCCATGGAAGGGAAATAATGGAGGAGAAGGAGAGAGCAAAGAGTTTTTTTTTTAAAGTGGAGAGAGGAGAGAAAGGTGTATTCGGATATACAGGGAAGGGGGTATTTAAGGAATGCCTAGATTTATTCAAATACCATGAGTAGGTATTCGAATACAGCATTTGGGAAAGCTCAAAGGACGCAGCCTTCAGACAGAGGGTATTTGAATACCACACCAGGTATTCGAATAGATTGCTAAATTAGGCTTGGCTTCCAAACGATGGTATTCGAATGCTTTTTACAGTATTCGAATACTCACAAAGTATTCGAATACTCCAGAGAGAAACTAAAACAGAAAGCCTCAGGGTATTCGAATAACCTTGATGGTATTCGAATACTCTAGAGCCCTGTGGGAGAAACTGAAACAGAAAGCCTCAGGGTATTCGAATAGTCCTGATGGTATTCGAATGCCTTATCAGAAAAACACAAGTTTTCTCGTATAGCAGCAAGGGTATTCGAATACCATATGGAGGTATTCGAATAACTAAACAAGAAAAACACATATATATGTCCAGAAAATGCATTTTTGAGAGACAAAAGCATACCTGTTGATGGAGTACCTCCTTCATCTTTGTCCAAATAACAGGAAGTGCCCATCGGAGTGGCCATGTGTTTAGCGTTTTCCATTTCGAATCTCTTGAGCAATTCCTTGCAGTATTTGGTTTGACTTATGAATGTCCCTTCGTTCGTTTGTTTGATTTGAAGTCCGAGAAAGAAATTTAACTCTCCCATCATTGACATTTCAAATTCGTTCTGCATTGTCTTAGCAAATTCTTTGCAAAGGGATTCATTAGTAGCACCAAAGATAATATCATCCACATATACTTGTACAAGAAGAATGTCATGCTTTTCATTTTTAATGAAGAGGGTAGTATCGACTTTTCCTCTTGAAAAACCATTCTTTAAAAGGAACTTACTCAACCTTTCATACCAAGCTCTAGGAGCTTGCTTTAAACGGTATAAAGCCTTTTTAAGTTTAAAACATGGTTGGGTAGTTCATGATTTTCAAAACCTGGAGGTTGTTCAACGTATACCTCCTCTTGAATAAAACCATTTAGGAAAGCACTTTTGACATCCATTCGATATAATTTGAAATCCATGATGCAAGCACAAGCAAGTAACATTCTAATAGCTTCTAATCTAGCTACAAATGCATAGGTTTCTTCATAATCTATTCCTTCTTCTTGATTATACCCTTTAGCAACCAATCTAGCTTTATTTCTAGTTATTAACCCATTTTCATCAAGTTTGTTTCTAAAAACCCATTTAGTTCTAATTATAGGGTGATTATTAGGTCTAGCAACTAATTCCCAAACTTGATTTCTTTCAAACTAATTTAATTCCTCATGCATAGCTAAGATCCAATATTCATCATCAAAAGCTTCAATTAAATCCTTAGGTTCAATTTGAAAAACAAATGCTAAGTGATTACAAATATTTCTAAAAGAGTTACGAGTACTTACACCTTTAGATACATCACCGATAATCTGATCAAGGGAATGATATTTTGAAGTTCGCCATTCTTTGGGAAGTTCCAAAGCTTGCGAATCTTCTTGTCTTTGTTTATCCTCTTGCTCCTTGATTTCTTTTTCTTTACTATCCAAATGTGTTTCCGCCAAGACCTCTGCAACATCATCAATAACAAGATCCTTTCTCGATCCATTTGGGTCAGTTTCATCAAATGCAATATGTATAGATTCTTCAATAGTTATAGTTCTTTTATTATATATACGAAAATCTTTACTATGATTTGAATAATCAAGAAATATACCTTCATCAGACTTAGCATCAAACTTGCCTAAGTTATCTTTTCCATTATTTTAAACAAAACATTTGCATCCAAAAATATGAAAGTGTGAGACATTTGGCTTTCTTCCCTTATACAACTCATATAGGGTTTTCTTTAAAATAGGCCTTATAAGGGCCCTGTTCATTACATAACAAGATGTACTTACAGCATCCGCCCAAAAGTATTTGGGAAGAGCAGCCTCATTAAGCATAGTTCTCGCCATTTCTTCTAAAGAACGATTTTTCCTTTCTACAACTCCATTTTGTTGTGGAGTTCTAAGGGCAGAGAAATTATGATTAATGCCATGTTCATCACAGTAATTTTCAAAAACATTGTTTTCAAATTCGCCACCATGATCACTTCTTATAGAAGAGATTTGAAAACCTTTTTCATTTTGAATAACTTTGGCAAGTCTTTTAAAAGCTAGAAATGCATCATTTTTATTTGTAAGAAATAAAGTCCATGTAAACCTAGAAAAATCATCCACAATCACTAAAGCATAGTAATTCCCACCAAAGCTCATAGTTCTAGAAGGTCCAAATAGATCCATATGCAAAAGTTGTAAAGGTCTAGTAGTTGAAACTATATTTTTTGCTTTAAAAGAGACCTTTATTTGTTTACCCTTTTGACATGCATCACATAATTTATCTTTTACAAAACTAAGCTTGGGTAGACCAATTACTAGCTCTTTAGAGACCAACTTCTTTAAGTGATCCATGTGAATGTGTGCAATTCTCCTATGCCATAATCATGAATCATCATTCTTACTTAAAAGGCATTTCGCATCATTTGAAGATATATCATCAAGACTAATCATATAGATGTTGTTTACTCTATGACCAATGAATTTAACATGTTTATCATTTTTATCTTCAATTATGCAACAGTTTGAATCAAATATAACCTTATTTCCTTTATCACATAATTGGCTAATACTAAGCAAGTTATGTTTCAAACATTCAACAAGCAACACATTTTCAATAGAGGAGTTAGGGTTCTTACCGACTTTGCCGATACCAAGAATTTTTCCTTTGTATTTTATCACCATAAGTAACATGTCCATGATTCTTGGGAATAAGCATGGTGAATTTTGAGTCGTCCCTGGTCATGTGCTTGGAGCAGCCGCTATCGAGATACCAATTTGAACTCCTGGCTTTCAAGCACACCTACAACACATGTTTAGTTTTTAACTTTTGGTATCCAAAATTTCTTGGGTCCTTGTGTGTCAGTTTTGGGTATAGTACCCATGGGAACCCAAACCATTTTTGTTCCAATTTTTGTATTTATGTTTTTCCTTGCATTGCATGTTGATGCACTATGTCCTTTCTTTCCATAGTAAAAACATTTAATAAAAGGACTACTTGAAACACTAGAATGCACAAAGAAATTTTTATAGAGTTTTTGTTGATTTTTCGGGTTATAACCTATCCCGGCCTTTTGAAAAATCACTCTTTGTCTTCCTAATAAAATATTTAAGTTATCCCTTTCAAAGGTGAATTTAGAAAGAGTGTTCTTTAAGTCTTCGACTTCTTTTTCAAGCATATGACATGAAGAACAAGATGAAGAAGTAGAAGCATGTGAAGAATGATTTGTGCATGCATCAATGATTCCCAAAGTTTCATTTTCAATTTTTAATTCTTCTATTTCTTTATTTAAGACAAGAATTTGATTTTCTAAAGAAGAAATTGTTTTCTTAGAAGAAGAAATAATTTTTGTGAATTTTAAAGATTCTTCATGTAATTCTTCAAAAGCATCTTATAGTTCATCGTAAGAAAGCAATAGAGTAGTATTAGAACTTACCTCATTTTCGCTTTCTTCTTCTTCTCCTTTGGCCATGCAACATAGTTGAGCTTCCTCGCTATTTGAGCTATCAGTTGAATCCAAGTCATTTTCATCCCATGCTATATAGGCTTTTCTTCCTTTTCTTTCCTTGAAGGGCTTCTTTTCAAATTTCTCATTCTTCTTTTGGTAAACAGGGCACTCCATTTTCATGTGACCAGGTTTGCCACATTCATAGCAAGTTGGAGTCGATGAAGCTCCTTCACCTTTGTAATGATTCTTCTTCAGATGGAAGGGAGGTCTTCTTTGCGTTCCCTTTTTCCTGAGAAATTTACTAAACTTTTTAACTAACAAACTAAGATTTTCTTCGCTTACCTCGATGTTCTCTGAGCTTTCTTCATTTTCTTCATCATCATTGTCAAATGTTGAGGAAGTGGCTTTGAGCGCTATCCCTTTTTTCTTTTATCATTTTCTTCGCTTTGACTTAATCTGCTCATGAAGTTTTTCAAAGAGGGTAGCTAGAGTCATTGTAGACAAGTCCCTCGATTCTGAAATAACTGTTACCTTAGGTTGCCAAATCCTGCTAAGACATCTCAAAACCTTGTTAATCAAATCTTCGTTAGAAAAACTTTTGCCTAAAGATGCAAGATGATTAACTATATGGGTGAACTTCTTTTGCATTTCCTAAATGCTTTCTCCTTGGTTTATTCTGAATAATTCATATTCACGAGTTAGAGAATTGATTCTCGACCTCTTAACTTCACTAGTACCCTCATGGGTAACTTGCAAAGTGTCCCACATTTCTTTAGCAGTTTTGCAATTTGAAATTCTAAAAAACTCATCATATCCCAAAGCAGTAGTAATAATATTTTTGGCTTTTAAATTAAATTAAACTTTTCTTTTGTCTTCATCAGACCATTTATTTCATGGTGTTTCGGTCCTTACACCATCGACCTCATGTGTGGGTATAAAAGCGTCGTTTTCGACAACATCCCATACATCTAGATCAATAGCTTCAATGAAGATTTTCATTCTTTCTTTCCAATATGCATAACCATCCCCATTGAAAAAGGGTGGTCGGTTTATGGAGGATCCTTCTAAAAAACCATTTGAAGAAGCCATATTCTCTTGAAACTACTAAGCTCTTTATACAAGAGTCTAGCTCTGATACCACTTGTTACCAAGTGGCTTCCAGTACTCAAGAGGGGGGTGAATTGAGTGTAAAACTTTTTCACAATACCTCTTTTTAACAAAAACAAATATTAAAAACTTAATAAATAAATGCACAGAAGGAATAAGAAGAAGAAAGAAACAATAAAAATAGCGAAAAATAAATATGCAGTAAATTAAAATTACATAAAATAAAGAGATTAAGAAAAGAGAAGCAGGCACAGTATTTATCCTGGTTCGACCACTAACCCACTTGTGGTCTACGTCCAGTCCTCGAAAGCCGAGATTTTTCACTAAGTATACAAGCTTCAATAGGTGCTTGCTATCGTTACACAAAAGAGCACTTTTCACACACAGGGAAACTCTACCCTTGTGCTAAAGTCTCAGCCTGCAGGGATACCCCACCTTTATACAAACCTTGAGGGATACCTCACCCTCGAAGCAGAATAAAAGAAAGTACATGAAAATAAACTCTCACTCAGAGTAAATTATACAAATTGAAGCACTATAGAGCTCTCTAAGAATATCTCAGAATTTTACCAAAAAGAGCATAGAGAGAAAGAGAGAATTATGTAAACAGCATTTTTGCACAACCAAAAATAATTTTAAGGATTCGTGTGTTTCAAACGTGAGGCAAGGTCTCTATTTATAGAGTCTTTGATCAGAAAATATCATTGAGGGAATTAATAGCATAATAAATGCAAATCCGTTTACGTATCAAATTCAAAAACCAGAAGTAGAAACTCGTGGGTTATTCGAATACCTTATTGTGGTATTCGAATACCACTGATATCAATATATAAAAAACAGTTTAGTCTTAGGTTATTCGAATACCATTATGAGGTATTCGAATACCACTGATATCAGTCTATATAAAAAATAGTTCAAACCCACAGTATTTGAATACCACACCAAGGTATTCGAATGCCACCATTTGAAATACGTTTGTAAAAGCATTTTTAGAAGGGTTGTATTCGAATGCCTTTAATGGTATTCGAATACCTCTGTTCAAAAACTGAAAAACACTTTTAGGAACCAGATTATGTAAGTTTAGAAAATCCACAAACTCTTTGATTTATCAAAGCCACATTAAAACTTTAAATTAGTTTGTAAAGAAACATGTTCTTAGATCTTTTGAGTTAAACACTGAGATATCCTATGAGAGCTCTGTACAAGAGAGATCCTAAGTCCTAATGCTAATCTTGAAGATCTTGGATTTGGTCTTCTCATCATCTCTATGTTTGTTATCATCAAAACTCATCATCAATGTTGCATGGTAATCACACACATTAATAACAAATTTGCTCTCACTTACTTATGGCAACACCCATATTGTGTAAACAACATTAAAATCAATATTAAGCAATAATACTTGATAGCCCATATTAATGCAACTTAACTTGCACTTAGGCATTTAATTGCCTCTAATATTAGGCTTTATACATAGCATGCTATAAAATTTACAATAAGTATTTCAAAAGGAACAACAGTTACAAAATCATTTTTTTCTTATAAGAAACGAAGAGTTTTAATTCATATTGATTTACAAAATCAACATATAAATACATAAGAATAAAATATACACGTTCTTTTACTTCAGTCCAAAAGAAACAAAATTTCCCGAAGTGAATGTCATAGGTATAATAGGTTTAACTTAAGATATATTCATCATAAATTTTTTGTACCATTTGTCGCAACAGTATCGAAGGGCGCCACAAAAATAAAAAGAATAAAGAGGAGAAGACCTCGGGGTGTTAGGAGTCACCACCAATCGCTTTATCCATTAAATGGAATAGTGCAATTAGACACCTAAAAGATGGCCTGCATTTCAAAGTTCGAGTTTTGGGAGTTGATTACGGGTAGGGAATGTATTAGCACCCTACACTGTCTGTTCTAAGAATGGTTACCTATTTAATCTAATGTTATTTGCAAGATTAATTAAATTGGTCTTTTACTATTAAAAAGAAAAGGATTTGTTTTTATTTTTATTTTGAAATGTCTCATTTGTCAGCATGTTATCAAAGATGATAAATAATTAAGACATGGAATGGGCGGCTAAATAGCCATTATTTTGGAACAATTCCAAGCCTACAACATATTACATGAGAGTGGTGAATTAAAAAAAGTGTTAATTTCGTAAGAAAAAGAATTTTCAAAATATTTATTTTTGATAGGATAAAATGATTTAAAATGAATTTTACAAAAAAAATATTTTTGAAGAGTGACAAAAAAAAATAATTTTTGAATTCACCATAATCATAAGGTTGAGACTATGTGAAATTATTCACTTTTATTTAATGATTTTTATTTTACAAAAAGAAATTTATCTTTAGTTTATAAAAAAATGTTGTATTTTAATTTACGTAATTATTTTAATTTTTATGTGGGGATTAGACCTCGCAGCACTCCTAGCAAAATCTAATATAAAATCTCAAGATCATCAAAAAGAGTGTATTTGATCGGTGCTCCGATCCTTTCTCAATTTTTTCGTCATCAACAAATTTTAATTTGTTGATTAATACATTAATACAAAAGAGTGTGTTAAAATACAAGTAATATAAACCCCAAAAAATAAATAAAACAAAATAAAAAAAACTAATAACTTAATCACAACCAAGTAAAAAGAGTAAAAAAAAAAAAAAAACCCAAACTTTATTTTACACTTAAGCCTAAAAAAAAAAAAAATGGTAAAAAAAAAAAGGTAACAACTACATTAACAATAAAAAGATAACAAAAAAGTTAAAATAAAAAGAAAAAAAAGCAAATTGAAAAGGAAGAGACTTTTGGTCTCTATAGGTGAAAAAAATAACGTAGGAGAGCAAGGAAACAAGGGGGTTAGAGAGTGGAGCTCACGGACAGGGGAGGTGACTCGTGGTGCTTGGGCTCGCGACGGAGAATGGCTGAGCTTAGTTGTAGACGGTGGGTTTGTAACACCCACTGTAGGGTATCACATTTATGTTACTTAATTACCAAATTACCCCTTCATTATAAAATATTCTTTGTAATGTAAATGCAAGTTATAAAATTTCTTATTACCAATAAGATAAACTTAGCGGAAAATAAAAATATTACAACATCATTACAAATAATTTACATCATATATACACAAGTCTTAGTACTGACATACTTAAATATTTACAGACTAGATTCACAAAATATTTGAACATTATTTAAAACTAACATACTAACCAAGTATTACTAAACAGCAGAACCCTCAGACGGGTCCTCCTAAGATTCCTTAGCAGATAGAAATCTGACTTGACGCAAAGTCCTATGGACAGGTGTCTGTTACCAAGTGGCCTCAATACTCAAGAGGGGGGGTGAATTGAGTAGTTAAAAATAAGTTCACAAATCTTTCGCAAATTTGACAATCAATTTTCGTTGAAGCTATTGAATGATCAGAGATAATTGAATAGATGAAAGCACTTTTACTAATGAACGTAATAGCCAAGGAGACAATATCCAAATAAAACAATGAAACAAGGTGCACAAAGATAAGCAGAGGAGGGTTTAGAGAAACAAAACACGATCGTTTATCCTGGTTCAATCACTATTCCACTTGTGATCTACGTCCGGTCCCAAGCAACACCTTGAGATTTTCCACTATATCTTCAAGCTTCAATGGGTGCTTGAAAAACCACTACAACCTTGAGCACTCAATAATATGGGATACCTCACCCAAAAAGCTTGAGCCTCTATTTTCCAAGGGATACCTCACCCTCACTAATCAGAATGTATAAGATTGAAATAGAAGAAACTCTCTCTAGAGCAAGTGTTTACAAATTGAAGCTCTAATATGCTCTCAAAGACTTTTCACATTTTTAGTCAGAAAACAGAGCAAGAAATGATTTTAAGGATTGATTCACGTTTTGAAGTATGATGGTCAGTTTTTGATTCAAGGTCAACCGTAAATGAGAACCCAACTTTGGTATTTATAAGTTTCTCAATTAATAGAGCCATTGGAGGTAGTTGGGCATGCATTTAATGCATTTAATATAGCCGTTGGACGTTGTCAGGATGCGTGTAATCGATTACATATATCAGGTAATCGATTACATTGTTGTTCCAACATTTTCTGAACTTTCTGGGCTCTGTGTAATCGATTACATTCTTGAGGTAATCGATTACATACTTTTGACTTTGCTTGTAATCGATTACAATGCCCATGTAATCGATTACATGACTCGACTTCTTTGTGTAATCAATTACAATATACATGTAATCGATTACATTTCTCGTCGAACGTGTTCTTTGAGTTTACGGGTTTTGTGTAATCGATTAATTGCCCATTGTCGATCGATTACATGACTTCGACTTTGTTTGTAATCGATTAATATCCATGTAATCGATTACATGGCTCGTCGAATGTGTTCTTTGCCTTTCTGGGCTTTGTGTAATCGATTACATTTATTGTGTAATTGATTACATGGCCTCTGACTTGCTTGTAATCGATTACATTGTTCATGTAATCGATTACATGCTTTCTGTTTGATGTGTAATCGATTACAAACATTATGTAATCGATTACATTAGCCTTTGAACACATTTTTCAAGTCCAATAATGCTTGTAAGTCATTTCCAACACCTCAATATACTTGTTTAAACATAGATCCTTTTTAAGAGTGTTAGATTTAAAGTTGAAACTCAAGTTTTATTGAAAGCCATGTTTATCTTTGAAATTTTCCATTTATTTTGAAATCACATATTGAAAAACCATTTGAGAAATCTTGAGAGCATTTAACATTAATATCCTAGGTCTAAATAAACCTTCTGTCTTCTTTCTTTGATCTTGATTTTTCCTTTTGCGCTTGGTCTTCTCTTTTGCTTTTGTTATCATCAATAACCTTTTGACATGCCTTAGAGACATAAGCATTCACAGTGTCCGCGTAGACAACACAATACTAATCTCACTAGGAGTACGGTAGTAAGTTCCCCAGTACTGCCTAATGGACAACGGAAACTCTAAGTGTACATTAATATTTACACTGAAATAAGGATTCCCTCGATAAAGCCTACTTAGGGTAATCTTCAAGTCTCCTATATAGTAAATACACGCTCTATCTAGGTCAACATGCCACGCTTCCGGTCCTCCATGAAACTGCAACCTCATATATCCTAGGAAATTAGGCATCGCCATTTTCTCAGAATTCAGCTTCCTCCACAAGAATCTGCTCCTCTTCATATTCTTGTTCAATTCCTTGCTCAATGTCTTTACAAATATAAATACAATACAAAATAAGCATACAAAGAAGTGAGATCAACTACGCCAATACCAACATGGTAGCATGGAGATAACACATACAATATATCATACAGATACATCATACCATAATTACAATTATGCCATCAACATTATTTATCATCACAACAGATGTAATAAATAATAATTACGATCATGCCCTTAACAATATCCAAATATTCAACAATTCAATTATCATAAATAATAATTATGATAATGCCCTCAATATTTTTCAAATATTCAACAGTTCAAATATCACATCGATATCAATACTCTATAATTATGCATGTGCACATAGACTCAATTTCCTACTCCATGGAGCTAAAACTCAAGTCGGAGAGAGTGATTGAAAAGATCTGTCTGTACCAACATGCCTCAAACCACGTGCCACAATTCTCATATGTATTTGCACTCTAGCATATACACGACAATCTTTATCAGATCTTGATTAAGAATAGTGTCTCGGTCAGGATCATCGGTGTGTTGCATCGGTCAAACCCACAGTACAGAAGAGCTACCAACTGCCCACTGTAGGCAACCCGCACCCTGACGCCCCCAAGGTCAACAAGTGACTTACACTACGCATATCGCACCCACTCAAGAGGTGTATTTTCTCCTAGACAATTAGCCTCATACAGTCCAGCGGACCTTTCCAATGCATGTACAATGCACCATTCTCATTTCAAATTCACCATATCATATTCAGGGTTCACATATTGGTCTAACAGTATCTTTACTGTATTTTTATCGCATAATCATATTTTCTCATTTTCTCAATCGCATAGCTAAAATTACTACTTTCAAATTGCGTAAAATATTTCTAACGTATTTTAAATCCAAAATAAGATTTTTCTCATTTAATAACAAAAATTAACCTTATTTTCATTATTTGCCTATTAGTCCTTCTATACGATAATATTTACATAATAACCCCTCTTCATAAAATAATATTTACATAATAGCCCTCTCAGTAAATAATATTTTCAAAATAGTCCCTCATTAAATAATATTTATAATAAAATCTATTTTTAAAGAATATTTTTCATATAGTCCCTCTAAAAATATAATTTTCAATATCATCCCTCTAAAATTCAGTATTTTTACTGTTTCCCAGAAAATTATATTTCATAGTTTTACTTGGAATATTATAGCTCAAATCAATCCTCTTTAAAATAAATTGAGGTTCAAACATTTTCAACCTCTCTTTTCCATTCATATACGAAAATTCCATTTTTTTAAGTGACAAAACACTTTGTTTCCATTTCTTTAATTCTTGTACTTAATCAATTATATTTCCATTTTGAAATCACTTTGTCTCACAAAACCAAGGCAATACAAGCCTTTCCTTCTAAATCAACTAAGTTCCATTCATGTTTTTACACAAACAAAACCATTAAAATTCCTCCAAAAATCGTGAACACTTGGTCTTTGAAACCAATCCATCTTTTCTTTTTCCTTTCCTTTCTAATCATTCAATTTTACCATTCATGAAAATTTTAGTTTGGAAACACCTATTTTGAGGTGTTGAGGCCGAAACCCTCATGGTCATTGGAACCAAAAATTTATTTTCCTTTCATCATCAAATCATGGCATACATGTATATATTCATCATATCATATAATCAAGCATACCTTAAAGCAATAAAAATCACATAAAGCATGCAACACAAATAAATAATTTAAAGCACATAAACACCCACACATAATTACACAACCAAGAATATGAATCCTCACATGGATTCACCATCCATCAAATACAAGATTCATCTCTCACCACCATACTTGGTTGGTGAGATGGATCTCCCTCTTACCTCTTGAAGAACCTCCCAAGCTCCTTGGTTTGTTCCTTGTGTAAGTGATTCACCACCAAAAGCTTCTTAAACACAAAATAAAACACAAGTTTATTAGCATATTAAGCTTGAACAAAGAGAACCATGGATCAAACATGACTTAGAACATGAAAATAAGACAAGTAGTGAAGTTTCCTTACACTTCACCATAAAAACCTAGAACTTGATCTTGAAGAAAGTCCTTGAAGATGAAAGATTTAGAGCTTGGACTTAACTACAAAGGTTCTTGGATTGATGTAAAGATGCAAGATATGTGGTTGGTTAAAATTATAGAGTGATGGAAAGTGTTTTGGGTGCCTTGGCTGAAACCCACTTGAAGGGAGAGGAGAGAAATTTTTTGTAAAAGCTTTAGGATTTTGGAGAAGATAAAGATGAATAATGAAGTGGTCTTGAAATTTTCCTATGGCCTTAAGCCATCTAAAACCGCCCCCCTCTCTGATACACTCAATGAGTGTTAAATTTCACTAGCCACCATTTTGGGCATTGTTAGCCTTTGATTAGATCAATGGTTTATATTAACCTAGCTTCTAAGTATAGCTTCTATATTGATAAGACTAAATTTAGGCCATTGGATCTTTCTCCTTGAAATCCTAGCCATTAGATGTATCTCCAAAATGAAGGGTCAATATCTCCTCTTCATACTTTACATCCAAGGGTCACAAATGGTCCTAGCCACTTTATAAGACCAATCTCCACCCTTAATTAAATCAATAGTGGATATCCAAAGGCTTCAACATTAAGCTTGCTTCTTATTGGTCCGTCATAAAGTCGCCAAAACCACTAATGTTGACTAAGTAGTATAATATTTATTTTTATCTGCTATTATCCTATTGAGACAGTTAATTGTAGTTTTTATTGCCCGATAATTAAATACAGTACAAAACACAGTAAAATAAAATTTCTAAAACTGTTTCCAGTTTTGGATTTAGTAAGATCCCCCGTCCCCGTCTCAACAGTATAGAATTTTTTGGCTCTGAAAATTTTTTTACTTTTTCGGCCCCACCTGGACCCACATACAGCCCCCTGGGCCTACAACAGCCCAAGAATAATATTAAAATAATAAAAAAAAAAAATATTATAATAATTCACAAAATCATAAAAATTATAAAACTTATGAAAATTAAATCAGATTAGCAAAAAAAATTAAGAATTAACAACAATAATTAAATTACTATAGATTTTTCCCGATCCAAAAATTATTATTTTCCTGACATGGAGTAAATCACACAAAATGATCAAATATATTCACAGAATACTCAAAATAATACACAGAAATTACTAAACAGTAGAATTCTGTTATTACTGTCAAATAGTTAGAAAGTTTGGGGTGTTACAGGGTTCTCACGATGCGCGGTGTTGAGTCGAGCTAATCGGTCGGGTTCATGGTGTGCGGCAGTTAGGCGTGATGGGGTCGCGGTGGACGTCACGACAGAGGCAAGCACAGGTCGTCCGAGGTCGCGGTTGACCAGCACGATTCTAGCTTCTGTGTGTGAATCGCGGTGGTGCTGGGTGGCCGGCCGGATTTGTAGATCTGGGCCGAATTTGGTGCACAAAATGGTGCACAGTTACCAGTGGCAGGGGCTCGATGGATGGGTTTGCTGCGGTGGAGGCTGCGACTGGTATAAGTGTGGGTGAATGAGCTGCGCGTGGTGGAGGTTTTTGGATGAGGAGTTAGTTGATTTAAGATGGTGGTTATTTGGATGTGGTTGATGGCTGGTTGTTGAGTTGATTTATGGGTGGGTTAATTACTGATTTAACTCAGTTGGATGGTTAGTAGAGCTTGATGATGGTGGTCGTGCATGATGGTCTCAATTGGAAGAGGCTGAAGGGAGGAGACTCACAGCTATGGTAGGGATGAGGGACTTGGTGAGATTTGGATGGTTGAGGATGATTGGGTCACGGTGACCATGGATGGGAGGTGTGATGGTGGCTATAGAGGTGGTGTAGTGAAGGTGAAGGATGGAGATGAAAGGACGAGAGTGGGGTGGTGAAAGGGATGGAAGGTTGCTGTTATGGGTGAAGGTTGGAGGTGAGAGTAAGAAGTTTTGGGGCTACTGAAGTGTGGAGGCTGAAGGTTTTAAGTCGTGAGGAGGTTTGCTCAATCTGTTTTTGTGATTGATCTCTCTATGAGGGAATTTCCCCATGCCCCCTTACCCTCTCCACTGCATAGGATTTATAGGATTAAGGCTGCCAAAAGTTCCTTAACGTTTCTAAATAATGATTAGAAGGCAAATGGAAAAGAAAAACCGTCAGAAAAGAAAACTGTCAAAAGTCTTTAATCCAATTCAATGCAGTGGTTTGTGGAGGCTAGGGTTTGATGGCTAGGGTTGTAGTAGTAGGAAGGGAAAGGAATTGGGTCATGGGTTAATTCGTAACCCATTTTCCTCTCTTTTTTATTTCTCAAAATAAAATCATTTTTTTCTTTTTTTCTCTCTTTTTTTAAAAAAGACTTAATAAATAAAATAAATATGTACAAAATTAGGTATCAACAGCTGCCCCCCTTTGTTTTACATTTAAACTAAATGGAAGGCAAAGGAATTGATTCAATTTTGTCCATGAAAAGGTAAAAAGCTTCCGGAGTCAGGTATCCACTGAAGACAGAAAGTGAAAAGGTAGAAAGCTTGCAGAGTCAAGTATCCACTGAAACTTAGCAGAAAAGGTAAAAAGCTTACAGATTCAGGTATCCACAGAAAACTTAAAGCAGAAAAGGTAAAAAGCTTGCGAAATCGGGTGTCCACTAAAGCTTAAAGTAGAAAAGGTAAAAAGCTTACAGAGTCGGGTGTTCGCTAAAACTTAACAGAAAACTTAAAGCAGAAAAGGTAAAAAGCTTGCAGATTCAGGTGTCCGTTGAAGCTTAACTAAAAACTTAAAGCAGAAAAGGTAAAAAGCTTGCAGAGTCAAGTGTCCACCAAAGCTTGACAGAAAGCTTAAAGCATGAAGATAAAAAACTTGTGGAGTAGGGTATCAGTCGGAGCTTAACAAGAAACTTAAAAGCAATGGGTATGGGAACCCGAAAACATAGAACAATGGGTACGGGACCCAGAAAAAAAGGGTAAAAAGCTTGCAGAGTTAGGTATTCACTGAAGCTTAACAAAAACAAGGTAAAAAGCTTATGGAGTCAGGTATCTGCTGAAGCTTAACAGAAAACTTAAAAGCAATGGGTACCGGGACATAAAATAATGGGTATGGGGACCCAAAAAGGTAAAAAGCTTGCGAAGTCAGGTATCTGCTGAAGTTTAACAAAAACAAGGTAAGAAGCTTACGGAGTCGGGTATCCGTTGAAGCTTAACAAATACAAGGTAAGAAGCTTACGGAGTCGAGTATCCGTTGAAGCTTAACAAAAACAAGGTAAGAAGCTTACGGAGTCGGATATCCGTTGAAGCTTAACAAAAACAAGGTAAAAAGCTTACAGAGTCGGATATCTGTTGAAACTTAACAAAAACAAGGTAAAAAGCTTGCGGAGTCGGATATCCATTGAAGCTTAACAAAAACAAGGTAAAAAGCTTGTGGAGTCAAATATCCACTGAAACTTAGCAAAAAAACTTAAAGGCAATGGGTACGGGGACCCAAAAACAACGGGTACCGGGACCCAGAAAAGTTAAAGCAAAAATAGATGGGTGCAGGTACCCATAAAAGGCAAAAAACTTGCAGAGTCAGGTATCCACTGAACCTTAACAAAAAATCTTAAAGGCAATGGGTATGGGGACCCAAAATGGTAAAAAGCTTGCGGAGTCAAGTATCTGCTGAAAGTTAACAAAAACTTAAAGGCAATGGGTACAGGGACCCAAAAATATAAAACAATAGGTATGGAGACCCAAAAAGGTAAAAAGCTTGCGGAGTCAGTATTTGCTAAAGCTTAACAAAAACAAGGTAAGAAGCTTACGGAGTCGGGTATCTATTGAAGCTTAACAAAAAACTTAAAAGAAGAAAAGGTAAAAAGCTTGCGGAGTTAAGTATCCACTGAAGCTTAACAAAAAAAACTTAAAGGCAATGTGTACGGGGACCCGAAAAGAAAAGGCAATGGGTATTGGAACCTGAAAACATTAAAGGCAATAGGTACAGGGACTCGAAATCGAAATCATAAAAGACAATGGGCATGTTGCCCTGACTTATCACAGAAACTAAAAGCAATGAGTGTGAGGACCCAAAAAGAAAAAGTAATGGACATAAGGCTCTGATTTGATTGAAAACAGCAAGTTGGACCTTTGTAGGTCAAGGCTAGCAAAATGAAATAATGCACTATGCATGCTTCAGATGTATGAGAGTACGAAAAACTCTTCTTCTTTTTTTGCTTTTCTCTTTTTTTTTGTCTTTTTTGTGTCTCCACGACCCCTAAGGACATGATTGTAATCATTTTCAAAGATGAACTAGAATGGGATTTATTGGCATCCTTTCATTTGTCTATTCAGCCGATGGTTGAAATGTCCAACAAGGATGATCCTTGAGGTGTGCATTAGATGTGATAATGACCTGACTATTCTTTCTTTCCTCATCAATACTCTTACCAAGATTTCATTGTGTTTCCCATGACCTTTCAACCAAATCTAAATGTTTTTGCAATATTGTCACATGTTTCATATCTCAATATAAATCTATCATGAGAAATGCATCACTAATAAGTTGCAGCGAAAAGGGGTTATCATTATGGAAAGGAAAAGTATAGGAAAAACAATTCAAAAGGGATTAGAATTGAAAGGTTTACAAGAGAAATGTTTGGGTAGAGTTTTCCAACTCTTCCAGTGATGCTCTCTATGATGATTAGTGCTAATTTCCATGTATGCAACCTTGAACATCCCTTTGTCTGTTTCCAAGAATACGATTTGACCCAGTTTTCATGCATTGGGAGCTTTTCATGACAAGACTTCATATATTCAAACTGCCCCAATTCGACCCAAGTCTTCGTGTATCGAAGCATTTGATGACAAATTCAGACTGCCCAAGTTTGGCCTTAATGAACTGAAACTGCCCCAGTTTGTGACTTGAGGCAACTCCACTTCTTCAGATGTGTCAGATACCATTTTTGACCCTAAATTTTGCCTAGGTCACTCTTTTTGAGTTTTCAACCTAGCAGGTCACCTTAACTTTTACTTAGGTCGCCTTTTTAGGTTTTCAGCCTAGCGGGCCACTTTTCTTTTTTCTTTCTTTTTCTTTTTTTTTTAAATGTAGGAGCAAGGAATTGAAAACTCAAAAGAGCATGAACCTTTTGTCTCAGAATTAAAGTTAATGAAAATGAAAACAACCATTCATTGATCAGAATGGACTTTTTGAGGCTTGTAACGTGGCCAAGGTTAAGGGTTATGAAAGAAAGGATATAAGGCTCAAACAAGTGTTTAAGGGTTGAATGAGACCAAGGATCTTTAGCAAACTTTGTTAATTGCTTTTGGCATTGTCAAGAGTACTAAAACTTTTCATTTGCTTTTGTATTCTTTCCCTTTTTTATTTTCATCATTTGTCTATCTTCTTCTTTTCCTTTTTCTTCTTCTTTTTTCTTTTCTTTTTTTTGTCTAACCCTTAGTGTAGAGGTGATCCTTGTCTGAGGTTCTTTAAAGAAAATTTTCAAGCTCAAAAAGGGGGTAACAAGGGATATTACAGATTGTGCAGGATAAAGAAAGATGGTCAATCTTCATTTTCAAATCATGACTGTTTATTTTCAAAACTTTAATTTTGAGACTAAAAGTTAATGCACAAGCGATTACTCATTTGTTCCTTTTCAAAAATCCTGCTTCCAATTGCAAGGTGACTTCTTCATTTTATTTCAGGGTACATTCTCCTCAATTTCTGCTTCTTCGCCTCAGCATTAGGGTATAACAGACTTTTGTGGGAAGCTATGCTCGGATCCAGCCCTAGCATATCTTGGTACGACCATGCAAAAATGTCGCAATAATTAGATCAGAACTCAACTAACTTGCTTCACTCATATTTTTTCATGGAAGTGCCAATTTTAACTTTTTTCTTTTTCATCCTCTACCCCCGAATTAATCACTTCTGTTGACTCTTCGTGGGTTGACTTTCTTTAGCCTTTTGTTCCATTAATCTCATTAGCTCAGGAGAGGGTTCCCAATTGTCACCATTATCTTTTTTAATGGGATGGTCAAAATCATATAATGGGGTCATAGCACTGTCATTTTCAAGAGAATCATTTTCAGATCCACACAAGTAAAAAGGTAATGAATGAAGGTTAATGTGATAGTTGGACAAAAACTAAAAGAATAGCAAGAAAATGTATATATTGATAGTAAATATTGAAAAGGAAACATGTGAGCCTATTTTCTCAATCATATCTTCCTAAAGCCTTCGGCAGAGCTATAGGATTACAGAATTACTTTGCATCAATCTCAAATGTCATGGGAAAATTGATGATCTCCCAATTGTTCAGCTCTGCATCTGGGAACAAGGGCACACCGGATTGACACCATAATTGATGAGTTGATCATCCTCGATAGCAGTCACTGCACTTCAAAAACTTTGTCGAATGTCACAGATGAGGATCCCCTCAGCTTTAGGTTCTTGATTTTCTAATTGGGCCAGCCACTTATTTTTTTTCTGTTCCATTATCCTCTTTTATCGGCCTTGGTGGGTTTGTATTTGGGTTTTAGGTCCATGGTTGGGCTAGTTGAGATGGTGTGGTAGCAAGTGTTTGGTTTGCGATGAAAGGTTATGTATGATAATGGATCATTGGGTGATAAGGTTGATGGTATGGAACTTGGGAGACATTAGCACTGTATGGGTTGCAAGGTATATAGGGAGGTTGGAAGCATAGTTGAGGGTTAATAGGTGCTTGGCTAGGTTTTCCTTGGGTAAAACTTCTCTGATCGGAAGTAACAGCATGTGCTTCTTCTTCTCTTTTCTTCCCTGTTGAGGGTCTCTTGACACTAATCATCCCTATTGAATTTTCAATGATCTTCCCACTTCTCATTCCTTCCTCAACTGTTTCTCCAATGATGACCATGTCCTAGAAATTTGATGACACACTTCCTATCATCTTGTTATAGAAGGGAGATTAGAGAGTATCAATGAATGTAGCCACCGTTTCTTTTTCTGTTAATGGGGGTTCCACCTGAGCAGCTATTTCTCTCCACCATTGAGCATATTCCTTAAAGGTTTCAGCTTCCTTTTTAACCATATTCTGTAACTGCAGTCTACCTAGTGCCATATCGATGTTGTATTTATATTGCTTTAAGAAAGCATTGGCCAAGTCCTTGAAACATTGAATATGGGTACGTTCAAGGTGTGTATACCAACTAGACTTTGCCTCAGTTTATTGGGAATTTTTGCGAATACATCACGCAGCAGAAAACAGGGATTCCCACCGAGGATCCATGCGAAAAAGCCATAATCCGAGTTTTTAAAGGATTTACCTCTTGAAGCGTGAATCACCAACACCGTAATAGAAAATGATGTCTCTGCGGTATCCACACGAACAGACTCACGAACGTCCAACATCCGCAAAGAGGAGTCTCACGTCTCTCACACAGTGCTAGCTGCAAAGAGAAGAGAAGAAACCTGTCGCTCTCTCACTTATATCTCTGTAGGTGCGGCTAGGGTTCAGAAATTTGTGTATCTTAGCAGCCCCTTAGCAATACTATTTATAATAATGACTGCCTTAAGTGAGCGTGAGCAGCAGCAAGGTAAGCTGTGCAACCTTAGACCCATCTGTTATGAGTCTGGCCCATATTTAAATCCGAGTCCAACTTGGATCCATTGCTCCAATTTTAGTCTACTCTATGTGTGTGACCCTGCAAGTTCTTATTATGTTGGCAGTAATATTAAAATTCCATTTTTAATATTACAAGCAGTGAGCGGTATCTAGCAACACATCACTGCTACCCAAGTAATAAGAATGTCAGTGATTTGACATAACCTTTCCGTGACCAATGTTTCCGTGTTGTTTAGTCCCTTTGTCAAGATATCTAAATTGAACACAAGGCATGGAATGCGGTACCCTTGTATAGTCCAATCATTGGTTTCCTGATACTCAAGTAGACTTTGTAACAACAAATGAGATCAATATCTCATATTAACTCATTTGAGCATGGCCATGCATTTCGCAGTCTCACTCAATCAGGGGGCCTGAAGATATCAGTCCTGTTATGTAGGAGTGACAAATCCCATCTAGGTCACTCACATCCTCTCGCATGATTCGCGGTATGTCCAATAACCAACTTTATAATCACCTTGTTACAGATGACGTTTGATGGCATTAAAACACACAACTCCTCATGTAGGAATCGTAGTGATTTCAGGTCAAAGGACCACAAACACTATTATCACTATGAGAATCGCTTATGACACTCACGTAACGATCCATGTAGCGTTCTCATGGTGGGTCAGTCTAGTACATCATTACTCTAATATGTACCCATGTGAAGACTTGATATCTCATATCCATGACTCATGAGATATGGTCATCAGTCTATGCACATACTAGTCTCAATGTATTACTGCTGTCCTAATTAACAATAATACTTGACTAGGGACATTTAAGAATAGTGTTGTAACTAAAAGGATCTCACGATCAAGTCATCCACTTGATGTCCTATGGCATCAAACTTACTATTCTAAGGACTTTATTATGTTTATCAAAAAAGAACACAATAAATGAAATGCCTCATATATAAAAAATAGCATAATAGAATGTATGTAAATACAGAAAATGTATTGGCCTCTAGGGCATACACCAACAATCTCTCATTTGCAATAGAGCCAATCAGGCATATATCTAATGCCTAAAGACCTAGTGTGACGCTCATGCTTCTGCTGTACAAGAGGCTTCGTCAGTGGATCAACAATGTTATCATCTATTGGTACTCTGCATATCTTCACATCTCCTCTATCGATGATCTTTCAAATGAGATGGAAGCGCCTAAGTATATGTTTGGATCACTGGTGAGATCTAGGCTCCTTAGCTTGTGCAATGGCTCCATTATTATCACAATAGAGGTTCACTGGGTCCACAATGCTAGGAATAGTGCCAAGTTCAGTAATGAACTTTCTGATCCAAATGGCCTCCTTTGCTACATTGGAGGCAGCAATATACTCAACCTCTGTGGTAGAATCGGCGACTGTCTCCTGCTTTGAACTCTTCCAGCTCACAGCCCCACCATTTAAGCAAAAAACATAACCCAATTGAAATTTGGAGTCGTCCTTATCGGTTTGGAAGCTAGCATCAGTGTAACCTTTTACAACTAGCTCTTCCTCGCCTCCATATACCAAGAACGAATTCTTAGTCCTTCTCAAGTATTTAAGGATGTTCTTGATAGCAATCCAGTGACTCTCATAGGGATCAGACTGGTACACTGCTCGTCATGCTCAAAGCATACGAGATGTCTGGTCGATTACATAACATGGCATACATGATAGATCCAATTGTAGATGCATATGGAATCTTGCTCATGCGATCGCTCTTATCCTGGGTGGAAGGGGATTGAGCCTTAGATAGGCTTACACCATGTGACATAAGCAAGAGTCCTTTCTTGGATTCATGCATGTTAAATCGTCTTAACACTTTGTCTATGTATGCACTCTGACTTAGGCAAAGCAGTCTCAGAGATCTATCTCTATAGATCCTGATACCTAATACATAGGTGGCTTTGCCCAAGTCCTTCATAGAGAAGCAGTTCCCTAACCAAGTCTTTACGGACTGTAGGGTAGGGATATCATTTCCAATAAGTAGTATGTCATCTACATACAATACCAGAAAGATAATAATGCTCCCACTAACCTTCTTGTAGACACAAGATTCTTCTTCATTCTTGATGAAACCAAACTGTTTTATTATATCATCAAAATGAAGATTCTAGCTTCTGGAAGCTTGCTTCAATCCATAAATAGATCGTTGCAACTTGCATACTTTTCTAGCATCCTCTGGATTGGCAAAACCCTCAGGTTGTGTCATGTGCACATCTTCGAGAAGATTTCCATTAAGGAAAGCAATTTTGACATCCATTTGCCAGATTTCATAATCATGGTATGCTGCAACAGCAAGCAAGATCCGAACGGATTTAAGCATCGTAACTGGGGAAAAAGTCTCATCATAGTCTACACCATGAATTTGTTTGAAACCTTTAGCCACCAATCGCGCCTTAAAGGTATGCACATTACCATCCATGTCGGTTTTCTTCTTGAAAACCCACTTGCACCCAATGGGTTTTACCCTTCTTGGTGGGTCAACCAAGGTCCATACCTGGTTGGCATACATGGAATCCATTTCAGATCTCATGGCCTTAAGCCATTTCTCAGATTCTGGGCCAATAATGGCTTCCTGGTAAGTCACAGGCTCATCTTGATCCATGAGCAATACGTCACCTTGTTGGGTCATGAGAAATCCATATCTCTCTGGTTGATGACGTATCCTGTTAGACCTACGTAGGTCTTATGCTACTAGAGCAGGTTACTGTTCCACAACATTTTGTGGAGGCTGCTCTATTTCCACCATCGGTTCATTGCTGCTTTGTGAAACTTGAACTTCTTCAAGTTCTACTTTTCTCCCACTGGTTTTTTTGGAGATAAACTCCCTTTCTAGAAACACAGCTGTCCGTGCGATAAACACTTTGCCCTCAGTAGGATTATAGAAAAAGTATCCCTTGGTTTCCTTTGGATACCCCACAAAGAAACATTTATCTAATTTAGGTCCAAGCTTATCAGAAACTTGACGTTTCACATAAGCTTCACAGCCCTAAATCTTTATGAAAGATATACTGGGCCGTCTCCCGGTCCATATCTTATATGGTGTCTTTTGAACCGTCTTAGATGGAACACGGTTAAGTGTGAAAGCTGCTGTTAATAGAGCATGTCCCCAGAAGGAGCCTGGAAGGTTTGCATGACTCATCATGGATCGGACCATGTCCAATAAGGTCTGGTTCCTTCTTTCAGAGACATCATTCCATTGTGGTGTTCCTGGTGGAGTGAGTTGAGATATTATCCCACACTCTTTTAGATGATCATCAAACTGTTGGCTTAAGTATTCTCCTCCTCGATCTGATCGAAGGATTTTAATACTCTTGCCAAGTTGGTTTTGTACTTCATTCTTGAACTCTTTGAACTTTTCGAAGGATTCTGATTTGTGCTTCATAGGATATACAAATCCATATCTACTGAAATCATCAGTAAATGTAATGAAGTATTGAAAACCACCCCTAGCGAGTGTGTTTAGTGGCCCACATACATCACTATGTATAAGGCCTAAAAGATCACTAGCCCTTTCACCTTGTCCAGTGAATGGGGCCTTTGTCATCTTCCCCAATAAACAAGATTCACATGTCTCATATGATTCGAAATCAAACGAGTCCAAGAATCCATCTTTATGGAGTTTGGAGATGTGTTTCTCATTTATGTGGCCCAAACGACAATGCCAGAGAAAAGTTGGGTTCAGATCGTTTGATTTAAACCTCTTTGTATTTATGTTATAGATGGGCATTTCGAGATCAAGTACATAAAGTCCATTACTCAATTGTGCACTACCATAAAAAATATCAATTATATAAATAGAACAACACTTGTCCTTTATAATAAAAGAAAAACCTTTCTTGTCCAAACAAGAAACAGAAATGGTATTCCTACTAATAGCAGGCACAAAATAGCAGTTCTCTAACTCTATTACAAGCCCAGTGGGCAAAGATAATAAATAAGTCCCTATAGCTAATGCAGCAACCTTTGCTCCATTTCCCACTCGTAGGTCGACTTCGCCCTTCGTCAATGGTCTACTGCTCTTTAGATCCTGCATATTTACACAAATGTGAGATCCACATCCAATATCTAATACACATGATACAGAAGTAGATAAATTGACTTCAATAGCAAAAATACCTGAAGTGGAAGTCTCACTTCCCTTCTTCTTTTTGACCTCCTCCAGGAACTTGGCACAGTTCCTCTTCCAATGTCCGGTCTGACCACAATGGAATCATGTACCTTCCTTAGCCACTCCAGCCACTGGTTTCAAGCCAGAAGTGCTAGGCTTGGACTTATCCTTACCCTTGCCCTTCCAATTGTCCTTGGGCTTTTGTTGCTGTTTCTTGCCCTTATTCTTTTGGACCATCATTATGGCCTTCCCTTTGCCTTTGTTAATGTTCTGCTCAGTTGTTCTCAACATGCCTAGTAGCTGTGGTAATGATTTGTCAATCTCATTTATGTTGTAGTTTATGACAAATTGACTAAAACTTTTCGGCAACGATTGCAGGACTAAGTCAATGGCCAACTCTTGGCCCAAAGGAAAACCGAGTCTCTCTAGGTTTTCAATGTACCCAATCATCTTGAGTACATGAGCACCAACAGGGCTTCCTTCTACCAGCTTGCACTGAAACAGTGCTTTAGAGACCTCGAATCTCTCATGCCTGGCCTACTCTTGATAGAGCTTTTTAAGGTGTACGATCATATCATATGCATTCATGTTCTCATGTTGCTTTTGGAGCTCAGAGTTCATGGTGGCCAGCATTAGACATCTAATGTTCCAAGGCATCATCTTGATGCTTCTTATAAGCATCTCTTTCAGTTCTAGGGGCATTAGCGTAGAGGTGGCTCAGAATAGGTCGTACATTCCAAAACATACAACTTTTTCTCTTGCTTGAGGACAATCCTCAAATTCCTGTACCAGTCTAGAAAATTTGTTCCAGACAACTTGTCCTTCTCAAGGATGGATCGCAATGATAAAGTACCCAATGTGTTTGTTGCCATGGTAATCTATTAACAGAAATATGCAAAATATAAGTATCATGCCATAAACATATTTAATGAGGTCTTTTAATTAAATATGCCTTCCACTATTTTATTCAAGTCAATGAACCTCAGCATTGACTCAGAAAATCCCATCGTAAGATTTCCTAGTGGGCCAAGATCTATATTTCACCTAGTTTTGAGTCAGCTTTGACTGATCACCCAAAATTCAGTTATTTAGGTAGGAAACACTTTCCAATTACATCACATTGAACTCTTGGATAGTTGGGTGAATAACACTTATTCAAGTCCATCTAATGGACCAAAGCCCAACTTCATGCCTCTAAGCCTTCAATCCTATTGAAATGGCCTAGTTAAGTCAGACCCAATGGTTGGCAGTTGGATATTACTTTTATCCTATCGCGTCTTACTAATATAGATAAAGGTATCCTGCTTTGGTAGACCTGCACTTGATCGATACTAGTCTTGATGAGTGCCACACATTGGAAGACATCACATAATGACTTAATATTTGCTTTGAGGGAATTTTTATTATTATTATTATTAGATCTCACCATTTATTAAACTGTTTATCATACCATAAACATTATCCATGCATCTCATACATAAAAACCATATAATAAAAGTGACATGGTTATGGCCCCTAAGAGAGTAGCATTAACTAAGCCAGCTTCACCAAGCATCTCCCATCAACGTCCTCACTTGATGTCGTCTTCTTGCCTCCACATCATAATTACATTATATAGAAACCTCTTTTGCATTCGAGGGGAGTTAGGTGAGAAGAGAATGTACAATCAGAATGTGGAGAGAAAGGCACGACACGCAAGTCATATTTATTAAAACCAAAATGCATAAAAAGAAGACTAAGGCCATAACCATGCACCATGCATCACAAAGAACATATAAACTCATAACAATAATACATAATTATTTTTCGTGAGTTATAAAAAGGATAGAAAAAAAAAGTGCTTTCGAATAACACACTATGTAGAGGTAGCACGGGGGTCCCATAAACAAGAGCTGAATCTCTTGCGCCTCCCTTGAACCCTTGTGCGGCGCGGAACCCTAAGCCCGAAACAATATGAACATTCATGTGCCACGGGGAACCCTTGCGCTGTCGTTCAACACTTGAACCTCTGGCGCCGTTGTTCAACAACATCAACACTTGATGCTGCTGCCGCTAAACAAGAATAGGGTTTCCAAAACTCCTTTGCGTCGCGCCTCTTGTGCAGAAACAAGGATTCCATAACCCCTGCTGTCGCAAACCAAGAACAAGGTTTCCCAAACCCTTGCGCTGCGCATTGAGAATAAGGATTCCATAATGTTGTACGTATCACATACATACCAGAAAGCTTCGCAAAAACATACATCTTAAAACAAAACGGTTTTCACAAAACATATGAACATCTTCATGGGTTTTTGAAAACAACATCACAGTTTTGCATACAACACAAGAAACAGAATATGTTTTCGCAAAGGGTTTCATACAGTTTTCAGAAATAACATATTAAAGATCATATCTTTTGTCAAAAACAAGAACAGAAAACATGTTATCTCATATAAACGAAAACAAAAAACCAAATCATGGTTTCGCAAGATGCTCTGATACCACTGTTGGGAATTTTTGCGGATACATCACGCAGCGAAAAACAGGGATTCCCACTGAGGATCCATGCGAAAAAGCCATAATCCAAGTTTTTAAAGGATTTACCTCTTAAAGCGTGAATCACCAACACCGTAATAGAAAACGATGTCTCTGCGGTATCCACACGAACAGACTCATGAACGTTCAACGTCCGCAAAGAGGAGCCTCACGTCTCTCACACAGTGCTAGCTGCGAAGAGAAAAGAAGAAACTTGTCGCTCTCTCACTCACTTTTCTGTAGGTGCGGCTAGGGTTCAGAAATTTGTGTATCTTAACAGCCCCTTAGCAGTACTATTTATAATAGTGACTGCCTTAAGTGAGTGTGAGCAGCAGCAAGGTAAGCTGTGCAACCCTAGACCCATCTGTTATGAGTCTGGCCCATATTTGAATCCGAGTCCAACTTGGATCAATTACTGCAATTTTAGTCTGCTCTATGTGTGTGACCCTGCAGGTTCTTATTACGTTGGCAATCATATTAAAATTCCATTTTTAATATTACAAGCAGTGAGCGGTATCTAGCAACACATCGCTGCTACCCAAGTAATAAGAATGTCAGTGATTTGACATAACCTTTCCGTGACCAATGTTTCTGTGTCGTTTAGTCCCTTTGTCAAGATATTTAAATTGAACACAAGGCATGGAATGCGTCACCCTTGTATAGTCCAATCATTGGTTTCCTGATACTCGAGTAGACTTTGTAACAACAAATGAGATCAATATCTCATATTGACTTATTTGAGCATGGCCATGCATTTCGCAGTCTCACTCAATTAGGGGGCCCGAATATATCACTCCTGTTATGTAGGAGTGACAAATCCCATCTAGGTCACTCACATCCCTCTGCATAATTCGCGGTATGTCCAATAACCAACTTTATAATCACCTTGTTACAGATGACGTTTGATGGCATTAAAACATACAACTCCTCATATAGGAATCGTAGTGATTTCAGGTCAAAGGACCACAAACACCATTGTCACTATGAGAATCGCTTATGACACTCACGTAATGATCCATGTAGCGTTCTCATGGTGGGTCAGTCCAGTACATCATTACTCTAATATGTACCCATGTGAAGACTTAATATCTCATATCCATGACCCATGAGATATGGTCATTAGTCTATGCACATACTAGTCTCAATGTATTACTGTTGTCTTAATTAACAATAATACTTGACTAGGGACATTTAAGAATAGTGTTGTAACTAAAAGGATCTCACGATCAAGTCATCCACTTGATGTCCTATGGCATCAAACTTACTATTCTAAGGACTTTATTATGTTTATCAAAAAAGAACACAATAAATGAAATACCTCATATATAAAAAATAGCATAATAGAATGTATGTAAATACAAAAAATGTATTGGCCTCTAGGGCATACACCAACACAGTTAAGCTATCTTGGAAGAAATAGATCAACGGCTTGTCATCATGAGCATGCGAGGCCATTTTACAGTTATACATGGTCAAATGGTTCTTTGGGCAAGTGGTCCCCTTATATTTTTCAAAATTTGGGACTTTAAATTTTGGGGAAATCACTACATCTGGGACAAGGCAGAGTTCTGAGGTATTTAGAAGACCATAGCTACTTGCTCTTTCTATAGCTCGTAGTCTCTCTTCAAGAACTTCTAGTTTTTCCTTGGATTGAAGGTCTTCAATTGAAGGGTTCTGCAAAGAAGTGCCAACAATCTTATGGGGAAAAAATTATGGCATGCAAAAAGGAGGTTAGGTCTGACTTGAGTTTTGTGGCCCTAAAGTAGGCATTATCAATGATGAGCCGCTCTTAGGAGGGTTGGTAATTTGTGATGGCATAAAACCAAGGGGAAGGCCATAAGGTGGAATGAAAACAGGGTACTGAGGAATCTCACTAGTATTTGGTTGAGATCCTTGGGTAGTGTTTGGAGGGTTTGAAGTTGTTGTGACTGTCGGTGCACTGCCCTCAGGAGTATTGGTGGCTAATGGTGGCACATAACCAGGTGGAAGGCCATATGGTGGGAATGAAGATGCATGTGTTTCTTGATGATTGGTAACAAGGCTTTGTGCAGGATTATTTGAGTAGATGGTGAGTGGCATCATGGCCCCTTGAGAGGTGACACTAGGATATTGCCAAGGAATTGGCGTAAAGCTAGGCAGGTGAGTAGGCGTGGCCGAATGATCATCATTTGCCCTTGAAGAAGTCCCTTCTGTGTTCTTCATTCTTTCCAAAGCTTGCAGAATTTCCAAGACCTTGGTCATTTGTTCCTTTAGCTGGCTTACTTCACTTCTCAGATCTTCTTGTGACTGCCCCAGTTCATCTATGACTTTTGATTAGGAGCGAATCCTATATGGGTGTCGTAGAGATAGTTTTTTTTGGTATTATTATGAATATGATAAAAAAAATACAAACATAAGTACACTAAAACAAGAGTAAAATTATGCATAGGGAAACATGGTCCTAAGCTTGGTACCTGTCCTAAAAGATGGGTTTTATGTACCATAGTAGCTCTAAGGTTATTTCAGCAAGTGATAGCTTTGGTTCTAGACCCCTATCGGACAAAAGGTCCCCAAATTGCCCCTTGCTGTCACCAATACTTTGGCTAGCAAGAGTCCTCCATCCTCACCCATCATAGGTTATAAGCGAAAAGAGTTCAATTTGAGTGAGGGGTTTTCATGTGCCTGCTCGGAGACCAAAGGTCTCTTAAAGCAACATTACTTCGCCCTCTATCTAACCCTACAAGGTACTGAGCTCGGGTATAGAGCTTGTGTGTGCAAGTGTACATGAAGGAACATGCAAGCAAATTTATTCACAAAGCAGAAGTACAATACATGTAACGCAAACAAAATGTATAGCAATATGAAACAAATAAACAAACGAAACAAAAATGGACCAACATAATCAAAGAGCAAATAACATGAGATTAAAACAAGGCTTAACCCTCTAAGTGTCCCCAGTGGAGTCACCAGCTATCACAACCGTCCCGAAGGGCACCACGAAAATAAAAAGAATAAAAAGGAGAAGACCTCGGGGTGTTGGGAGTCACCACCAATCGCTTTATCCATTAAATGGAATGGTACAATTGGACACCTAAAAGATGGTCTGTATTTCAAAGTTCGAGTTTTGGGAGTTGATTACGGGTAGGGAAGGTATTAGCACCCTACACCGTCCGTTCTAAGAATGGTTACCTATTTAATCTAATGTTATTTGCAATATTAATTAAATTGGTCTTTTACTATTAAAAAGAAAAGGATTTTTTTATATTTTTATTTTGAAATGTCCCATTTGTCAGTATGTTATCAAAGATGATAAATGACTAAGACATGGAATGGGCGGCTAAATACCCATTATTTTGGAACAATTCCAAGCCTACAACATATTATATGAGAGTGGTGAATTAAAAAAAGTGTTAATTTCGTAAGAAAAAGAATTTTCAAAATATTTATTTTTGATGGGATAAAATGATTTAAAATGAATTTTACAAAGAAAAGAAAATATTTTTGAAGAGTGATAAAAAAATAATTTTTGAATTCACCACAATCATAAGGTTGAGATTATGTGAAATTATTCACTTTTATTTAATGATTTTTATTTTACAAAAAGAAATTTATCTTTAGTTTATAAAAAAAAGTTGTATTTTAGTTTACGTAATTATTTTAATTTTTATGTAGGGATTAGACCTCGCCAGCACTCCTGGCAAAATCCAATATAAAGGCTCAAGATTATCGAAAAGAGTGTATTTGATCGGTACTCCAATCCTCTCCTAATTTTTTCATCATCGGTAAATTTTAATTTGCTGATTAATACGTTAATACAAAAGGGTGTGTTAAAATACAAGTAATATAAACGCCAAAAAATAAATAAAACAAAATAAAAAAACTAATAACTTAATCTCAACCAAGTAAAAAAGTAAAAAAAAAAAAAAAAACCAAACTTTATTTTTCACTTAAGCCTAAATGAAAAAAAGAATGGTAAAAAAAAAAAAGTGAGTAATGACTACATTAACAATAAAAAGATAACAAAAAAGGTAAAATAAAAAGAAAAAAAAAGCAAATTGAAAAGGAAGAGACTTTTGGTCTCTGTAGGTGAAAAAAATAACGCAGGAAAGAAAGGAAACAAGGGGGTTAGAGAGTGGAGCTCATGGACAGGGGAGGTGACTCGCGGTGCTTCGGCTCGCGGTGGAGCGACTGAGCTCAGCTGTAGACGGTGGGTTCGCACGACGCATGGTGTTGAGTTGAGCTAATCGGCCGGGTTCTTGGTGTGAGGCAGTTAGGCGTGACGAGGTCGCGGTGGAGGTCGCGATGGAGGCGCGCACAGGTCGTCTGAGGTCGCGATTGACCAGCACGGTTCCGGCTTCTGGGTGTAAAAATGGCGGTGGTGCTGGGTGGCCAGCCAGATTTACAGATTTTGGCTGAATTTGGTGTGTGAAACGGTGCACAGTTACCGATGGCAGGGGCTCGACGGATGGGTTTGCTGCAGTGGAGGCTGCAGCTGGTATAAGTGTGGGTGAATGAGCTGCGCGTGGTGGAGGTTTTTGGGTGAGGAGTTGGTTGATTTAAGATGGTGGTTATTTGGATGTGGTTGATGGCTGGTTGTTAAGTTGATTTATGGGTGGGTTAATTACCGAGTTAACTCGGTTAGATGGTTAGTGGAGCTTGATGATGGTGGCCGTGCATAGTGGTCTCAATTGGAAGAGGTGAAGGGAGGAAACTCACGGGTATGGTAGGGATGAGGAGTTGGTGAGATTTGGATGGTTGAGGATGATTGGGTCACGGTGACCATGGATAGGAGGTGTGATGGTGGCTATGGAGGTGGTGTAGTGAAGGTAAAGGGTGGAGATGAAAGGACGAGAGTGGGGTGGTGAAAGGGATTGAAGGTTGCTGTTATGGGTGAAGGTTGGAGGTGAGAGTAAAAAGTTTTGGGGCTGCTGAAGTGTGGAGGCTGCTCGTGGAGTGAAAAAATGGAGGCTGAGGGTTTTAAGTCATGAGTAGGTTTGCTCAATATGTTTCTGTGATTGATCTCTCTATGAGGGAATTTCCCCGTGCCCCCTTGTCCTCTCCACTGCATAGGATTTATAGGATTAAGCCTGCCAAAAGTTCCTTAACGTTTCTGAATAATGATTAGAAGGCAAATGGAAAAGAAAAACCATCAGAAAAGAAAACTATCAGAAGTCTTTAATCCAATTCAATGCAGCGGTTTATGGAGGCTAGGGTTTGATGGCTAGGGCTGCAGCAGCAGGAAGGGAAAGGAATTGGGTCATGGGTTAATCCGTAACCCATTTTCCTCTCTTTTTTATTTCTCAAAATAAAATCATTTTTTCATTTTTTCTCTCTTTTTTTTAAAAAAAAAGACCTAATAAATAAAATAAATATGGACAAAATTGGGTATCAACACCATTGACAAGAGAAGTCCTTTTATAAAGTTGAGCTGATTAGCACAATATGTGGAGTAAATAAATAAATCTTCACAAAATGATTAAACCACAATTGAAAGAATGCTTCCTTCACAACAATACTTGAATAATTTTAATCCTAAGATTTTTCTTGAGAAACTTAGAAAAACTAAACATTCCTTTAAGAATTTTGACATTTGAATAATATAAAAGGAAATCTTCAATGTTATCATTTCAAGATACTAAGCCAAAATAATTATCACTATAATTATCACTATCCTATCGACAAAAACAAAAATTTCCCAAATTGCTACAGCAATACTTATAACAAAATAAGTTCAATAGGCTAGTAGTTTAATACAACACAAACAATGGTACAAAATAGAAAATTGTTTTTAGACCTTTACAAGCTAATTATTCTTTCAATATGTCTTATTAAGACTAAAGCATATCAACACAACATGATATCACTATATTACAACATACTTTAGGAGACTCAACAATGTCCTCAATAGGTCCCAACAAGCAACACAAAGCGATGAAAAATACAAAAGTTAGAGAAAATCATGCATTAAAATGTTTATTATACTTAAGCAATCATAATTATATTAGTTTTTTCTTGTTCCATTAACTAGGCAATTAATTGTACTAGAGCCCTTGCATCATTACAATCTCACCTGAGGGTCTTATATTACAATATAAAAGTCTCTCCCACTTGATAGAGTAAAATAGTTGAACCAATATTTTCATAATTTATGCACAAATAATATTTTTCAAGATTTTTAAAATAAATATTTAAACTATTTTCTCTATCACACAAATGATTATGTCAAATAATGTCACATCGAAGGGTATGTCCATTACTTACACAACTCAACATTAATTGCAATCCATTTAACATTATTAAGAAAATAAATTTTTTATTTGACAAAATTACATGTCCAAATAACAAAATTAGATTTCTATAGAATGTCCAATTATCTCATTCGTCAAGTTTCACAAAACAATACAAATATTCAAGGTTGCTTAATTTAATCCAATAACACACTTAACAATGAGTAACATTATATATATGCCACAACAATTTGAGTTGTTATGTCATTATAATCCATTCTAAGGGTCCCAAATTACAATGAACAAGTGAACTCCCACAAAACATTAAATATTATGTCCCTAAAGCTAGTATTAAGAGGATACTAAAAACTTTAAAGGTATAATCATTTAATACATTCAACAAAATATCAGAAATCATATTAATACAAACAAACTGATAGGGTAAGTGCATTATTAACATCATTTCCAATGAAAAATACAACAACATTATTAACAATATAACATTTTGCCGTAATTGGTCCCACGAAGGCGAGCTCATGACTATATAAAATGTTCAAAATAATTATAAATATTCTAGATAGAACTCTTAGAGATCAAATCTCACAAAATTTACAAAACACGATACTAGTCTTGCTACAAGTGAGCATATAACTATAAGAAACTACAATAATCAATGACAAAATTATTCATAGAGTTCCAGTCATGCCACATCAATAAGATAATTTTCACACTCTTATACATAATTGCATATTCTCAAATAGGCATGAAGAGGGAGAAGAAAACTTTAAGAACAAATTTCTCCACTTATGCAATTATACAATATGCCAATAACCATAAGTTTTATAAGTAACCATAGATGGTGTGTTGCCCATCCTTGTGTGTAGAGCCAACAAAAGTGGATGCTAACTTAGTGAGATTTAGATCACCAGAACTTTATACAACTCTCACAAATGGCTTAAAGAATAAACATTAGAGGGTAACAACAAAATCTCATTGAAATAAGTTATAGCTTTAAGGATTTACGTTTTGTTCATCATAAAAGTATAGTCAAGCTTCAGGAAGATTTCGAGTTTAATATTGTTGCAGATGTCGAGGAATAACAGGTGTTTTGGTTTGTTTCTTGAATTTTGTAGTCATTGGTTTTTGTCTTGATCTTTTGTTTTTTTGTTTTCCCTTGTGCTTCTTGTACGTTTGGTTGTTGGTTCTTGCTCCTCTTTGTTGGCTAGAGTCTTTTGAACGTTAAACCTTTGTTATATATATAAAAAAGCTATATTTCTCAATTTTACGAGATATATAAAGCTTAATCACAATAATGACTAGATATAAACTTGCCATTGTCTTAACTTTTTGTAAATAATTAAAATTATTTTAAATAATATTCTCATAATGTCCATATTGAAAGAAATTTATATAAATTTGTAATGGCACAATATACAATAAAATTGATCATATAACTGTACTTTAATTCTTAAAAATATATATAAAAGGACTTTAATATTGTCAATACACAAACGTCTAATACTAAAACAATTATATGTAACACATTATACAATATCATGCTCTTACAACAACAAAATTATTTCAAGAATAACTTCAAGAATCAGATTTCACAATTTACGGTGTTCAATAAGTTCAACTAATAAAATTAGTTTCAGCAATTAAAGAGCAGCAAAAAATACATAAATAAATAAATTTTAATATGCCCAAGCTTATTTAAATAAGTCTTCTATATATAAAAAAAAATTCTCAACAACAATGAAGGGCACAATCAACAGAAATCTCTTGGTATCAAAATAATATATTTATTGATATCAATGCTCATCACAGAAAAATTATCAGATAAAATCTAAACTTATCATTTTAATTATAATTCTCACTTATCTAATATATGTAGTGGATATAATCTTAATATTTACCAAATATCATAAAAAATAATATTCAATATCAAAGTGCCTATAGTTATATGAGAATTAATTAGAAATTTTTATTTCATGATTCTAATGAGACTTCTCATTTTATCACACGCTTAGAACATGAGAAACTACTTCTTTATGTATTCATTTATCCACGACATAAATAATGGTTATGAGCACAATTATTCAAAATAACTCTACGTATATCAAAACATAACATGCCTAGTAATGTCACAAATATATAAAATTCCAATAAATAATTTCAGGCCTCCAAAAATTAATTAAAATTAAGATTTTCCATAATAATAAAACTGGCCAATATATCAAAAGTTTATTTCATTAAATACATTAGTAAGACACATGTGGCATGATGTGGATGTGGTAGGAGCCAAAAGGTTTAACTTGCAAGGGGATATCATCTGACAATTTCATAATATATAATTTCTTCTTCAGCAATATATCTATATATATATATATATATATACACACACACACTAATTTATAGAAGCCCTATCAAATTTTCATGAAATTGAAAGGGTAAACCCACGAAGCACGACTAATTACTAATTATGAATAATCAAGACCAAGAATTCAACGAAAGGAAAGGGACAAAAGCATATTAATTTGATTATATATATACACTAATTTATAGAAGCCCTATCAAATTTTCATGAAATTGAAAGGGTAAACCCACGAAGCACGACTAATTATGAGTAATCAAGACCAAGAATTCAACGAAAGGAGAGGGACAAATGTATATTAATTTGATTCAATAGAATCTAGTTGCCCACCTTAGGCTACGGTACTCAAAATTAAAGGAACCCTTTTATACATGCAAAGTTGAAATCGCAAGTTACCGAACCTGATTTGTCTTCGTATATTAGATGATAATCTTCTTATGAAATCATACGAAATACAGATTATATGAAATACAGTCATGGACAGGATTAAAGGAGTTTCTGATATCAATTGTTAGAATATTTTATACTCACTCAATAAAATCAATAGATCTACCTTTAACCTTAATTTATGACATATATATAAATAAACGATAATTAAGATTTAGGATATAAAATTACTTTATACTAAAGAGAAATGACATCTTTGAGAATATATCATGAGAGAAAGATAATTAAAAATCTTTATTGTCATGAAGGAGATAAATTAACTCATTATTTATATGCGCACAAAATTCTTGTAATTTCAATAGGACAACTATAATACATATATAATAAAAATTGGGACGTTTTCTTATATTTGCAATATGAGTTAACCTACTCATCATAGAAAACTCATACACAATGTCCACAAACTCAAAATAACATTATCCACATAAGTTTAAGTGTTTATAAGAGTTCAATAATAAAATTGATCACAAATGGACTAAACTAATAAATATTCTACAACATTTGACATTCAAATAATATATATTTTAAAAAATTAATAACTATACTAGTCCACATATATTTAAAAAAGAAAAAATCCAACAGATTGTTCACATATCCATATAAATATCATTCTTTTTTCTCTTGTTCCCTGTACTCTTTTAGTTTTCTTTGCTTTTGCTCCATCGTATACATCTATCCACCATGAATGGGTTTAAGATAAATAGCCAACTCTTAACTTTTTCGATCCTCATCTTCCTTGTACTCCCAACTATAGCTCTTGCAGAGTGCACATGTGACAAAGAACTTGAAGACCGCAACAAAGCCAAAGCTCTCAGATACAAAGTAGCAGCTTTAGTATCAATACTAGTTGCTAGTGCAATTGGTGTTTGTATCCCTTTCCTTGGCAAAGTTATACCTGCTCTAAGCCCTGAGAAGGATATCTTTTTTATCATTAAGGCCTTTTCTGCGGGTGTGATATTGTCCACTGGTTTCATTCATGTGCTGCCTGATGCCTTTGACAAACTGACCTCACCTTGTCTAAATCAGCATCCATGGGGAGACTTTCCCTTCACCGGGTTTGTGGCAATGTGCACTGCCATGGGAACCCTTATGGTTGATGTTTTTGCCACTGCTTATTTTCAGAAATCCTATTTCAAGAGAGGCCAAGTTGAGGCTACAGATGTGGAGAAGGAAGCAGAGCATGAAAGACATGTGCATCTTCACACCCATGCAACACATGGTCATGCACATGGGCCTTTTTCTTCTGAGTACTTAGAACTTCTTCGTCATCGAGTCATAGCACAGGTACTATTCAATTTTTATGTTAATTTTTTCCTACATATATTTAATTTTAAATTTTGAATTATATTATGCAAAATGATGAATTATCAAATGGAGTTTCATATCATTGATTGATTAATTTTGAATTTTTAATTCACATGGATTGTGATTGACGGTTCTGATTTCATTGACTATAGGTATTGGAGCTGGGAATTGTTGTTCATTCTGTCATAATAGGGATTTCTTTGGGAGCTTCAGAAAGTCCCAAAACAATAAGGCCCCTCATAGCTGCGTTGACTTTCCATCAGTTCTTTGAAGGCATGGGACTTGGAAGTTGTATAACTCAGGTACTGTATTGTATATGTCATTACCCAAGATTAGTCGTTCATATGCATCTGATATCTTCCTATGAAATTTCTTGGTTAAACTATGCTGTCCAACGCACCGGCAGAAAAAAAGAGAGGAGGAAAATGAATTTGTATCAAGTTATTTGTGATTGGGAATATTTTACGAGTTAGCCATGTGTAAGGTACTGTTGGTATGATACATGAAACTATGATTGGTTCGGATTTTTCAGACTTCTTTTATTTCTTTATGTAGTTTCTAAGCATAGAAGTTTGATGAACTCGTGGACAAGTTTGGGACTAATACCAATAATCGTAGTTTACTAACTTATATGTTATTTTTATTAGATTACTAGATTGCTCTTCTAACCTTGTGGGACATTTTAACCTATGCATTTGTTGATTGCCATTGTTTGTTCCTATTCAGTGATGGTGAACTCAATGAATTATTTATTAAAAGATCATGACAGTACCATACCATTTGCTACTCTTTATTTTCTTTTATTATTATTATTATTATTATTATTATTATTATTATTATTATTATTTCTTTTTTTTTGCCATAAACCACTTTTTATTATGTATTTCTATGCTCTAATTTCTTTGTAAAGGGATTCCTCTCTGCATAACATTCCACATTGGTGATTGATCTCCTGTATAAAAATTGAACCTTCATATTTAAATATTGAAATTATAACTTTTACACCACAAAATAGTAGTATAAAAATAACATTTTTTAAAGTGTTAAGATGAATTCAATTAAACATATATAACATAGGGAAAAAGTTATTCATACACTCCTTTTAAGGGTGCATGTACTGTTTACACATTTTTTAAGGGTATGTGATTTATTAAAAAAAAAGTTATAAAAAAATATATATGATGAATAATATTAGAAGAAGTGTAAAAAGTGATATGAAATAAAAGAAGTAAGAAAATAAGGGTTGATTACATAGGCAATAGAAACATTATATATATATATATATATATATATAGAGAGAGAGAGAGAGAGAGAGAGAGAGAGAGAGAGAGAGAGAGAGAGAGAGAGAGAGAGAGAGAGAGAGAGAGAGAGAGAGAGAGAGAGAGAGAGAGATGAGAGATTAAAGAAACATTTTGTATATGAAACATCGGAAATTGAACTAATCACCTTAAACTCAATCTCCACAGACCTAACCACTTGAACTAAGTAAGTGCCAGTTTTGCTAGAAGCCTATATGACACTTACGTTGTTTGACTTTTAAGAATCATTAAGTATCATTATTTTTTAAATTCATTGAAATGTTAAACTTTGTTTGACCGTTTTGACTGTTTCCGTACCTATACAAATTCTTCAGAGCAATAGAAATTATTATATTTAATATTTCTATTGTGAAACGAAATAAAATTGAAACAAAGTGGGACTTGAACCAGAAAATAGTAAACGAAACTTAACTATTCCTAAGAGCTGTGTTATATTTGCAGATTTCAGAACTTTGTACACCTTGATTGAAAAGTAGAAAAAAACACATGCATTGTTTTCTGACTTTGTTTGAACCAGAATATAGTAAACGAAACTTAACTATTCCTAAGAGCTGTGTTATATTTGCAGATTTCAGAACTTTTTTACACCTTGAGTGAAAAGTAGAAAAAAACACATGCATTGTTTTCTGACTTTGGGAAATGAAATTATTGCAGGCGAAATTAAAGAGCCTATCAGTTATAATCATGGGATTGTTCTTCGCTCTAACTACTCCTGTAGGGATTGGAATCGGTATAGGGATCACTAATGTTTACGATGAAAGCAGTCCAACTGCCCTTATTGTGGAAGGCATCTTCAATGCAGCATCAGCTGGGATCTTAATCTGTATGGCACTTGTAGATCTTCTTGCACCTGATTTTATGCATCCAAGGATGCAAAAAAGTGGCAAGCTTCAAATAGGGGCAAATCTATCTCTTCTGCTAGGAGCTGGTTGTATGTCTCTTCTGGCAAAATGGGCTTAAGGCCAGTTGTTCATATATTTTTGAATTTTTTCCTGCCAAATTGTTGCCTTTTTTCGATTTGGAGTTGCTGCCTATTTCTTATCCTTCTGTACGGCCCAACTGGGTTTGTTTTATTGTCTGTGTTACAGAATGGCATAATAATTTCATTCAAAGTCCTTGAATTTTCTAAATATGCAAACACCAATAGAGCTATTGCAGGGGATCGTGCTTAAGTAAACAGACATTGAAAACAGCTTAAAAGTGGCGTTCTTCATAATTATCTATTGTGTCATCCATCCTTTTTTTAGTGTTGATATTTGCATAACAATATTGATACACACCATTCCTACACTTCTTTTAATGGAAAAATAAAGATAGAAAGAGTGTTAGATGAAAAATGATTATTCCACATTATCTTTTCGTTTTTGCATACACTTATTTCGTTAGAAAAAAAGAGAGAAAGAAAAAGAAAATCTGTTTTAAAAAATGTGTTTACCTTATTTTATTATCGAAAAAAATAATATAAAAATTGTGTGCAAAAAATGATATGTAAATAATATCACGGGTGTTAGAATTTATGCTTTTTTTATTTTATTATAGAAAGAAAGTAGTGTAAGAATGACTTAATAAAAATGCATCTATAAGAATGGTGTAACCAAGGACTTGGTTCAGGGCTTGAGATTAACTATATTTTACAAAATTTCCTTAATCAATATATACCGATTAGCAATTACTCTACTCTAATTTAAGGTTCGTTCCGTAGTCTCTGAACATAGTTGACAATTGACAAAGAACATATTCGAAGATTCGTATTTTTTATAAACAAATATGTAAATAAAGCTTACTAATTATCAGTGTGATCCATCTTTATTGGGCCATGGCTTTATGTTAAATTTATTTTACAAAAGTTTCCTTGTCAATATTGCAATTACTCGTTCTGGTTAAGTCTAGCTAGTTCCATGGTTTTCTGAACAATCCTGACACAGAATATATTACAAGATTCATGCACTTAGTAGTCTTTCGTGGTTGCCCCTCTATGATACTTAATCGTGTTTAAAAGTAAACAAATTCAATCAAAATCGATAAAATTAAAAAATGAATAAATTAAAAATATAAAATTATAAAAAAATTAAAAAAACTAATTAAATTGAATTGATTTTTAGTTCCAAATTTAAAAATCAATTCAATATAAATCGAATAAAAAATTTATATATATAATTTAAAATAATATTTTATCTAAGAAACTTTTATATTACCCATACTTATTTAGAAACTTTCTTATTATAGTCCTAGCCAAACTTAATTCCAAATGTCTTTATTTGTGCTTAATTTACAATAAAAGCACTTTTTGTATTAAAAAATTACTTCTCGGACATGCATTATTGTTTGATAATATTTTAAAAAAATAGCAGAATCTAAAAAAAAAAATCATTTTATGCTTTTAATCATAAGCTGAAATAGGTAGCTTATTAAAAAAATCAGTTGTAAGAGAGAAACAATAGAAGAAAGAGAAAGTAAAAAAGTGTTTTTTCTAATTGTATCTAAATACAAAATATAACTTTTGATTTTCATAAAATTCCCCATAAAAAAATATTGTGCTATTTTAATTTTTTTTTCAAAGCTTATCCAAACACACCCCCTCTCTCTTAAATTTGGACATGTATTGAAAGATTGAAAATTAATGTGTTATAAAATAATTGTAAATAGCTCAAGAGACATTTAAGAACTAGAGAAGAAAATAGAGTGTAAATGATTTAATTGATTAATATCAAAGTGGGTGTGTAACAAAAGGCACCCAAAGATGTATTTATAACCTAAGGGTAAAGTATTCAAAGCTAAAACCAATCCTTATTAGATATAAGCCTCCTTGTAATTTAATCTTAATCTAAATGAAAAAGTTCAGATAAAAATCATGATAAGATAAAGTTGGACATCCATATTTCATATCACTCTCCCTTGGATGCCCATTTGGAATATGCCTCATTAAAATCTTACTGAGAAAAATCCAGTGAGAAAAAAATCCTAATGAAGGAAAACAAGTACAATATCCTTGGTATAAGAACTACCTCATTAAAAATCTTATCAAGGAAAATCTAGCAGGACAAAACCTTGATTAAAAAAAATACAATATTTTTCTCTCTCTTGATAAGATCACTTGAGGTCTCTTAATTGACGCATTCTCCCCCTATCAAAAACATAACTTGAACAAAAATATATGTTGAACAATAATTTTTCCTTTCTCTTGAAGATCACGTGTGAGGAAGGTCATCTCTTTATTATATCCTCTCTTTAGTTATATTATGCAAGTATTGTCTTCATATAAAACTTTCAGAGTTTCATTCTTAAAAGACAATCACTGCAAAAAAACACGCTAAATTGCAATGATTTTTTTGTGTAAGTTATCAAATGCCACAAATTAATATATATTGCGGCATTTTTTTTTCCTTTCAGCGGAGGTTATTAACCCTTTCAAATTGTGATTTCGTTTCCCCTTTCAAATTTCAGAAACCTCCCTTCTTATTTCTATTCCTCTCCCTCTCACTGTCACTCTCGCCTTCTCCCTCTCACTCTACCTCTCATATTTCAGAATATAGAAATTTCCATCCTCCTCAACCTTACTTCAGCAAAACCAATCCTAATCGGACTAGCCACCATCATCTTTGGCTACACAGAAACCTAGATCCATGAAGCTTCCATCACCACCAAAATGGAACCAACAACTGTGCCCCCCAACCCAGATCCACTCTGGCAACCATGAGCCATTTTCTTCCACACCACCCCGAACCACCCCACACCAGACCAACTTGTAACCATAGCTCACCAAACCCGTGACCTACCGTGCTACTCACCAAGCCAAACGCGACCTCCCTACAGTGCCGCGAACCAGCCACTATGCATGAGTAGTGTCCAGATCCACCACCATGCGTGACTCAGGACCTCCTCTATATGAACAAACCACTGCGCTTGAGGTCGTATCTCAGCTGCACATCTCCTAGTCGGTGACCCAACATTAGCGTGCTGCTCCACCGTGTGAGCCCGCTCCCACCATCAAGTCACCACCGCAATTTATAGCCAACCAGCCACCTCGAGTCACTACCTCACCACACATCTGAAGTGTCGTCTCACTGTGTGTCTCTTTCTATATTTTGCTTTTCAAGGTTCTTATTCTGAGATTTGCAAGCTGGTAGGTTTAGAGCAACTTTGTGGGATTTAATAATGTGGGCTTGGCCATGCTATTCAAATGTGATTTAAGAATGGGATTTAGAGCAACTTTTGCAAGTTAAATTGTTAAGTATTATATGTGAACCTCAACCTATGCATTTAGCTATATTGATAAGATGTTATAGCATATGGTGTATTTTATTTATCTATGCCATTTTCATTTTAGGTATGTCCTCAAGAAGATCCGCCTTGCTCACCAGACTAACAAGACATGTAGGTCTGCCCACCAAGAGGTAATCCACTCTCCTTTTTACTCTCCACTCTTCATAAGTGGAAAACTAAATTGAGTTCATAAGTGGCTTACCTCTTTCTTAGGGTATTGATGAATGATTGTCATTTTCTCTTTCTAGAATGGAGTATGGAGTGCAGTATGTTGTTATGTTGAAAATGAAATATTCATTCTTGAGAATAAATTTGGAGGGCAATAAGTTGTGATGTTGTGATTTTCATATAATATGTTTTGTTACGTTTTTTGCAGCTTGAGAATTTTAAGTTGATTGTTAAGCCTATGGTTTGTTTATTTTAATCAATTTTACATTTGAATTTTAATGTAATATTTAGAATAAATTTCTTTCTACTAGTTGGTTTATATCTTAAAATGTGAAAATGATACTTATGTTGTCTTTCTAATTTATTAGATTGTAAGATGCTTTGTTAGTTCCTTGTTTTGCAGATGGAGCTTATATCTAGAGTTCAAAATCCATTTATTGTGGAGTATAAAGATTCCTGGGTAGAAAAGGTCAGCCTTTATTTTTCAATCAGAACTTTCTAATTCTATTGCCTTTTGTGTTCTCTTTTTTTTTTTGGCTTGACTTAGAGTGTTGGGAGCCCAAATTTTGTTTTATGTTTTGACAAAAGTGACTTATTTTGTGTTTATGAATGCTTACTTTTTATCATATTCATGGAGATATTAATAGTAGAACCTCTTTTATAATCTTGATTGATTTATGATATTGAAATTGGCAAGCTAGTATCTTCACTTCCAGGGTTGTTTTGTATGTATTGTCATCAGCTATTGTGAAGAAGCAGATATGTAAGTCATGATTCACACTGAATTCAAGTATTTGAGGAAGTCAGAGCATTTATTAAGATATTGTTATCTTTTGCTGGCCAATATGTAGTCTTTTAATAGTTTGTCTCTGTTGTACAGGGTTGAAGCTATAAAAAAGGCTAGTGGTGTTCATTTTCCTGAAAAGGTTGGTCACTCTTGCAGCAACTCCTTTTAATTCTGAACCTGATGGATAATTTTTGTTCCTATTTCCAAGCTCTTCGAGGCTATATCAAATCATTGATATTGCCAAAATATTGTTTTATTCACTGTTTTAACATTTTTTTCTTGATTAGTTACTGTGCGTTCTTGCTCTAAACTTAGGTTGTTAGGACTCCAACTTATATGTGCCTAGAGCTTCTTGCTGATATACCCTATGGCTCTAAGTCAGATATCTGGTCTTTAGGTGGGATAGATTTCTTTTGTACTCCTGAGATTACTTAATCTTAATTATTATTTTCTTTCCTCTCTTTAACAATATCTTTTTAATTGCATTTGACATTTGTTATGACTTATAACATTTGCCAGGATGCTGTATTTATGAAATGACTGTTCTCAAACCAACTTTTAAAGCTTTTGTAAGTTACTATCCTAGGCTGGCAGTTATTCATAATTTTTTAAAATGAAATGTTATTCACAAAACCTTTTAATCTTAAGTAAGAGAACATACTAGGGTTGCAATGATTCGTTTGAAACTCTGAATATTATATTGTTGGATCATAAGTGTTCATGGTGATGTCTGAGACTCTGAATTATATTATTTTGGAAAGCATTTGCTTCTCACTCATTAATGATGGTTTATTGACTTTCAGTATTTCACATTTTTAAAGTTTGGAGCACAACATTAAATCTTTAACCTTTCTTTTTTTTGCTGTCTTCATTTGAGCAGGATATGCAAGCGTTGATTAACAAAATAAACAAGTCTATAGTGGCTCCAATTCCAACTATGCATTATTAAACTTAAAATACTTGAAGCTAATTGTTGTTGATACTATTTGTTGCCAAGATAATAAATATCCAAGCCCAGTGGTTTTTATAATAAATTAGCTCTCTCTTTGCAGGGTGTAAGCTATACCATAGAGCAATTTTGTTTTACTTGCATGGCCTATTAGATGTTGGTTATGTACTTTTTATCTATATATTGATAATATTTTCTCTCACACTCTCTATTTCTTTATCTCTTTATAATTTCTTTCCAAATGTCTTTTACTATTTTAGTTAGGCGATACTTCAAGTGAACCTATTACACCATTGGAAGTAAGAATATCATCTGGTGGTAGCAACACAAACTACCAATAATGTATTTAGTGCTGATTTTTTATGGTCATTTATTGTGGCACTACTTTAGGTCATTGAGGATTTTAAGTTGTAAGTTTAGGTTAGAATGGATGAATTTATTTAGCTTATTATGGATTCAAACTTGTGATACTTATGTTACTATGAATATTTTTAATGCAATTTGATTCACATTTATCAACAATTTTATAAAATTAATTATTTTGATTGTGTATCCTAAACATTATTAGAATTAAAAATTAAATATGCAGTAAATATCAAATGAATTTTAGCGGTTGTAAATCTCAAGAAAGTCAAAAATGTTGTTTACAACAATCAAATAGCGGCGGTTTTCAACCTCTGCAATTTTTTAGTAAATAAAATTAGGCAAATAGATAGTGGAGGTTAAAAATTACCGCAAATTAAAAAAAAAAGGGGTTGCAAATTGTTTGGTAAATATAATCAAGCAAATAGATAGTGGAGGTTAAAAACCGCAGCAAATTGAACAAAAAATGCCACAAATTAATCACTATTGTGGCGGTCACTGAAAAACAGCCGCAATATATTACGGTGAACGTAAATGCAGTATTTTTTTAAAACTGCCTCAATTTAATTAGCCAGGGTTAAAAACCCCCCACAAATTGAAAAAAAAAATACCGCAATTTAGCGTGTTTTTTTGTAGTGAATCCACAATAATATCAAACATACTAAATCGTTGCCTTTAATAATAAACATTCAGGACTTGCCTCATGAATTGCAATTATTTTTGCTTGATTTGAAGAAGTAGCTATTGACTATAGTTTGTTGTGCAGATCGCTATGGTATAGTTGTATCTCCACATGTAAATAAATAACCAGTTTTGATACCTTGCTTTATGTGGATTGCATAGCCAATTTAGTTGTGACATATAGTCATATAAAATAATCACATAACTATTGTTCCTTGAAGAGTTCGAAAGATATACTCATTTTCATTCCAATATTTCTTTATTGGAAAGGAACTATATCTTGCTAATAAAATTACATGAAAGTACTATATTAGGCAATGTATTATTAGCAATATACGTAGGTGCTTCTGCAAAATCCCAATATTGGCTATCCAAATATATCGTCATATAAAAGAATAACACAACACTGGTCATGCTACTTCTAATATACCACAACTAAACCCATAACATTTATACAAATAATTATGGAGAGTTATGATAATAAAAGTTATATATATACATCATTGCCTCAATGACATATTGTAATACATAAACTTTTACAGCAAGATCTAGCATAATATACAAGCTTTATCAACAAAAGCCTATAACCATACTAATTTTCATACATCTTCTTCTTTCCTTTTGAGAAACTCGCACCTGGATTTACATGGTAACACAATCGGGGTGAGAAATCATATATCTCAGTAGAAGTATTCCAATACTAGTAAATACATATACATATATATATGTTGGTGTATGCCCTAGAGGCTGATACATTTGTCTGTATTTACATACATTCTATTATGCTTATTTTATATATGAGGCATTTCATTTATTGTGTTCTTTTTTGATAAACATAATAAAGTCCTCAGAATAATAAGTTTGATGCCATAGGACATCAAGTGGATGACTTGATCGTGAGATCCTTTTGGTTATAATACTATTCTTAAATGTCCCTAGTCAAGTATTATTGTTAACTAGGACAACAATAATGCATTGAGACTAGTATGTGCATAGACTAATGACCACATCTCACGGGTCATGGATATGAGATATCAAGTCTTCACATGGGTACATATTAGAGTAATGATGTACTGGACTGACCCACCATAAGAACACTACATGGATCGTTACGTGAGTGTCATAAGCTATTCTCATAGTGACAATGGTGTCTGTGGTCCTTTGACCTAAAATCACTACGACTCCTACATGAGGAGTTATGTGTTTTAATGCCATCAAATGTCATCTGTAACAAGGTGATTATAAAGTTGGTTATTGGACATACCGCGAATCATGCAGAGGGATGTGAGTGAACTAGATGGGATTTGTCACTCTTACATAATAGGAGCGATATCTTCGGGCCCCCTGATTGAGTGAGACTGTGAAATGCATGGTCATACTCAAATGAGTCAATATGATATATTGATCTCATTTGTTGTTACAAAGTCTACTTGAGTATCAGGAAACGAAAGATTGGACTATACAAGGGTGACGTATTCCATGCCTTGTGTTCAATCTAGATATCTTGACAAATGGGCTAAACGATACGGAAACATTGGTCACGGAAATGTTATGTCAAATCACTGACATTCTTATTACTTGGGTAGCAGTGATGTGTTGCTAGATACCATTCACTGCTTGTAACATTAAAATGGGATTTTAATATTACTACTAACGTAATAAGAACCTGCAGGGTCATACACATAGAGCAAACTAAAATTGGAGCAATGGATCCAAGTTAGACTTAGATTCAAATATGGGCTAGACTCATAACAGATGAGTCTAGGGTTGCACAGCTTACCTTACTGCTACTCACACTCACTTAAGGCAGTCACTATTATAAATAGTACTGCTAAGGGGCTGCTAAGATATATAATTTCAGAACCCTAGCCGCACTTATAGAAAAGTGAGTGAGAGAGCGACAAGTTTCTTCTCTTCTCTTCTCTTCGCAGCTAGCACTGTGTGAGAGATGTGAGGCTCCTCTTTGCAGACGTTGGACGTTCGTGAGTCTGTTCGTGTGGATATGGTAGAGACATCATTTCTATTACGGTGTTAGTGATTCACATCATTCCTTTTGATCACGCATCAATAGGTAAATAATTTAAAAACTCTTATTATGGCTTTTCGCATAGATCCTTAGTGGGAATCCTATTTTTTTCCGCTGCGTGATGTAATCATAATTCCTAACAGTGGTATCAGAGCATCTTGCGAAACCATGATTCAGTTTTTTGTTTTCGTTTTGCATTAGATAACATGTCTTCCGTTCTTATTTTTTATGAAAGATGTGATCTTTAATATGTTATTTCACAAAACGTATGAAACCCTTTGCGAAAACATATTCTGTTTTATGTGTTGTATGCAAAACCGTGATGTTGTTTTCAAAAACCCATGAAGATGTTCATATGTTCTGTGAAAACAGTTTTGTATTAAGATGTATGTTTTTGCGAAACTTGTATTAAGATGTATGTGATACGTACAACATTATGGAATCCTTATTCTCAATGCGCGGCGCAAGGGTTTAGGAAACCTTATTCTTGGTTTGTGGCAGTAGGGGTTATAGAATCCTTGTTTATGCACAAGAGGCACAGCGCCAGGGGTTTTGGAAACCTTATTCTTGTTTTGCGGAAGCAACATCAAGTGTTGATGTCAAGCCATCAAGGAGGCGCCTGAGGTTCAAGTGTTGAACGATAGCACTCCCGCTCGCTGACCGGGCAGCGGGACCCCCGTGGTCAGGGCGCTGCCCCGAACCCCATTGCGTAGCTTGAGTTATTCGAAAACACTTTTTTCTATCCCTTTTTATGACTCATGAAAATAATAATGTATTATTGTTTTGAGTTTGTATGTTCTTGTGATGCATGGTGCATGGTTATGGCCTTAGTCCTCTTTTATGCTTTTTGGTTTTTATAAATACGACCTTCATGTTGTGCCTTTCTCTCTACATTCTGATTATACATTCTCTTCTCACTTATCTCCCCTCGAATGTAAAAGAGGTTTCTATATAATGTAATCATGATGTGGAGGCAAGAAGACGACATCAAGTGAGGACATTGGTGAGATACGCTTGGTGAAGCTGGCTTAGTTAATGCTACTCTCTTAGGGGCCATAACCATGTCACTTTTATTACATGCTTTATATGTATGAGATGCATGGATAATGTTTATGGTATGATAAACAATTTAATAAATGGTGAGATCTAATAATAATAAAAATTCCCTCAAAGTAAATATTAAGTCATAATGTAATGCCTTCCAATGTGTGGCACTCGTCAAGACTAGTATCGATCAAGGGTAGGTCTGCCAAAGTAGGATACCTATATCTATATTAGTAAGACGCGATGGGATAAGGGTAATATCCAAATGCCAACCATTGGGTCTGACTTAACTAGGTCATTTCAATAGGATTGAAGGCTTAGAGACATGAAGTTGGGCTTTGGTCCATTAGATGGATTTGAATAAGTGTTATTCACCCAACTATCCAAGAGTTACATGTGATGTAATTGGAAAGTGTTTCCTACCTAAATAACTAAATTTTGGGTGATCAGCCAAAGTTGACTCAAAACTAGGTGAAATATGGATCTTGGCCCACTAGAAAATCTTACGATGGGATTTTTTGAGTCAATGCTGAGGGTTATTGACTTGAATAAAATAGTGGGAGGCATATTTAATTAAAAGACCTCATTAAATATGTTTATGGCATGATACTTATATTTTTCATATTTCGATTGATAGATTACCATGGTAACAAACACATCAAGTAACTTATCACTGCGATCCGTCCTTGAGAAGGACAAGTTATCTGGAACGAATTTTCTAGACTGGTACAGGAATTTGAGGATTGTCCTCAAGCAAGAGAAAAAGCTGTATGTACTAGAACAGCCTATTCCTGAGTCACCTGCTGCTAATGCCCCTAGACTTGAAAAGGATGCTTATAATAAGCATCAAGATGATGCCTTGAACATCGGATGTCTGATGCTGGCCACCATGAACTCTGAGCTCCAAAAGCAACACGAGAACATGGATGCCTACGATATCATCGTATACCTTAAGAAGCTTTATCAAGAGCAGGCCAGGCATGAGAGATTTGAGGTCTCTAAAGCACTGTTTCAGTGCAAGCTGGTAGAAGGAAGCCCTATTGGTGCTCATGTACTCAAGATGATTGGGTACATTGAAAACCTAGAGAGACTTGGTTTTCCTTTGGGCCAAGAGTTGGTCACTGACTTAGTCCTGCAATCGTTGCCGGAAAGTTTTAGTCAATTTGTCATGAACTACAACATGAATAAGATTGACAAATCACTACCAGAGCTGCTAGGCATGTTGAGAACTGCTGAGTAGAACATTAACAAAGGTAAAGGGAAGGCCATAATGATGGTCCAAAAGAATAAGGACAAGAAATAGCAGAAAAAGCCCAAGGACAACTGGAGGGGCAAGGGCAAGGGCAAGGATAAGTCCAAGCCCAGTACTTCTGGCTTGAAACCAGTAGGTAGAGTGGCTAAGGAAGGTATATGCTTCCATTGTGGTCAGACCGGACATTGGAAGAGGAACTATGCCAAGTTCCTGGAGGAGCTTAAAAAGAAGAAGGGAAGTGAGACTTCCACTTCAGGTATTTTTGTTATTGAAGTCAATTTATCTACTTCAGCATCATGGGTATTAGATACTGGATATGGATCTCACATTTGTGTAAATGTGCAGGATCTAGAGAGCAGTAGACCATTGACGAAGGGCGAAGTTGACCTACGAGTGAGAAATGGAGCAAAGGTTGCTGCATTAGTTGTAGCAACTTATTTATTATCTTTGCCCACTGAGCTTGTAATAGAGCTAGAGAACTGCTATTTTGTGACTGTTATTAGCAGGAATATCATTTTTGTTTCTTATTTGGACAAGAAAGGTTTTTTATTATTATAAAGGACAAGTGTTGTTCTATTTATATGAATGATATTTTTTATGCTAGTGCACAATTGAGTAATGGACTTTATGTACTTGATCTCGAAACACCCGTCTATAATATAAATACAAAGAGGTTTAAATTAAACGATCTGAACCTAACTTTTCTCTAGCATTGTCCTTTGGGCCACATAAATGAGAAATGCATCTCTAAACTCCATAAAGATGGATTCTTGGACTCGTTTAATTTTGAATCATATGAGATATGTGAATCTTGTTTATTGAGGAAGATAACAAAGGCCCCATTCACCGGACAAGGTGAAAGGGCTAGCGATCCTTTAGGCCTTATACATAGTGATGTATGTGGACCACTAAACACACTCGTTAGAGGTGGTTTTCAATACTTCATTACATTTACTGATGATTTTAGTATATATGGATTTATATATCTTATAAAGCATAAATCAGAATCCTTTGAAAAGTTCAAAGAGTTCAAGAATGAAGTACAAAACTAACTTGGCAAGAGTATTAAAATCCTTCGATCAGATCGAGGAGGAGAATACTTAAGCCAACAGTTTGATGATCATCTGAAAGAGTGTGGGATAATATCTCAACTCACTCTACCAGGAACACCACAATGGAATGGTGTCTCTGAAAGGAGGAACCGGACCTTGTTGGATATGGTTCGATCCATGATGAGCCATGCAAACCTTCCAGGCTCCTTCTGGGGACATGCTCTGTTAACAGCAGCTTTCACACTTAACCGTGTTCTATCTAAGAAGGTTCAAAAGACACCATATGAGATATGGACTAGGAGACGACCCAGTATGTCTTTCTTGAAGATTTGGGGCTGCGAAGCTTATGTGAAATGTCAAGTTTCTGATAAGCTTGGACTTAAATAAGATAAATGCTTCTTTGTGGGGTATCTAAAGGAAACCAAGGGATACTTTTTCTATAATCCTACTGAGGGCAAAGCGTTTGTCGCGCGGACTGCTATATTTCTAGAAAAGGAGTTTATCTCCAAAGGAATCAGTGGGAGGAAACTAGAACTTGAAGAAGTTCAAGTTTCACAAAGTAGCAATGAACCAATGGTGGAAATAGAGCAGCCTCCACAAAATGTTGTGGAACAGCAACCTGCTCTAGTAGCACAAGACCTGCGTAGGTCTAACAGGATACGTCATCAACTAGAGAGATATGGATTTCTCATGACCCAACAAGGTGACGTATTGCTCATGGATCAAGATGAGCCTGTGACTTACCAGGAAGCTATTATTGGCCCAGAATTTGAGAAATGGCTTGAGGCCATGAGATCTGAAATGGATTCCATGTATGCCAACCAGGTTTGGACCTTGGTTGACCCACTTGAAGGGGTAAAACATATTGGGTGCAAGTGGGTTTTCAAGAAGAAAACTGACATGGATGGTAGTGTGCATACCTTTAAGGCGCAATTGGTACCTAAAGGTTTCAAACAAATTCATAGTGTAGACTATGATGAGACTTTTTCCCCAGTTACGATGCTTAAATCTATTCAGATCTTGCTTGCTATTGCAGCATACCATTATTATGAAATCTGATAAATGGATGTCAAAACTACTTTCCTTAATGGAAATCTTCTCGAGGATGTGTACATGACACAACCTGAGGGTTTTGCCACTCCAGAGGATGCTGGAAAGGTGTGTAAGTTGCAATGATCTATTTATGGATTGAAGCAAGCTTCCAAAAGCTGGAATCTTCATTTTGATGATACAATAAAACAGTTTGGTTTCATCAAGAATGAAGAAGAATCTTGTGTCTACAAGAAGGTTAGTGGGAGCACTATTGTCTTTCTGGTATTGTATGTAGATGATATACTACTTATCGAAAATAACATCCCTACCCTACAGTCCGTAAAGACTTGGTTAGGGAATTGCTTCTTTATGAAGAACTTGGGCGAAACCACCTATGTGTTAGGTATCAGGATCTATAGAGATAGATCACTGAGACTGCTTGGCCTAAGTTAGAGTACATACATAGATAAAATGTTAAGACGGTTTAACATGCATGAATTCAAGAAAGGACTCTTGCCTATGTCGCATGGTGTAAGCCTATCTAAGGCTCAATCCCCTTCCACCCAAGATGAGAGGGATTTCATGAGCAAAATTCCATATGCATCTGTAATTGGATCTATCATGTATGCCATGTTATGTACTCGATCAGACATCTTGTATGCTTTGAGCATGATGAGTAGGTACCAGTCTGATCCCGGTGAAAGTCATTAGACTGCTGTCAAGATCATCCTTAAGTACTTGAGAAGGACTAAGGATTTAATCTTAGTATATGGAGGCGAGGAAGAGCTAGTTGTAAAGGGTTACACTAATGCTAGCTTCCAAACCGATAAGGATGACTCCAGATCGCAATCGAGTTATGTTTTTTGCCTAAATGATGGGGCTATGAGCTAGAAGAGTTCAAAGCAGGAGACAGTCACTGATTCTACCACAAAGGCTGAGTATATTGCTGCCTCCAATACAGCAAAGGAGGCCGTTTGGATCAGGAAGTTCATTGTTGAACTTGGCGCTATTCCTAGCATTGTGGACTCAGTGGACCTCTATTGTGATAATAATGGAGCCATTGCATAAGCTAAGGAGCCTAGATCTCACCAGCGATCCAAACATATACTTAGGTACTTCCATCTCATTCGAGAGATCATCGATAGAAGAGATGTGAAGATATACAGAGTACCAATAAATGATAACATTACTGATCCACTGACGAAGCCTCTTGCACAGCAGAAGCATGAGGGTCATGATGTGTGTGAAATAACATCATGTTTTGTTCTTGTTTTGTATGTATTCTTAGGCATTTTATACATTTTAGTTTCCCTTTTTGTTTATTTTTTTCTTAGTTCGGATAACTGCGGTGTTTGTGGTGTTATTGCGTAGGATTGGTGCTAAATTGGCCTTGGAATGGATGGAAGCTTGCATGATTAAAGTTGGAGCTTTATGGATAGCAAAAAGGTGCAAAAAGAGACTTCCAGAGAGTTCCACGGCCTGGCCGTGGAACCAACCACGGCCGTGGAACCAACCACGGCCGTGGAACTCAACAGCATGCAAAATTGGCCTGTGGCAGAGAGAACCACGACCCCATGGAATTCTGGCAGAGAGAACCATGGCCTGGCCGTGGAATGATCCACGGCCCCATGGAATTCTGGTAGAGAGAACCACGGCCTGGCCGTGGAATTGTGACAGCAAGTTCCACGGCCTGGCTGTGGAATGAACCACGGCCGTGGTTCGTAGCGCGCAGCAGAATTTTAGTTTTAATTTTTATTTCTTTTGGGGCCTTTTAGCCAATGAAAACCCTAGGCTATAAATAGATGTTCTGAATAGAATGAAGGGGGTTCTAATTTGGTTTTGAAGGAGGCACATTGGAGGCTTGGGTTCTTGATCTTTCTTCCCTCTTCTCTCTTGGATTACGGGTTTAGATGTTTAAGAACATGTTTTCTGATTTCTTCTTCTCTATGTCTGAGTAGTTTCTTTTGTTTCTAGGATTGGGCAATGCCCTTTAATACATTGATAATGATTAATTGACGTTGCTTCCCCTTTTATTGATCTTGAATGTTCATTGATTCAATCCTTATTGCTTTTATTCATGTGAATTTGCTGGCCACTTATTTGCATCTCATAGGCATTTAGGGACGTACTGAGAGGTGAACCAAAGTGTTGGAACCATAAGAATTGAACTTAAGGTCTAAATCACGAGAGTAGTTTTAGTCTTTCGAGGATTCAATGAATTACCACAAAGCGTAATGGGTTCCATTTAAATTCAATTACCATGAGAGTAGGAATTGGTTTAATTGGGCACGAATCTTGTATCTTGAGAAAGAACATTAACTAATTTAGGGTAATTCACCTTCAATTGAATTTTAGATTTAATAAAAGGGTTGTCAATTAGGATTTATCTTGTATCATTGTGGTATCCCAATCTTGGAAGCTTTCTTGAATCTGAATACCATTCTTGATTACTTGCTATTTTTGTTCTGAATTCTATTTTCTTGATTTTATTTAATTGTTTTGTTACTACGTTCTTCTTAATCAACAATCATATTCCCTTTTGTTTAAATTAATTGAATTAATTAATTAATTGGTATTCATAGACACAGTCCCTGTGGATTCGATCTTTTTATTACTTGACGACGAAACCGTACACTTGTAGATTTCACGCATCAAGTTTTTGGCGCCATTGCCGAGGACTGTGTTTTTCTTGAATATCAGTTTAATTTTAATTTAATTATTTTAAACCTTTTTCTTTTATTATATTATTACGTTCTTATTTTCTTTTTGACTCTTTGCAGGTAATTTCTCTGGTTTATGCAAAGTACTAGACGTTTTGGGACTCTTATTAAAGTTGATCCTGAAATTGAAAGAACTTTACGTAGAAGGAGAAGACAACGAAGGCAAAGAGTGGGAGAAATATTTGAACCAATACTTGTCATGGCAGCAGTTGAGGACAATAAACCGTTGAAAGAGTATGCAGCCCCTAATGCTCGGGGTTTGCGATCTGGGATTGCTAGGCCAGACATTGAAGGTAGGCACTTCACCATACCTCCTATCTTATTGTCTATGATAAGGCAGAACTAGTTTGGAGGTTTACCCTCGGAGGACCCAAATGATCATGTGGAGATGTTCTTAGAATTCTGTGAGACTCTCAAAATTGAAGGTGCCTCAGTTGATGCCATTCGTCTCCGGTTGTTTCCATTATCATTAAGGGATAAGGCTAGAGCTTGGTTGAAGTCGATACTCACCGATACATTAACCACTTGGGACTAATTGGAGCAAGCCTTCTTAGATAACTTCTTTCCACCTTCCAAGACTGCTCACCTAAGGACCCAAATCACAAGCTTTGTTCAGAAAGATGGCGAGTCATTGTTAGAAGCTTGGGATAGATATAAGGCTTTGCTGGAAGCCTGCCCACACCATGGGTTAGAGAAGTGGTTGATCGTCCACACCTTCTACAATGGTTTAGAATATTCTTCGAAGGTGTCTCTTGACTCCGCAGCTGGTGGAGCTCTGATGAATAGAAGGCTCACAGAAGCTTATGGGATAATTGAAAGTGTTGCTTCGAATCATCACCAATGGGCTAATGAAAAAGGGCACAATCCGAGAAAGCTCTCGGGAGGTAAGTTTGAGGTAGATGGTGTTGATTTAATTATGTCAAAGTTTGATTCTTTGAATAAACGTTTTGACATGCTTGAGAAAGCTCATGTAAATGCCATAGGTGCCTCTAACAATTTTTGTGAGATTTGTGGAGCACAAGGACATATTGGTGCTGAATGCCAAGTTGGAATGGGATCTTCACATGGTGCACCGGTGGAGCAAGTGGAATCATGCCACAATTTTCATGACTTCAACCAAAAAGGGAGGAATGATCCGTATTCTCAAACTTACAACCCTGGTTGGAGGTCACATCCTAACTTTTCTTACCGGAATAGTCAGTACCAAGCTGGGCAAGGTAGTGCTCAACCCTCTTCTGGATCTCAACAGGTACAAAAATCTAGACTTGAGTCTCTTCTTGAGAATTTTGTTGAGAGCCAGTCTAAGCAGAATGAGGAGTTTAGGCACCATGGGCAAGTTGTTTCTGAGACCATTAGAGAGTTATCAGCTAAGGTTGATAATTTAGCTATTCATAATAAGATGTTGGAGACCCAGATTGCCCAACACACAAGCACTTCTCATAGGCAGCAAGGTAAGTTTCCTAGTCAACCTGAAGTCAACCCAGGCAATGAACATTGTAAGGCTGTGAGTTTGAGGAGTGGAAAGAAGTTAGAGGATCCTGAAGGTAAGGGGGAGAGTGACAAAGATTAGGGGACTGAGGAAAAAGATACCAGGACACAACCCTTAGAAGAAAAAGAGACTAATGAGAAAGTGTCTAAGTATGTACCCCCTGAGCCATACCAACCCCTAGTGCCCTTTCCTCAAAGATTGGCCAAGGCCAAGCTAGATAAGCAGTTTGGAAAGTTCCTAGAGGTTCTTAAGAAATTATATATTAATGTACCCTTCACTGAGGCATTAAAACAAATGCCTACCTATGCTAAGTTTCTTAAGGACATTTTGTCTAATAAGAGGAAGCTTGAGGAATTTGAGACAGTAGCTTTAACTGAGGAGTGTAGTGCCTTAATTCAGAATAAATTGCCTCCTAAGCTAAAAGATCCAGGTAGCTTCTCTATTCCCTGCTTGATTAGTAACACTAGTTTTGATAAAGCTCTGTGTGATTTGGGGGCTAGTGTCAGTCTTATGCCCCTTTCTGTGTGTAAGAAGTTGGAGGTGGGTGAGCTGAAACCCACAACTATCTCACTTCTATTGGCAGATCGGTCTGTCAAGTACCCCATAGGTATCTTGGAGGATGATCCCATTAAGGTTGGTAAATTTTATATGCCTGTAGATTTTGTTGTGCTTGATATGGAAGCTGATGCTACAATGCCGATCATACTTGGGCGTCCATTCCTTGCCACTGGAAGGGCTATCATTGATGTCCATGAAGGAAAATTGACTTTGCGATTGAATGATGAGGAAATAGTTTTTGATGTTTTTAAATCTGAAAATAATTATAATTCCTTAAATTCATGTAATCGCATTGATGCTACTAAAGTTGTGGATAGTGTTGTGCTTTCAGGTATACAGGAATTAGTGACTGATGCTATGCCCTACAAGGAAGGACCAAAGAAGCAGAGTGACAAGTGTGACGAGAAGCGTGAATTTAAAATCTGTGATAAAGTTCTTGTTAATAACTCGCTTCTACGTTTCTATCCTAATAAGTTATGGTCAAAATGGTCAGGACCATATGAGATTGTTCGAGTTTTATCCTACGGTGTGCTTGAGGTGAAGAAAGAAGGCCATAAACCTTTTATGATAAATGGCCAGAGAGTGAAACACTTTGAAGGAGTGGGGACTGAGTACTACTCCGTAGATGTCACCTGAGCACAGAAACCTGACCAAAGTCAAGCTAATGACTTTAAACAAGCGTTTCTTGGGAGGCAACCCAAGCTTCTTTGTTTTTTATTTTCCTTTTTATTTTTTTTTTATTCTTTTGATTTTGTGTGTTAGATTGTTGTTTTGATGTTTGTCTTTTAGATTTTGTTTAGGTTTGACCCTTTTGGAAGCTCAAATTAGAAGAAGAGTGAAGTCAGAAAGTTCCACACTAAGCCCATGGAAAATTCCATGGTCATGGATTGAACACCAGAAGATTTCTCACCACCGCAGTGAGTTCATTTCTTTTATCCCTTCTCTAGTTAAAGATTGTTACATTGGGGATAATGTAAGTTCTAAGCTTGGGGGGGTAATTTCATTTTCATTTTAGATCATTAGTTTCATGCATTTTCATGTCTCATTTTGCATTGCATCTTCATGTTGCATTTTCACACCACCATATCTCTTGGGTTTTTGGTTGAACTTGTGCCCCTTTCTTTTGGGGATTTTTGAGATGGTATTGATTTTGGAACCCATTTGTTGATTCTTGTGGTAGGCTACAGGAATTGTTTTAATTGATAATAGAGGTGATCTTTTGATAGTTGATAATTAGCATAATGTTCTCTGAATTTGTGCTTCTCATTGAATTTTTAATCCTCTAAATGTGAGTTTTGAGCTTATATGGGACTTATGCATTATATGATTTTTGTTCTCATTCTTTGTGTTGAGTGATATTCCTCATTGATTATGTGCTCTAGAACTTAATTTGAAACCATTTTGAGGCGAAATTTTTGGTTGCATGCTTGAATGTGATTAAGGCATTTTAGGTATTTTTCTGGCCTTCCGAAATTGTTACACTTTCATCCACTAGTTGTCCATTTTGAGCCTATTGCATAATTGTTTTGCTTGATGCCTATGATGATACATTGTTGATAATCATTTAGAATATTAAATGGAGCAATTTTGGATTTAGAAGTTGTTTGAAAGTTATGTTGGGAATTATATGTATATGAGCTTCTTCTTTCTCAAATGAAAAAAAAAAGAGAAAATAAAAGAAAATAAAAGAAAATCATAAGATGAAAGAAGAGAAAGAGAAGAAGGAAAAGAAATGAAGAAAATACTAGGAAATATGGAGTTATGTTTTAGATTGAAAAAAAATTGTCTTTACTCCATTTATGTTTTATTCGATTATTTGTGTTTATTGAGAATCTTGATTAGCCCTTTGTTATACCTTTCTTTCTCTACCTTACCTAACATCATTCCCATGGCCCCATTACAACCCTTGAAAGACCATTTGATTCTTGCTTGCATGCTGATTATTAGTGAAAATTTGGTTTCTTATCAAGCATATGGAAGTGCATATTCTTTGAAGGATTTTGAGCATATGATTTTCACCCTTAAACACTTTGAGTGTGGTTAGTGGAGTGAGCTTAATTCAATCAGTAAGGATGCATGATTTCTGAGAACTTAGCCTTTAATTGAACTTGATTTTGATTACCTCTTAGATTCTTTGTTTGCCTAAGCCTATTGCTTGGATATTGTTTTCTCGGGATCCTTATTCTTTATTGTCTTTTGATCCCACTTCTTGGTTTGGCATTAATTATTGTTTGGGGACAAGCAAAGTCTTAAGCTTGGGGGGATTTGATGTGTGTGAAACAATATTATGTTTTGTTCTTGTTTTGCATGTATTCTTAGGCATTTTAGACATTTTAGTTTCCCTTTTTGTTTGTTTTTCCCTTAGTTTGGATAACTGCGGTGTTTGTGGTGTTATTGTGTAGGATTGATGCTAAATTGGCCTTGTAATGGATGGAAGCTTACATGATTGAAGTTGGAGCTTTATGGATAGCAAAAAGGTGTAAAAAGAGACTTCCAGAGAGTTCCACGGCCTGGCCGTGGAACCAACCACGGCCGTGGAACTCAACAGCATGCAAAATTGGCCTGTGGCAGAGAGAACCACGGCCTGGCCGTGGAATGATCCACGGCCCCATGGAATTCTCGCGAGAGAGAACCACGGCCTGGCCGTGGAATGATCCCGGCCCCATGGAATTTCGACAAGACAAGTTCCACGGCGGCCGGCCGTGGAATGAACCACGGCCGTGGTTCGCAGTGCACAGCAGAATTTTAGTTTTTATTTTTATTTCTTTTGGGGCCTTTTAGCCAATGAAAACCCTAAGCTATAAATAGATGTTCTGAATAGAATGAAAGGGGTTCTAATTTGGTTTTGAATGAGGTACATTGGAGGCTTGGGTTCTTGATCTTTCTTCCCTCTTCTCTCTTGGATTACGGGTTTGGATGTTTAAGAACATATTTTCTGATTTCTTCTTCTCTATATCTGAGTAGTTTCTTTTGTTTCTAGGAGTGGGCAATGCCCTTTGATACATTGATAATGATTAATTGACGTTATTTCCCTTTTTATTGATCTTGAATGGTCATTGATTCAATCCTTATTGCTTTTATTCATGTGAATTTGCTGGCCACTTATTTGCATCTCATAGGCATTTCGGGACGTATTGAGAGGTGAACTAAAGTGTTGGAATCATAAGAATTGAACTTAAGGTCTAAATCACGAGATTAGTTTTAGCCTTTCGAAGATTCAATGAATTACCACAAAGCGTAATGGGTTCCATTTAAATTCAATTACCACGAGAGTAGGAATTGGTTTAATTGGGCACAGATCTTGTATCTTGAGAAAGAACATTAACTAATTTAGGGTAATTCACCTTCAATTGAATTTCAGATTTAATAAAAGGGTTGTCAATTAGGATTTATCTTGTATCATTGTGGTATCCCAATCTTGGAAACTTTCTTGAATCTGAATACCATTCTTGATTACTTGCTATTTTTATTCTGAATTCTGTTTTCTTGATTTTATTTAATTGTTTTGTTACTACGTTCTTCTTAATCAATAATCATATTCCCTTTTGTTTAACTTAATTGAATTAATTAATTAATTGGTATTCATAGACACAGTCCCTGTGGATTCGATCTTTTTATTACTTGACGACGAAACCGTACACTTGTGGATTTCATGCATCAGGTCACACTAGGTCTTTAGGCATTAGACATATGCCTGATTGGCTCTAGTGCAAGTGGGAGATTGTTGGTGTATGCCCTAGAGGTTGATACATTTGTCTGTATTTACATACATTCTATTATGCTTATTTTATATATGAGGCATTTCATTTATTGTGTTCTTTTTTGATAAACATAATAAAGTCCTTAGAATAGTAAGTTTGATGCCATAGGACATCAAATGGATGACTTGATCGTGAGATCCTTTTGGTTATAATACTATTCTTAAATGTCCTTATTCAAGTATTATTGTTAACTAGGACAACAATAATGTATTGAGATTAGTATGTGCATAGATTGATGACCACATCTCACGAGTCATGGATATGAGATATCAAGTCTTCACATGGGTATATATTAGAGTAATGATGTACTGGACTGACCCACCATAAGAACACTACATGGATCGTTACGTGAGTGTCATAAGCGATTCTCATAGTGACAATGGTGTCTGTGGTCTTTTGACCTGAAATAACTATGATTCTTACATGAGAGTTGTGTGTTTTAATGCCATCAAACATCATCTGTAACAAGGTGATTATAAAGTTAGTTATTGGACATACCACGAATCATGCAGAGGGATGTGAGTGACCTAGATGGGATTTGTTACTCCTACATAACAGGAGCAATATCTTCGAGGCCCCTGATTGAGTGAGATTGCGAAATGCATGACCATGCTCAAATGAGTCAATATGAGATATTGATCTCATTTGTTATTACAAAGTCTACTTAAGTATCAAGAAATGAAAGATTGGACTATATAAGGACAACACATTCCATGCCTTGTGTTCAATCTAGATATCTTGACAAAGGGACTAAACGATACGGAAACATTGGTCATAGAAATGTTATGTCAAATCACTGACATTCTTATTACTTGGGTAGCAGCGATGTGTTGCTAGATATCACTCACTGGTTGTTAATATTAAAATGGGATTTTAATATTACTGCTAACAGAATAAGAACCTGCAGGGTCACACACACAGAGCAGGCTAAAATTAGAGCAATGGATCCAAGTTGGACTCGGATTCAAATATGGGCCAGACTTATAACGGATGAGTCTAGGGTTGCATAGCTTACCTTGCTACTACTCACACTCACTTAAGGCAGTCACTATTATAAATAGTACTACTAAGGAGCTGCTAAGATACATAATTTTAGAACCCTAGCCGCATTTATAGAAAAGTGAGTGAGAAAGAAACAGGTTTCTTCTCTTCTCTTCGCAGCTAGCACTGTGTGAGAGACGTGAGGCTCTTCTTTACAGACGTTGGACGTTCGTGAGTCTGTTCATGCGGATACCGCAGAGACATTTTTTCTATTACGGTGTTGGTGATTCACGTCCTTCCTTTTGATCATGCTTCAAGAGATAAATAATTTAAAAACTCGGATTATGGTTTTTCGCATGGATCCTCGGTAGGAATCCTATTTTTTTTTGCTGCGTGATGTAACCGCAATTCCCAAAAATATATACATTAAGATAATATTCACAATTATCAAAATAACACTTCATCATAGAGGCAAACATCTCCATCTTAAAAATACGCAATTGCCCACACAATTGCAATGCATAAAAATGTTATGATAGTAACCACCCATACAATTGCCATGTTATGCCAAGTTATGTCTAGTGTTTATGTCTATGCAATATCCTAAGCATGAAAATGAATAATGTATGATATCATATCCAGGAACCTCCAGTTCCATGGTAATGTCATGAACGCATGAAACTTCAACAAAGTAATGGAAGTCACAACCATAACCTTGAACAAGCACTGGAAGTTCATCCAGCAAACATCAATATCACAAAAGAAATTCATCAACCCCAGGTAGTGAAATCCATCTACTACATAATTATCAATAATGAACAAGGAAATTCATCCTTAATAATACTATATTAGGAAGGATGCAATCCACCTTACCCAATATAGAACACCCATATCTACGGGATTCATACTTTTTAGAAAGGCAACTCATACAACCAAGTATATCACCATGACTAATTAAACTCTCATAATTAGCATTTCAAATCAATATAATTCAACAATCACATAGAGAGGATATTATGTACCTCAATATGCTCCACAAACATCTCATGCAAAATAATTACTAATTATTTCCCATAACTAGTTTCACAATTGGTTTATATGCATTACAAGTTCATTTCCTCACTTCATCACAATACACAATATTCGTATATAATCATGACTAATTATCCCACATAATTAGCACTACAAATCCATTTGATTCAACATATTCACACTTCAAATTAGGAATACTCACATACTTATGCTATGTGCCATTCCCATTACATCACAGTATCACAAAAGATGCTAAAATAACCCAATATGAGTCAAAATCCTAAGTGTTACCCTATAGCAGTCCACCACACTATGGATGCCTAAGATATTCCAACACATTACTCCTTGATAGTCCACCTCAATATGGTTATCTAATGCCCCTCTAAGGCTCCTAGCCTTATAAAATGCCAAAACATCATGCATTTCCTAACCAAAAACGTATCCTGCTCAATCTCAACATTTGACCTTTGCACAATAAAATAAGCATAACTTGAGCTACAGAGGTCGAAATAAGGTGATTCCAGCGGCATAGGAAAGATAAGAGAAAGACCTAACACTTTCATGAAGACCACAAGAGCTAATTCTCATTACAGAGGTAAACATGGCTTATGTTATCAAACACGACCACCTCTGATGTTTTGCTCTGTGAGCACTATTCACAAATTTCAATTGGCAGAGAGGAACACCACCTACCCCATGTCTTCGGAAACGGGCCATGTCTCTCAACCAGAAGCTTTGAAAATCATTTTGCAGAATCGTGGCACTGTTCCAATGGCCAAATTCTTGGATTTTGGCCACTCTAACTTGGTTTTTAGGTGATTTAAGGTCCCTAACAAGTTTACTAACACATAGGAATCATTAATCACCAACAAAAACCTCTAATTTAGATTCTATGATTAAAACCATAAATCAAAACCTAACTTTTCTCACTTTTAGGTTCAATACTCAAATGTCCAATTCTAGGTTTCTAATACAAACCTATTGCATGAATAAGTCCTAAACAACCAAAGGAACTTAATCAAACATTAAAAACACCTCAAATACCTCTAGAAACCAATTTAACCTATTATGCCTCACAAATGCATAAATGGTAAAAGTGAAAAAAAGAGGATGAAAGAAGCACAAAACCCTACCTCAAGATCAAGAAGATGAAAATGAAGCCAATGATGGGCTATAGAAGATCCAAGCTCTCCCTTCTTCTTTCCCTTTCATCCTCTTCCTCTTTCTTCTTCGGTTTCTCTCTTTCTCTTTTCTATTTTTTTTCCTTTCTTTGTTTCCTCTCTTAGTCGTGAGATATGAGGAAGAGAAATCCAAAATTGACTTCTTATAGCTAAGCACTACAACTCTCGATCTGCTAAAAACACTTAGATTTCACCAAATCAAGTATTCTAGCTTCCAAGAAGTTTAAAATAAATCCTAAGATTCATTAAAAATCCTGTTTCACCTTTTTTCTATTTTTCCATATCAGCTATAGGTCAATCCGGCACTAAAACACACAACCAGTATGCTTAAAAATTCCAAACTAACTTCGATTAACCTCAAAATTTAACTGTAGCACAATTCATACATTTGTAACCTAGAAATAAACTCTCCACATTTATTTCCATTAACTAAGTAGTTTAAGTCACTTTCAGAGCAAATAACAGCTATATTTCACATATAGTATTACAATAAAGTGACTAAACATGCTCAGACAGCCACATAACTTAAAAAGCATGATAAACAAGTATTAGATTACCTTTGTAACCATATATAAGTCTATCATGTTTTTTAGGGTGTTACATTTCTCCTCTCTTTTTTAAGAATTTTATCCCCAAAATTCACTCGCCATAAACACTTAGTCTCTCACAACTAAGGTTCTAAGATCTCCATCAGACACCACACTCGAAGGAATCCCACCTCCCATAGTGATATCCAACTCATCATTATCAACTCAAGACAATCCAATCTCATTCAAGTCTTCAGCTCCCAAGCCAAACCTATGCCAGATATTCTTCACTTAAGAAATCTATTTTCCACAAAACTCTTGGATTCCTTAATTCATAATCCTTGCAAAACTTATCTCTTAACACTTTATCCAACACATGGGCTCTACTCATACTAGAGGTACCACAACAAAGGGTGTAGATGCAAACAAATCCTAAACGAGTTCAGTCATACCAACTGGACCCTCACTAGAAGAACTCCTATTCCCTTAGTTCACCTAAGCGAAGTTATAGTTTTCTGTCCACACAGAACATTACATATTGAGTAGGTCAGTCCTCAATATCATGTAACTGTGTAACAGTAGCTACTAACATCTAATCTAAAGCAAGTTATGCAATCCTCTTTCAACATCTCAAAAAGGAGATAAAGAAATGCACAACACACTTAGAAACTTCTACACGCCTAAGCATAGTCAGTCTATACCCCGGCTCAACAGGATGAATTGCTCTGATACCATAATGTAACATCCCAATATTTGCTATCCAGATATATCGTCATATAAAAGAATAACACAACACTGGTCATGCTACTTCTAACATACCACAACTAAACACATAACATTTATACAAATAATTATGAAGAACCACGTTAACAAAAGTTATATATATACATCATTGCCTTAATGGCATATTGTAATACATAAAATTTTACAACAAGATCTAGTATAATATACAAGCTTTATCAACAAAAGGCCTATAACTATACTAATCTTCACACATCTTCTTTCCTTTTGAGGAACACACACCTGGATTTACATGACAATACAATCAGGGTGAGAAATCATATATCTCAGTAGAAGTATTTCAATACTAGCAAATACATATACATATATACACATTCAGATAATATTCACAATTATCAAAATAATACTTCATCACAGAAGTAAACATCTCCATCTCTAAGACACACAATCGCCTATACAATTGCAATGCATGAAAATGTTATGATAACAACTGCCCATACAATTGCCATGCTATGCCAAGTTATGTCTAGTGATTATACTTATGCAATATCCAAAGCATGAAAATGAATAATGTATAATACCATATCCAGGAACCTCTAGTTCCATGGTAATGTCATGAATGCATGAAACTTGAACAAAGTAATGGAAGTCACAACCATAACCTTGAACAAGCACTGGAAGTCCATCCAGCAAACATTATTATCACAGAGGAAATCTATCCGCCCCGAATAGTGAAATCCATCTACTACATAGTTATCGATAATGAGCAAAGAAATCCATCCTTAATAACACTATATTAGGAAGGATACAATCCACCTTACCCAATATAGAACACTCACATCTATGGGGCTCACACCTATTAAAAAGCAATCACCAACATCTACGGGATTCATACTTTTCAGAAAGGCAACTCATACAATCAAGTATATCATCATGACTAATTAAACTCTCATAATTAGCATTTCAAATCAATATGATTCAACAATCATATAGAGAGGCTATTATGCACCTCAATATGCTCCAAAAACATCTCATACAAAATAATTACAAATTACTTCCCATAACTAGTTTCACAATTGGTTTATATGCATTACAAGTTCATTTCCTTACTTCATCACAATACACATTATTTGTGTATAATCACGACTAATTATCCCACATAATTAGCACTACGAATCCATTTGATTCAACACATTCACACTTCAATATAAGAATACTCACATACTCACATTATGTGTCATTCCTATCACATCATAGCATCACAAAAGATGCTAAAACAACCCCATATGGGTCAAAATCCTAAGTGTTACCCTATAGCATTCCACCACACTATGGATGCCTAACATATTCCAACACATTACCCCTTGATAATCCACCTCAATATGATTATCTAAGGTCCCTCTAAGGCTCCTAGCCTTATAAAATTCCAAAACACCATGCATTTCCTAACAAAAAATGCATCCTGGTTAATTTCAACCTTTGACCTTTGCACAGTAAAATGAGCATGAGCTACGAAGGTCAAAATAAGGTAATTCCAGTGGCATTGGAAAGATAAGAGAAAGAACTACAACTTTGTTGAAGACCACAAGAGCTAATTCTCATTACAGAGGTAAACACGGCCCATGTTATCAGTCACGGCCACCCTAGTGTTTTGCTCTGTGAGCATTGTTCATGAATTTCAACTAGCAGAGAGGAACACCACCCACCCCGTGTCTTCAGACACAGGCCGTATCTCTCAACTAGAAGCTCTACAACTCATTTTGCAGAGTCATGGCACTATTCCAATGGTCAAATTCTTAGATTTTGGCCACTCCAAGTTGGTTTTTAGGTGATTTAAGGTCCCTAACGAGTTTACTAACACATAGGAATCATTAATCACTAAAAAAAACCTCCAATTTGGATTCTATGATTAAAACCACAAATCAAAATCTAACTTTTCTCACTTTTAGGTTCAAGGCTCAAATGTCCAATTCTAGGTTTCTAACACAAACCTATTACATGAATAAGTCCTAAATAACCAAAGGAACTTAATCAAGCATTAAAAACACTTCAAACACCTCTAGAAACCAATTTAACCTATTATGCCTCACAAATGCATAAATGGTAAAAGTGAAAGAAAGAGGATGAAAGAAGCACAAAACCCCTACTTCAAGATCAAGAAGATGAACATGAAGCCAATGATGGGCCATGGAAGATCCAAGCTCTCCTTTCCTCTTTCCCTTTCTTCCTCTTTCTCCTTCTTCTTCGGTTTCTCTCTTTCTCTTTTATGTTTTCTTTCTTTTCTCTGTTTCCTCTCTCAGCTGTGCGATATGAGGAAGAGAAATCCAAAATTGGCTTCGTATAGCCAAGCACTACAACTCTCGATCTGCTAAAAATACTTAGATTTCACTAAATCAAGTTTTCTAGCTTCCAACAAGTTTAAAATAAATCCTAAGATTCATTAAAAATCTCATTTCACCTTTTTTCTATTTTTTTATATCAGCTAGGGGTCAATCCGACACTAAAACACACAATCAATATGCTTAAAAATGTCAAACTAACTCCGATTAACCTCAAACTTTACTTATAGTACAGTTCACACATTTGTGACTTAGAAACATACTCTCCACATTTATTTCTACTAACTAAGCAGTTTAAGTCACTTTCAGAGCAAATAACAGCTGTATTTCATACATAGTGTTACAATAAAGTGACTAAACATGTTCAGACAGTCACAAAACTTAACAAGCATGATAAACAGAAATTAGGCTACCTCTGGAACCATATATAAGTTTATAATGTTTTCCAAGGTGTTACAGCTTCTATAGCACTAATTTATGGTACTTTAGGACCAAGGAACTTTTATTATATTGTCGATGCTGCAAATGATTCTTTTGTCATATTTAGTGATCTAACAATCATTGGTGTACTCAATGGATATGATTCACCCATAAAATATTGCTTAACAATTTTTTTTCTATATGGTTGGATTAATGCGTAAAGATTTCAATTACTAAATGCTCAAGCTACTAGTCGAGGCAAAACTTTATACTTAAAAAATCTTTCATTTCTAGATCTTTCTTTAGATATTCTGTAGTTTTGAAAGAACTTCAGGTCATTCCAATAATATTCAATTCATCAATGTACACATTTGCTTCTTTATAATTTCATATGGACAAATAGGATCGTTTTTTAAATAATTGAAATAAATGTATATACAATTGTTTGAAATAGCATAATGCATATAAATCAAACACTAGTGCCCAATAAGAAAAATTCAATATGATGAGTAAAAAAATATAAATTATTAACACATATAAATCCAATTCATTGGATGTTATTGATATTTTTAATCATTTAGGGATTTTCATATAGATATCATTGTCGAGTGAACCATAACAAGAATATTTAGCATTTTATGTACAAATAACATTATCATAATATAATTGTATCCACTGTAGAATTGTCTTTGCCCTAATGGTTTAATGTGTTAAGTTTTAATGATGATAAATTCATTACTAAAGGATATTGATCATGTTACATAGATATGCTTAATAAGATATACTGTATCATGCATGATTATGTACTTTATCTAGTTATATTTCACTTAATAATCATGCAATGAGATATGTGTAGCATTCTTTATATAATATATCCAATAATGCTTTATATGAGTTATAATGAATTAATATTGGATATGACTCTATTTAAATAAAAATGTGCAAAAGGTTCTTTGTTGCATCTTATATAGAGCATATCTATTAGTATTTGATAAATGTCTTATTTGAATATGTCTATAAAATTCTTACATTCATGTTATACTAATTAGAGTTATACATTTATGAATCATGCATATGAAGATATTGAATTATGAATTTGGACTGACTATGTTTGTTTTAAGTGAGTAATACTTTGTAAGACAATTCAATTACCAAGAGTAAGCATTGCAACAAGAAAGTGAAAGATCACAGTTATGCTCAACTCAAAAGAATGAGAATGATAAGATGTTCCAAGCATTTGCAAGATTTGAGGAAAATAAATTTGTGGAAGCTTGGATTACATCAAGAAGCCTAAGGATTAGAATTGATAAACTTTCATTTTAGGCTTTCTCCTATGTAAAGATAGAGGTTTTACAAGAAAAGAGCTCAAGCATGTTTTTAAATCTTTACAAATGGTTCTGACATGATAAAATGCCCAACAAACATGTTTTGAAAAGCTAGTCATGGTGGTAGTTCAAAACTATGAAAAATAGTCAAGTTTAAGTTTTGAAAAGCTGACCTTTGGTTTCTCTTTTAATCATAACTTTCAAAATACTTTGATTTTTGTTCTGACACTTTTTCATATGAAATTAGACTCGAATAGCTTTCCAATGAGTAGTCATTTGCTTAAAACGGATGAGAAATGAAGTTATGGGTGTTTATAGTCGTTTTTAAAGCATTAGAATGTTGTAAACACGATTCTAACAAAATAGAAGCATGTTAATCGATTATCACGAGCCTAGAAAATGCTCCCAAATGCTATAACACTACAAGAAAAATCATGATTTGTGAAGGAAAAATCTACCACAAATCACCTAAAATCTGCCACAAATTTATAATTTGCGATGGATTTACAATGGATTAGTGATTGCCGCAAAAATGGTCATTGCAATTTTGTTTGCGGTGAATTTTTGTTTCCACTGCAAATCACTCTGGCAACATGCTGGAATAGTTGCTGGAATGGTCTTAATTTGCGGCAGATTTTTGTGGTGAATTTTTTCACTGCTAATTTATGACAGATTTTGTGGCGGATTTGTCTGCCTGGTTTACGCAGATTTACGATGGATTTTGCGGTGAATTTTTCTGTCACAAAATTTATGAATTTTCAAAAATATTTAAAACAAATGTTCAAAATCCATAATTATATTAATATCAATATATACAATAATCAAACATCAATTTCAATCTGTCAATGCATTTAAAACAACATTCAAACATCAATTTCAACTTGTTAATGCATTTAACCAATTCATAAAACAAACATAATAAATTATATTACTTAAACAAAGTTTCTTCAAATACAAAGTTTAAAAGAACTATTAGAATTCATACAACACTCAAACATTAATTTCAATCCATATCATCATCATCATTGTCATCTTCATGATCATCTTCAGTCTCCTCATTTTTTTCTTCTATTAGTGGTTGTTGCTGGCTTGGTTGAGTGCCAGTGGCTTGTAAATATAATTTGAGTATATTACCAATCATTTGTTGTTGTTGAAGTTGGTATTGTTCAAATCGCATTTTCCACTCTACCTTACATTGTTGGTCACGTTGTTGGCTTTGCTGCTCCATTTGTTGTTGAATCTCCTGAACCCGATCCAACATCTCCTGTTGCAACTGCTCCTTAACCTTATTAATATATGTAAATACAAATTCATTAATTCATTCCACAAATAAATTAATTAGCCAAAAATATGAAAAATGAAATGATTGACTACATCCATCAAAATACAAAAATCAATTAATAAAAAATGTTGCAACTATTACTTAACTTGATTAATAACGTGCTCAGGAACTTGACTCAATCCAGGCCTTGAGGAGGATGACTCTTCATGGTCATAGATAAATGCTTGAGAACCAAGGCTATAAACATGACCCTTCTTTATCCCACTAACAATTTTAATCCAAAGCTCTCGACTGGTCATTTGTGTACTGGTTGCCCCTTCTTCATTTGAGCATTGAGAAGATTATTCAGATTCCTTTCCTTTGAATGCCTCCTAAAGATGGAAATAAAAAACCTATTATAGTTGTTGTTATAAGATGAGTTAATATTAAATTTTATAATTTCAAAAGAAATACTAACATATAAATCCTTAGCTTTTGTAGAAACCCATACAATATGGTCTTCTTTCCTCAAATGTACGTGACGAAATATTTTATCAACTGTGGGCTCTCTACCCCAAGCCTTAGCTTGTAATAATGAGAAAATAAGTTAATAAAAAATAATAAAATATATTACTAAACAACTGACGATGATAGTTATCAATTTTTGCGCATGGGTGCCAGCAGAAATGCAACCACCAGTGTGCAAGCATCCACCAGTGTCAGAAGCACGATTCATCTTTGCTTGTTGACATTTCTCCTTATACATGCTACTAGCCCAGTGCCTGCATAAGTCTTCCCATATGCCTTCTCCAATCCAAAAAAGTCTTTCATTTAAGTTGCGTGCCTGCCCTAGCAAACCTGATAGTCTCTTTGAACTACGACTATTATATGCCTTCTGCATATGGTTATGATGCTGAGGCATCCACCAAACATAACCCTTCAATAATATTATATAAATAACATTAAAGTTAAAAAAATTACACTATTACAAGACAAACAAACATAATTAAACAAATAAAAAATGATACATACTTGAAACTCTCGAAACCACATTTCTCTAGTATCCTTGGATATTTCTCCCTAAGATGTCTAAGGTTGATTATACCTAGACCGTATAATCTTTGTTATGGCATCAACAGTAGGTTTAGATGGTAGAAACCTACGATACAATTTAAGGAAGGAAATGTAAATATTTTTAACAAAAAATTTGAATGCACATAACTATAAATGAATAACAAATAGTTATACACATACCCAAAATCACCATCGGGCTCAACAAAGGTCTTGTTGCTTTGATTTGTTGCAGAAATGGGAACATTAGAATTGCAGGTAGCCGGTGACTCGCGAGTACCTAGCGACTCACGGGTACTCGGTGATAGGCTAATAGTAGGTGACCCAGAATCATATGTTGTACCATGCGGTGAATGGGAAGTGTGTGATGGACGTTGGGATCCAGGTGTGGGTATCATAACATACTCAGAAGACGGTGGCTGAAGCAAACCTGTAGTGGGTGATATTGTAACTGGGGGTGGAGATGATCTTGATGTTTGCCCCCTAGGTGGCCTCCCTATATTGATTCTAAGACGTTGAGGTTGTTGCTTCTCATTCTCCTTCCCTTTCCTCTTATCTCCTCATGAAGATGACATCTACACAAATAATAAAAATATAATATAAATATAATTCCAAACAAAACACAAAAATGTATAACTAGTAACTACAACATATTAATATAATTCTATACTCACAATTATGAGGAAACATTGTCCTCATCACTATTTGTTTCATATTCATTATTGGAAGATGTTTCATCATCATCGTCATTAAAACTTTGTTCTTCATCATTTTCATCTTGTCTACTAGAACCAACATCTTGAACTACATCAAAAACTTCATTAGTGTCTTGCAAGTGGTCAATGAGATCCATATCAACAATTGGATCCACAGGAGTCATAGTATCATCTTGAAATACAATTTCTTGGGCACTTTCAATTTCAACTCGACTTCTTGCCTCGGTCTTTATTACCAGCCACCATTGGATCTTATCCTTTTTCTTTCCAGGAAAAGGAATGTAATACACTTGTCTAGTAGAGGAAGCAAGGATAAAATGATCAAACCTCTCGTATCGTCTAGTGTGTCGAACCTGGACAATATTTTAATCTTTGTGAACTCTTGTACCTCTATTAATCATAAGATCAAACCATTCACATTTAAAAAGAACAACTTTTTTTGGTTCCCCAGGATATTCTAACTCAACCACATCTTTTAGTATTCCATAATAGTCATTTTCATTTTCACCATTAGTTAAGCCTTTAACACACATGCCACTATTGATTATTTTCTTCCCATCTGACTAAGCATTTGTGTGAAATTTATATCTATTGACAAAATACATTGGCCAAGATGTCACACATCTACTAGGCCCCCATGCCTAATTAAGCAAGTAAGAATTATTCACCATATTTTGTGGATTGTGAACCTAGGAAAAAATATAGTTAATGTTAATAATCTAAATCATATATAATGATTGGGAAAACCAATTTAGTAATGTTTAAATACTTACATAACTTCTGAACCACTCTATAAAATCTGCATTAATTCTTTCATTTGAATGTTCCTTAGGAATGTTGAAATATTGTAAAAAAATACTAAAAAATTAAAAGTTTATGATTTGATTGTTAGTGAGCAATACATTTGAAATTTAAATTAAATTAAATTAATAGTACTACTTACTTGAGGTATGGTTCAACTTCTTCACAATTTAGCAAGATGTGCAATGTCGCTGATTTCATCTTAGCATCATTTAGCCACTGTATTTTTGAAGTTCCATAACCTCGGTCGGGTTGATTAAAAATTGACAAAGTCAATTCCATTAACATATTTTCATCTGTATCATCATTTCATCCAACTCTAGTTCTCATTGACTTAACATGAGGCTCAAAGTAAAATGAACAGAAATAAGATATCTCTTGAATAAAATAAACTTCACAAATAGAACCTTCAACCCAAGCTTTGTTCTTAACTGTTTTCTTTATCTTGTTTTAAGTACCTTTTGAATGGATACATCTATCTGTACAGAACTGGCCCCCTACTCTTGCTTCATAAGGTAAATGGACCAGTAAATGTTTCATGGAATCAAAGAAACCTGCTGGAAATATCCTTTCCAATTTACACAAAATCACTGGAATGTTCTGTTCCATTTGGAGCATATCATTTTCCATCAAAGTTGTTGAGTACAAGTCTCTAAAAAATTGACTCAATTCAGTCAATGGCTTCCAAATTTGATCTGGCAACAAAGAAAAAGCAATTGGAAGCAAACTCTCTATAAACACATGACAATCATGACTCTTCATCCCAAACAATCTTAATTGATTCATGTCCATATATCTGGTCAAGTTCGAAGTATAACCATCTGGCATTTTTAATTGCTGCACCCATTCACAAACAATTTTCTTTTGCTTTTTTGTAAAAGTATAATTAGCCTTTGGTTTCATGATCTTACCATTTGGCAAATCAATAAGCTCCAATTCTTGTCGTTGACAATATTCTTTTAAGTCCATTCTTGCCTTCACATTATCCTTTGTTTTGCCCTTAACATCCATAACAGTGTTGAATATGTTATCAAAGATATTTTTTTCAATATGCATGACATCTAAATTATGCCTAATTAAATTATCCTTCCAGTATGGTAACTCCCAAAATATGCTCTGCTTAGTCCAATTATGATAAACACCATACCCATGGTGTTTGCACGACTGCATTTCAGTTATTTTACTAAAGGCACTAACAATCTCACTTAACTCATGTCCAGATAATATTGGTGGAGGCAAATCAGTCACCACAGTTTTCTTCTTAAATGCATTTTTATTTTTTCTAAACATATGATCAACATGTAAGAATTGACAATGGTAGTCAAACTATGAATTTTTTCCCCCATGCTTCAAAGTGAATGCCTTTGTTTGATCCATGCAATATGGACATGCTAATTTACCAGCAGTCATCCATCCAGACAACATTCCATATACAGGAAAGTCATTTATTGTCCACATCAATGTAGCTCTCATCATAAAATTTTATTTGCTCGACACGTCATAAGTTAAAACACCCGCCCATAAAATTTTCAATTCATTGATTAATGGTTGCAAATAAACATCAATCTTGCTCTTAGGATTGTTAGGACTAGGAATAATGCATGTTAGGAACATGTATGGGGCAGTCATACACATTTCTGGAGGCAAATTATATGGACTGACTATCACAAGCCAACAAGAATAAGGAGAAGCATATTGATTGTAGGGAGTGAAACCATCAGCACATAAACCAAGCCTAACATTTCTAGGATCAATTGCAAATTCAGGATATGCCTTATTAAAATGCTTCCATGCTTCACCATCGGATGGGTGAGACATCTCATGTATGCAGATGAGCTCATAGAGGAATACAACCTCTTGAGCCTAGGAATAAAAGGTAAATAATGCATTATTTTCACCAGAACTTCATTGTTATTTCCATTACTGGTTTTACAAAGTTCGTATCTTTCAGCACCACAAAACCTACATTGTCTGGAATTATCATAGTATAACATACAACCATTTACACAACAATCTATTTTTCTTGAAGCAAGCCCAAGTTTAGCAACCAATTTTTTTGTTCTATAGTAATTCAGAGGAATTCGTGATCCTGGTGGAACAACCTCTCTTAATATCTCCATAAATGAATCAAAGTATGCATGCGTTACATTATAATCAGATTTGAGGCTTAACATTCGAACTGCTAAGGATAACTCATAATGAGTTTCGCAACCAAGCCATAATGGTCGACTTAAAGCATTTAATAAATCATAAAACTCTTCGGCCTTTGGATGTGGAGGCTCCTCAACACTCTGTTGAAAACAACTCCTAAAATCTCCAAAGTCTGTTTCAGCCGCATCACAAACCATATTTTGATATCTATCAACCACGTCCTCATCCTCTAATATAGGACTATTTGCAGTGTTCACATCAAAGTTTATATCTACACTAATTGGATGAGCTCATCCTCTCTATGATCTATCTAATACCAATACCTAGGTTTGAATCCTTTTTTATACAAATGAACTTTCACAATCTCAGGTTTCAACAAATTCCCATTATAACATATCAAACAGGGACACCTAATTGTTTTTTCACTTAAGTAATAGGAAGATCGACATGTGTAATTCACAAACTCTTGAACTCCACATACAAATTCTTGTGTAAGTCCTCTACGACCAGAATGAGTCCTATTATACATCCACCTACGATTTTCTGGAACAATCATTTGCTGCAATTATAAATTTATAGTAAAATCAAAATACAAAATGCAAAATGCACAACATATGTTGTATAATAGATAATACAAATTCTCATGTTACTTCCAAATAAGCAGGCTAAAAAAATTCAAGAACAAACTTAATTTTATAATAATAATTAATATATTTTAAAATTATACCTTTATAAATATTTCAATTTAAACAACTATTATTTCCAAAATCCTTATCTCTCTTAACATGGTATGACCCTATCCCATTCAAGAAGACACTTTTTTAACACTTGATTGATAATACTCACAAAAATCACATATCGTATACTTGATGATATTTCGGCAGCATTTCTCATTGGTCTCCAAGTACATGATTAGAAAGTGATGACATCTACCACGATCAAGTATGCACCCAAAGAACAAAAGGAAATGTTGCATAACAAAATTTCATCAAATATCTAATATGAGATTTAAGGAGTAACTATAATCAAGTGAAGGAAAAGTTTTTTCCCAAACTGTCCAACTTGGACAATTCAAGATTCAATACAATGAGCAGTACCTTCGAAAAGATCATGTGCTCACTAATATTGAATCTCAAACGAGAAACTAAGGCTTCGTTCACCAATACGATTTACCCTATGCATCAAATATATGACAAAGATAACAAGACCAGGCAGAGTTCAAGTCATAGCGTAACATATAAATTCAATTTAAATTTCAAGAAATATTTTCAAATGCCATTACCGTAATACCAATTTCATACAATGATTCAAATAATTTCTCAAGTCACAATATAACATACAAGTTCAATTCAAACTTACTCCATACCCAGAGTATAATTAAGATCACTCCCTGCCAGAGTATATTCAAACTCAAGCACAAATTACTATTCTAGCTCAACCTTAAAGAAGTAAGGGAAAAATGCAAATTCAAAGTGCTTGATTCAACAATAAAATTATCAAATCTGCTATCTCCTCTATTGTAAAAAGCCGCTCCCACAACGTAGATTTCAAATTCAACAATGCCTTCAATTAGAAACATAAGAGTGATTTATTATTTAGGTTTTTTTTTTAATTCTTTTGATCACATAACAGAGACACAATTAATTTAGTAAGGAAGGGAACACATAATTTAGTTGTTAGCATCATTTTAAGAATAGTTTTAATATTTTAAGAATTTTTTATATAATTAGAGATATTATATTAATATAAAGAACTATTGTACTCACGTATAATTTAGAAATATAAAAAATATTTAGTCTCTTTTTGTGTTTTTTGTTTCAATTTTCAACATTAGTAAAGTTTTAATTCTTACACATTACATCACAAATTTAAAGACAGGGGCTCAAGTTATTTAAATTATAATCTCATTGGCTATTAGCTAATTAAGCATTTTAAAGATACATAATTATATTTACAAGAATTGTTAAATAAATTAATAAAAATCATTTTGTGCCCTTCTTGAACTTTTGAAGTTTTGTCAGTTTCTTGAATTCCACCTCCACATGTCTGATCAGTAATACATACTATTTGTCAATGGCAATGCTTTAATATTAAAGTAGAATAGGCTACATATAACAGTAACGAATGATAAATTAATTGATGGATGAATTGATTTTGCCCTGGATATGTTCTTTGAGGTGTCACTGCCATTACCCTATATAAGATGCATTATTGCACAAATTTAAAACATGCATGCTCTCGACAAAAAGAAATAGGACCCTACCTACTTTCTTCCTAAAGAAAATCTAACCTTTTTGACCAAAATAATGATCAGCATACTTTTCTAGAGATAATAATGGCTTTATAATTTTATAACGTGAACAAAATCAAAACAAAGTTTGCCTAAAAACAAGGCAGCTTGCCGTGGCTATTGTCTGAACAAAGTTTGGACAAAAACTCCATTAAAACATTCTCACATTCAATATACATCCAATAGAAGATGAAATACAAATTTGGAAGTAAGGAACTTGGTTTGACCGTGTGATAACCAAGCAATAACACAATAAATTTTCATACTTCTCATCATTTCTAACATCACAAGTTTAATTTAAAAATCACTAGAAGAAGACAAATAAATTCAAGCCATGAAACATTACTATGCCCTAGATTGACCGTAGCCTCCACATATGTAGAAACCAGAATCTTTGTTTCAATTTCAATGGGAAAAAGAATAGTAATTTGAAGGCAAAGTCCCTACCTCAAATCCCTAGCTTGTATCCTTGATTTTATTCATTTTTCCTTCACTTTCTCCTCTCATTTTTTGTCTCCTTTGTGAGCTCATTGCTACTGCTGAATATACTCTATTTTTGCCTCTATTTTTAGAGGTAAAACCGTGTGATAAAAGGACAAGGAAGAAGGGAGAACAATGTTTAAGATGGATGGAAATAGATGAGTGAAAATGAAAGACAAAGAATGGAGAAATGAGGATTTTCTTCCACCGTGAATGCTCTGAAATTTTGGCCACTGAAAACGTGAAAAGGAAGGGGAAAAAGTGAGAATGTGGTTAAGAATTATCTAGATAAAGGTAATAATATGTGTGGTGGTGGGTGTAAGAAAATATAAGTAAAATTTTTATACTGGAATTTATTTCTGTTATGTATACTTTAATTTTTTAAAATTGAGCTTTTAAGTATCCACAAGTCTTATAAAATATTTTAAGACTCAACTTAATCATCAGATTCATTTTTTCTTAATTTTTTATATACTGCTATTTGTCAGATAAGTTATACTACTCTTCTTAAATTAAATTAAACCTGTAAGGTAAGTAAATCTACATGTCTTAAATTATTTTATATATCAAAATATTCTCCATATTCTACTTGTCATCTTCATGAAATTTCAAAATTTTTCGAGTTGTTCAACTGTCTGGTTATTTCTCAGCAGTATCATTGAAAATATTAAACTTGCTCTGTTGTTCTTCCAAAAATTTTCACAACTCTTATCAATGGTTCATAGTTAGGAAATAAATTTTTCATATTTATTTCCATCATATCAACTGATTCTGCAGATACCTTAATTATTCTCTTGTATTTAGTGTTATAGAATTACGCTCAAGTTAGTTTAGAAAATTATCAAAATTAACATATAATTCTTACTAATATTACTAAGCTTCTATAACTCTGATTAGGGCTATTAAGTTAGGGAGGATGTTACATACGTGATATTTATGATATTGAATATTTTTTTCAATACTTTTACATATTTTTAATTTGTATTTTTTAAGTAATTTTTTTAATTTTTATGTTAATATAAATAAAATATTATAATAATAAGATAAATAATAATATTTTATTATATTTATATTAATTAAAATTAACTCATAAAATAAATAGTATCGTTATTTTTAAAATTACGTTAATTTTTTGTTTTTTAATTATATTTATCAATAAATTTATTTTTAAATTGCAGTGGATTATTTGCGGTGGATTTTTTTGACAGCAAATTATATTAATTTTTTTTATTTTTTCTACTTAATTTTTATTATATTTTTTAATTTTATGACAGATAGTTCTCTTTGCAAATTTAATTTTTAAATTCAGCAGATTATTTGTGGTGGATTTTTCAAATCACAAATTATTTTAAAATATTTTATTTTTTTATTTTTTCTACTTTATTTTTTATTATATTTTTTAATATCCATCACAAATTTAATTTTTAAATTACTGTGGATTATTTGCGACAGATTTTTTCACTGCAAATTATTTTAATTATTTTTCTATTCTTTTATTTTTCTCCTGAATTTTTAATTATATGTATTAATTTTGCAGTGGAATTATCTGCCGCAAACATTTTTTACAAAAAAATAATTTCACGATTGAAGTGTCACCAAAAAAAATTTAGGGGGGAAATCCGCCGCAAATAGATCCGTCACAAAATCCCTCTCAATTTGAGAGGGATTTTTGTCCGCCGCAAAATCCGCCTCAATTGCCGTAAAATAGCTCTTTTCTTGTAGTGATATAAACAGCTCGTTTTCATAAGAAATCATTTCTTAATACTACCAATGACTATTTTATCACTTGGGCTCTATAAATAAGGGTAGATTGAAGCTTTTACAATTTTAGAACACTTGATTTGATCCTTGAATCATCAAAAATATATGTTGAGCTCTTTATTGCAAAATCCTTCTATTCCTTTGTTCTTCAAGTTGTATGCCTACTCTTGTGAGAGTTTCTAATATTTCTCTCCATCTTAAAATTATTGTAAGAGGGTGAGATATCCCTCAAGAGAGAAAAAGGTGAGGTATCCCTTGTAGTGAGACTCAAACACAAAGGGTGAGGTATCCCAAAAGTGTTGTGAGTGCTCTTGAATGTAAAGGTTTTTCAAGCACCTGTGAAGCTTGGAAAGTTAGAGGCTCTAGCACAAGGGTGAGGTATCCCAAGGTCTGAGGAGTGCTCTTGCTTGTACAAAGGTTTCCTAACACCCATGAAGTCTAGGAGATAGTGAGAAAAATCTCAAGTTAAGCTTAGGGACTGGATATAAGCCATAAGTGGTTGGTGGTTGAATTAGGATAAATTCTTGAGTTTGATTCTCTTTTTTCTACACTCTTTATATTCTATATTAACTTAATTTATGCATGTTCCACTGCATTTATTGATTAAGTGCTTCAAAATGCTTAATTTTTTAATGGTCTTAAAAATTTGTGATCACTTAATTCACCTCCCTCTTGGGTGATAGTTGCCATGGCTAACATCCACAATTAGAGAATAAAATTCTCCATAGTTAATGTGTAATTTTTGTGAGGAACCTTGTTCTTTGGGTCATGCTTCATATCTCAAAACATCATTTTTCTCATTTCATTTTCCCATAAGTATCCATTTGAATCCTATAAATTTTGCATCTTTTTGGGGTTTGAACTTCAAGTCCAATGAAACCTCTTCTAGGGCTCAAATTACATGTTTAAAATCCTCACATTTTGCAAGTGAGTTTAACTTTTCACTTGCAAGCTATTTTTCTATTTTGGCTAATCATTCTAACGTTGATATTCTTCAACGTTTCTAATTTCAAGATCCTCATTCTCATAATATTGTATACTACATTATATTCAAATATGTTATCACAACTATCTTCATTTTATTTCATCTTTTTCCCATAGAGACATAATTTATTGAGATCTCATTATCTTTACTATTTTTAGGTACTTGAACTTCTTTTGGCATTTGAATTATTTCAAAAGTTCTAACTACTTCAAGAGTCCTAATTGTGTCTCTAACTTCTTTATCAAAGAGTATCCTGTAATACCCTAAATGACATGTTAGACTTGTTTATGTAGTCAAAAGGTAGCATATGACTTGCTTAGCATGTATGTTTATTTTTGTGACAATCTGAGTTAATTTAGGTACTTAGTTGTAACCCGAACTGTGAAAAGTAGCTTAAAATGACTCAAATAATAACATAAATTGCTTAGGAGAAGGAAATAAATATGGATAATTTATTTTCAAGTCACAAATATGAAGAACAAGTTACAGTTAAAGTTTCAAGGTTAACTAAGTTAGTTTTACATTTTTAAGCATACTGGTTGTCTAATTATAACTGATTTAACTAGCAGCAGATATGAAAATATCAGATAATTGTGAAACAACTTTTTATATGAATCTTAGTATTTATTTTAAAGTTGTTAGAAACTAGAAATCTAGATTTAGCTAAATCTGAGTGTTTTTAGCAGATTGAGATTTTATCAGTTTTGGCCTAAAGGTCACATGAGTCTTTTAGACCCTCTTTATAAGTCTTATTCACGACTATTTTTGGCTTCACAAACAGAAGCAGAAATCATGAGAGGAGAAGAGAAAGAAGAAGAAAGAAAGACTAAGCAAGAGGAAGAGAGAAAGAGGAAAGCCAAGGGTAAAGTCAAGGCTTGAGGATCCAACCAAGTTTGATTCATCTTCACAACTCCGAAGGTAGAGGTTTTTAAGTTCATCTTCACTTCTTGTTACTTTTTCTCCATTAATGCACTTTGGTGCTCAATAGGTCATTTTGTGTTCTTGAGGTGTTTGATGAGTTTTGCTTGTATGTTTGAGTTTCTTTGGTCATTTATGACATGTTCATAGCATAAGTTAAAACTAAAAGCTTAGAACATCTCATTTAAACCATTGATGCCCAAAAGAGGGGTTTAGCTTAAGCTATAGGTAATTTTGGTGCATTAATCCAGATTAAGAGATTTAAGTTTGTGATTGATGATTCTTATGTGTTTAAGAATTTATTAGTGACTTAGAATCACTTAGAAACTGGATTAGAATGTCTAAAATCCGATAAAAGAACTAATGGAATAGTACCATGGTTCTGCAGAAGTTCTCTGGTTGAAAAACACAGCTCATGTCCGAAGACACAAGGGCGTAGTGTCCCTATTGCTAGTTGAAATTTGTGAACAGTGCTCACAGAGTAAGACATGGGGGCGTGTAATCAGACATGGCCTCGTGTCTAAGGCCAAAATCTTAAAAAAATATCATTTTTGATGTTTTTCAAGTTCTGGACTAGATGGAATCATTAGTATATGTTTCCTAAGGTACGTTAATGTACAAATAGGGATGGTTTTCAAAAGGAGAATTATACCTATTATGTATGGGAAAGATTGGTAGTGTTAATTTTTGTGAGTATTGATGATCACATATTTGATACATTAATAAGCCTTCATTTTTAGTCATTTACACTCTCCATGTACTTAATTGATTGATTTTGATTATGTTTTGTAAGTTTGGACTCAAATTGGACTTAATTGAATTTTTCAGCATAATTTACGTCTTACGTTATTTTTGTATTTGGGCTATATCTTGAGATGTAGGTGGTCTTTGGAGGTGATTCTAGTATCATTTGAAAGATAAGAGAGAGTTCTACAACTTTCAAGAATACCTCAAAGGTCCAATCACACGAGTAGATAACTCAAATTGGGATTGAAGCAAGAACCAGAGTACTTTTCCTGACAGCTTAACCTATGGGTACTGTTTATCACATATTTTGCGATAGAAGTTGTAAAATAGGCTAAAATTTGGATTCTGAATAGTTAAGACCAATATCTACAACTTTCATGTTGAACACCTTTCCAGAATCGGATCCTTGAAGGTGATATTGGGCTTGGAAGTCAGAACAGAGGAGCTGTGACTGAGCCTGGGCAGTGTTCAGTAATTTGAATGTATCTGGAGTTATAGAAATGATATTAGACTCAAACCAAAGCCATTTGAAAGCCAAGATCTAGGCCTAAAACTTTGATGAAGACACTTGGTTCAAAAATGACGAATGCAATGACTTCAGAGCTGCATGATTTTGGAGACAAGGAATCTCCATAATTTCCCACTCACCTAAAGTCATTTGGTATTTTTCACTCATTTTCCACTCATCCAACCACTAATGACTCAGCCCCCTTGTCACTTTGTATCTCTAATCCTCTATAAAAGGGGGCCTTGGCAGATCATTAAGGATGTTAGGTGTTAGTTACCAAAATGATGCCATTGTGTTACTAGGTTTTCTTGTAGTAATTTTCCTTTGTTCTAAATTAAAGTCATGTTCTTCTTCTTCTTCTTCTTCTTCTCTCTTTCTTTCTTCTTATCTATGAGTAACTAAGTTTCATTTTACTTGGGTGAAAGGGTGAAGCTCTTGGTAATAAAGTAAGGTTAGATTTATTCTTCTCTTATGCTTAAATGATTTATATTTTCTAGTAACCATTATACGTATTATAATTTGTTTCTTATAATTTAGAAACCATCTTTGTAAAGAGGAGTTCTTGATTTGTTGTAGACAAAATATTGGCACAATGAATGCTTTAACCCATTTATAAGTGGTGGTAATATTTTTAGGAAACATAATATAATTACGTATATTATTTTAAATAGACTTTTAATGTTGTATTTTTCGATTGGAACCTCTTTGTTGCGAGGATTCTAATTGAGTTATAAAAGAAATTAATCTTACCTTTACTTTATTTACTAAGAGTGGATCTTTTAACCTAAGTAAATAATTTTTACCATAGTAACAAAATATTTACTTCACCTTAATTAATCTTCAATAATTCCCTGTGGATCGACCTCGGACTCCCGAGAAATTTATTACTTGAGACAACCTGTACTTGGGTTCGCAAGGCAACAATTAATCCCGCATCAAGTTTGTAAACTTGTTTGAAACTAAAAATTGTGCATCAAGTTTTTGGCGCCGTTGCCGAGGACTTAATTTGAAGACTGAATTTCTGTTGTGAAAATTTTGTATATATACTAACATACTAACTAGTGGGGGAACCTCTCCCTTTTTAATTTCTGTGCATACTAACTTGTGGGGGAAACTCTCCCTAATTTCTCTATAATCTTTAATCATTAATGAAATAATCTTTCTTCTTCTCTCCTCTCTCACATGAGCAAAAAATCGGCTTGCCGATTCTCCAGTTTTCATATTTTAAATTTACTTTCTACACTTTATTTTTTGCATTTTAATTTACGTACATGCAGTGGGGTAATTCTCCTTTTATTTTCTTGTACATATTAATTTAGTGGGAGTAACTCTCCCTTTTATTTTTTTTTTCTGTACTTTATTTTTTGTATTTATTTTCTGTCATTTTTTTGTTATTTATTTTCTGTCATTTTTTTTTACTAACTCTCTTACTAACTATCTAACTTTTTACTTTATCATGTATCTAACTTTTTACTTTTTCTGCTTCCAATATTTTAATTTATTTGTATACTAACTTTTTAATTTTTATGCTTATTAGCTTATTTGGTGGTTGGTTTATACCACACCTTTGTTAATATTTAATGGACAATTTATACTGCTAGCTTGTACATTTTATTTTATACTGTAAGTTACTTGTTTATGCTTAATTGGTATCGTGATTTAAATTATGGTCGTTTGGTTAAAGTTAATCCTAGTACTGTACATATTGATTTGTCTGAATCACAATTACATTTATCAAATACAATGGCTGAAAACGAAAGTGTGCATGATGAACATGAAAATCAATCGTTGCGAACTATGCGTGAGTATTTGCAACCATCTCGAAATTCTAGTCCATCATGTTTTATCTTTCCACTCAATGCCAACAATTTTAGATTCAAGCCAGGTATGATCTCTTTACTTCCTAATTTCCATGGTTTAGAATCTGAAAGCTTATATTTACATCTAAAAGAATTTGAGGAAGTATGTACTGCTTTTCATGATCAAACTTGCACTGAAGAGGTTGTTAAGCTTAAATTGTTTCCTTTTTATTTGAAAGATAAAGCAAAATCTTAGCTTAACACTTTGAAACCAAGATCAATTGGCACATGGCAAGAAATACAATGTGAGTTTTTGAAGAAATTTTTTCCAACACATAAAACCAATGCTTTGAAAAGACAAATCCAAAATTTTTCCCAAAATTCAAATGAAGCATATTTTCAAAGTTGGGAACGTTTTAAAGATTTGTTGAATTCTTGCCCACATCATGGTTTTGAAAAATGGTGCACTATAAGCTTCTTTTATGAAGGGTTAACACCTAAAACTAAGCAATTTGTGGAAACAATGTGCAATGGTGAATTTCTTGATAAAGAACCCGAAGAAGCTTTAGACTATCTAGACCATTTGGCTGAAAATTCTCAATCTTGGCATAGTACTAATCCTTATGAAAATTCAATTAGATCTAACCTTGCAAATGCTAGTAAAGAAAAATATCACCTTAGTCAAGAAGAAGATCTAAATGCAAGGTTTGCCAGTTTGGCTAGAAAGATTGAAGCTATGGAATTAGGGAAAGTGAAAGAAATTAAATCTGTGCAAAATGAAGAAATTTGTAGCATTTGTGATGAATTGGGACACTCAACAAATGAATGTCAAAAAATTTCTATTTTTTAAAGAAGTTGTGCATGAGCAAGTAAATGCAATGAACAATTTTAAAAAGTCATTCACTTCTTTTTTTTCAGATACATACAATCCGGGATGGAGAAATCACCCGAACTTCAGTTGGAGGACCAACAATCAGGCACAATTCATGCAACCACCACCTCCTCAGGCACAGCAGGACTCTCAAAATTTTCAAGGATATGCACCTTTTGTCCCACCATACAGGAATAACCTTGAAGAAACATTGCATGCATTCATGGAAAAGCAAGATGTCATTATTAATCAAAACACTCAAGTCATGATTGACATAAAAGACACTCTTGCTAAACTTTCTTCTGCACTCACCATTCACGAGAAAGAAAAATTTCCTTCTCAACCTCAACTAAATCCCAAGGGTCAATACAGTCTAAATGATGGTAATTCAGAAAACCAACAAATAGATCAAGTCAAATCAGTGATAACCCTTAGGAATGGAAATGTTGTTGAAGAAAGTAAGGAGATAAAGAGCCAAGTGTCCAAAGTGATGAACTCCTTGAGTGTGAATGAGCTAGAGGATGTGGAAAAGAATCAAGATAGTAGTGATGCTGAGCTACCCAAGGAACCTGAGGTGACAAAAAGTCTTGTTAAGCCAAAAAATGATGACGAGGGCCACCAGACATACATGATTGACTCAATCATGGATAGGGGAGTTTCTACAACCCATGATTTTGACCCCCTTGAGAATTTTCTTGTCAATTCTGAGTTTGATTCTATAAGTAATCCCTCTGATGTAGTTGATATTTCTACTTTTTTTTATAAAACTCAGGATCATGACACTCAGGCATGGCAACCAAAGTTTAAGGAGTTTCCTAAGAAAGGTTGGAACATTGCTGATAAAAAAGGTGTTTGTCCCTTGGTCTGTTCTTATAAAATTAATTTGGAAGAAGGTAAATGGTCAGCGGTTGAAGCTATAACTTGAGTTGAAGGATCCAGATATAGCAGAGACTTTGGTAGACGATCCTGTCTACCAAAGCTAAGGTAAGTTTTTAATATTTTGTGTTTTTATTAAGTCGGCTTAAATGCCTCCCAAATTTCGGAGCCTTTTGTATGGGGATGTAAATAGTGTCGGCCAACAAAAAAAAAATTATAAAACAAAAGAACCCAAAAAAAAAATGTTTGCATACTTGTTTATTTCATTTTTTTCATTTTTTTTTTTGTCATTACTAACCATTGTCAAGATGTAGTTATTCTCTTCTCATCTAAGCATTTCGGGTATGTGACTTCTCCCCATTACTTTGTTTAATTTTGTCCCAGTAATTTCTTTGATGTATATTGATGATTATTTCTTCAGTCTGGATTTAATTGTTAACATTGAGGACAATGTTGTGATCTGGTTGGGGGGAAGGATAGTTATGTAAAAAAAAATAAAAAAATTTTTTTTTAGGAAGTGTGTTATATTAATATGTTTGTTGTGTTATGTGTTTGTCAGTAACTTACTAAACCAGTTAAGGATGGCAGAGTAAGAAGTAAATTTTACTCTTGAGACGCATCTTAGTTGGGGTAGTAACTAGTTTGTGTGGAAGTAGTAATTCAAATTCAGGGAAATTTGCATGATTGAGTAAATTGTCTTCTTTCTTAAACATCACATGCTTGGTTATGGATGTTAAAATTTTTTTGGATTGAGAATGATTGATATATACCTTGTGAGATTTTGAGCTTATCGATGAATGGATTGAACATCTGTATCATTCTCTTCTTTTTTGAGTGATTTTTTCTCATGGAATTGTTACTCTAGAAATTGCTTTGATTCTTTTTGAAGCTACATTTCTACATGCATACATAAACATGATTGAGGTAAATTTTCTTGAATTAACCACTTTGACCAAATAGCTAACCTTACATATTTTCCTTTGCTTAACCCATTTGAGCTTATTTGACCATTCTTTGTTTCTAACTCATTACGTACCTTAAATGAAAAAACCATGTTCTAACCCAACCTTAGGGAATAAGAGAGCATTGACTTTGTTATTTGATGAGTTCTTGAACAAGTGTGGGGGTGCATGTGCAGATTGGTTATATAAAAAAAGAAAAAAAAAGGAAAAAATGTGTCTATATAAAAAAGAGAGAGCTGATTATTGCTACAATCAAAAGAATGCACCATGTGATATATTCATACCTAGATTGAGGGTGGATGATTGGAAATAACAGGAATAGAAGGAGAATGTTCAAGCCTAATAATGAATTCAACCTACCAATTGATCTTCAACAAAACATTAGTCAGATATTGGTCATTGTCCTATATGAGGAAGAACTAAGAAATTCTTGAGAAATTTAGACTGAATGTTCTCAAACATCTTTTCCATTCTAACTGTATCATAATGCTCTTTTATTCTCTTTGGTATTTAACTTGTCTTATCTATATTACTTCCACCTTTACCTTGACCTCATTATAACCTTGAATAAAGTCCTCATGATTTATGTATATATGTTGTTTTTGAGTAGCGGAGAAGTAGAAGATAAACAAGCTTATGGTAGTGCAATTTTCATGGGTTGAATTAAGTGAAATACATACCTTTTAAACACTTGAGGGATTGAGAGTGAATCTTGTGAAAATCTATCATTCTTGACTCATGCTTTTCAATTGAAATATCCTTGCTTGTTGATTTGAGATGTGAAGATATATTACCTCATGAATGTTTTGATTACTTGAATGATTGGTTGCTCTTCATTTTTAAATTAAGTCTTTTAGAGTGTTTAACTTTTGAGTCTGTTTCGTTTTTTTTTTTAGTTTTGGTCTTGTGTTTTGCCCAGGAGTGCAAAAAATTAAGTGTGGGGAAATTTGATGATCACATATTTGATACATTAATAAACCTTCATTTTTTGTCATTTACACTCTCCATGTACTTAATTGATTGATTTTGATTATGTTTTGTAAGTTTGGACTCAAATTGGACTTAATTGAATTTTTCAGCATAATTTACATCTTACGTTGTTTCTGTATTTGGGCTATATCTTGAGATGTAGGTGGTCTTTGGAGGTGATTCTAGTGTCATTTGAAAGATAAGAGAGAGTTCTACAACTTTCAAGAATACCTCAAAGGCCCAATCACACGAGTAGATAACTCAAATTGAGATTGAAGCAAGAACCAGAGTGCTTTTTCTGACAGCTTAACCTATAAGTACTATTCATCACATATTTCGGGATAGAAGTTGTAAAATGGGCTGAAATTTGGATGCTGAATAGTTAAGACCAATATCTACAACTTTCATGTGAACACTTTTCTAGAATCGGACTCCTTGAAGGTGATATTGGGCTTGGAAGTCAGAACAGAGGAGCTATGATTGGGCCTGGGCAGTGTTCAGTAATTTGAACGTATCTAGAGTTATAAAAATGATATTGGACTCAAACCAAACCCATTTGAAAGCCAAGATCCAGGCCTACAACTTTGATGAAGACCACTTGGTTCAAAAATGACGAATGCAATGACTTCAGAGCTGTATGATTTTGGAGACAAGGAATCTCCATAATTTCCCACTCACCTAAAGTCATTTGGCATTTTTCACTCATTTTTCACTCATCCAACCACTAATGACTCAGCCCCCTTGTCATTTTGTATCTCTAATCCTCTATAAAATGGGGCCTTGGTAGATCATTAAGGATGTTAGGTGTTAGTTACCAAAATGATGCCATTTTGTTACTAGGTTTTCTTGTAGTAATTTTCCTTTGTTCTAAAGTAAAGTCATGTTCTTCTTCTTCTTCTTCTTCTTCTTCTTCTTCTTCTTCTTCTTCTTCTTCTTCTTCTTCTTCTTCTTCTTCTTCTTCTTCTCTCTTTCTTTCTTCTTATCTATGAGTAACTATGTTTCATTTTACTTGGGTGAAAAGGTGAAACTCTTGGTAATAAAGTAAGGTTAGATTTATTCTTCTCTTGTGCTTAAATGATTTATATTTTCTGGTAACCATTATACGTATTATAATTTGTTTCTTATAATTTAGAAACCATCTTTGTAAAGAGGAGTTCTTGATTTGTTGTAGATAAAATATTGGCACAATGAATGCTTTAACCCATTTATAAGTGGTGGTAATATTTTTAGGAAGCATAATATAATTACATATATTATTTTAAATAGACTTTTAATGTTGTATTTTCCGATTGGAACCTCCATGTTGCGAGGATTCTAATTGAGTTATAAAAGAAATTAATCTTACATTTACTTTATTTACCAAGAGTGGATCTTTTAACCTAAGTAAATAATTTTTACCATAGTAACAAAATATTTACTTCACCTTAATTAATCTTTAACAATTCCCTGTGGATCGACCTCGGACTCCCGAGAAATTTATTACTTGAGACAACCTGCACTTGGGTTCGCAAAGCAACAATTAATCCCGCATCAAGTTTGTAGACTTGTTTGAAACTAAAAATTGTGCATCAAGTATCCTTTGACAGCATTCATGAAGGCCAAGGGAGATTGAAGGGTGTCTGATAGACTTAATTGAGGAATGACATAACCTTGATATTTCGTTAGTGCTTAGGCCAAAGAAGATAAGTAGGGGTCCATAAGATTTTTCAGAATTAGGACTTACACCGAACTTCTCAACGTGTCAAGATATGTGTAATGTGAGGATGACCTTTCCCTCTATTTACCACAAAATAACACACTAAACTGGCAATTCCTATGATTTACATTTTTGGTTCTAAGTTCAACTGGATGTATATATGAGATGTACGTTACCTTGGTTTATCTAAATGTTATAATTAGACCTTGTAAATGCTTTAAACATATTTTCTTAGTAATTATTGAGATTATGTTTATCTATGTTGTGTATGACTGGTTTTGATTACTCATACTAAGAATATAGTTTCTCACCCTATTGTGTATCATGTAATTCTAGGTGAAACTTCTTCCAAGTGTAAGAAGAAGAAAGAAGCTAAAGATTAAATTAGTTTATGTTTATGTTTCAATTGTTGTACTTTTAGTATCTCTTTTGAAATGTATAGAGTTATCTAATACTTCAAGTCTTTACTAAGGCTAGTGATGTATAAGTATTTTTGATGCATTATGTTATAAATATTGTAGTCCACATTTCATATGACTCTCTATAGTATTTCCAACTTACATTATGGATGTAGTATATGATTAGTATGTATGTAGTGACTTTGTAGTGCTAAGTATCTCCTTGTATAATGTATATACTAAGATATTAGTATTAGGATGTTACATATCCTCTTTAGGAATATTTTATTTCTTACCAATATTATTTGCTCCATTTCTTTTTATGGGGCTTTTATCTTTGGAATCGACTAATGATGAACCGTCAACATGTCCTATTTTTACGATTCAATTCCTTAGTTTCTCATATTTCTTTTATTTATTTTTATTGAATTTTGTTTCTTAGTTTTGTTATATTTTTAGTTTTGTTTAAATGTGTTTTATTAAGTGTTTTGTGTATTTTTGTCAAGTACTTGTGTAAGGAAAAGGCTGGACGTGCAAAGGAGCAAAAAAAAGAGAAAATTTCACCAGAAACCAGCGCTTGAGCGCTGGTGTGTAGCGCCTAAGCACTGGAAACGTATGCAGTAATGGTGAATTATTGTTTTAGCGCTTAAGCGCTGAGAAGGAGCGTCTGAGCGCGTAAGAGGAGTAGCAGAGCATTTGGGCTTAAGTAACTGAGTGCCCAAGCGCCCAGTAACCAGCGCCTAAGCGCTAGTTGCACAACAGAGAGCCTGACTTTCTTTAAATTAAAGAGTTACACCACACAGATAAGACATTAAGCACATTGCACAGAAAATCCCTAATCCTGAAAGAGTTGTTTTGCGGTAGCAGACCTTGGAGGGTAATTTCAAAGGAGGATTCTTGAAGGCTTGAAGATCTTAATCTCCATTAAAGGGGTTTTGATTTCTCTTTCATTTTAGTTTCCCTTTTCCTTTGGGTTTTTTGTCTATGGGTTTGTATTTTGATATGGGTTTGTTTTTATTGAACATGAGTAGCTAAACCCATAGCTAGGGCTATGGGGGATCTTGTTTTCCTAATTATTTGGATTTAATTTCTAATTTGATTATGATAATTTCTTTTTGAGTTTATCATATTACTTGTATTCTTGTGAGAATTTGATCACTTTTGGCATGTGTTAATTCATTGTTTGACCGATGACCATCCGCATTCAATGAGTGGATCTATATGGTAAGCCTAGGATTAGATTGGTGAATGACCAAACATCGATTTATCCTACCAATGGAATTGACGGTATGTTAGTTCATCTCTTGAATTGAAACTTAATGCATTCTTGATTAATTCAACTAAATGACCAAATAGGTGAATTAAATTAGGAATAGAATATTGTTTCATCCATGACCATTGGGATTCAATAGCAAATAAGAGAATATTGGCAAAAGAATTACCTTAATCATAATTGAAAGAAAATCTGAATAATTGGATTCAAGTGAACCTTGCGCCCTAGTCTCTTTCTCATTGATTATCTTTTCTTTGTTTGATTGCTCATTGCTTTTCTCATTTGTTATTTTGATTTTAATTTGAATTTCTTCATACACTATCAATTGTCTGAATAACAAAGGGTTTATCGAATCTAGTAATTACCGATTATTCCTCATGGGATCGATAACTGGGACTCAAGTCCTATATTACTTGGCGATAGAGTGCACTTGCTCTTAGTGTATTTTACGTGCACCAAGTTTTTGGCACCGTTGCCAGGGAATAAATTGGTAATATTAGAAGCGAAAAATTCTAGTTAATTTAGACGCCATTTTCTTTTATTCCTTATTTTATTTTTATTTTTATTTTTATTTATGACTTTATTTTATTTTATTTTATTTTTTATTTAATTTTTTATTTTTTATTTTATTTTTATTTCTTATTTTTATTTTATTTTTATTTATTTATATTTAATTTTTCTTCTTCTTATTTTTGTTTATGCTCACTCGATCTCAGTGTCCTGATTTGGCTTTTGATCCAGAAATTGAGAAAGCAGCTCGCAGGTTAAAGAAGTAGACTTTTATTGCAGCTGTAACAGAAGACATAAGCAGGATGGAGAGGCAACGAGTTGTTGAGGCCAACCATGAAGAAAGAGCTGTCCCAGCAGAGCGAACCATGTTTGAGTACTCTATGCCCACTGCTGAAGGGTACGGAGGAAGTATTATAAAACCAGCTATGGCGGCAAATAATTTTGAGATCAAACCAACATTAATCTCCATGATTCAGAATTCAGTTCAGTTTAGTGGATTGCCTTCAGATGATCCTAATCAGCATTTGGCCAGATTCTTGCAGTTGTGCGATACCATCAAGTACAACGGAGTGACAGATGATGCGATCCGATTGTGACTCTTTCCTTTCTCTCTTAGGGACAGAGCAAGCCAATGGTTAACGTCACTACCGAGGGGTTCCATCACTACATGGGATCAATTGACACAACAGTTTCTGGCTAAGTATTTTCCTCCTTCAAAATCTGCTAAGTTGAGAAATGATATATCTTCTTTTGTGCAGTTTGAGATGGACACTCTTTATGAAGCTTGGGAGCGCTTTCAGGAGTTGTTGAGGAGATGTCCACATCATGGATTTCCTGTATGGCAGCAAGTTCAGACTTTTTACAATGGTTTGTCACCTGCAAATCGTTCACTTATTGATGCTGTTGCGGGAGGTACTATATGGAGGAAAACACCTACTGAGAGTCAAGCATTGATTGAAGAAATGGCGCTGAATAGTTATCAGTGGCAGAATGAGCGCCAGGCTCCTAAGAAACAAGTAGGTGTACATGTTGTTGATTCCTCTACTGCTATTCTGAGTCAGTTGGAAACTTTGACCAAGAAGGTGGAGACTTTGATGGTAACAAATAGTGCAGCTCCACCTATCATCTGTGAGGCATATGGAGGACAGGGTCATTCTAGTGCAAATTGTCAAGTTGGTAGTCCTTTTGCCCCCGAGCCTGAAGTAGTAAATTTTGTTAGTAATTCCAACTGGCAGTAGTACAATCCATATTCAAATACGTACAATCCTGGTTGGAAGGACCACCCAAATTTTAAATGGGAAAATCAACAAGGCTATCAGCAGAATCAGTAGAGAGTTCCACCACCACCTCTTGGTTTCCAAGCACCTACAGAGAAGCCGAGTTTTGAAGATCTGGTCATGAAGTACATGCAGAATTTTGATGCTAGAATAAAGAACATGGAGACTCAGATTAGTCAGCTGACTACATTGATAACACCGAGGGCACCAGGGACATTACCTAGCACTACTGAGACTAATCTTAGGGAACAGGCCCATGCAATTTTTCTGAGAAGTGGTAAGGAACTTAGGGAGTCTCCGTAGAAGAAGGAAATGTCAAAGCCTAGAGATACTCTTGTTCAGTCAGTGCAAGAAGATGAAAAGGTAACTGACGATGTCCTTACTAAAGATGTCAATCAAGAGAAGGAGGCTGAGAAGAAAGCACCAAAGTGGCAGAGAGCGAAGAAGGATCGTGAGCAAAGTGCAGTTTATGAACCATCCCCATATGCCAAGATCCCATTCCCTCAGAGGCTCAAGAACAATCAGCCAGATCAGCAATTTACCAAATTCTTGGAGATATTCAAGAAATTACAAATTAATATTCCATTCGTTGAAGCTATCTCTCAAATGCCTAAGTATGGGAAGTTTTTGAAGGAAATACTTACAAAGAAATGCAAGCTTGAGGAATTTGAGACTGTATGTCTTACTGAGGAGTGTTCTGCCATTCTTTTAAAGAAGTTACCCCCGAAATTGAAAAATCTAGGGAGTTTTATTATGTTTAAGAAATTGGGAATACAAGAACCAAAGCCCACCAACATTCTACTACAGTTGGCTGATAGATCCTTCGCTTACCCACGTAGTATAGTAGAGGATGTTTTGGTGAAGGTGGACAAATTTATTTTCCCAATTGATTTTGTGGTGTTGGATATGCTGATATTCTTCTCATTCTTGGAAGACCATTTTTTGCCACTTCTGGAGCTGTGATTGATGTACCTCGAGGTGAGTTCATCTTGAGAGTGGATGGAGACCATATGATCATTAATGTCTTTAGGGAGGCTAAATCTTCCCCAATGTCAAATTTCCATGCTCCTATCAATTTTGTTCAAGCTAAGAAGCAGGAAACCTTAGCTATTAAAGACCCCCCGCCATCATACAGTGTTGATGTTGATCTTTTGGAAAGTCAAGCTGCTGAGACAGATAAAGGTCCTCCTAAGATCCATGCTTCTTCACAGATTGGTCCTTCATCTGTTGATCGAGTGCAACCACCTTGGCCTAGTGGAGTTAAGGCGCAATTAGGACAGTCAAGCTCTTTTCCAGTTCAGAATTCTGTTGGAGGCAGTCCCAATGCCATTGTTGAAGGGAGGAAGAACTGTTTTGCAAAGAAAAAGACGTCCTCCTATTTCTCTTGCTTTATGCCACCTTGATATATCTGAAAAGGCAACATCGAGCTAATGACGTTAAACAAGCGCTTCATAGGAGGCAACTTGTGTTTCTTCTTCTTTTATTTTATTTTATTTATTTTTGTTATTTTTGTTTTTCTTTTAGATTCTACTCATGTGTTTGGGATTTCATTTTTTAGATTGTGTTGTTGCGCTGACTCTTGTGTTTCTCCTTTGCCTGACATTATGTCACTGTCCATCAGGTTGTGTTCTTCTTTTCTTTACCCTATTTATTTCTTTTTCTTCCACATTGAGGACAATGTTTATCTTAAGTGTGGGGGAGTGGTACCTTTATGATTTTTTGTCCAATTTTTTTTTTTGTTGAAGCACTTGAATATTGCTGGTAATTAAGCTGGAATTGTGTATTGATATCTTGATTTATTCTGAGCTGATGGAGATATGTTTTTAAAGGGGATTCCATTGATCATGAGCTGATAATGTGTGAAGCAATCTTTTTCATTAAAGAAAAGTGAAATTTAGCATCTTAGTTGGAAATTAGCCATGTTTGCTTACTTTTGTTCTCTTTATCAACTTAGCCAGAAAATGAGTTTTGAGCTTTAATGATTGGATTTTTCTTCTGGAGTGAGTTTTCTTTTGATTGATGTGCGCTAGAACTTGCTTTGATATCTTGTTGAGGCTTTAATGATTCACATGCATACTTGAATATGATTAAGGCAATTAGGCTTAATTCTTTCTTGACTTCCAGAGTTGCATTGATTAAATAATCCCTTAGTTGCCCCATTTGAGCCTGAAATTAATTTCTTTGGATACCCAATTGAATAATCAGGTTGAATTCTTTGGAGCAATTAATGTTTTAATTGAAAAGTCTTGAAAGATTGCTTTTGTCTTCAAGGGTTGAAAAAAAAAAGTTTGAAAAAAAAATGAAAAAAAATGAAAAAGAAAGAAAAAAAAGAATTGTTTGTGAAGAATAATGAAAATATTGGGTTGAAAGTGAGAAGTTGTTATATTCTTGTGCATTATGCTCTATTTGTCATCTTTTTAGCCTGATTCTGCTTTGTATTGATTTATTCATGAGCATTCTTTATCCTATTTTATCTTTTCTTCTTATCGTCTATTTTACCCTTAGCCCCGTTATAACCAAAGGAAAGTCTTTTTGATTCTTGTGTTGTATGTGAACTTGAAAGTGGAGATGGGATTGATAAGCAAGTTTATGGTATTGTATTTTTCAAGAGAAATTTGAGTGATCTCTTTGTCCTTTAAACACTTGAGCGATGGAAAGTTGAGTGATCTCAGATGTTTGGTGGAGAGAACAGTTGCAAGCTAGACTCAAGCTTTTAATTATTTAAGTGTTAAATGATCTTGCTTGATTGGATTTGATTGCTGAACTTGAATTTCTTTTAAATGTGGAATTCTCCTTTAATTCATGTTTCTTGATGTTAAGTTTGATCTTGCTGTTGATTCCTATTCTTTGCTTGAGGACAAGCAAAGCTCAAGTGTGGGGGAGTTGATGAACCGTCAACATGTCCTATTTTTACGGTTCAATTCCTTAGTTTTTCATATTTCTTTTATTTATTTTTATTGAATTTTGTTTGTTAGTTTTGTTATATTTTTAGTTTTGTTTAAATGTGTTTTTATTAAGTGTTTTGTGTATTTTTTGTTAGTCATGACAAGCATCACCCAAGAGGGGGGGTGAATTAGGTGATTACAAATTTTATTGTAACTTTGAGAAATTATGCATTTTAATATTTTCAATTAACACATGCAGCAGAATAAGTCTAACAAAGGTACAACTATTAAGAATTACTCAAATATAACTTGGGATATATTATGAATCAAATGAATAAGCTAGATATCAAGTTGTAAGATTCAAAACATCAATATATGCAATAGATAAATATATTTCACTAAATACTAAAATTAAAGAGTGTAGGGAAGAGAAAATCAAACTCAAGAATTTATCCTAGTTCAGCCACTAACCACTTGTGGCCTACATCCAATCCCCAAGCTTAACTTGAGATTTTCTTCACTATCTCCTAGACTTCACGGGTGCTAGGAAAACCTTTGTACAAATAAGAGCACTCCTCACACCTTGGGATACCTCACCCTTGTGCTAGAGCCTCCAATTCTTCAAGCTTTACGGGTACTTGATAACCTTTACAAACTTGAGCACTCAACACACCTTGGGATACCTCACCCTTTGTGTTTGAGCCTCTATTTTCAAGGGATACCTCACCCTTACAATTTTGAGGGATACCTCACCCTTTCTTTTACAGTTTATACAAAGGTAGAATTGATAGAAACTCTATCAAGAGTAGATAATACAAATTGAAGCAGTATGGGTATCAAGGATTCACATACTTATAGCTCAAAACAGAGTTTTAGAAAAATAGAGTGTGAAAAATGAATTTAATGCTCAAGAGTGATTTTCATATTGCATGATTATTAAGTGAAATATAACTAGATAAAGTACATAATCATGCATGATACAATATATCTCATTAAGCAAATTTATGTAACATGATCAACATTCTTTTGTGATGCATTTATC